>CM027397.1:30412556-30444484 GCA_015711505.1 Sylvilagus bachmani | reverse complement strand
ACAGCCTACACCTGAAAGCACTCCAAGAAGAGAGCAGGTCTTAAAATAACTGTGGTGAGACCAACACTGTGGCGTGGCGAGTAAAGCAGCCACCTGCAGTGCCAGATCGAGTCCCGGCTGCTCCACTTCTGATCCAGCTCTCTGCTATGGCCTGGAAAAGCAGTGGAAGATGGCCCAAGTGCTTGGGCACCTGAACCTGTATGGGAGACCCAGAAGATGCTCCTGGCTCCTGATCAGCACAGCTCCAGCTGTTGCGGCCAACTGGGGAGTGAACCAGCGGATAGAAGACCTCTTGCTCTTTCTCTGCCTCTCCTTCTCTGTAACTCTTTCAAATAAATAAGTAAATCTTGTAAAAAACCCAGAGAGACCCAGAGGAAGCTCCTGGCTTCTGGCTTCGATCGGCGCAGCTCCAGCCACTGCAGCCAACTGGGGAGTGAACCAGCGGATGGAAGACCTCTCTTTGCCTCTCCACTGTGTAACTCTGACTTTCAAATAAATAAAGAAATCTTAAAAGCAAACAAGCAAAAAACAACTGTGGTGTGCATTGCTAAAAAAACAACATAAAGCAACGACAATGATCACACTCTTATAACACGGACAAATCACATGCGTATGATGCTGGTCAAAAATCAGAAACAAAGACTGTGCGCACTGCAGCACCTAAACCAGGCAAGCTTGACCTAAGAGGTGGGTTTCCTATTGTGTGTTGGGGGGGGGGGGGGCAGCCTAGCAGGACATGGCAGGCTGTCTAACCCACACGGAGATTCATGTGTGTGTTCACCCGTGAGCTGTGCACTTCAGAAACCACTTAACTAAACTGAACACTACACCAAAGCAGAAACTATCAAAAGCTCATGCACTTACTATTTTTCTTTCCTTTTATACTTAGCTGGATATCGTAATAATCTTCTCTTCTATCAGACCGATAGTCCACTTCTTTGCACTGAATGTAGGACTACAAATAAGCAAAGTAAGTATTACTGGTCAAAAAATTTCCAATTAAAAAAACTTTCAAAATTCCTTGAAACGAGTCACATACCACCATTTTTCCTCTGAATAGTTTTGGGATGGTGCCTTCTACACACGTGCCTTTCATTTTATTTTCCACATTATCAAGCAACTGAAAGAGAAGGTTTTGACTTTAAATAAATGTTCATGTTTACGCAGCATACAATAATTTAATATTCAACTAGGAAATATCAATTGTCAAAGAAATTCTAGACTATAAAATACTATGACCTTTGGCATGCAATTATCAAAAACATACAAAATCCTCTTTCTTGGTTGGATTTTTACAAATATATCTACATGCAACAGTTGAGGTTAACCTTTTATACAGCCTTTGGAATGAATTAGTAATCTGTAGTGCCTTTAGAAGCATTTTCTTATATTCATTTTACCTCTGTGGAAAAGCATGTAAATTGATCACTAAACTTAACTCGTAATGGTCCACACCAAGAGATTAGTGAGGTTGAGCCTGTCAACAGGATTGACTGGTTTGTCCATGGAATTTAATGAACTGGATTCAATCCAGCTAGTGCTGCAAAAAAGAAAACACACCTTGCCCAGCCAATCACCTTGAATAACCATAGTGTGTGTGTGTGTGTGTGTGTGTGTGTCTCACATCACAACTGAAAGATTCAAACGGTGAACTAGTGATGGTGGGGTCGGGGTGGGGAAACACACAAGGCTGCCTCGCGAGGAGCTCGGTGCGCAGGAGGCTCTGGACACTAGAACATCGCAAGCTGATGCTCTTAAGGGACACTGGGACACTGGGACAGCTAACTAAACCCATCTGTTGGTTCTCTGGTTAAGAAGTGACATATATACCATTTTAACAAATTTAAGCCTACCATCTACTACGTACATTCAAGCTTCCCCTAACACTTTACATTCAGTTAATTATTCAAATAGCTCTCTACAGATTGTTAAACTAAATAAAATGCTGCTATTTCTTTCTAGCCTAGGGTGTTATCTGATTCAGGTCTGAGCTTTTGCTTGATAACTTCGGACTCTGCTTCAGAATACCCAATGCACGAACTGCACAATTACTGCCTGGAACTTACCACTCGACAGAGCTCTTGCACATCATGTTGCATGAAGCTATCTAAGGTTTCCCACCTTTCAAAGATAAAATGGACGACTGATTAGACCTCTCAATTGCAAATTAGTAAATTAAAAAGCAACTTAAGACTTCAAAACTAAATTGAACCATCAGCCATGACTCTCAAAATAATTTTCTGAGAAGATTACTTTAAGGGTTCTAACTCCAACAGTGTTTCCAGTGGACAGCACAAGAGTCAGCATGTACCCTATTCTGAGGCCCACACTGCGGGGGAGGCAATGCGGGCACTCGCCCTCTCCAGCTCAAGGGCTGTTTCTGCAGCATTTCTACAGCAAAGCCTCGATGCCCCCCGGCAGAGCAAGCACAGGGAATGCCCAAGCCTCCTGGCAGGGAAAGCCCACACCGTGCGCAGAGGGACAGGCAGAGGGCGGACACATACCCAAACGACTTAGTCAGCTTTTTTGTTCCCACGGGCTTGTCACTGTGCTGCAGTTCGTAGAACACTCTCTGTAAGGCTAACGGTACGCTTTTAGATGAATCATCGCCCTCCGTCGGCATCATGTAGACAGCCTGAGAGAATAAATTTAGAAATAATTTAACTGCAATGTAGAACTATCATTTCTAGAATCAAAATGGCTGAAGTAGTCACTACTGCTTTATCCCCAAACAGATCAGAAAAGTTAACATTTTTACCTAAGCTCTCCAAAGAGGACGACTATAATTTCACATCTCTTGGAGCAACATTTTAAGACATATACATTATATATATACACATATATATATTTAAGAAATACACATTTTATATATATATACATATACATATATACATATGTATATACATATACACTGTGTGTGTGTGTGAAAAGCAGAGAGCCTGAACAAGAGAAAGCACTTCCCACCCACGGTTCACTCCTTAAATATTCCTGACCGCTGGGGCTGGGTCAGGCTGGAGTCAGTAGCTAGAAACTCCTATCTGGTTCTCCCATGGAGGTAGCAGGAACTCAGTTACTGAGCCATCATCTGCTGCATACAGGGCAGAAGTAGAAAGCCTGAAAGAGGAGCAACACTGGGACTTGAACCCAGAAATTCTGATATAGGATGCAGGCATCTTGACTGCCGTGCCAAGTCCTTAACACCTGACTAACATACCAAAACTTGTGATTTGAAGAAAACGTAAATGCTACTAAAATCATCCACAGTCAACTATGTCCACTAAGTAGCTCGTATCAGCGCAACCTGTGAACTAGCAAATGGCCCCCACACACATCTGGAGTGCACGCTGCCTACACTGCTGCTTTCTGTTCACATGAAACTCTCAGAAGAAAAGGGGCTCCCCTTCAGTAGTCTCACACTATGTTTGGATGGGCACTAGGGCACAGGAGGCTACCCTGTTGCTTGGGACACCTGAATCCCACACTGGAGTATCTGGGATTGAGCCTCGCATCTGCTTCCCATGCCATTCCCTCATGTGCACCCTGGAAGACAGGAGATGAGGGCTCAAGTGGACAGGCCCCTGACAACCATGCAGGAGACACAGACCAAGTTCCAAGACCCATGCTTTTAGGCTGGCATGGCCCTCACTGTTACTGGCAATTTGGGAAGTAAAAACCAATGGATGGAAGCTCTCTCTCAAACCCTGCCTTTCAAAAAAAAACTTTAAAAAAAATTAAAATATGTATACGCTTTTTATTAATATCCTCTAATAATGTTCTATCTCCAAAAAGGAAAATTAGACCTTGTAGCCAGCAAGTTTTCAACACATCCATGCTAATACAAAACCGTTCAGTTGCCACCAATCACTTCCTGTACAATCTTTAAACTCATTTTGGCTGCAGCAAACTTTGGATCACCCAATGTAGCTTAGACAGCAGCTGCTCACGCACAAGGAATAAGTGTGGCTCAACTGGAGGAGCCATGGGCTTTGCTGACCTTTACAGTCAAGAGAAAGGGGTGACTGAGGCAGGGGAGAGGTCCATCCACTCACCTTTCGTAGCTGGTTTGTGAAAAACAAAGTCTGCAGCAGGCTGTTCATGTAACAAGTCGCTCCCTGGTTCTTTAAGCCCACATAGCCTGTGTGCTTCTTTGAATCCCACCTGGAAGATCAATTCGAGGTTAATGGTAACCAGGACAGGACCTCGCCTCTGCCACGTGTGTGGAGCCAGCCTGACACTTCTCCATCACTCCATCAGCACCTCTTCTCCAGCATCCCAACAGGGAATAAGGCCCACGCACTCCTCGGCAGCAGACCCATCGTGACTTTCAGTGGCCACGGCCTCCTTTCTGTTTGCCGAAGTGTGTGGATCAGCATCAACACAACCACATGCGAACAGCCCTGCAACACGTCTGCTGCCAGCAGCACCATTGCCACTGGTGCAGGACACTGCTCAGCACGCAGTTACTTCACATGCGCCTCCCGGCAATGCTGGATCACCAGCACAGCACGCAGTCCAGCAAACAGCAGACAGAAAAAGCCCTTTCTGCTGTAGAAACAGACAGAATGTGTAGCTGGCATGCTTTAGTTCACACTTCTCAAACCCTAGAGCTTTTTTTCCCCTCATTTACCATGTGAGAAGCTTGAGGGGAAAAGGCAGATTGTGTGAGTTAACTGTCCCATCCTCTCCTGCCGCAAGAGCACCAGAGGGAGAGCTGCCTGGAAGCAGACCACAGCTCGGCACTGCCCGAGGCACCACCGTGCAGCTGTGACACGCCAGCGACTGAGCTGGTGGGCGCGCTGGAGACGCTCACCACGTCCTCAGTCAACAGCACGCTCAGAGGCCCGCGTGTTTGTGGGTGCGGAACCAGGCTCCATTGCTGCTTTCCACCTCACTCACTGCTCGGGCTGTCAGGGGTCTCGTCTCTCTCCCAATAAAAACAGAGCACTCTACTGTGGTATCTCAGTACTGGTGTTAGCACCTCCACCAGAGGAGTCTACACGTGTTTCAAAAACAGAAACCCAGAGCTGGCGTGCTGACCAAAATTACATGCCTAGTGCCCAGCACACCAGCTACGGAAGGAAGGGTGGGGCAGACGTGTTTCTCCGTGTGTACGTGTCGAACACATGCATCCCAAGTGGGATGATGCTGCTTTTACTGCAGCACAATTTTTCAATAGTCCCCACTTAAAGAAAAACTTACGCAACTCCATGGGGAGCATCGGCCTGTACAAAGACTTCAAATGTCACTTTGTCATCATCTATAAATCCTTTCTCAGAATCCGTCACTTCCTATAAAAGACAAAGAAGACCCAATCTCATAGGCGCACATGAAAACTCACCTTTTTCCAAACAACCGCCAGTGACCTGTACTTAAAAGACTAAAGTGTTCTGTTTCAATTATGGAGTATTTTGATTTGCTTTATACAGTGATCTCTGAACAAAAACTGCGAAAGCCCTGAGGAAGCATCTGAGGCATGCACGGGTCAAAGGAACTGGCAGGCACTCAACAGAGCAGGGCTGGGCAGGGCGTCTAGCACCCTCCAACTTGGGTACCGCCTGAGGCAGTAAGGCAGCAACATTCCACTGCTGACCAGCTCTGCAAAACAGAGCCACCAAGAGCTGCCCTGCAAATCATCAAGTTACAGGAAACCACCTGACTCTGCAATCAAGCGTTCCAGGGGCAGGCCGTGCAGCGCAGCAGTACAGCCCCGGCCTGCAGCTCTGACACCAAATTTGGGTGCCTGTGTGAGTCCCAGCTACTCCACTTCCGATCCAGCTCCCTGCTACTGTGCCTGGGAAAGCAGAAGATGGCCCAAGAGTCCGGGGCCCTGCATCCACGTGGAAGACCCACAGGAAGCTCCTGGCACCTGGCTCTGGCCAGGTTCAGCCCTGGCAGTTGCAGCAACCCTGGAAGCGAAATCAGTGGGTGAAAAAAATCTATCCCAAAAAGCATTTTATCTTTGAAAGGAAGCTTAGCCTGTCAGAAATCATCTCCAATATCTCACTAAAACGAAGAATTGACTCCACATGGCTGCTAGAAACCTCAGCTAACAAACTTATCCAAACTGCAAAATAAAAATTTGGTTCTAAAAGGAATAGAAGAATTTCAAGAAAAAAGAATTTTGGAAGCAACAACGCTGAAGACAAATACACTGTTACTTACACTCCAGGCCATAAAATTGGAAAATCCCCAATCATTTTCTTTATGGAAGAACAAATGGCTAATGCGGCGACTGAATGACTTCTCATCGTCTCTGTAGTTTATTATCTTCAGTACTGCCTGTGCATGACAAGACCACGACCTGTTCAAAGAGAATCACCTGAGCCTTAGCAGACGTACGCAACTGAGGCATCCACAAAGCAGCACACAGAATCCCGTCTGTGCTTCCCCCCCTCTCCTTCCAAGCTGGGCAGCACGGATCATCCCTAACAGAGACAAGGCTGTTTTTCTGAAACCGTAGTGACTGTACTCAGGGTTTGCTTTTGTTCTTTACGTGAGTTATCTGAAGCCAGAACTTGATTGGATCTAGACAAGCTTCCCCACTCTAAACACCAGTATCGAGGTCTTCTAGAGACTACAGCATTTTTGTAGTGCTATTCTGGTATAGGTTAAGCCACCATTTGTGACGCTGGCATCCCATGTAGGAGCATAAGCTCCAGTCCCAGCTACTGTGTTTCCCAGCCAGTTCCCTGTTAATGTGCCTGAAAAAGCAGCAGTCCATGGCCCATGCGCTTGGGATTCAGCCACCTGGGAAACCGGAATGGAGTTCTTGGCTCCTGGCTTCAGCCTGACCCAAGTCCAGCCACTGTGGCCATTTGGGGAGTGAACCAGTGGACAACAGATTGGTATCTCTCTCTGCCTTTCAAATATATCTAAAATATGCCTTTCAAAATAATCCAAAAATGAATGAACCCAAAAAAAGGTTTTGGTAAAATAATTATGTCAGATGCATGAATCAATAGGCAGGTGGTTGGTGTAAGGATCAAGACACTGTCTGGGACACTCGCGTCCTGTTCCGGTCCCGAGTTCCAGTCCTCTTTCCAATCCGTTTCTTGCCAATGAACACCTGGGAGGCAGCAGGTGATGGGTTAAAGAGTAGGAACACCCAGGATGAGCTCCCAGTTCCTGGCTTTAGCTGGCCCAGCCCCAGATACAAGCATCTGGGAAGTGAACCAGCAGATCAGGTATTTCTTTTTCTCTCTCTCTCTGCCTTTCTAATAGGCAGGGAGAGAAGGGAAAAGGAAGAACAGAACATTGAGGGGGAAAAAAGCGAAAAAGCAGCTGCGTAGGTTAAGCCTGTGGACTGCACAGCCCTGCCCCTGTGCAGACCTGTTCTTCCCAGCACCTCCCTGTCACACCGCGCAGGGGTGGTGCAGCACCGAGCCACAGGCTTTCTGGGTCTCACCAGCGGTGCTGTCCTGCCCAGGCACGGACGCATGCATCAGTGAGTCCCAATCCCGAGCATGGACACCAAATCCCAACCACAAGAGAACAGACCATCCGTGTAGTCAGATGAGGGGTAGACCACAAAAAAGTCTCTGGACCAATATTTAAAAGCCAAAAATGGGGTGGATGTTTGGTATGTGGTTGAGACTGTTTTGGATGCCCGCATCCCATGTAGGAATGCCTTGGTTTGTAGCCCTGGCTCCGTGTCTGGCTTCAAGCTACTGCACACACTGGGAAGTAACAGGTGATACAGTTCAGGTAGCTGGCTGGGTCCTTGCCACCCAGTGGGAGACCCAGATTGAGTTGCCTCAGCCCTGGCTGTTGTGGGCATCTGAGACTGATCCACCCAACGAAACAGTTTTTTCTCTTCCAAACAAAGTGAGAAAACAAAAAGACATACCACCTTAAAGTCCACTATAGAATCAATCTATGGTTAAAGTAAGCACTTAAATGCTGAACTGATGTCAGACCCTGCACAGCAAGTGAACCAGTGTTACTCGCATGGGTACTTTTTGCTTGCCCAGGATGCTTAGACTAGACATGGAGTTCACTGTATTTCTAACTGCTGCTCAGGCTGTATCTATGTAGGAACCCTCCCCCGCAAAAGGATGCCCCAGTTCTGATCAGATCACATAATGTACACACAGGAACAAAAAAATCTGACCTATAAGCAGGTCCTAGCTAGCTCTATGGCAAGAAACTGACTTGTAGCTTCCTAAACATTAAATAGACTGCGCTTCCCAGAACTGCTACAGCTCTCTGGAGGACTCCATAAGGCACTGTCAGGGAGTGGCAGGGACGGTAGGGCCAATGTACAAAGTGTGATGGTGGGAACCACACTTTCTTCAAATAAGTCAACAGTGACAAGGGCAGGCATCTAACACAGGCGTTAAGCCACTGCTTGGGACACACATCCCATACTGGAGCACCTGGGTTCATGTCCCACCCAGCTTCAAGTCCACCTTCCTGCTGACATGCAAACCCTGGGAGGCAGCAGGTGACAGCTCTGACCCGGATGTGGTTCCTGGCTCCTGGCTTCAGTCTGGCCAACCCAAGATGTGAGGACGTTTAGGGAATGAACCACTGGAAGGGAACATTTTCTTTCTTTTAAATAAATACTTTTTTTTAAGACTGAAGTTTTTTAGGTCAAACCAATGGTGTAGGAAGTTTGAAATACTAAGAAAATGTGAACCTCTCATTTTTGGTTCCATGTGAAGAAAGGAACCATCAAGATTATCTTATAATAAATTCCCCCTTAGAAATTAAGTATTTTTTTCTAAAGTCAGTCAGAGGCCCAGGTTATAAACTTCTCAAAGAGTGTTTGAATTTACACTTTCTGAATAACCGAGGATGACTGGCTATCACAAAATGCCGTTGCTGCGAGGCCCTGACAACCACAATCTTCTACTCGGGCAGTTACTTGGTAGCTCGGTGGTCACCTAAGCTGGTTGGCCCTGATTCCACAGGCTGGTAAGACTTAACAATATCAACTTTCATTTTTTACGTTTAAGAAAAAATACACTTCTAGTTTAGACAAAATACATACCCATTGAGTTTTTAAGAGAGGAATGTGTTTTAATCTAATTTTAAAATCTAAGGGCTATGCAGAGGCAGCAGGAAATTTAAAGTGAAACTGAGTTAGCCGATCAAATGGGGCTTCTGATATGCAGTATGACTATGTGCATTTGTAGTTGCATCATTGAAACTGTCTTACGTGGAATCAGATTCAGCATTGCACTGCAGAAAGAATCCTACGCTTTTTTGGTGTGGTCTGTCTGGATAAAAGCGTGGCATCACCATAATCTTCCATGGCAGATTTCGCACAAAACACGGAGGGCTAAGGACCGACTCACTCAGTCTGCTGAAGCGCTCGACAGTGAACTGAAAGGTGGCCTCGGAGCGCCAACTGGTGTCTGCAAGAAAACACGTCATCAGTCACAGAGCCAGGCAGAAGCGGCAGCACTCGCACAAATCGGCAGCAACTGGGCTACACAGTCAGTATCACTGCTAAAACCAAAACCTTTGTGGAAATGGCAGAGCAGTATTGTTTCCAACTGATTAAACCTAAAACTGAAAAGACAGTTTCTAGAGGAAATCCACCAATCAGGGCTGATTACACACATGCCTTCTCTTGGATTCAAGAGTCCAGCACAGTAGCAACCTCTACTCTGTCTTAATTCCCAGCACCAAGGAAGCAGACTCTGGGCACACTTGTGGAAAGAAAAGCCTTGAGCTGTGGCTGTCAGGCAGGGGCGCTGAGCTCGTGGGGCTGCGAGCCTCAGAGTGGGCGGGAGTTGGGCGTCCCTGATGCACTGCAAGATGGCCGAGAAGTCATCCCAAAACCAAACGTTACCTGCATCAGCTCACCATTCTGTGAAACAGCCTGGATTCCCCGTGTAGAATTTAAAAAAAAAGGCAAAAAAGCTAGAATTCTTTCCTAACATGAGTTAAAGTAAACATTAAAGGTTAACAAAAGTGAGGTTAACAAAGATCAAGGCTCCCCGAATACACTGTTTGTTGGCAGCTTTGAACCACCCCTCCTGGTGACCACAGGCCCACCAGTCCTGACACACCACTGCAAGGGGCAAGGCGCTCCCATGCCCATCACCATCCTGGTACTGACCAACACTTCATGAAACACAATGAAGTTGCCAATAAGATCATCAGAGCAAGGTCGAACTGCTACAGAAGCTTCTAACGCTTTCTTTCATGTTCCATTCCTGTCTCCCTGCAGATTGGCAGGGGACCAGGAGCCCACTCCCAAGGGGTCCTGCTCTACGAATACCCAGGGTCTGAAACGCTTTTGCTGACCCCACGTTACGTGCTGTTTTGATAATCCTGAGCTCCGAGACCCCAGAGCACAAAGCAAGAACTGCAGGCCCTGGTGAAGAGCACATTCATCAGAACACACACCTGTCATCCACCCTCAGCCCCTGTGGGCATGGATCTGCACCACAACCCTCTGTCTCCAAACTTCTCCAACACAACTGAATTTCCAGCACCGGCTACCCTCAGCGTAGAGAAATGCAAGCTTTCACCTAACTAATCTGTGCTTAAGAAAACATGTCCATCAGTCCTCATAAGAGGGTAGTATTCTTGGCCAAAAGAAATAAAAATTAAAATGTCATCCCCGTTCTTTCACTGCACATGCCCCTACCCAGAAGTCTAGGCACACGCCCCTTGGAAAGAAGAGCAGCTGAGAGCTGGGTCCTGTCTGAGACAAATTATTCATCCGAGCCTCTTCAAGTGGTAGGTATGACCCTAATCCCATGGCAGAACACTACTAGGCAAGAAACATTCAAAGCAATGATGTTCTCAACCACTTAACAGAACACAAATCACAGCAGAGCAGCACTGAAACCCTGCAAAGTAGACAAGGGTAGGCAGATGTGACTTAAACACCACCCAACAGGTGAAGAAACAGGATTGTGGAGGTTCAGTATTTTACAGAACTGGATTTCAGTGCCCCTTGCCTGGGGGTGTTAAAATGCCACTCCTGGAGGAGGCTGGCCGTGTGGTACGCCAGCATCCCATACTGGAGCGCCAGTACAAGTCATGTGGCTTCTAGTTTAGCTCCCTGCTAATGCGCCTGGGAAGAGACAGGTCCCTGCCAACTCATGTGCCAGGACAGAATTCCTGGTTTCTGGATCCTGGCTTTCAGCCTGGCCCAGGTCTGGCTGTTGCAGCCAATCAGGGAGCGAACCAGTGGATGGAAGATAACTGTCGCTCCCTCTCTCTCCTGTTGTTCTGCCTTTCAGATAAATATCTATTTTCTCCCCCCATAATGCCACTCCTAGGTGTTAGCACACCATGAAACACAGATGGCAACACAATCAGTCATTAGCCTTCCCTACGCTACAGAGGCCGTATCCACTGGACTGTCATAGTAACCAGGGACAACCACCCAAGGACCTGATAAAGTTCTGGGTTGCAGGGTTACGCCTTTCGATTCACCTATTCTATACAATTCAGCTCTTCACAGGAAGAGATTAGATACACACACAAAATCCAACCATAAATGCCTTCTTACCCTTCAAGTATTGAATGGAACCACACTGGTCCAAGTCAGCATGACCCTAGGTCTAGCAGATCTCCTCCAGGCCCCCCATTCCTCCCTCAGAGGTTGGTGGCCTACTCCCCACTACTCCCTGAGCCCACACTGCCCTGCATGTGGTGTGTGGCCCATGCTTGCTGCATCACATCCTGCATTTCTGCCTCACACACAGGGCACCTTCTTAGGACAGGAGGGAATTCAGCATGAGACTCCATGCCAATAGAAACGTCCCTTTAACAGAATAACTGAATTGTTGCACTAAATACCTGCAGGAAGGCCACAAAGCAGTAACTTCAAAGTCATCTGTGACAGACATGGCCAACCAATCAGCAGCTTTGTTTAAGGAAAGAAGTCAAACAGTCCTGGGAGCCTATGTACTATTTTTGCAATGTTTTCAAAACTTAAAAAGCACACTGGGGATTACAAAGAACACCTCCTGCCTACAGAATCAAACTCATTAACTGGAGGCTCCAATCTGCCTGGACGCAGCAAACGCCACGGTAGCTGCCACTGCACCAGCATGATGGGCTCCACTAAGTGCTGCCGCCACACACTCTGAGCCCTGAGCCCTGAGCCCTGCAGCCCTGCAGCAGCACACAACACAGAGCCCATAGCTCCCAGCATGCCCTTCTCATAGCATCTGGACTGTGTAGGGTAAGGCCAATGAATGGCCTGGGGTTTATGTGCATGAAGAAGCCACACAAAAGACACAGGAATTCCGATTTTTTAGTCAGGAAGCTTGGCCTGAAATGTCCCCAAACGGCCTTCCTGTGATCCCCTGGGACCCACACCCCAAACCTGTCCGCAGACACCCACAAACCCAGATCCGTCTAAGCTTTCACAAGCCATGCTTGCTCTGAGGAAAAGCAAGGAACAAGAAACCTAAGGGCTGGAAGCGGAGTCTGATGCTTGCCTATGCTAATGGGATGTGTACTCGCTCTCTTCCTAACTCACATTCCCCACTGCCATGCACTATCGATCTATGCAGAATAACTTCACGCAAAACGTCCTTACCAAGGAGGCCCCTTTGTTTGTCAGTCAAGTCCCTGACAATCTGGCTATCAAAAAAAAAACAACCCGAAACCCTAAGCCAGGAACTCCAAGGTCACGTGTGCTCGTGTGAAATGGCAAAGGGAGGGGCAGGGCAGGCGTGCTCCAACCCAGGGTCTGGGGGAGCAGCGCAGATTAGGGTCGGGAGGGGCAGCCCTGGCATGTGCTGCACAACACTGAAGTGTCGACGGCAGCCCTCTTCTCCCAACACACTTATACCCTGCGAGACAGGGTTTCCTGGGACGTACTGCAGCCGGGAATATGCCTCAGCCAAGATTCTGCCCCCAGAACCAGAACCAGCTCCCGCCTCCCCCCGCCCCTGCCACCACAGGACGGAGGTCAGAGGCATGGACTGCACTGAGCCACTGGCCGGCCCCAGGGCTGCTCCAGCCCAGGAAGGCTATTTTCTCCATTTGCGCTCACTTTCCGGTCCTGTGATTTAATGCCATTATTTAGCACTACTACGAATTGGCCTACCACTAAAAAGGTGACTGCACCCTCGTGTCAGGGATGGCACTTGGCAGACAAGTGGACGGGGGCACTGACACCTGCACTGCAAGGGCAGCCGCCACAACAAAGCTCCACAGCTGCCGAGAACTGCCTGTGCCTGCTCCGTGTTCCTCCCCAGCCCTCCCCCACGGCTCTGAACTGGTCAGAGCCCGCTCCTGCTCCTGCGCCGACTCAGACTGGCCAACACCGCTCCTGGCGCTCACGCCTGGCCGTGCCTCCCCAGATGCTCTCCCTCAGCGCTCAGGCTATCTCCGGTGTCTTGAGTCAAACCGCCAAAGCCCAAGGACCAAAGAGACCGCACCCGCACCGCTGCCTTCCTCCGCAGTGGAAAGCGCACTCCACGGCAACAAAGCAGCGGGTGTAGACCACGCCTCTTTACCTTCCTCAGATATTGCCTCAGCCAGCTGCCAGGGGGTAAGCCGCACTGTGAGAGAACTCAACTACGGCTGCGGTTTCTCATGGAGGCTCAACTTTTGGCAGGAGGTCTGAGCGGCAGTCCTCTTGGCGGTGCGCCCGTGACTGATGGTCTCTTTCAACTGCCCCGTTACTCCCCTGGGAAGGACACAACCCTCGTGAGGATTGATGGACATGCTTTGACAGAACACGGTTTCATATCACACTGCAAGATTCCAGGGGCTGCATAAAGCAATTACTGGCTGCTCCCTTCTCATGACTCTGACCTCGCAAAAGTTTAGGTCACATTATCTGATAAACTGTAAGAGGAATGTCTCTAGAGAAAAAAGTGGTCTCCTAGACACAAAATGCCCATGCATGTACATATGCATGTGCTTTCTCACATGGAAGCCACAAACCAAAATCTAGTGTGGGGGGAAGAAGCCCAAAGCTCGAATCTGATTTCACACCCAATCGGAGCGGGCAGGGACCATCAGCTACAAACGACTGATATGCTCGCTGCACTGAGAATGCACTGGTAAGCCAAGTTCCAATGTCTGGAAGCATCTTGCTGCAAACAGAAAGGAGAGTAAGATGTGCGTGTTGACCTGAACACTAGCCAAGGCAGAGGAACCACTGGCCTGGGTGAAAGCCCGCTGACTGCAGACTGGGCTGCACAGACCTCCCTGCCTGGGCTACGGAGCTTTGACTTACCTTGGGGGTTGTAGGCCATCATGAAATTCAAAACCAAACAAGAGCCTAAAGTTCCCTCAGATGTAAACTCCTGAAAACTAGCTACTCTCCAGAAACTCAGAGGTACTCAAGGAGAAAGGAAGGGTCACGTCTGTGCACGAGTCCGACCACTCTCCACCCGCTGCGCCAGAGCCAAGCACAGGAACTCACCGTCCTCCATGTCCTCCTCCGTGTTGCTGTGCCCGTCGCTCAGGGCCACATTGCCGTTGATAACAGGGTTTTGAGTGATTCTGGGTGGGTCATCTGTATCTCCAGCTTCAAAGAAAACAAAGACACTCCATGGGTTTTACCTTCATGGTTTTGATGAAATAAACAAAAATACATTTACTTTTGACAGCTTTCGCTGACTCCTGAACTCCAATTCTAACACACACAAAAGATGCACTCTAATGCATAGTTGCTAATGTTTAGTAAATATTAATTCTACTGCTTTCAAATGCTAAGGAGAATCTGAACACAGGCTATTCACCACACAATCTGAGCCATTTGCAGTGATACTTATGTAAATGAAGTTTATGTACATTTTTTATGTAAATTCTTATTATTTTACTCTTATTCTATGATAGCTAATGAGCTTAGATTTAGGAACCTTTACATAACTGAAAGTAAATGCTTTGAAAAGCTTCTGTAATTTACTCAACCCTGGGGCCAACTCTGTGGCGCAGCGGGTAAAGCCACTGCCTACAGTGCCAGCATCCCATATGGGTGCCAGTTTGAGTCCTGGCTGCTCTACTTCTGATCCAGCTCTCTGCTATGTCCTGGGAAAGAGTTGAAGATGACCCAAGTCTTTGGGCCGCTGCACCCGTGTGGGAGACCTGGAAGAAGTTCCTGGCTTTAGAATGGCACAGCTCTGGCCATAGTAGCCATCTGGGGAGTGAACCAGCAGATGGAATACCTCTCTCTCTGCAACTCCGCCTTTCAAATAAATAAAATAATCTTAAAAAACAAAAAACAAAACAAAACAAAAAAACCCTCAACCCTACAAGCTCATTGAGGTTACTAAACAAATACAGAGTGTAACAAATGTCTAGAGCTTGTCACTGCAAACACAAGCCAGTGCTTCAACATCTAATCGTCATACTCAAATGTGCTGGTGGATGACTTCTATAGAATTACACAAAGAGAATGGAAAATATTCAGAAACCAAAATATAATGGGCTTGTCATTGTAAATGCTTGGTAAAATCTGGCTTGAAGAACAATCAGGAGCTTGGATTCATAACTTGTAAGTGCTGAATGACAAATATGAGGTGCATACTCCAACGTTTTAATTCCCGTTCAAATCACTGTTTTAATCGCAGTTCAAAACACAACAACTTGGAAGTAAAATAAACCACACCAGGCCATTAGGGCTTAGGGATGTTCATACTGCCCATAGAAACGCACTTCTTTTACATAACACAACAGTTTGCTACACCTAATGCTGGTCCCATGCAGTCTACAGAACTGGCTTCCTGGTAGTGAGGCTCTCTCATGGAAACTGAGTCTCAGGTACAAGAGAGGTGCTTCAGTCATCAGACACGCGTGGGAGTTGTGCCTTCCCAATTCTAGAGCCCTTCAGCCTCTGGATCCAAATGCATCTTGATTCAGCACCAAGGACAGCATCCCACCCAGTCTCCAAAATCCCAACTTCTGCTTCACAAAAACGTCTCTCCATTGATTCCTATACAAAACAATGCTTTCCTCCCTTCTTAAAATACTCAAAATACCAAGAAACTTGTATTACCAGCCAAATTCAGACACAGACATTTCAGATTACTTCTGATCTCGATGAACTCAATGACTATGTTAAAAGTGGGGCCAGGCTGTGGCCTAAGGAATAAAGCCTCCACCTGCAGTATGTGGCATCCCATATGGGCTCTGCCTGGAGTCCACGCTGCTTCACTTCTGACCCAGCTCCCTGCTCATGTGCCTGGGAAAGCAGAAGAGGATGGCCCTAGTCCTTGGCCTCTGCACCCACGTGGGAGACCCAGAAGAAGCCCCTGGCTCTCTCTGTTTCAGATGAGCGCAGCTCCAGCCATTGGCAGCCAACCAGGGAGTCAATCAGCGGATGGAAGACCTCTCTCTCTCTGTCTCTCCTTCTCTAACTTCTGACTTTCAAATAAATCTTTTAAGAAAGTAAAATGAGGACCACACATACTTGTAGGAAGTCTAAACTGGCAAGTTATATAATTCTGCAGCTGGTCTATAAATCTAAAGTGCTGTAAAGACAAGACCTTTTATTTTCTATAACTTGTAACCATGAGGTGTGTCAAACAGTGCACATGAGAAACAACATTCCATCTTCCAAGATGTCTGTACAGCTAGAGCTGGGCCAGGCTGGACTGGGAACTCAATCCAGGTCTCCCTTGTGGGTGGCAAGGACCAAACCACTTGAGTGCCCCCTGCTGCCTCCCAGGGTGTGCCTTAGCAGGAAGCTGGGGTCGGGAAGGCATTCAACACGTGGGCATCCTCACCAGTCTCAACACGTAGGCCAAACACCCACTCCAGATGAAAGTTGTCAGTGAGACAGATGTGAGAGATAGTGAGAAAGATGCGACTCCTTCGGGAAGAACCGTGTGTACAGCTGGCATGAAGTGACCTTACGCTTGAGCTCTACCTCTGCCTAGCTGGAACTTTATGCCATGATAACTCTGATGTGGCCAAACACCAACCATAGTACTAACCTTCGGACAGAGAGCCATCTCAAATAATGAGACTGGTGATATGTTTAGCAAACACTAGGGACCACGTGCAATGCCGCAAAAAGAAAAGGTCCCTGATATGCTAAATGTCTGCAGGTAAAAATGAAGCAATCGCCATTCAAAACTGTGCGTATCACACCTGGAAATACAGTATTTCCATTAGCTGTGACGGGGAACCTTTCAGCAACAAACCATGTGCCAAGTATCAGAAGCATGATTTTACATGTCTGTTTAAAAGGTACAAAACACACCACAGGTGTCCAGCTTCTCATAAGGCCCATGTTTCCTCCGCTTTTACTGAGAGTATCTATGCTTCCATTCAGCTTTCTCCCCACTGACTTCCATCTGTGATGTCACAGAACTACCTCAAAGAACACTGGCCACTTGCTATGGAAATTAGGCAGCATGAATTTAGTGCCTGGCTGACAAAGCAGAAAAAGCAGGATTCCAATTTGTTGACTTTGACATCTTCTATCACTTCACAAGTAGCTACCCCTAAAAAGGTTAGGGTGTCACACCACAAACAGTAAAACTTCACAGCCTCCCAACTAGTTTCTGTGTTACCACCAGGTGGTGCCTTGGCCACAAAAATTCGACTCTGCCTTAGACTCACAGGTGTCTCCAGGCAGGGCCCCCCTTCTGCATTTCAATAGAACACAGGGCCAAGCGTCAGTCCCGGGCTGGCTGGAAGGAGCCTCAGAGCACACCTTCCCACCCAACTCCATCAGCTCCCCTCAAGTTGCACGGCAAACCCCTCTGGCTTCTATGTGGTCCTCCTCCCTCCCCCTCCTCTCTCCCAGCAATGAATCCATTTTAAATTGCTTAAAATAGAGGTTGTCAAAGCAAATTACAACCAGTGTCTGCATATAAACTTCGAGCTGATACTTATTTCTCGACTGGTAATCCCAAAAATATTTCAGAAGAACAGTTTATAAAACTCATGGCTGGATCTCCAAATCCATGGGCTAAGGAACCCCATCGCTATGCCGAATCACCTTGTCCAAGCCTGTGGTTCCCAGCCATGTGTGCATGGCCCTGCCGGGCAGTCTGCGGAGCCTGGGGGAGTTCTCTTGTCCAGAGCGGTGACTGCATAGAATCTCCAGAAGCTCTACCCCAGCATTCTTTTTTTAAAGTATCCCACAAAATTCTTGTCTAAGGACAAGAAACACATTCAAACACCCTCATCAATTTAGAGGCAACGTGGTCCGGGAACAGAAATATGTTAGGAGTACCAGTGATATCATAAGGAGCCTCAAGTTTAGTTAACAGAGATGTTGGTTCCTTAATTTTAACAAAGACTTCCTGGTGATGTGAACTGTTAGTGGGAGACCAGGGGAACACTCTCTACTAACTTTGCAGCTCTTCTGTACACCTGAAAAAGCCAAAGACGGGCCAGAGTTGTGGCACATTAGGTTAAGCTCCTGCCTGCAATGATGGCATCCCACATGGGCACCAGTTCGAGTCCTGGCTGCTCCACTTTCAATCCAGCTCCCTGCTAATGCACCTGGGAAAGCAGTGAAGATGGCCCAGCCCAAGTGCTTGGGCCCCTACACCCACATGGGACCCAGAAGAAGCTCCTGGCTCTCTGAAGATCTCTCCCTGTCCCTCCCTCTCCTTCTCTCTGTAACTCTTTCAAATAAATAAATCTTTAAAAAAAAAAAAAAAAGGCGGCAACATAGAGCACCTAAGAATCAAAATTTTCAACAATATGCAACCACAGACAGCAAGTCTGAGATCCTTAAGCGATACCAGGGAGCAGACAGCAGGGGACTCTGTGGTAGAGGGGTTCAGAGGGCTTGCAGTGTACGGCATGGCAGCAGCCACCCTCAAATACCTGATACTCTCAAATACACGTTAAGTATTCGTGACTCCTGCTGTGGAGCCCCAGAAATGTGCTGAGCCCTGCACAGACCCTCTCGGACACCACAACCAGAGTTAAGTATGGCAGGAAATCACCCCCATTTACAGAGAACCACCGGACCAGGATCCCAGCTGAACCCCTGAGGGGCACTGTCCCATGGACACTCAGGCAGGAAGTCCTGAGCAGAGAGGTGCAACACTGAGGTGGCTCGCCTTCTTGTAACTGTCACATGCTTTCTAAAAACATGAGTGTGTGCCCCCAAAACAATCTGTGCTCCTGCACCCTTCCTTCTACCGTGTGGACCTGAGCAACTGACTGCATAGTCCTATGCAGTTCTGAAACAAATCCAGCCCTTTCCCCACTTCCCAAGCCACAGGCCAGTATCAAAGTCCGTATTCTGATGACTGTACTTACTAGTTCTGTGCGCTACCAGTCAAGACCCCAAACACTTCCAACACCAAGATCCATGGTGTTACTGTTTAAATGCCACACCCACTTCCTTCCTAAGCACCCCTGGTAACCACACATCTGTTCTCATCTTGGTGGTTCTGTCTTTTACTGGGGTCACACAGTTTAGGCTGCCACCCCAGTGCCAGAATCCTATACGGGTGCCAGGTCAAAGTCCCAAGCGCCCCACTTCAAATGCTGCTAATGTGCCTGGGAAAGCAGCAGAGGATGACCCAAGTGCTTGGGCCCTGCCCTCACGTGGGAGACCCAGATGAAGCTCCCGGCTCTTGGCTTTGACCTGATCCAGCCATGGCCGTTGCATCCAATTGGGGAGTGAACCAGCAGATGGGAGATACCTCTCTAACTCTTTCAAATAAATATTTGGAAGCTAAAAAAGAATATCATATACAGAGACGCAGAGCACATAACAGTTTGCTCCTTTTTATTGCTAAGCAGGCCCGTGACAGAAATGTTATCACTGACTGTTTACCTGACATCTGGGTTGTTCCCAGTTTTGGGAAATACAATGTGCCTATGAACATTTCTGTACTGCTGCTGGTTTCACATTTTCATGTGTATTCTTATCACTGGGTGTTGAAAACCACGAAAAGCTGAAGCAGGCAAAGATGCAGAGATGAGCCCTCCGCTCCTAAGGTGAAAGAAACCACTGCTGGGTGCGTCACCTAGGTTTATCCATGGCCATAAACACCCGAGTGCACAATATGTAGACACTTTCTCACCCAAAGAGCAGATTCCACGTTCCACACACTGCAGCCGCCAAGCCACTGCACAGGCACGCACAGATGGACACCATGTTCTGACTCCAAAACAGCGTCAGGACTCACTCAACCACTGCCCTCCAGTTTCGATTGACTGGTTGATTTGGGGGGGAAGGAGCGCACAACTGATGTGACTTCTGTCCTTCGTCTGCACACTTTTACAGCCAGGTCATCTTTCTGAAACGCATAGCCCCAGGAGAGCAACGCTCTTGGGACAACACTGTCACCCAGGATCCAGAACTATACCAAATGTCAAGGCCACTTCCTGCCCGAAGTTCATCCCCAATTCAGGACACTTTCCCAGTTCCTGCCTTACTTTTATTTGGAAGACCTCAAACATAACTGACTTCCTGATGTTCCAGTTCTCAGAAAACACCTCCAAGTACAGAAACGGGTGTACTCTATTGGCCAGGAATTCCAGTAACAGTTCTATTAACAAGACTCCATGGCCTAATGCATTCCCTTGCAAGGCAAGAACAACAACTAGGAAGGTAAAGAGCCCACCACCCACTTGGCTCAGGAAAACCAGCTTGTTAGGGGCTGGCCAGTGGCAGTCAGGCCTCCTGGGTCCTGGAGTATAAGAAGTGGGAGGAGACTGAATGTGGTGATGACTGCAGTACAGGGACAGTGCCACAAGGCTTGGACAAGCACCATTAGCCGAGGAGGAGGAGGAGACATCAGGATGGAGACCACAGACCGAATAGGAGCCACCTGGAGGGATGGTGGAGAAGCAAACCCCCAAGGAGAAACAGGAACCATGGCAGTTAGAAGAGGGAAAAGCGAGATGCAAAGTGCACGGGAGCAGGGCCAAGGCCAGAGGGCCCGGAAGCCAAGATGGGAACGCTCAATTTCATTCTAAAACATTTCCTACCAGCAGGTACCCAGATGAATGAACAGGAAACCATCCACAGGCCTGGAAGGCACTGTGACCCAGGGGCAACCAAGACTCTCCAAGAGACCCATCAGAGCTGAGAAGTCCCAGTGTCTGGACTCCACCCCACACTGTCCACCAGTGCCAGTCTGTTCTGACATAAGGGTCTCCCTTCACGCTCAGCTGCTTTGTGGAGGCTGTGAGGGAAGTAAGTTTTTTACTACCTTCCCCTGCCTGTCAAGCTGGGTCTCTATCACTCTATGAATCTTCAGACATAGCATGTATCGTGAAACCAATCTAAGGTGCTTTATGATGCTGCACCCCCATGAGGTGGGCTGAAAATCCCCTTCCCGGGGACAGTCCTGTTCTGCTGCCAAGTCTGCTTCACCCTGCACCTCTGGAAGTATCACACAGTTCTGAGATCAATGCCCACCCAGGTCCAGGGCGGCAGAACCTAAAGGTTGGCAGCAAACCTCCTTCAACTTGAACTTGACAGTTCCATGTTCTGAAATAGTCATTTAAATTATATGGAAATAAAGCCCCAAGGAAGGCCACACACAATTTGTGTTGCCTTAACAAAACTACTTGCTGAGGCTGTCTGGCTGTATTATGTAAAACTCTTCTCCCTAGAGAGATCACTCCACCACCTGCCATGCTGGCCCACAAGCACTTTTCAGACAGGGATGGGCAGTGAGCGGGTGTAACACAGCACACAACTTAAGCGCTCAGCATCATATCAATGGCCTGTTCCCCAGAGAAATGCTAAACTGTACGGCCCAACCAAGCACTGCCGCAAAGGCAGAGCCAGAGCTGCAGGGAAGCAGGACAGAGCACTGATCTCCGGAACAAAGTCCCTGAAGTTCAAGAAACCACTAACTAAAACAAAGGCGAAACCCATAAGAAACATAAATAAAAATATACTCAACTTTCCAAATCACTAAGACCTCATTTATCATCTACTAGATTAATAGTGAAAATGCCCATTGATACTAAGCATCCAGCAACACAGGCAGTGTCAGAGTGGGATGAATTGCTGGCATTGTGGCTCACTAGGCTAATCCTCCGCCTGTGGCGCCAGCATCCCAGGTTCTAGTCCCAGTTGGGGTGCCGGATTCTGTCCCGGTTGCTCCTCTTCCAGTCCAGCTCTCTGCTGTAGCCCAGGAGTGCAGTGGAGGATGGCCCAAGTGCTTGGGCCCTGCACGGGCATGGGAAACCAGGAGAAGCACCTGGCTCCTGGCTTCAGACTGAACCAACGGAAAAGGAAGATCTTTCTCTAACTCTCCCTGTCCAAAAAAGGGGGGGTATGAATTTGCCACCATGGTGGACATTCAGCCTCCAGGTAAGAGACTGTGTCCTCCATCAGAGGATCAAAATGTAATTCCAAAAATCCATTCCAATGAAAACTGGCATACTCATCCAAAGATATGCACAGTTTCTTACAGTGAAGGACAATTTGATTAAATGCAAGTTTAATTCTCTGCAGGAAAACAAGTTAATGTTTTTGTTTTTGACAGGCAGAGTGGACAATGAGAGAGAAATCTTCCTTTTCCATTGGTTCACCCCCACACTGGCCTCTGCGGCTGGTGCGCTGTGACCGGGCACCACATTGATCCGAAGCCAGAAGCCAGGTGTTTCTACTGGTCTCCCATGAGGGTACAGGGCCCAAGGCCTTGGGCCATCCTCCACTGCACTCCCAGGCCACAGCAGAGAGCTGGACTGGAAGAGGAGCGACCGGGACAGAATCCAGCACCCCGACCGGGACTAGAACCCGGTGTTCCGGCACCACAGGGGGATGATTAGCCTATTGAACCGCGGTGCTGGCCAACATGTTAATGTTTTAAAAATTCAATTTAATAAGTAAAAGAAAAAGAAAAATTCAATTCATGTATTCAATCACGTGTCTAAGTTCATTTGGTAATAATGCAAATGTAGACTGCTGCCTTTTAAAAAACTTTCTTTCATTTATATTTAAAAGGCAGAGACAAAAAAGGGAATCTTTCACATGCTGGTTCATTTCCCAAATTCCCACAGCCAGAGCTGTGCCAAGCTGCTCAATCCTGGCCTCGCACGTGGGTGGCAGGGACCCAGGTTCTTGAGCCTTCACTACTGCCTCCCAGGATGCATCGGCAGGAAGCTATTCTACCAGGCAATGGCCTTACCAATGTGCAAATGTCTGCCTGTCATAATGTGAGGTTTTTTCCCAAAGATTTTTATTTATTTAAGAGGGAGAATTATAGACAGTGAGAGGGAGAAACAGAGAGAAAAGTCTATTCGCTGGTTTACTCCCCAAATGGCCACCAACGGCCAGAGCTGGGCAGATCCGAAGTCTGGAGCTTCTTCCAGGTCTCCCATGTAGGTGCAGTGGCCCAAGGGCTTGGAATCGGGACTAGAATCGGCTCCTATGTGGAATGCCAGCACCGCAGGGGGGGGGGGGTGTCTTCCATCTGCTGGTTCATTCTCCAGATGACTGATCCGAAGCAAGGAGCTTCCTATAGGTCTCCCACTTGGGCCATCCTCTACTGTTTTCCCAGACTATAGCAGAAAGCTGGATCAGAAGTAGAGCAGCCAGGACTCTAACTGGCACCTATCTGGGATGCTGGTGCCACAGGTGCTACGCCAAAACACCAGCCCCATAATGTGATTTTAAAGTCAAATTACAATAAAATAGTCAATTTCCATCAAGAGCAATCAGCAAATACATTCACATGATGTCCTTAAAGAATGAAGCTGAGTTGGTGTCTGATATAGCAGTTAAGATACATGGCATCCCAGGCAGGCGCTGCAGCTCACTAGGCTAATCCTCCACCTGCGGCGCCAGCACTCCAGGTTCTAGTCCCAGTTGGGGAGCAGGTTCTGTCCTGGTTGCTCCTCTTCCTGTCCAGCTGTCTGCTGTGGCCCGGAAAGGCAGTGGAGGAGGGCCCAAGTCCTTGGGCCCTGCACCCGCATGGCAGACCAGGAGAAGTCCCTGGCTCCTGGCTTCAGATCAACGCAGCGCACCAGTCGTAACGGCCATTTAGGGATGAACCAACGGAAAAGAAAGACCTTTCTCTCTGTCTGTCTGTCTCTCTCACTGTCCACTCTGCCTGTCATAAAATTTAAAAAAAACGCTAATGTATTTTAAAGAGTGACAAAAAGATGATGGAGGAAGGGAGAGAGAGAGAGGAGAGAAAGAAGGGGAGAGAGAGAAGGAGAGAGAGAAGGAGAGAGAGAAGGAGAGAGAGAAGGAGAGAGAGAAGGAGAGAGAGACTCTGCTGGTTCATTCCCCAAATGTCTATAGTACCTAGGACTGGGCCAGGCTAAAGCCAGAAGCCATAAACTACATACTACATCTGAGTCTCCCCCATGAGTGGCAGGGACACAAGTACTTGACCATCATCTGCTGCTTTGCAGGCGCATTAGCATTAGACTTTTCTAACACTGTCCAAAAAAAAAAAAGAAAAGAAAAGGATATGTGGCATCCCTTATAGGAGTGCCTTACTCCAAGTTGCAGCTTTGCTCAATTCCAGCTTCCTGCTAATGCACACACACCCTTAGAGGTAAAAGAGGGTGACAGCTCAAGTACCTGGGACTCTGCCACCTGCACAGGAGATTGAGTTAAAGGCTCCTGGCCTCAATCTGGTCCAGTCCCAGCTGCTGTGGGCAACTGGGGAGCCAATCAGCACCCTCTGTTTCTCTGCCTTTCAAATACAATGAAAATATTTTAAATAATGAAGAAAGCTGTGTGTAATGACTTGGAGTAGCTATGAGACATCAAGCTCACAACGGTAGCTCCCTCTAAGAAATGCTATCTTTCCTTCCTGCCTTTCTGGTTCAGAGATGTCCAGATGTTTTAGTGAATAAGTATTACTCCTATAACAAAAGTGAAAATGCATTCAGAAACTGTACTTCGCAAAAAAACACAACTCCAAGACCACCTTGGCAGCTGGGGGTGGGAAGGTGGGGGAAGCATGCAGCCACTTCAAGGAGGGAGCAGAAACAAAGGGGCCACCTGGATGGTGTAACAGAGAGGTCTGTGCGCATGTCGCATCCTCCCTTCAAGACCTGTTTTCCTAAGGATTACTTAAAAAAAACAAAAACATGGCCATGTGGAGCCTGGGGGAAGGTCAGAAGGCTGCCTTAAACACAAGCATCTTCAAATAGGTTCCTTTATGTATTTATTTGAAGGCAGAGTTAGTAAGGAAGATCTTCCACCTGCTGGTTCACCTGCCAAATAGACACAATATCTGTGACGGGGCCAGGCCAGTCAGGAGCCTGAAATTCCATCCAGGTCTCCCACAAGGGGGCAGGGCCCAAGCACGTGCAGCCATCTTCCACTGCTTCCCCAGCACACTAGCAAGGAGCTGGATCAAAAGCAGAGTAGCCAGGACTCAAACCAGCGCTCACATGAGATGACAGCGTTGCAGGCAGAGGCTCAGCCAGAGGCTGTCCCCAGATTCCTTTACTGGAGTAAAACCATAACCAGGAACAACCTGGTAGACTCAACTCCATTTTTCTAACACTGTGGCCCAGACCACCTATCCCAGCCTGTATCACCTAAGACACAGACCCCTACCCAGCTGCTGCTGCTCTGGAGGGGCTGAGCCAGAACACTGTTGTGAACCTGCACACAAGGTCCAGTGACTCCTTTAGAAAACAACCAGTAAAATTCCTGGGAAGACGACCAGTTTTTCCAGGTGCAAAGAAAGCTCAGTTTTATTTTAAGGGGAGCAGGGGAGGCAGTCCA
This sequence comes from Sylvilagus bachmani, assembly GCA_015711505.1. NCBI lineage: Eukaryota > Metazoa > Chordata > Mammalia > Lagomorpha > Leporidae > Sylvilagus > Sylvilagus bachmani. The sequence continues at coordinate 30,418,914 of CM027397.1, read as the reverse complement.
ATTTGCAAACCAATGGATACCTATTGCATCTGCTGAGCGCCTGTAAAGGAACACTCACAGGACATGAAACCATGGCAACAGGAGCACAATCGTGCTCACAGTCCAAAAGTCTCCAAAAGTCAGGGCCAGTGGCTTGAGCCCCAGCTGCTCCTCTTCTGACCCAGCTCCCTGCTGATGTGCCTGCAAGGGAAGATGGGTCAAGTTACCGGGCTCCTCCCACCCACAGAGACCCAGATGGAATTCTAGGTTCCAGGTTTCAGCCTGGCCCAGTTCCAGTTGTTGCAGCCATTTGAGGAGTGAACCAGCAGATGGAAAAATCAATCCAACTTTGCCTTTCGAATCAATCAATCTAAAAAAAGATTCAATGAAGCTATTCTTCCCCAAATTAATCAGTAATTCAAACACAATTCCAATCAAAATTTAAGACATAATCCCAGTCAAGAAGCAGGATCTCCTTTACAGCTATGAACAAGCTAATGAAGAACATGCAAATACAGAAGACACAGAACAGGTGAAAGCAACAATCAGGAACTGCATCAGACTGTGGAAGACAGCACCGAGCTGGCAATGAGGGACGCACACCAATGCAACAGTCCAGGGGCAGACCACTACACAGGTGATGAATACTCTCCACCACGCAGACTTGAACAACGGGAAAAAGCAAGTCAGTGGCAAAGAACAGCTTTGAACAAATGGTACAGGGACATGCGGTTATCTGTAGGCCAAAAAACACAACCTAAACCTAAACATCACCTCACACACCTTATACAAAACCTAACTCAAACAAAGACTGAAAGGCATTAAGAGAAATTCTGTCACATGGGGTAGAGAGAAAAGCATTCTTAGATAACTTCAACGTAAGATTTTTTAAAAATTTGAGAAACTGTACTTGGACTTTTGGGGCTGGGCTAAGCTACTGTCTGTGGTGCTGGCATCTCATGTGAGTACCAGTTTGAGATGTGGCTGCCCCTCTTCCAATCCAGTCCCCTGCTAATGTGACTGGGAAAGTGCTTGGGCCCCTGCACCCACAGGGGCAACCTAGAGGGAGCTCTGGACTCCTGGCTTGGTCTGGCATAGCCTCGGATGTTGCAGATGGAAGATCTAACTCTGCCTTTCAAATAAAATTGTACAAGAAATTCTTTAAAAAAAAACTTTTGCTGTTAATAAACAGATAAGCTACAGACTGAGAAAAAAAATTTACAAATCGTCCAACTGACCACAACAACCTGAATCCCAAATGCAAATACTTGAATTCCCAAATACCAACCTCAAATACAAACACAACAACAAGATACAAGAAAAAAAGCTTTAAAAGTCAACCAAGAGGGGCCACTGCCTATAGTGCTGGCATTCCATATAGGTGCTGCTTCAATTCCTGGCTGCTCCACTTCTGATCCAGATCTCTGTTGTGGCCTGGAAAAGCAGTGGAGACGGCCCAATTTCTTCTAATAAATAAATCTTAAAAAAAAAGTGTGAGCAGCCTGGACTCTAGCCATGTGGGATGCTGGCATTGCAAGTGGCAACTTTACCCGCTATGCTGGGACACTGACACCCAACTACACTTAAAAAAAAAAAAATCCATCAATCAAGACCTGAACCACAGGCCACCCCAGCCATTAACCATAAGCCACTGTGGCAGCCAGTGGAAGACCCTCCTACAGAGCTACGACCCCACATGTCTGTCTGCAGCTGCTTCTCCATAGGTCACAGCGAGCACTGCCACCCCTCACGTGCTGTGATGTTGGGCACTTGTAAACCCAGCCAACACATGGCAAAAATATGACAGGGACAGTGTTTAGGTATGTGTAACTAGAGAATCCGTTCCAAATGAGTAGAGTGATACCTCAAAAGGTCCACTCAAAGTGCCCAGATAGATCAATGGCATTTAACGTAAGAGAAAGGCAATGAAACTGTACCAGGGGCTGGCATTTGTGGGGCAGTGGGTTAAGCTGCTGGTTCTGATGCTAGCATCCCATACTGGAATGCCGATTCAAGAGCCAGCTGCTCCACTTCCAATCCAGCGTGCCTGGGAAAGCAGAAAATGATGGCCCATGTTCTGAAGCTCCTGCCACCCTCGTGGGAGACCATGGAGTTTTTGGTTCCATGCTTTTTTCTGGAACCCAGAACTGGCTGCTGTTGTCATTTGGGGATTTCTGCATCACCATTTCAAGTAACTGTCAAAGAGGAATAGCCACAATTATCTGAAATGCTGTTAGAAAACACCTTCTTGGGGCCGGAGCCATGCCATAGCAGATAAAGCTGCAGCCTGCAGTGCTGGCATCCCATATGGGCACCAGTTCGAGACTCAGTTACTCCACTTCCAACCGGCTCTCTGCGCTATGGCCTGAGAAAGCAGCAGAAGATGGCCCAAGGATTTGGGCCATCCTTGGGCCCCTGCACACAAGTGGGAGACCAAGAAGAAGCTCTTGACTTCAGATTGGCACAGCTCCAGCAATTGCAGCCATCGGTGAGTAAAGCAGTGGATGGAAAATCTCTCTCTCCGTCTCTGCCTAATACTGCCTTTCAAATAATTTTTTAAAAAAAAGAAAAAACAAAAGAACAAAGAACAACCCTTCCTCTTCTAACTGTATGCTGTTATAAGACTATTTAAAAAATTAGTTTAACTAAAAGAGTTACAGAGAGAGGTAGAGACAGAGGTCTTCCATCTGCTGCTTCGCACCCCAGTTCGCTGCAACGGCCAGAGCTGCGCCAATCTGAAGCCAGGAGCTTCTTGCAGGTCTACCATGTGGGTGCAGAGGCCCAAGGACTTGGGCCATCTTCCACTGACAAGACTGTTTCTAACTCAAATCATGCTGCAACTGAAAGCAGAAGCAGAACCCAGCCACCTGCTGGTAAGTCAGACAATAAAGGTGCTGAAGTGTGAAGCAACGTTGTTTTCACTAAATTTTTTTCAGGAAATAATTTTCTATAAAAACTATGTCATTTGTGTTATTACGTATTGGGTTTCTTTTAATGAACAAATGTTTATAATTGGTCTTAGCTGTACATTTCTAACACGGTGAACTCTGACTGATATAAACCCCCAACCAATAGCTCCTTTGGGATCCTCAAATTTCAGGGGTCCCAACACCCCAGAGTTTGATGTTCCAGAGACCCCGCTGACTGGAGAGCTCATGCTGTGCTGTCCTCGCTGAGACCACATGGCCCTCTCAGCAGGCACCTGGTGACAACATACTGTGTCACGGGGGGGGGGGGGGTCAAGGGGTAGCCACACGCCCTCAGGCCTGAACTTCGGGATGAAGGGCGCCAGTCCTGTCATGGGTACTGGACCCCTGCAAGGCTGATGGGGATGGGCAGCTCAGCCTCCCACTGGTACCCATCTCCCCACTCAGAGCGCAGCCTCATGGACGTCAGCCACAGTAGCAGATCCAGACCAGCTGCCACTGCTGCACACAGGTAGCATCCCTCTATCAACCCCTTGCCCTCTCCCAGAGCTGCTGATGCAGACAAGACCCTAACGGATACCAAGCCTTTACAACCCCGCACCACCTGACAGGTGCGTTACAGCTGTGCAACACATTCCTAACTACCACCAAGGTCAAGCCCTTTATAGAAACATGGACTAAAGCCTATTACAGATAACCAATCATGAGAAGCTGCACATCTTCCTGATCCAGTACGACCCGTGGTGAGGTTCCACACAAGGGAACACTATTCTGCAAAGCCAGTCAACAGAGGGAAGCAGCAGCACACGATGCAGCAGGCACCAATCTCGCGACCCTCGTGCAAAGTCACCGCCAAAGCAAAGAACAAACGCCGCACGGGTCCATCTGTGGGAGACGTCCAGAACGGGCCGAGTCACTGGTGGTCAGTGGTGCCCAGGGCTGGGGGCAGAGGGGCAGTGGCTGCTAATAGAGCAGAGATTGTTCTTGTGGTGATGGAAACATTCTACAACTGGTTTTACTGAGAGCTCCACAATTGAGAATAGACCAAAAACCACGAAACTGGACACATTCCATGGCTGAATTGTGGTAGGTGACATAACTAAGATGGAAACCATGGTGATGGGGCCAGCACTGTGGCAGAGCAGGTTAACGTCCTGGCCTGAAGCACAGCATCCCATATGGGCACCAGTTCGAGACCTGGCTGCTCCTCTTCTGACCCAGCTCTCTGCTATGGCCTGGGAGCAGAAGAAGCACAGCTCCGGCTGTTGCGGCCAATTGAGGAGTAAACCAGCAGGTGGAAGATCTCTCTCTCTCTCTCTCTCTCTCTCTCTCTCTGACTTTCAAATAAATCTTTTTAAAAAATGGTGATTACAACGCATTCTATAATAAATGGAAAATGCAAATTTAAATCTTCTATCACTGCTATCAAAGCATGTAAAATTAAGGTTAGCTGGCTTTTAACACTGTACCAATTTGGCAGAAGCTAAATTATGGAAGTACAAGGCTCTGATTATTTGGTACTGGGGAGACAGAAACGTCTGTGAAGGCACAGAAAATGACCTGGCCACACAAACATACACTTTGCTATCTCAAAGCCACAAATACAACACAATGGACACACCCCAGAAACAGAGAGGGGGCTCAATGTGTATCCACCCAGAATCCTTGCCTCGGGAATCCCTGCTTCCCACTCAACTCCTAACCACCCCTTGGGGTCCACAGCAAACACCATTCTGCACCCTACCCTGCATCCCCGTAACCCCATGCATCTCTCCTGCTTGCTCGCCTGTGGCATCCGGCAGGCAGGACACCTGATCACTCCTTCATCTTGGCCTCAAGGGCAGATCAGCAGATTACCAGCAAGTGTGTTTGGGTTTGGGCAGGTCTAGGCTATCTGCAGTAAACCCCAAACATCCAGACCAAGGCAGAGTCTGCTCCAGAAGCAGAGGTAGCATAACCCCGCTCACAGGCCCACAAAACCCCTGCTGACGGAGACAGTGTACCGCCGCGTGGTCCAGGAGGGCGGCCACCAGCTACGTGTGGCCGTCCTGATGGAGGAACTGCTATTTTCAATCTTGTTTAATTTCTATAGCCACATGTACTTACTCAGAACACGGAATGCGGCTGTGAGACTTAGAAAGTTTGTGATTCGCCTCACTGTCATCAGCCACGTGTAGTCAGGGGCTACATGGCCGGAAAGCACTTCCTCCCCTGCCTTGGTGCTCCACCTGCAAGGGAAGGGCCACTTTCCTGCATGGCCCAGTGCTCTGTGCTACAACGTACTTTTAACTTTGTCAAAATAGATACCAGATTTTCCAATATGGAATACTGATTTCCAAATGGAATACTGATTTCCAAATGGAATACTGATTTCCAAATGGAATACTCACCACTAACAAACTTTAAGATGTGTGTATGAACGCTTCTCCTCTCCACGTCCCCAAGGCTATTCAGTCCCATTTTAGAATAATTCTGAAAACCACCAACACCCTGGGCAGGGGCCACGTTGCCTATGGCACAACCAGTGATGCGAGAGGCCACAACAGCTGTAAATGGCCAACCAGCCCCTCCTGTTGCTGTCCTGGCTATGAATGGCCACCCTCAGTCACCTCAAGGGTCACCTCTCACCCACACCTCACCTCCAGGCACTGATCAACGTGCTCACCGTTAACCATGCATCACTGCCTGTCACTGGTGGTGTCTGTGGACACTGCACTCCTGTCCATGCTCCAAGTCCCCTCCTTATTTTCCCCCAGAAGAACCTCATGTACAAATGGGGACCAACAAACAGCCATTCAGTCGACTGCACAGCTGAAATCGCCTGTATGACCAGCATCTCAGAATCAGCGCTCTTGAGCGCTGTGTGAGCAGAGGGGAGATTCAGAAAACACGATGAAAAAGCTACATTTAATTTAAGCTTTCTTCTATCAGTAACTGAATGATAGACTCCAGGAGAGGCCACCCCGGGTTCTAGTCCTGGTCGGGGCACTGGTTCTGTCCAGTTGCTCCTCTTCCAGTCCAGCTCTCTGCTGTGGCCCGGGAAGGCAGTGGAGGATGGGTCTCCCGCATGGGAGACCAGGAGGAGGCACCTGGCTCCATGGCGGCCACTTGGGGAGTGAACTAACGGAGGACCTTTCTCTCTTAACTCTGCCTGTCAAAAAACTAAACAAGGGTTTCTGTATTTAAAACTGTAGCCTGTTGGGCCGGCGCCGTGGCTCAACAGGCTAATCCTCCGCCTTGCGGCGCCGGCACCCCGGGTTCTAGTCCCGGTCGGGGCGCCGGATTCTGTCCCGGTTGCCCCTCTTCCAGGCCAGCCCTCTGCTGTGGCCCGGGAGTGCAGTGGAGGATGGCCCAGGTGCTTGGGCCCTGCACCCCATGGGGAGACCAGGAAAAGCACCTGGCTCCTGGCTCCTGCCATCGGATGAGCGCGGTGCGCCGGCCGCAGCGCGCCG
>CM027397.1:30391629-30412456 GCA_015711505.1 Sylvilagus bachmani | reverse complement strand
CAATCTTCTAAGTACATTATCACATATACTTCAATAAATCTTACGTATACAAATATAGAAATTTTGAAATTCACTGTACGGAGGTCCAAAAGAAAAATATCCAAAATAATGCCACACACTGAGTAAGTGCCACACAGCTAGCTACAAGTTCATGAAGCAAGGCTGGCCTCTCAATCACCTCGTTTCTTCTACTCCACCCAGTTAGGAATCCTGAGACTGTACATTTGGCCCACTTTCCCTCCTGTGCCTTGTGAAAGTCACTGTCTTAGAGAAAGAAACTGGGCGATTTGGGCCGCAGGGAGGAGACCCACACAGCCCACGGAGCAGAGGCTCTGCTTGTGCTTGAGCCGGCTCAGCCAGTCTGTGTGACAGCACAGTGTGGGGAGTGCTCTCTGCAAACGCAGAGGCTTGTGGGGGCGAGGCCTCTGTGGGTTTAAATGCCCGAATGCCCAACTGCACATCCAGAGAACGGGTGCTCGGACAGCCGACACACTGTGCCCTGAGCTGACGAGGGCCAGGCCCTTCACGTCACACACAGACCAGCTCCGATCTGATTCCAGATTTATCAACATGTAGTATTCTGTGTTGTGTCTTTATGACACCAGATCCCACCTGCTGAAGTGCATGGGTGGCCCCAGCCTACTCCGGCAGTGAGTTACTTTCTCTATTCAAAGCTTGTGGTGAGCCACACAGAAACGTTCAGACTAGGAAGCCCAAGTGCAGTTGGTGGCTGTGGGTGGTGAGCACCTAAGACACCAGCATGCCTGACTCCACCCTCCTGGCACCAGCGGGGGCCCAAGTGGCTGGGTCCCTGCCACCCGCGTTGGAGACCCGGATTCTGCACTCCTGATTTCAGTCCAGCCCAGTCTGGGCTATTACGGGCATTTGGAAGATTTGTTCTCTGCCACTCAAGTTTGAGAAAAGAGAAATGGAGGGTGGGGAAGAAAGGAGAAGAGGAGAAGAAACGTGGCGGACAACAGCAGAGGAGCTTAAGTAAGAAAGCAATGATGACTACTTTTATGACCAGTGATATATGCTGCCAGCTCTGCCACTTGCTCTGGGAGACCCTGGGTATTTAACTTGCTCAGTGCCTTGTTCTGTTCTGCCATGAAACGAGATGGTGATGTACTCCTCTGGAGTGGCAGGCACAGTGCATATCACATGACCTGTAACAGAAGCCTTGGTACCGGAAACTCAGCAGGCCTATTTGTAGCTTTCCGAAGCTCTCCCAGCCAAGTCACCAGGTACCCCACCTGCTGCTTCTGATCCACCTTCCTGGATCTGTCAGTTTCCTCTGGCTGCTCAAAGTGACCACTAGGACACCTGTGGCTCCACACACATCTGAAATGGAAATCCCGGGAGGCCTGGGGACACCTGTCCCTCTGCCTTTTCCAGCTTCTAGCAGCCACCCACTCAACCAACCAAATTCCTTGGTTAGCCTGTCTCTCCACAGCCAGCACAGCCCTGACACCACCTCTGCTGCCCCCCTCCTGGGACTCCTGTGACCACTGAGCCCCACCGACACTGCAGGACGATCTCCCCATCTGGAAACATCTGCAAAGTCACTCTGCCACACAATGTAACACAGGCACAGGTTCCACAGATTCAGGATGCAAACATCTGGGGACCGTGGGGGCACCATTGCACGTACCACCATCCATAGAGCTCTAGGTGCACAGAACAGATTCCCAATAACAACGACCTCTTTCTCAAAACTCTGCTGTGTCACCTTCTCCATGAAGCCTCACCTGAGCCACCTCTTCCAAGGCCGTCAGTCCTGGCTTCCTGGATGGACACCACTGTTCGGCCTCAGCCCTGCACTGAAGCCCTAGACTGGGGGCAGGGAGCGTAACCCAGCAGCTTGTATTGCATTGCATACTAACCTGGGGCTTGTATTTTGTCCAGTTTTCTTCATTCCTTTAATTTGTTGCATTGCATTTCTACTGCCCACAACTGAATGGAAATAAATACAAGTCTTTCATTACAAATAATGTGAAAGACTCTGCTCTATGGAGTTCCCCTGAGAATCACTGACTCACACACCTCATCTTTCAAACTTTCAAAGGGACCCTAATGGGACCAGACACATCTTCTAAGCAAGACAGGCTAGGCCAATCAAACTTTCAGAGAATGCTGAGGCCTACCGCTGCACTGTCCAATATGCCACGGCACTAGAAATGTGTCCCGGCTGCTCCACTTCCGACTCGGCTCTCTGCTATGGCCTGCGAAAGCAGCAGAGGATAGCCCAAGTCCTTGGGCCCCTGCACCCGTGCAGGAGACCTGGAGGAAGCTCCTGGCTTCAGATCAGCCCAGCTCCAACCGTTACAGCCATTTGGGGGAGTAAATTAGCAGATAGAAGACCTCTCTCTTCTACACGCTCTGCCTCTGCCTCTGCCTCTCTAACTCTGCCTTTCAAATAAATCTTTAAAAAAAAAATATGATGGCTAACTTAAAGAAAAAAAGGACCCAGACTCATCTCAGCCTCTAAGAGGGCCATGAACCACCAATACAGACCCAGAAATGTTCTTAACCTCTTCATAGTTTGCCTGACTGCACAATTTGTCCTTCAAGATGACATAAACTAGCACTTCAAGATTACCTACTCGAAAGTATTTAGCAGGAGTGGGACCATGTAACCACATGACCATGTGAAGCAGTGCTACATGGCTTGTTTTAAAACAGCACCTGGAGAGGTCAATAAGGAGTCTTGAAGCAGGATTTATATGCCAAAGCCACATGCAAGCGGAGGCCAACGGCCCATAGTATTTTGGAAGGGGCTGTGGAGGAGCAGGGTGTGCTCAGCCCACACATTCAGAAAGAGAACATACGGGCTCCCTTGGAAATGCCACCCCTTCTTAAAGTAAGGGGTGAGGCAGCAGGGGGCAGCCATGAGAAGACTGCCACCCAGACACCTGTGGCTACACCCTCGGGTGGGATCACTCAGCCAAACAGGTCATCCTACCAAACTCACAACGTGCTTCCCAAACCAGATGCCAGCTCAACAACTTAATTGCAAGAGTCAGTCCTTCCCAGTCAATACTCTAGGGACTGGTACATTACACAGGCACAGACACTGCCCTCCCAATACAGATGTCACTGGCTTGGAATAAAAACCAAAGGCCCTGGGCTTCTGAATACTCCAGCACAAGAGGAAAATCACACACACACACACACACACACACACACACAACTGTCCCAGTCTGACACAGCAGACTCCTCTGGCTAGCTTTGCAATTCTCACTAACATGAAAGAATGAGACCACCCAAGGCTGGGGCACCACGCTCACCACCAGGTGTCAATCAAATAATCTGGGTACCTTAAAAGGGAACCTAGGCACCTCTACAACAACAGCGGTGGCATCGCAGCACCAGTCTCAGTCTCCACCCATCAAGGGTTCATGGAGACACACACACACACACACACACACACACACACGCACAACTGCCATGACCACTCCCAGGGAGTCCTACAGGCCCCTGCCATTCCAAGTGCGGGTTCTTGCTGGCTTCCCTCTCAGGTGCATCACTGAGTTCTGGAAACAGTCTTGCTTCTGCCCTTTCCCCCATAAGAAACTCACTGTTTCTAGCTCCCAAATAAAACGTTCAGACCCCAACCTTCGGGAGTAGATCTGTTTCAAGAATTTCAACACGAATGACTTCATTAGACAACGCATGTGCTAAGTTACCACAAAAATGTCACAGCTGACTTTTTTACCTGCACATGACACTTAAATCCTGTTTCCTCCAACTCTCTTAAGTCCGAATCACTTGTGAACAAACAGTTGAAGCACCTGACATTTCACTGTTAAAATCACAGTACATGTCAAGGAATACCTTGTTACAACCCACGTTCTCATGGGTAAAATCTCTGCTTTGGAAATCAAGCAGAAATTCATACACTGCCTATTACCCATAGAAAACACCAGCAATACCATGAATACATTTTAAAAAATACTCAAAAGAATCTATCAGTAATTTATGGAGTTCTATCAGTCTCCTTGTCTGGAAAACAAGCTTTTCCTTCCGAAAGGATCAAAAAATGCCATTATGTTACTTAAAGCAACTTACGTTAAAAGCAATAAAACTGAATGAGCAGCTATCAAAGCAATACTGGTTTATGGCCTCAGCTCCTCTCACCAGCCGTCCTGCCAGCCTTGGCTCCCCACCACAGCTCAGCCTCTGGGCGCACTGAAACAGTGTTTCTGGAATGAACTTCTCCCACCAACGGAAAAGGAACACAAGCAGGTCATCTTCAGAGCAAGCCGCCCAACAGTGAGGGGACAGGTCCACAGATGCTGACCCACTGGCCACGCAGCGAGCAGGGCAAAGGGCCGCACCTGGCACGCGGCTTTGAACTGCTGCTTCCCTGGGGTGGCTGTCCTGTGTATCCATGGGAGACCACCACCACCAAGTGCTTGTGTGCTGACAGCTGGCAGCACCAGGCAGGCCGGGACCCCCTGAAGATGCTGGCTGTGTGATGACTGTGAAGACAGCTGTGGGGCTCCGGCCGGGAAGAAGCAGAGACCAGGACGCAAACAGTCTCCTGCAAAGTCTGGGCACCAAGCAACAGGCACCTGTTGGCAGGGTTGGCTGGAAAACCGAGAGCAGCAGGCTGCTGGGGTCCTGAGAGGAAAACTTGAGGTGACTTCCACAGGCTGGACGTTTGCTGCCCCAATTTCCCTGCTTCAACCCAATCCTCAACTTCAGAAAACCCATCACTGTGGAATCCAAGACTAGAGCAAGAACAATGAGAGGGGCTGCCCGGCAGCAGCACATGCGCTCAATGCCCACTACCCATTTCATTTTTCTCGAAATGTTATACCTTTCACTTGGGATTTCTACTTAGGCACAACAGAGCCAGAACTTCCAACAGCAATGCTTCAGCTGAGGCTGCTCATGTCTCTCTCCTAACGCACAGGACACGGCTACTCGAGGACATTCTCGCGTGCCCCTAGCAATCCACTTGCCCCACCTGAGATGTGTCTGCCCCACTGTAGTCTTAAACCTGGCACACGCCTTCCTCTGCGGCCAACGCCAGCCACAGCAGCCCTCAACATCTACGCTCCAAGCCCAGGGCTGGCCCTTCACAGCTGCTGACCCACAGGTGTAAATGACCTCCTACTCAGGTGGGAAATGAACCAACGTGCCTGATGTCCCAGGCAGCACCGTCCCAAAACTCCTGACTCCACCCCGGGCCTGGCTAAGACCTGCTGTCTCCTAGCCACTGCGGTGCCCCAGCACAATCTCACTGCACGACCTCTTTGGTCCTTTCCAAACACCGAGTGTGAGAAGAAAAGTGCATGTTCTTGCTAGCTTTGCGATCAATCATTTATTTGACTGCAGAGTTCTTCAGGAACTCCACAACCCAAAATAACCAGGAAAGAGGCAGGCCGCGGGGATGACTCTGAAAGCTATGGAAATCTGACACACTCACATCAGAGTGAGATGTCTCCAGGGCTGGCCTAAATCCTCCTGTACTGGGTTCTCAAGTTCACATTCATTTTGTAGTTTTGCAAAGAATTGTTTCAGCAACTGAAGCCAACGTTAGGAAGAATAATCAGTATCCTCATATTGTTTGATTTCGTCCTGCTACGGTGCTGTGAGGAGAATCTCATGTTTCAGGTTAAAATAGCCCAAGTTCAGTTTATCTGGATGCACACAAAAGCACTCACGTTCCACTCCTCAACATGCTCTAGCAGAAAAGTTAAAACTCCTTCTACTCACACCAGCGTGGAAACACCTCCTCCACACCCCCAAACAAAACCAGAAGCCGGTGAAGCTACAGTGACTTCCAGCCGCAGCCTAGGGGTGCACAGAAGTCAACCGCCCACCCCATGGGTTTCAGAGATCACACTCACACGCAGATGAGCCCTGCCAAGGAACACACACCAGAATTTCCCCGTGTCAGCCGGCCCATGCAGCTGAAGCAGGGCCTGGGAAAACTTCCTGTTGATTCAACAGAGCGCACACACCAGATCACCACCTCCACCACATTGCTCAGAGGGCAAGGACCAGCACAAGGCGCTCCGCTCGTCAGCCCCTGGGCCTCCGTGGCCATGAAGGTATCGGACAGGGAATAAGGGAATTGCCAAGCAAATTCATCCCCCACCCCCACCCCCTCTGCCTCCCACCTGGCAATGCACAAGTAGCTGCTTCAGGCCCTACAGGAGGTGCGAGGTCCAACACCGCCGATGCACTCTCGAAGTGCTGCCCACCCCCTTCCCTCTGCACTTCACTTCCTAACTTTCCTCCCTACTCAGAACAGGACCTTGAAAAAAAAAAAACACTAATCCAGAGAATTGCTATTCTCCTGTAGACAGCAGAGTTCAGTCAAAACCAAATGCAAGCCCAACACAGTGAGGCAGGGTAGTCAGCCAACACAGACCTATTGATAGGAGAAAAGCAACCAACCCAACCAGTCTCCCAGCCTCCTCCGAAACCACCCTGCCCAGCTGGGGCGGGTAGATGCTCCTCACTCACAAAGCCTTCCCTTCCTCTTCTGGTCAAACCCGGACCGTTTCCAGCTGCTACTTCTGCAGGAGTCAACGGCAAAGACACTGAACAGGTGCAGCCCATTCCCAGCCTGGCAACCTGCAGGCTAAGAAAGCAGATATTCACGAAACTCCACCCTTTCGGCTTTTTAATAGGAGTCTGCTGTTGCTCTCTCTGATCCTAATGTGAGCCCACAACATTTCAGAAGTGGGAAGGCTGCAAGAGATTGAGACACAGGCAGCTGTGGGCGCGCACAGGGCACTACTCACTACTCACCCACAGCCAGCATACGCCCTTCAAGACAAGGCACCTTTGGGATAATGAGGGGGGGGACTGAGACAAAAACTGGTCCCTAAAGTTTAAGGAGTCACGTTCCTTCCCAACTGAAGCCTGAGCCATTCCAACCTGCGACTCTGGCCAAGCTGCACGGGGCTGCTCTCCAGGGCAGACACCGATAGAAAACCAAACTTCGGAGGAAGACCCAGTCCCCAGAGTACCACGGACTCAGGGAGACTGGGGAAACTGCCTTCTCTGCTCTTCCACACCCCAGGCTTTCGGCAAAGTCCTGGAAACTTGCAGACGCTGACCTCTCCCCACAGATACAATTCTGTGCCACACAGGGGCTCAGCAGCCAGGGCTGTGCCTACGGAGCCTCACCTGGCTCCACCAACACCTGCACAGCGGTCAGGACAGCCTCCATGGGAACCGGAGACGCTCAAGCGATCCTGAGTGTGATGTTGTAGGTCTGCCGCGGCACAACATGGCATACAAGGCACGCAGGGCACGCTCTCGGCAAAGGCAGACTTCGTCGGCTACATATGCCAGGCGCTGGGTGATCTGCCCGCCTTACAGGGGCCAAGTGAAATGGATAGCCCGGGTGCTGGCGAGGACTCGGCTCTTCAGCCCCCTCATTGATAACCGCTGTGGGTGCAAGCGCTTCTGCAAGCATCTGTCGCTCTGGGGCTCGGGACACCCAGGCCATTCTCTCAGTGGCCATCCAATCCCGGGCCGGAAGTCTGGCACAGGAGAGTGCGGGTCGTGGGTAGCCATGCCCCGCACAGGACAAACGCTGTTCTCTCTACCTCTCTCGCAACCCAGGATCTCGGAGAACGCTCAGCACCCCACTCAGGTGTCCCCTTGCCTGACGCTCGCCAGTCTCCCCACTTCACCTAAGACAGCAAACTACTTTTTTTTTTTTTTAATTAAGACCATTTGACTTTGCCCCAAGTGCTTTGGGCCATGGGAAATAAAAAGGGCCTTTGCATTAAACCTTTGTAACCGAGACCGGCCATCTCAAAGGACAGCACCCTGCAGGACCGCTGCCCCGCGGGCTGACAAGAGCTTCCTTCGCTCGGGTTTGGCTCCGACGCCGGGAGCCGAGCGCGGCGCCGCTTTCACGTGCGGCTTCAAGCCACACACCTGGCCCGATGTTGGCCGCACCACACACAGCCAGGCACCAAACCAGGTAACCCAGGACGCCGAGAGCGCCCGGGTCCGCCCCGTGAGCCAGTCCGAGGGCTCAGAACAGGTGTCTTCAAGACGAAGGCCGGCGCTCCGCAGCGCGGTTACCCAATGAACCGGGGACTCTCCCGGGGAGCGCAGCCAGCAGGTGCGGGCGGCCCCGAGCCCGCCGAGGCGTGGAGCTGCCGAAGCTCGCCGGGCAGAGCAGGCCCGAGCACCCCAAGGCCCGGGGAACCAGGGCGACGGCGCGGAGCGAGCAAACACCTCGGTCCCTGCGCGGCCCGAGCGCCCTCGTTCACAACTCCCGGCGCTTTTGTCGGGAGGCCCGGGCGCCCCGAGGCCGCGGGGTCGGACAATGCGCCGCGCCCGGGGCCCGGCATGACGGTGCAGCCCGGGCCGAGGCGGCCGGGGCGCACGGGCCGAGGCCCCGCGGCCGCCCGGGGCCTGCTTAAAGATGGCGAGCCCCTCGCGTGGCTCCCGCGGCTCCCCCCCGGGCCACAATGAAAAGGGCCCCGCGGCCCCGCCGCCGGCGGCTCCAGGGGCCTCACCTTCCATCTCCATGTCCTCGGGCTCGCTCAGCTGCTGCTCGCCCGCTTTCTGCTGCTGCTGCTGCTGCTGCTGCTGGTGGTTCATGTCGGCCGCGGCCTGGGCCTCGCCTGCGGCCAGGAGCCGGGGCTGCGGGCCCGGCGGGCGGGCGGCGGCGAGCCGGGGCGGCGGCGGCGGCGGCGGCGGCGGGGCGGCCTCCTCCTCCTCCTCCCGCGCGTCGTCGGCGGCGGCCCCGGGGCGGCCCGCGGCGGGCGGCGGCGGCAGGGAGACGCGCACGTACTTGCTCGCGATTCGCCCAATCTCGGCGCCGACGCGGGCGGGCGGCCGGCGGGCCGGGCCGAGCGGCCTCGTCGCGGGCTGCGCCCGCCGCCGCCGCCGCCGCCGCCGCCGCCGCCGCGGGGCCCGCCTCCCGCCGCCGGAGCCGGGGCCGGGGCCGCCGAGCCGCGGGCCGGCCGGGGGCGGAGGGCGGCCGGGCGGGGGCCGCGGAGTCACCCCGCCTCGGGCCGGGCGCGGCGGGCGGGAGGCCTGGCCGGGCGCGGCGGGCCTGCGGGGCCGGGGCGCGGCGGGCGCGGCGGCGCGGGCGGGCTGCGGGCCGGCCGCGCTGCGGGCGCTGCGGCCTCCGCCTCCTCAGCGGCGTCGTCGGGGCTCCGGCAGCGGACGCGGCGCCCGGCGGCTCGGCTCGGCTCGCTCTCAAAATGGCGGCGGCGTGAAATGTCACATCCGCATGGGGGGCCGAGAGCGAGCGAGCGAGCGAGGGCGGAGCGGGAGCGGGAGGCGGAGCAGCGGAGGCGGAGCAGGGAGCGGCCCGCCCGCCGCCGCCCGGCCCGGCCCGCCCCGCCGCGCCGCCGCCCCGCGCGGGCCCTCGGGCGCGGGGGCCGCGGGTCGCCGGGCTCCGAGGGGCGGGGGGGGGGGGTCCAGAAACTGCCCGGCCCCGGAGGCGGGGGTCGACCGCGGGGGTGGGCCCCGAACGCGTCCCCGCGCGGGGGTTCGAATCCCCGGCCTGGTCGCGAAGGGCGCCCGGGGCGAGGAGGAGAGCGGGCCGCGCCTTGTGGTGGTTATTGACCTCCCCAGACACCGATCTTAGTTTTTTTTTGTTTTTTCCACCCAGTATCTAAGGTGGGAGAACTTGATTTTTTCACCATCAGTCCAGGCTGGCCAAGGTTGGCCCCGTAAAACTAACCCCAGGAGCCCCTGACTCGGCATGAGTTTCTTTGCTTCCTATCGAACGGGGCTGGTCAGGATCGGGGGCCCGCGAACTCCAGGGTCAGCGAATGGACCTGCCGACCTGGGAGTGAGGGTCCCAGGCAGAGACCGAGCGCGCGAAAGAGTCGGGTAGCCCACCCCATCTCCAGGGGGAAAATAAAGTCGCCCCAAGAGGCCAGCAGACTGAGCCCTGTCCCACTGCTGTCGCCCTACCCCGTCCCCAGTCTCCAGTTTACGGACTGGCCATCTCCCAGCTACAAAAGAACTTCTTTACTGCTGAATCTCAGATGCCCCAACACAGCAGGTGTTCACTAAAAGTTGGTTGAATGAATGCATGATTTATGTGTGAGTGGACGCCGCCCTCCCCCACCAAGGCATTCCATGCACTGGAAGGTTTCCCACCAGTGCACTTCCTGCAGAACAGCGTGTAGGATTACCCAGGACAGCAGGTCCCAGCCCCTCTGCATCCCCGAGTCTGAAGAGCTGTTGTTATTCACACAGATTCCCACCAATGCTAATGAATAGTTTTTAGATGCAAAAGAATCCTTCTTCATAGGACTCAGGAGCCTGCCGAGGGAAGAAGGGACAGGACAGTTCTGGTAGACGGTGATAGACACCCCTATCGGTTCACACCAGCTGACCTTATCTGCATGGCTTCAGAACCAACTGTGGGATGATGAGGTCTGAAGGAATGCCTTCCATGATTGAGAAAAATAAATGTGGTCCAAGGTTGCGTGTTCTTCACCCAAAATGCTTGGGACTAGAACATGTTTCTGATTACAGAGCTTTTTAGTGTAGAATATTTTCATATATATATATTTATATAAGATATATTTATATATATAAGATAGTTCATGGCTAGGACTCAACTCTAGACACAAAATCAACAAGTTTCATAAATACCTTATATACCTGAAGATAATTTTTAAGACTTAGTTAAGGGGCTGACGCTGTGGCATAGTGGGTAAAGCTGCCACCTGTACTGCCAGCATCCTATATGGGTGCCATTGCAAGTCCTGGATGCTCCTCTTCCAATCCAGCTCTCTGCTGTGGCCTAGGAAAGCACTGGAAGATGGCCCAAGTGCTTGGGGCTTTGCACCTGTTTGGGAGACCCAGAAGATGTGGCAGACTTCTGGCTTTGGATCAGCTCAGCTCCAGCCACTGTGACCATTTGGGAGTAAACCAGCAGATGGAAGAACTTTCTCTCTGCTTCTGCCTCTCTGTCACTCTGCCTTTCAAATAAATCTAAAAACAAAAACGTATTATGCAGAGTAACAGAGACAGGAACTGGGTATCTTACGTGAGTAGCAAGAGCCCGAGTACTTGGGCCACCTTCTTCTGCTTCCTTCTCATTAGCAAGGAGCTGGATCAGAAATAGGGCAACCAGGACTTGAATTGGTGGTATGAGATGCGGGTGTCTCAAGTGGTGGCTTAACTTGCTGTACAGTGCTGGTCCCAAGCTAATTTTAAACAAGATTTTTAGAGCACCTGCATTGACTGCAACCCATCAATATGAAGTCAGTGTGGAATTATTTTCCACTTGTGGCATTCTGTCCAAGCACAAGACTGTTTCTGGAGCAGGTGGCCATTTGGCCTAGCGGCTGACAACCCACATTCCTTATCCCATATATTGGAGCTCATGTGCCAACTTCCTAATGCACACACTGGGAGAGAGCAGACATGACTCAAACAGTTGAGTCCCTGCAAACCATGTGGGAGACCTGGACGGAATGCCAGGCCCCTGGCTTTGGCCTGGCCCTGTCACAGCTATTGTGGGGATTTAGGGAGCCAGTAGATGGGAAAAATATATTTTTTTAAGTTTCAGGCTGGGCACAGAGTTATGGCATACCTGCGGTGCCCGCATCCTATATGGGTGCCAGTTCAAGTCTTGGCTGCTCCACGTCCAATCCAGCTCCCTGCTAATATTCCTGGGAAACCAGGGGAGGATGACCCAAGTCCTTGGGCCCCTACACCCATGTGGGAGACCAGCAAGAAGCTCCTGACTCCTGACTTCCGGCCCTGGCCGTTGTAGCCATTTGAGTGAACCAGCAGATAGAAGATTCTCTCTGTAACTCTGCCTTTCAAATAAATAAATCTTAAAAAGTTTCAGACTTTTGGATTTGGGATTTTCACATTAGGAATGTTCAACCTGTACAGCCATATGATGCAACACTGTTTTGCAATGAAAAGGAGGCCTGATACATGCCACAAACATGAATGAACCTTAAAGAAAGATACAAAAATCCCACATATTGAATGCTTCCAAAATTCCATGAAATGTCCAGAACAGGCCAAAGAGACCAAAATTAAAGGTTGTCAGGCCTGGGGCCCAAGGGGTTTGAGGAGTGACTACTGATTTCTTTTTGGTGGGTTCAGGGTTTCCTTCTGGGGTGATGAAAATATCCTAAAATTAGATTTTGGGGTGATGGTTGTACAACTCTGAATACACTAAAAACCCTATCATGGAGCACTGTCAATGGAAAAACTTTATGCTGCATAAATTATATCAGAGAATTTTGAAAGGACACCTTGGAAAGAACAGGGAGAAGACCAGGTCACAGCTGCCCAGAGTCTGGAGCAAAGACGGGGATGGATGGGGCGGTGGTGGAGCCTAGGTAAGGACAGGTGCAGGCACACTGCCGGCCAAACCGGCTGCACCTGCAGAGAGAGAGGAGGGAGGGAGGAGGGGAAGAGAAGTCTGGCAGAATCTCTGGCTTGAGCAACCAGGCCAATGATGACACTAAAGACTGACAAGGCCACATCTGGGGGAAGTACAAGTTTGGAAGGAAAATTAGGGTAACTTTTAAAAATGCTTTGCTTTGTTTTTTAGGGATGGCATGAAGAACTATGCTACATTTAAGATGTCTGTTAGTCAACCTTTTGGAAATAACAAGGTGTTAGTTCACCAGGAGTCTAGCTGGAGATCCAGATGTGACGAAATGCTATGAGAGCTGAGGGTCTAGAGACCACCCGTGCCAGATCTGTACTCTCCCAAGCTGCCCCTGTCCATCCACCCCCCAAGTCACTGCAGCCCTGGACCGAGTTTATGAGTTTACTTTTTCACGGTAGTCTCCATGATGTACAGTAACTGCCATTGCTTGTTTGCATAGTTGGCATGCAGAATTCTAAGCCCCATGACCTTCAACCCTGCTGTGATTCCTGAGATCATGTTAGATCATGGGCAAAATGGATTTACATTTGCAGATGTAGTAAGGGTGCTAATCCATTAAATTCAAGACGGGGAGGTGACCCAATTGGGTCCACTATACGCATACTGACCCTTTAAAAAAGAGCTTGTTTCTCCAACCTCAAGTTGGAGACTTGGAGACAAGTCAGAGAGAGGCGTGCGCTAAGAGGAATCTACTGGTGAGGAGGAGGGAGCTGTTGCAGTCCGGAGGACAATGTGACTAGCTCTCTGCAGTGTACCAGGTTTGGCCATGTACTGGGGGCCTGATTCCCAAAGTCAGTGCTTAGTGGCTAGTGGATGAAGGGGGAGAGTTGATATAATCATGACATCTAGGGGGTGGGTCTCACAGAAAGCCCTTAGGTCACTGGGAGGTGATCTTGGAAGGTAGGTCTAGAGACAGGGTTATTTAGAGCAATCTGAGCCTCACTTCGCTCCCCACTTCCTGCTTTGCCAGGCAATTGTCCCTTGGCCATCCTCTGACCTCGCCAGATGCTGAAAGCGATGGGGCTGGCCAGAGCTGGTGCTGCAGTGCAGTGGTTAAGCCACCATTTGTGACAAAGGCATCCCCTGTCGGAGTGCTGGTTTGAGTCCTGGCTGCTCTGCTCCTGATCCAACACCCTGCCCCTGGGAAGGCAGGGGAAGATGGCCCAGGTGCTTGGGCCCCTGCCACCCATGAGGGAGACTTGCATGGAGTTCCTGGCTCCTGACTTCAGCCCAACCCCACCCCAGCTGTTGTAGCCATTTGTGTAGTGAACCACTGGATGAAAGATTTTTTTCTTTCTTTCTGCCTTTCAAATAAGTAAATAAATCTCCATAAAATAAAACAAGCCAAGCAATGAGACTGCCAGAGCGTGAACTGTGAACCTCCACAGCTGTACCCTCTTCCTTCCAGGGTAGCTTCTCTCAGGGGTTTCACTTGCAGTAACAAAGATCTGACTAATGAGGGGTCATGGGGAAACACCTGACAGAGGCCACTGCCAGCTACGGGCAGGTCTGGCCCCTCAACAGCCACCAAGATCACAGGGGCCTCAGAATTGAATTCTGCCAACAACCTGAATAAGCCCGCTACTCCCCAGAGCTTCTGGGAGAGAGTCCAGCCCTTGAATTTGGCTTTGTGCAGCCCTAAGAAGAGAACTGACTTGAGCCCACTTGGGCTTCAGACCCACAGAACTCAAGATCACACGTGGGTGCTGCTTTAAGCTGCAACATCAATGATGATGGAACACACAGCATCAGCACAGAGACACCAGCTCTCCTTCTGGGAGCGCCTGGAGAGGATAATGAGTCCCATCCAGGGCACCAGGCACATAGTAGGCGCTTGTGAAGATCTGCAGAAGGCATGATTTCCACCTCAGCTCGTGCTTTCTCACTGCTCCTAGGAGCCAGGGGCTGTCTGGGATGATGGTGGGAGTCCAGCGCTAGCCAGCCTGGGTGCCCTCTCAGCCACAGTCAGTAGGACAGCATGCCCTTGCCTCTTCCTGCCTGGACCCTGTGTAGCTCTTGCTGGGAGCAGGTGGTAGAAGCAGAGTCCATTTCTGGGCCCCTGCGCCCTTGGCGCTTGCTGGAAGGGCCCAGGTTGGGCTATTCCAGAGGCTCTGGAGCTTCTTCTCGCTCTGGTGGAGTGAGGTCTGCAGTGGGCAGATAGCCCCGTGCACACAGAGGGTGTGTGTGTACAAGACGGCAGACGTGAGTAAGGGCTGCTTCCCGGGAGGTTCAATGCCAAGATGCCTCTAATAGCCACTCAGACAGCTCCAGGAGAGGATGACCAAGGGCACCTGTCCTGTTCACTGCATGTTTGTTTAAAAAAAAACTCATAACCCCTACCTTAGTTAAGACACCAGGGACCCAAGGAATAGATGGAAAACCGGGGAGACAGGACCTGCCAGGGGAGCTGACTTGTCATTAGGCAGAGCCAGTAAAGTGGAGGGAGGGGCCACCCTATCATTACTTTCTGAGCAAAACATATTTTGCTGTTCCTGAGGCCTATGCCATGACTTGGCATAAACAGCAGGTTGGTTTTTCTTCTTGAGAACAAAAATATTTATCTACCTGGAAGCCACGTTGGTCAGGGTCTGAAATCCAGCAACATAGAAGAAATGGGATTGCCATTTGCCCCGCCTCATCCATGGATAACTAAATTCCTAAATAATCCATACCTGGAAAGATGACCTAATTCCACCCCACAAGGTTGGAGATAAGGATTTGGGTTTAGGAGATAAGGGACTTAGTCAAGGTCATACAGCCAAGATCAAGCAGTTTGGGGGTGGGGGCAGGTCAGGGGCTCCAGGATCAGAAGCGCATGATCTGGATTCCACGCAGTCTTCTGTAAACTTGAACTTGGGAAGTTAACACAAGGCTCTCTCAGGAAAGTGGGAAGGCAGCTGCCACCAGGAATCATAAAACTTCAAATTTTCAAATTCCACAAGAGGTGGTAAGACTAAGAGGAGAATGAGATGAGACCCCAGCCCCCAAGCCCTGATCCTCAACTCTGGTTATGGGTTGAGTGCCTACTATGTGCTGGGGACTGGGTTGCCTCAAGGTTACATGAATCGCATGAATGATGACCACAGGGCAGTGAACTCAGACCAAGTCAGGTGAGCAGCATTCCTCCTGGGGAAAGAGACAGTGGACGTTAACATCTCTTTGCTGTAGTGACTGCTCCTGGTTGGCCAGGTATGTGGAGAGAGGTTGGGGTCCTGGTCCTTTTTTTGCAAAACAGCTCACAAAGATGCTTTGGCAGATTGACCACATTGACTCAAACTTTTACACAAAGATACAGTAATGACAGGTAGGACAAATACAGGCGGTTGGTAGTGTCTTCTTTTCCTTATCTCTTTAAAGATTTATTTGAGTGGCAAAGTGACAGACAGAAGGAGAGACACACAGAGAAATGTGCAGAGAGAGATCTTCCATCTGCTGGCTTCTTCCCCAAATGACCACAAAGGCCAGGCTTGGATCCGGCAGAAACAAGGAGCCCGGAGCTCCATACTGGTTCCCCAGGTGGGTGGCAGGCCATCATCTGCTACCTCCCAAGCACATCCAAGGGAGTTTGGATTGCAGGCTGAGAAGCTGGGACTCAAACCGGCACTCCACTATGGGATGCTGGCATTGCAAGTAGACGCTTAAGCCACAGCACCGCCAAACCGAATTCCCCACCCTCACCCCATCCCTTGTGTTTCTACTAATCATTAAATTAGTCAAACCATTACCCATTTATCTTGGTCAGATCCTCTTAAAAGGGCAAGAGTCTGGAACAAGGGATAATTCCAATTACTTGATTTTGAAAAAAAAATAATTTAAGCCTCAGTTAAATAACGCGCTGAGCCATGGACTTGTACCTAATTTTATCCTCAGAACACTAAGAGGACTGTAGGTGCCTATTATCCCCATTTCACGGAAAAGGTAACTGACCTACAGTCACCAGGCTCCCTAACTAGGTCAAGTTCAACAGCCAGCCAAGGAGGAGCCCAAATTAGAGCCCAGAAGTTGGATTCCATACACTGCAATAAAAAAGATTAATAATCTCCCCTACCCATGGGAACTACAATCTTTTAAAAATGCCCCTTTGTATCAGTTTAGGTGCAAATACAGGGTTGGTCAAACTTTGTTTTACATTTTTGTGAAACAAAATTGATAGGAATTACACACCACCATAGTTTTAATGATGTTATGACTATTTAAAAACTAATTTGGGGACTGATGCTGTGGCGTAGCAGGAAAACTTGCTGCCCCATGTGCCAGCATCCCTTATGGGCACCGGTTCATGTCCCAGCTGCTCCACCTCTAACCCAGCTCCCTGCTGATGCACCTTAGAAAGCAACAGATGAGTGCTCAGGTGCTTGGGCACCTGCCACCCACGGGGGAGACCCGAAAGAAGCTCCTGGCTCCTGGCTTCAGCCTGTCCCAGCCCCAGCCACATGTGGAGAGTGAATCAGCAGATTCAAGATTGCCTTCTCTCTCTCTAACTCTGCCCTTCAAGTAAATAAAAATAAATCTCTTTAAAAAAATATGAAGACCTCCCGGGATCGCATCTGGAGAGTGGCCAGTCTTCTGCCAGCTTCGGAAGCGGGAGGGAAAAGAGGGCCGCACAGGCACCGTTCCATTCCCAGTTTGCTCAGTAGCTGGTGATTAGGAGACCCTCTGCAACACTGAAGGAAAGGATTGGGACCAGGGGTCAAATCTGCCTCCAGAGGGGGCGGGCGTTTGTGACAACAGGTCAGCGGCCTCTTGGGTCCTCCACATCCCTCAGAGTGCCTACCATCAAGTCCCACCTCCGCTTCCTGCTGATGGGCAGACTGGCAGCAGCAGGGATGGCTTCAGTATGTGAGTTCCTGCCACCCACACGGGAGACCAAAACTGAGACCTGGCTCCTGGCTTTGGCCTGGCCAACCCTGGTGGTTGTTGTGTTGACTTGGGGAGTGAACAGTGATGGGCGACGTCTCTGTCCCTCTGTCCTCTCTCTCTTCCTTTCTCTGTGTTCTGCTATTCAAATAAACAAAATTTTTAAAAACATCTCCTATCAGCCTATACCTTTAACCACTATGTCACGTTTTGCTTCCTGGTAGAAAGCAATATTACTCTGATTTTACTGAAAAGCAAACTGAGTAGCAGCTAGGAAGGGGTGGAAATGGAATTCAAATGTTGGTGTGTCCATTGCTTAAGACAAAGCACTGCGCTCTGCCTCCCAAGTACACCAAGCTCCTGGCTTTGGGGGGGTTATACCAGGGTATGTTGGCCTGCCCACTATTGTCATTTTAGGAGGACTCTGTGTTGTGGGGGCTCCTGTGTGCATTGTAGGATGACACCCAAGAGAAGCCAGTAGCCCCCTGAGAGGTAGAGGTGAGAGCTGCTGATGTTTCCAGAATTGGGACTGGAGGACTTAATGTCTCCAATCACTCTTCTACCCATAACTTGACAAAGCAACTGGGGACCTGAAAAACAAGATGCTTTTCAATGGTTTGAAAAACACCATTGAGACTTTCTGTGCATTAAAAGTGAAATTCTGGGGCTGGCTTTGTGATGTAGTGAGTTAAGCGATCACCAACCCATATGGGACCCCGTGAGACCTGGCTGCTGGAGTTCCAGGTGCTCCACTTCCGATCCAGCTCCCTACTAACAGCCTAGGAAAGCAGTAGAAGATGTCCCAAGTGCTTGGGACCCTGCCACCCATGTGGGAGACTCCTGACTTCAGCTTGGCCCAGTTCTGGCTATGGTGGCCCTTTGGGCAATGAACCAGCAGATGGAAAATCTGTCACTCTAGCTCTGTATATCTTTTTTTTTTTAAAAGTAAAATTCTTTGACAAGTTCTGAACCTCACCTACATTCACTAGTTTGTTCAGCAAATGTCTAAAGAGTGCTGCTCCTGGCCCAAGTTCAAGTTGGTCCCCAAGTGTGATGGCTTCAGCAGGAGACTGCGAAGATTTGAGATTTATTTATTTGATAGGCAGAGTTACAGAGAGAGAGAAGGAGAGACAGAGAGATCTTCCATCTTCTGGTTCTCTCCCCACATGGCCAAAAAAATACTTATTATCTCCCACTTTACACAAAGATTGCTGGCTCCTGTTTACTGATTGAATTAATTTTGGCCTGTATGTGCGTGATGCCTTCAGAATTAACAACATTCAAATGGCACACACCATAGCACTAGAACTACAGGCAACCTCCAAGGTGAGGATCTGACACCCAGGAGGCTGAGTTACAGGGAGGCGTGCTGTGGTGGAGCGGGTAAAACCCTGGCCTGAAGCACTGGCATCCCACATGAGCGTCGGTTCAAGACCCAGCTGCTCCGCTTCCAATCCAGCTCTCTGCTATGACCTGGACAGCAGAGAAGATGGCCCCAAGTCCTTGGGCCCCCGCACCAGCTTGGGAGAGCCAAAAGAAGCTCCTGGCTCCTGGCTTCAGGTCAGGTCGGCTCAGCTCCGGCCATTGCGGCCATTTGGGGAATGAACCAGATGGAAGAATCTCTCTCTCTCTCTCTCTCTCTCAAATAAAATGAATACATCTTTAAAAAAAAAAAAAAGGTGGAGTTAGCCTGGGCTGGGTTGCGTGTGCATTGCGCGGACGGCCTCTCTTCCAGAGAGGCACTGCATTCCTATTTTCTTGGCTGCCTCGTTGGTAGATTGTTGGCTCCCCCTTTTGGGCAGCAGCCACTGGAGTGAGACCCTAACTTCGCCCCCGGCCCCCAGGGTCCCGAGGTTCCCAGTGTTTTCTACTCCAGAATTATGCAAGTCACCCAGAAGCAATTTCTGACCACGGGCCCTGGACTCCAGCCGCATCCCCAGGAAGAGCTAGTCACACACCCACATTCCCCCTCCAGTCCCACCCCAGGGAGTACGTCTCAATAGGTTTAGGGCGGGGCTTGGGCCTGGAATTTTTAAGTCTTGTTATCTTATGTTTATTTAAAGGCACAGAGAGAGAGAGATTTTTCCCATTCACTGGTTCACTCCCCAGATGGCTGTGATGAATGGGGCAGGGCCAGGCCAAAGCCAGGAGCCTGGAACTCCATCTGGATCTCCCACATGGGTGCAGGGGCCCAAGGCCTTGGGGCATCTGCTGCTGCTTTCCCAGGATCATCAGCAGGAAGCTGGATCAGAAGAGGAGCAGTACGGACTCCAACCAGTGCTCTGAACTGGGATGCCAGCAGCGCAGGCAGGCAGCGGCTTAACCCGCTGTATAATTCTTGTTGATTTTAGCTTTATAATTTTCTTTCAAAAGACCACCTTCTTTCCTCCCCGCCCCCTTTTTAAGCTTTTATTTATTTATTTGAAAGGTAGAGTTACAGAGAGAGGCGGAGACAGAGAGAAAGGTCTTCCATCCTCTGGTTCCCTCCCTAAATGCCAGCAACAATCCGAAGCCAGGAGCCAGGAGCTTCTTCTGGGTCTCCCACACGGGCGCAGGGGCTCAAGCACTTGGGCCACCTTCCACTGCTTTCTCAGGCTATAAGTAGAGAGCTGGATCAGAAGTGGAGCAGCCGGGACTTGAACCATGTGGGATGCCGGTGCCGCAGGCAGAGGCTTAGCCGACTAGGCCACAGGCAGACCCCTCAAAAGACCACCTTCTAAGCGACCAAGTCAGCTCTTCTACCCTCTTTAATGAGGCTCTGTCATTCATTTGCAACACACTTAGGTTCCTTTGTAGCAGTCTGTGTTTTATCCTGGGATCCCACAAGCCCCTTTTGACTGGTTTTATTATTTTTTTTAGAGATTTCTTTACGTGAAACAGAGTTACACTCCTCAGATGGCCAAAGCCAGGAGCCAGGAGCTTCATCTAGGTCTACCATGTGGCCCGGGTACTTGGGCCATCTTCTACTGCTTTCCCAGATGCATTAGCAGGAAGCTGGGTCAGAAGCAGAGCAGCCAAGCATTGGTCTGGCACCCGTACGGGGGTTCGTCTTAAAAACCATGGATCGCAATGCCAGCCCCCTGTGGGTACTAATTAAAAATTCCTATCTTGGGGCCTAAATAGCACTAAATAGCACTCTGGCCTCAGAATCATCCCTTAAGGTATTCAGATCTGGCTGCAGAGCCCATGAGAGTATTTTAGGCATGGAAAGCCAAGACACTCTGGAAAAGAAAGAAGACCTAAATGAAAGATCTCTGTGAGTGAGATCCCAGTGGAATGAATGGGGCAATCAAAGAAGGAGGTATCTTTCTCTGAAGGGAGGAGAGAACCTCCACTTTGACTATGACCCTGTCGGAATAAGATTGAAGTTGGGGAACCCTAAAGGCTTCCATAGCCTCGGCAACTCATGACTAGAGCCTAGGGAGATTACTGACGCCATAAACAAGAGTGTCAAATTGTTAAATCAACTTCAGGAGTCACTGTGTACTTACGTCTCATGTGGGATCTGTCCTTAACGTGTTGTCCAATGTGAAGTAATGCTAGAACTAGCACTGAAACAGTATTTTACACTTTGTGTTTCTGTGTGGGTGCAAACTG
>CM027397.1:30351940-30391529 GCA_015711505.1 Sylvilagus bachmani | reverse complement strand
TAAATAAATAAAAAAATAAAAAAAAAATGGGGACAGGGCTGGAATCGAGCCTGTTGCTGTTGGCACCAACACAGGCGTCTTTCCTGGAGCGGGGTGGGGGTGGGATGCCTCCTAACTTGCACAAAAGCATCAGCAGGCAGCCCTCAGAAGGAAGGGCCAGCTCCTGCTGCCACACACTGCATGAAACCAAAGAAGGCCACACGGAACACCATACACTGTGTGATTCCGCTTAGAGGAAACACGCAGTCTAGGCAAGTCCAGAAAGCCAGCAACTGAGACGGGAAAGGCAACCGCCAGTGACTGCTAATGGGTACGGGTTTGGGGGAAGGAACAAAAATGTCCTAGAACTGGAGCCGGCACCGCAGTGCGGCAGGTTAAGCATCCCATATGAGCACCAGTTCCAGACCCGGCTGCTCCACTCCCGATGAAGCTCCCTGCTAATGTTCCCAGGAAACAGCAGAAGACAGCCTGAGCACCTGGGCCCCTGCACCCACGTGGGAGACAGAAGGAGCTCCAGACTCCTGGCTTCCACCTGACCCAGCCCCAGCCATTACAGCCAGTGAGTTTGATCTCTGTACCCTGCCTTTCAAATAAACTGAAAGAAAGGAAGGAAGGAAGAAAGGAGATGTCCTAAACTTGACTATGGGAATGGTTGTGTATGACTCTGAATTTACTAAGAAAGACCCATTGAGTTGCACACTTAAATAGGTGAATTGCGAGTGACTTCTCTACAGCTGTTATTTAAAGTTTCTAATCCCCACCAGAAGCGTTCACTCTGAGTCACTGGGGTGCCTTCCCGCAGGCAGGCCTGAGCGGATGGCCGTCCCCACATCCCTAGAGCCAGGCTGTGTGGCTGAATCAGCACACACAGCCCCGTCTGCCCTGCTCCTCTGTTCCAGACCCTCTTCTCCTATGAACCCCACTTTGCCCACTAGCTCTGCTCCTGAAGCCTTGCTCAGGCTTGAAGATAATCACTCCCGGAAAGGAGGGGGTGCTGGTTAGACACGCCACGTGGCTTGCCCTGGGGATTAGCACCCAGCCAGCGCCCCCCCACCCCCCTGCTGCAGGCTACCTTGTGGCTACGAGATCCTTGATGAACCAACCCAGGACTGTGAGATGTTCCCATTAATAAACTGTATTTGATCTTTTTAAATTAAAATGTCAAGACAGCCACACAAAGGATACAGAGTGAAGAAGCAACCAACAGAAGGGAGACAATATTTACAAACTATGTATCTTACAGAAGATTAGTACCCAGAATGTATAAGGAACTCAAATATGTCAACAACAACAAAAACAATCCAATATTTAAAAATGGACCTAGGATCTAAATAGATGCTTCTCAAAAGAATACAAATGGCCAAGAAGTATATGGAGAAATGCCCAGGGCAGGTGGTTGTGGCTTGCAACATCGGCATCCCATAATGAGCACCAGTTTGAGTTGCAACTGCTCCACTTCTCATCCAGCTCCCTGCTAATGCACCTGGGAAAGCAGCTGATGACCAAGTACTTGGCCCCCCGCCACCCATGCGGGAGCCTAAGATGGACTTCCTGGCTTCTGGCGTCAGCCTGGCCCAGCCCTGGCTGTTGTAGACATCTGGGGAACACGGCAGCAGGTGGACAATCTCTCTTTGTCTGTCTCCCCTTCTCTCTGTCACTCTGCCTTTCAAATACATAACTAAACCTTTTCAAAAGGATGCTCAACATAGCCTTCAGGGAAATGCAAGTCAAAACCACAATGAGGTGTCATCTCAATCCAGTCTGAATGGCTGTTTTGTCTAAAAATCAAAATAAATAAATAAATAAATAAACGTTGGCAAGGACATGGAGAAAGGGAATCCCCCCACACTGTGGGTGGGGCTGTAAGACAGCACCATCACTGAGACCCTCATGGAGGACCCGCAAAGAACCAACAGGAGCCGGGGCTGTGGCACAGGGGCTTAAGCTGCCACTTGCAACGCTGCCATCCCATGTGAGCGCCGGTTCTGATCCAGGCAGCTCTACTTCCGATCCAGCTTCCTTCTAATTTGCACCCTGAGAAGGCAGCAGAGGGTGGTCTAAGGGCTTGAGCCCCTGCCCATCCATGTGCTTGGCCTTTGGGGCCATTTGGGGAGTAAACCAGAGGATGAAGGATCTCTCTCTCTCTCTCTCTCTCTCTCTCTGTCTGTCTTCCACACTGTAACTCTGCATTCCAAATAAATAAATCTTAAAAAGCAAAACTAAACTAAGCTAAAAAAAAAATCTACCATATGACCCAGTTATCCCTCTTGAGAGTACATATCTGAAGGAAATGAAATCAGCCTAACAGTAAACACAAAAATAAAATAAATGAAAAAAATCAGCAAAGAGTGACGTGCACTCCCACATTTATCACTGCACTATTCAAAATAACAAGATATGGGATCATCTACATGAGCACCACAGTTGAGTGGATAAGGAAACTGTGCATACATACAGTGCGGTATTAGTCAGCATAAAATAAAATGAAAGCCCATTACTTATGGCAAAAAACGATGGAACTGGAGGACTGTATGCTCAGTGCAATAAGCGAGGCACAGGAAGAAGTCCTCCATGTTTCCCCTAATGGACAGAAGCTAACAAAGCTGGTATCAAGGACTCAAGGGGCAGGTGTTTGGTGTAGCAGTTAAACTGCCACTTGGGACACCTGTATCTCTTATCAGCGTGGCTGCGTTTAATTCTGGCTCTGCTCCCGACTCCAGCCACTTGCTAAAGTGCACGGGGGGGGCAATGGCTCAACTACCCATTTCCTGGCCACTCACACAGGAGCCTCAGATAGAGCTTTGTGGCTCCCGGCTTCTGTCGGACGCAGGCCTGGTAGTTGTGGGCATTTGTTGAGCAGGTAGGAGACCTGTCTGTATCTCTGTATTTCAAATACAAGGGAGTAATAGTAACAGCACTTATACCAACAGTAGTTATTAAAATCTAAGAAGGGGTGGCAGAGAGAGGTACCAGAGGGGCCAATTCCCATAGGAGCAGTAAGCTACAGTGTGCTACAGCGCAGTGAGTGACTACAGTTTACAGAGACCGAGCACACATTTGAGAAGAGCTATAAGAGGGGTGCTCGCATGCTCGCAGGCTCTTAGGAAACAAGGAGGTGAAAATGCTAATCATCATATCACCCTGCGTCCTATTTATATGTATGTTAATGAAAACGAAAACATAAAAGTACCAAATTAAAATGTTGGGGCCAGTACTGCAGCCCAGCAGGTTAAGTATCTCATATGGGTGTCAGTGTGAGAACAGATTGCTTTACTTCAACCCAGCACCTTGCAAATGTGCCTGGGAAAGAGCAGAAAATGGCCCAGGTACTTGGGTACCTGCCAGCCATGTGGGAGACCTGGATGGAGTTCTAGATTTCCGGCTTCCGCTTGGCCCAGCCCTGGCCTTGCTGCCATTTAGGGAGTGGACCAGCAGTGCAAGATCTGTCTCTTCTCTCTCTCTCTCTTCCTTTCTCTGTAACTGCATGTCACTGAATAAATCTTTAAAAACAAAAAAAAAAAATTTAAATGTCCTTCAACATATATATACACACGTTAGAATCAAACACATGACGCGTATCTTCCGTGATTTTATCAGCATTAAATATGTCCCATGGGAAAGAATTTACACATGCTGTAATCACAATGGGGAACCACTGCAGGATTTTTTAATTTGTTTTTACTTATTTGAAAGACAGGGAGTGGGGCCGGCACTGTGGCATAGTGGGTAAAGCTGCCGCTTGAAGCGCCGCATCCCATATGGGCGCTGGTTCGACTCCCAGCTGCTCCTCTTCTAATCCAGCTCTCTGCTATGGCCTGGGAAAGCAGTAGAAGATGGCCCAAGTCCTTAGGCCTCTGCACCCATGTGGGAGACCAGGAAGAATCTCCTGGCTCCTGGCTTCAGATTGGCGCGGTTCCAGCCATTTTGGCCCTCTGGGGAGTAAACCAGTAGAGCTCTCTCTGTCTCCCACTCTCTAACTCTGCCTTTCAAATAAATAAAGCTTTTACAATAAATCTTGTTTTAAAAAGTGCATTTTCCTGGAAGAGGAACCCTCCGAGGTTAGCAACTGCTCAAGTCCACCTGTGCTCTGCCCCCTCCTATCTCCTTCCCAAGGCCACTGCCTCTGGGTCAGTCTCGCTCCAGTTCTCTGTATGAGCTGCCTTTCGCCTCCACCTTTCTTGGGAACCTGGAACTGCTCCTTAAGGGCATTCCCAGGTGGGCTTCGGCCTAAGCCCTTCATGCACAAAACAGCCAGGCTTGTCTAGTGGCTCCGGGACTTAAAGCCCTGGGGCATCTGGCCCCTCCCTGCCTTCCCTGGAGGGGGGGGCCCTCCCCTGCCCACGCCCATCTCTGTACTTAACACTTCCCCTTCTCTTTATTTGGTGCATTCGATACTTTCTGTTTTTGACTTCCATCAACAGCACTGATATAAATTACCACTTGTTCTGTGACTATTGGCTTAATCCTACTAAATCTGAGTTTCCTAAAGGAAGCAGGGCCTCTGTCTTTATTCCCTGTCCCCCATAGGTGCTCAACATGTGAGTTAAAATTTTAAATGTTAGGCCAGTGTTGTGGCATAGAGAGAACAGCTACCACCTATGATGCCAGAATCCCATATGGGTGCCAATGCGAGTCCCGGCGGCTCCATTTTGGATCCAGCTCCCTGCTGATGGCCTGGGAAAAGCAGCGAATGGCCCAAGTGCTTGGGCCCCTGCACCCACGTGGAAGACCTGGAAGAAGCTCCTGGCTCCTGGCTTTGGCCTGGTCCAGACCCGGCCACTCCTGGAGTGAGCCAGTGGATAAAGACGCTGCTTACGATGCTGGCATCCCATACCAGAATGCCAATCTGGGCTACTCGGCTTCTGATCCAGCTTCCCCCTAAGTAAGGCACCTGGGAAAGCAGTGGGAGATAGCCCAAGTACTTGAGTTCCTGCCACTCATATTGTAGACCAGGATGGAGTTCCTGACTCCTGTCTGTTGCAGGCATTTGGGGAATGAACCAGCAGATGGAAGATCTCTCTGTTTCTCTTGGTCATTCTACTTTTCAAATCAGTAAACAAATCAAAAGAAATTTCTTCCCTCATTGGAATACAACGCGCCCCCCTCCCCCCAGTCCGTCTCTTTCAATGTTGGATCCACGGGAAAGAAAGAAGCGGATTAATCTGTAGGTTTCACTGCCAGGAAGTCTTGAAGGCAGCTTGAGTTTTTGGTAGCTCCCCATCCACAAGGGTGCAACCTGGCACCCCCTCCAGTTCTCCCCACTCCAACCCCTGTTAGACACAGAAACTGTCTCCCGGTCTGACAGGGCTTTGAAGATGAGCACAGATTCTTGGCGCAGGCAAAGTCAGGAAGAGCATCGCGCCCCAGGAACCCCAGGCACCAGCGTGGGAAGTGGGAAACCGAAGCTGGTGTTTGGATGCGGCTAGCTTTGCCAGAACTGCCGCTTGTGAACTGTTGAGAGTGAAGGGCCCGTGAGATGCAGATGACATCACGGGAGGCAAAACGCCTTGCAAGTGTATGGGGCTGGAACAGATGTTCAGCATCTTAATGTGGGCCTATTTGACTTCAGCAGGTTCAGGAGCTGGGGCGAGGGGGAGCTGGGGGATGCAAAGACCTTGTCAGTTCGGCAGCGCACAATACGGCAGCCTGTTTCTACCTCGGTAGAGACTTGGATTACAAAGATTACAAGGGTGATTTAAGGGATTTTCAAGGACTTTGGTATTAGTGCCAACCTCAGAGGCTCCGTTCAGTGAGGGTTCTTTAGCGAGATAGATCAGAGCGCACCTTCCTCTGCCCTCCCCTCCCTGCTCTGGCCTCTGTATCCACCTCCATCCTGCCCCTGGCTGCTCAAAAACCCGACTCCATCCCAGTCCAGCCAACGAAGTTCCCAAGCAACACACTGAAAGGCAAGGAAGTGAAACGGAGTCCCCAGCTAAATTAGGGGGCATTTGCTTATTTGCAAGACATGTACACAAACGCAGGAGACGCTGGTAGAATAGAAGGCGAGCCGGAAAAGCCTACCTTGTCTCTTGTAGCTGTCTCTCCAGCTTTCCAGCAGCCACCGAGCCTGGAGACTGGTGCTGGGCCTGTCGGGGGGCAGCTCCTGCAGGAACTTGGGAATATACGTAGACCTGCGGCTCGGTCTCCGTCTGGACCGGCGGCCCTGTCTGGACCTGCAGCCCCGCAGAGGCGCGGCTGTCCGAGGCGGGCTTGACTGAGTCGTGGAGAACCGCATGAGGTCGAGGTCGAGGTGTCCATCCAAAGGAAGCACGCGAGGGAAAGAGCGCTCAGGCCTCCCCCTCCCCACACCTCTTAAAGCCTGTCAGCCGCCTCACCCACCACCCAGCCCTCAGCCCCCAGCCCCTCCAGCGGCTCCAATGGCTGGATCTGAAACCTCACACATTTGCATAACTTAAAGGTTTACTTAAGGTGTGGCCCTAGAACAAAAGAAAAACCCGTGCTAGAATAATTTTGAAGTCTCCACCTTTCTCTCAGAGCCCCTCAGGTGGGACTAGCACTCTCCAGATAGTCAGTATCTCACTTTAGTAAGGAAATCAACACACATGAATCTTGCAGTGCTCCAAGTACCTACTGTTTAATGAATTAACTTCAGGGGTTAACACCCTGGCCTGAAGCGCTGGCATCCCCTACGGGCAACAGTTCAAGCCCCAGCTGCTCCTCTTCCAATCCAGCTCTC
The DNA here is from genome assembly GCA_015711505.1 of Sylvilagus bachmani. Lineage (NCBI taxonomy): Eukaryota > Metazoa > Chordata > Mammalia > Lagomorpha > Leporidae > Sylvilagus > Sylvilagus bachmani. The sequence continues at coordinate 30,384,832 of CM027397.1, read as the reverse complement.
TGCTGTGGCCTGGGAAAGCAGTAGAAGATGGCCCAAGTCCTTGGGCCCCTGAACCCTTGTGGGAAACCCGGAAGAAGCTCCTGGCTTCAGATCAGCACAGCTCCAGCAGTTGCGGCCAATTGGGGAGTGAACCAGTGGATAGAAGGCCTCTCTCTCTCTCTCTCTCTCTCTCTCTCTCTCTCTCTCTCTCTCTCTGCCTCTCCTTTCTCTGTGTAACTCTGACTTTCAAATAAATAAATACATCTTTAAGAAAAAAAAAAAAAGAATTAACTTCAGCCATTCCTGAAGGTGCAGCCTTTCATAGGTCTACTTTTGATAGTACCCTTATTATCTTTAGCATATTATTTAATTACATTGCAGGGCAGTAACATAATTGCATGCGGGCTACACAGTATCGGTGTTTATGCATTCTGCCACACATCCTGGGAAATAACTGGGTAATTTTAAATGCTTACTACAGATGCATCTTGACTTACAATGAGGCTATGTTGTGATAAATACATCCTAAATTCAAAATAGTGTTTAATATGCTCAGGACACTTACATCAGTCCATGATTGAATAAAATCATAACATAAGGGCTATTTTATAAGAATGTATTGGGGCCAGTGCTGGTTTGAGTCCCGACTGCTCCACTTCCAATCCAGCTCCCTGCTACGGTCTGGGAAATCAGCAGAGGATGGCCCAAGTCCTTAGGTCCCTGCCCTGCGTGGGAGACCTGGAAGAAGCTCCTGGCTTCAGATCAGTCTAGCTCTGGCTGCTGCGGCCATTTGGGGAGTGAACCAATGGATGGACGACTTTCTCTCTCTCTCTCTCTCTTTCAAATAAATAAAATAAATCTTTTTTAAAAAAATAGTATTGACCATTTCACACACATACACACCCAGGAGCATTCTGCAGACATGGGATGCAAAAACATGAAACACAAGATCCAAAAGATGCTACCCACAAACAACACCATCCCCGGCAGGGTGTCAGCCATTGTCCCTGCTGATCCTGGGGTGACTGAGAGCCGCAGTTGCCACACTGCCCAGCATCCAAAAGAGGAATATAGAACACATCATGAGGTCACCAAAAGATCACAATTTAAAGTACACTTTCTACTGAATTCATATGGTTTTTGCTTCATCATAAAGTTTTTTTTTTTTTTTTAAAAAGCATACATGGAGCCATTATACATCAAGGACTGTCTGTGTTTTGCAGAAATTGTTAGTAGGCCTTTTTTCTTTAAAGACTGTTTATTCGTTTATTTATTTATTTATTTGAAAGACAGCATCAGAAAGAAAGAAACAGATAAAGAGGGAGATCTCCCACCCACTGGTTCACTCCCCAAACGGCCACAACAACCAGGACCTAGCCAGGCTGAAGCCTGGAGCTAGGAACTCTATCCCGATCTCCCACGTGGATGGCAGGGGCCCAAGCACTTGGGCCACACCTTCTGCTGCTAGTAGGAAGCTGGATTGGAACCTGAGCAGCCAAGACTCCAACCGGCACTCAGAGATGAGATACCAGTAATGAAAGTGGCAGCTTAACCCACTACATCATGGTGCCAGCTCCAGTAGGTTTTTATTTGTTTAAGATTTTATTTTACTTGAGAGATAGATTGATGAAATTCTTGTATCCTGGCCGGCACTGCGACTCAATAGGCTAATCCTCCGCCTTGCGGCACCGGCACACCGGGTTCTAGTCCTGGTCGGGGCGTCGGATTCTGTCCCCCGGTTGCCCCTCTTCCAGTCCAGCTCTCTGCTGTGGCCCGGGAGTGCAGTGGAGGATGGCCCTAGTGCTTGGGCCCTGCACCCCATGGGAGACCAGAAGAAGCACCTGGCTCCTGCCTTCGAATCAGCGCGGTGCGCCAGTCACAGTGCACCGGCCATGGCGGCCATTGGAGGGTGAACCAACGGCAAAGGAAGACTTTTCTCTCTCTCTCTCACTGTCCATTCTGCCTGTCAAAAAAAAAAAAAAGAAAAGAAAGAAAAAAAAAAAAAAGAAATTCCTGTATCCTAATTTCACCTTGGCCCAGCCCTGGCTGTTGTGACCATCTGGGGAGTGAACCAGTGGATGGAAGACCTCTGACCTCTCTCTCTCTCTCTCTCTCTCTCCCTCTCCTTCTCTCTCTCTGTAACTCTGACATTCAAATAAATAAAATAAATTTTTAATAAAATATTTGGTCTGCAGACCTTCTAGGTGTATGTTTGCTGCAGCGGGTGAGTGATATATAAAGCATGGGTTCTCCTTGCAGAGGAATATTATTCAGCCGCAAAAACGAATGAAGGGCTGCTCCATGGGACTGTCTGGATGAACCTTGAAATCACCGTGCTCAGGGAAAAATGGCCGGATGTGAGAGGCCAGGCATGGGATGATTCCATTTATGTGAAAGGTCTGGGCAAATGCACCCAGACAAAAAGTGGATTAGAGGTTGCCTGGGGCTGGTGCAAGGCATGGGATTAACTGTAAATAGATGGAAGGGATCATTTTAGAATGATGGAAAGGCTCTGAAATTAGATTTCAGGGAGGGTTGCACAAACTTACTAAAAATCGTTGAACTGTATATTTGATGTGGTTTTTTTTAATTTTTAGAGATTTTTGTTTATTTGAAAGCAGAGCAACAGAGAGGGAGCCCCCCCCCCACTTTCATTCTCTTTTTTTCTTTTTGTTTTTCTTTTTTGACAGGCAGAGTTAGACAGTGAGAGAGAGAGAGACAGAGAGAAAGGTCTTCCTTTTTCTGTTGGTTCACCCCCCAAGTAGCCGAAGTGATCCGAAGCCAGGAGCCAGGTGCTTCCTCCTGGTCTCCCATGCGGGCGCAGGGCCCGAGGACCTGGGCCATCCTCCTCTGCACTCCCGGGCCACAGCAGAGAGCTAGACTGGAAGAGGGGCAACTGGGACAGAATCTGGCGCCCCAACCGGGACTAGAACTCAGGGTGCCGGCGCCGCAGGCAGAGGATTAGCCTAGTGAGCCACAGTGCTGGCCCACACTTTCATTCTCTAGTTCATTTCCCAAATGCCTGCAACATTGAGGGCTGAGCCAGGGTGAAGCCAGGAGCCGGGAACGCTGTCTTCATGTGCCACATGAGTGGCAGAAACCCAAGCACCTGGGCCGTCATCTGCCGCCTTCCAAGGTGCACTAGCGGGAAGCTGGATTGGAAGCAGAGTAACTGAGACTTGAACCAGCAATCCAATACGGAATATGGGCATCCCCAAAGGCAGCTTAACCTGCTGTGTGCCACAATGCCTGTCCCTGCGTAACTTTCATGATATACAACTCGCACCTTAGTAAAGTTAAAAAATGAAACTCTTCTGGGCCAGTGTTCAAATCCCAGCTACTCTGCCTCCGATACAGCTAATATACCTACTAAGGCACCTGGGAAGGCAGCAGAAGATGGCTAGGCGCTAGGGTCCCTGCACCCATGGGAGAGACCAGGATGGAATTCCTGGATCCTGGCGTCAGCCTGGCCCAGCTCCAGCCACTGTGGCCATTTGGTAAGTGAAAGCAGTGGATGGCAGATCTTTTTTTCTCTGTCTCTCCCTCTTCTCTGGCTCATTCTGCCTTTCAAATAAATAACCCTTTTAAAAAAATAGTGAATTAAAAAAATTCACACATTAAATATGTGAATTTTTTTGGTATGTTAAGTATATCCTAAGAAAGCTAGCAAAAGAACAAGTGGTAGAAAAATAAATGAAAAAACCCTGCTTATCATATTATATTAAAGGGAAATTTGGGGGGCTGGTGTTGTGCCACAGGGTTAAGCTGCCCCCTGCAATGCCAGCATCCCATTTGGGCTCCAGTTCATGTCCTGGCTGCTCCACTTCCGATCCAGCTCCCTGCTTATGGCCTGGGAAAAGCAGGAGAAGATGGCCCAAGTGCTTGGGTCCTTGCTACAGATATGGGAGACCCAGATAAAGCTCTTGGCTTCTGGCTCCTGGCTTTAGTCTGGCCCAGCACTGGCCACTGCAGCCATGTGGGGAACAAACCAGCAGATGGAAGATAGTCTCTTTCTATCTCTAACTCTGTTTTTAAAATAAATAAATAAACCTTTAAATATGAATAAATAAGAATGAGATGTAAATTAAATGCCTAGGTGTGGGCCGGTGTGTGTTCTTATCTTTGAAGCCGACTAGGATCTGGCTCCTGAGGACAGAAGCAGGTGGGGCTTTGGAGACAGGAGTGAGAGGAGGGCAGACTCAGGCCTCCCCCAGACTCCGGCATCTCAGTGCCCCCTCCCCATGGCTTTGAGCATTCGGAATGTGTGCAGAACAAGGGAAGAACGGATGAGTGTGGAGAGAGGGAGCCCAGGGTCGCAGGCGCCACAGGACCCTGCACTGGCAGCCATTGTGTCTGGTCCTCGCTGTCATCAATTCCTGCCTCACATCCGGGCGCTGGACTCCTGTCTCCTCCTCATTCGCGTTCATGCACTCATTTGTCAAAGTGGCTGTGAGCCCCAGGTATGCGACAGGTCCTGGGGGGACACCCAGGAGGCAGAAGTCTTCGTAGCTGCTGGAGCTCACAGACGACAGGGGAAACTCTCTGAGCAATGACTACGATTGTTTTGGACATTCTGCATGGGGTGAGTTGACCTGCTGCTCAATTCACAGCCCAACATGGGAACCTAGGCCAAGCCTCCTCCCAGTCCCTCCCTTGCCTCCTCCTATCCCACACTCCCCTGAGGCTATAACTTTCAAGCTGAGCCTGGAAGCTAGGGAGGACCAGAGGAGAGCCAGTTTCTGGCTGGAGGGCAGCTGTGGCTGCGCCCAGAGCAGGAGGAGGCTGGTGGCCCTCCTTGTGCCGAGCAGAGCTAGGGATCTGCATCAGGCTTCTAATTTCCTTTTGCTCCGACACTCAGAAAACATTTGCTCCAGATGATCTTCAGGGACCAGCACTTGGTGCAGAGGCTAGGACGCAGCGTGGGGCATCCACATTCCACGTCGCACACCTGGGCTTGGGTCTGGCTCTGCTCTGATTCCAGCTTCCTACTAACGCACACCCTGAGAACCAGCAGATGGTGGCTCAAGTGCTTGGGCCCCTGCCACCCACATGGGAGACCTGGCTGGATTTCCAGGCTCCTGGCTTCAGCCTGGCCCAGCCCCGGCTGGTGGGCATTTGGGGAGTGAACCAGTAGATCTCTCTCTGTCTCTCTGAGTGCCTGTCTCTGCCTCTCAAGTTAAAAAAAGAAAAAAGGCGGCGGCGGGGGGGGGGGGGGTGTTCAGAAGACCCAGAAGAGGGGTGGGCAACCACATCTGGGGCATTCCCAGTTCTCTTTACCCTCCTCCCACCCCTGCACCCAACAACTCCATGCCTGCTTGTTGAGCACCTGTGTAGTGTGGACGGCGCTCATTCTTGGGGCACAGCAAGCCCAGAAGTAATTCAGGCTTCTCCATGAGCTGGGGGTGGGCAACAGGAGAATTGTGGCTGCCTGCAGCAGGTGGGCACGCCTGGCAGGCCTAGCGGGTTTCCTGCACCAGGAGGGTGTCCAGGAAGGGGTGGGGGCAGGGGAAGGTGTGGAGGGAGGGGGATCTTGTCAGCTGCTCATGGTTTGTGCTGGGGGTGACAGGCTGGATAGTGTCATTCCTGCCTGCTCAGCCACAAGCCCCCTCGGGGGTGCCCACATGGCCTGGCCTCTGCATGTTTCTCTGCCCTTGACCCTTCCACCTTCTCCAGTCTCTGCCACCAGCCGCGCAGGTCACAGGGTCCTTGCACAAGCAACTCCCTCTGCCTGGAACATTCCTCCCTTCTTCCAGTCTGAGGCTTCCTCTGGCACAGGGAACCATCCTCACTCCCCCGACTAGTTCAGGCCACACATTCCCTCGCTCCCTGGGTCTGCCCTCCTGCCTCTGCTCTGGCCATAAACACGCTTACACTGGGATGCGTGTTCAACACTGCCTCCCGTGCCGTCTGCAGAGCCCCCGGTGTTCAGCACGCGGCAGGAGCGTATCTCGGGCGTGCTGAGGATACGACCAGTGACTGGGATGCCTCAGTCCATCCCAGCGGGCTCTGCACCCCTGACAACGTCAGACACTGGGATGTACAATCCAGATTTGGCCACTCCCAGCTCTGTTCCTGTTCACTGATTTATTAGCAAGGCAGAGTGACAGAAACAGAGGGAGAGACAGGGAGAGAAAGATCTTCCATCCGCTGGTTCACTCCCCACATGGCCACAATGGCTGGGGCTGGGCCTGGCCAAAGTGAGGAGCTAGGGGCTAATGTCAGGTCTCCCATCTTGGTTCTGGGGCCCAAGCACTTGGGCCATCTTCTGCTGCTTTTCCAGGTACATTACCAGGGAGCTGGATGAGAAGTGGAGCAGCCAGGACTCAAACCGGCACCTGTATGGGACACCGGTGCTTCAGATGGTGGCTTAACCTGCTACGCCACAATGCCAGCCCCTTGGTTATTGTTTTTGATGCATTATCATGCCTAATTTATAAATTACACCTTATGAGAGATATGTACAATGTATAGGAAAAACATAGTGTATACAGGGTTCTGTACCCTACGCCATCCATTGGGGTCTTGGGATAACGTATCACCTGCAGACAAGGGGGACTGCTGTAGACATACCACAAAATTGGCCATCTTCGCCACTTACAAGTGTGAAACGAGTGGCATTAAGCACATCCTCAGTGCTGTGCAATCATCACCATCCCAGAGCTCTACACCTGATTGGGTTTTGGGGAAGAAGACAAACACTCATGGGCCTAAAGTTTTCTGCCTGAGCTCAGGGATTTGAAAAGCACTTGGAGAACAGTGCTAATTATTATTAGGACGCTGACAATGGTACCGATAGACACTTGTTTCTAGAGCCCAGTACAGTGGGTTAAAGCTGCCACTTGCAAAGCCAGCATCCCATATCAGAATACTCATTCCAGTTCTGGCTGCTCCACTTCTGGTCCAGCTCCCCGCTAATGCACCTAAGAAGGCAGTGGAAATGGTCCAAGTGCTTGGTTCCTTGCCACTCACGCGGGGGACCCAGATGGAGTCCCACAGACTCCCAGCTTTGGCTTGGCCCTGCCAATGTGGTCATTTGGAGAGAGAACCATTGGATGGGAGATATGTCTCTCTATTGTTCAGCCTGTCAAATAAAATCAAGAAATCTTAAAAAACAAAAAAAACATAGACACTTGTTTCTTACTTGCTGCACACAGGCAGTGAATGCGCCAGGTCCCTGGGATTCAGTTCTCATCCTGGTCCAGGGAGGTGCAGGCTCTGGGATCCCCATTTTACAGGTAAATAAACTGAGGCAACAGACGAGGCTCTGTAACCTGCATGATCCACACAGCTCCTGAGTGTGTGTTCCTGACCTCCGTGCAGGGCGACCTCGGGGGAAGCCGGAGTGGTGGGTGTTTTCCTGGCAGCAGAGTGAAAGCTCACAAGGAAAAGTGCAGTGGAGTTTCCGCTCACGCCAAGCGCCGCCGTGGTGACACGAGCTGCTGTTTATAGAAAGCAGGGCAGATGCCCGCGAGCACCTTTGCTACCCTCTCTGTCCGTGCCTTCTCTTTGACGCCTGGCTTCCTCTCCCTGCGCTGTCCCTGCCGAAGCTGCTGCAAGCAACAGAGCCTCCGAGAGGCTGGGTGGGAGTTGTTTCAGACCAGGCGCTCAGCTTCCTCTTGGCTCGACTGCCTGCAGAGGGAAAGGAACTGCCAGGCTGTGGAGTCCCCAGACAGGAAGAGGGATGGACGGGCCTCACCCTGCACCTACCTTCTGCACAGGGGCTGGGGCATCCCAGACTCAGACTGATCTCTTGCTTCCTGCTCAGGGGGCTCCACACAGGGAGAGCAGTTTTCATACCGAACAGGCCCCACAGCCCCTGGGGTTTAAAACAGGGATTCCCAGGGCTGGTGTCGTGTCACAGGGGGTTAAGCTGTCGCTGCGATGTCCGAGTCCCATATGGGAGCACAGCTTTGCATCCCAGCTGCTCTGCTTCTGATCCAGCTCCCTGCTACCATGCCTAGGAAGGCAAGAGAAGATGGCCTGAGAGTTTAGGACCCTGCCACCTGTAGGGGAGACCTTGATGAAGCTCCTGGATCCTGGCTTCAGCCTGCTTCAGATCTGGCTGTTAAGGACATTTGGAGAGTGTACCAGCAGATGGAAGATGTCTCTGTCTCTCTCAGTCTCTTCCCCTGTCTCTGTGACTCTGCTTTTTCAGTTAATAGATTAAAATGAATTAAAACAATGCAGAGGGGCTGGTGCTGTGGTGCGGTGGGTTAACGCCCTGGCCTGAAGCTCCGGCATCCCATATGGGCACCGGTTCAAGACCCGGCTGCTCCTCTTCCCATCCAGCTCTCTGCGATGGCCTGGGAAAGCAGTAGAAGATGGCCCAAGTCCTTGGGCCCCAGCACCCAAAAGGGAGACCTGGAAGAAGCTCCTGGCTCCTGGCTCCTGGCTTTGGATCGGCACAGCTCCAGCTGTTGAGGCCAATTGGGGAGTGAACCATCAGATGGAAGACCTCTCTCTCTTTCTCTCTCTCTCTGCCTCTCCTCTCTGTGTAACTCTGACTTTCAAATAAATAAATAAATATTTTAAAAATGCAGATTCCTTGATCAGCCTCTGCAGTGTTCACCAGCTCCTCCTTCTGGTCCTTCTCCTTCCACCCCCAAAGTGACTCTGAGAAAGCCGGGTGTCAGTCCCCACTTTGCGTGACCACAGGCATTCAATATGGACAGCTGAACTGGGTGGGAGTGTTTGTTCTCTCTGTATCCACCTTTGCAACACCTGGGCCTAGACAATGTCTGAGTTCTTCATTTCCTATCGCTTTCATGGAGATCAGAGTAAAAGCAAGAGCACATACTTATTTAGGCTAATTTACATAACATTTACATCCCCGTTTGCATGTTTACCCTCGCAACACCCAGAAGAGAGTATTCTAAGATCACCTCTATTTTCCAGAGACAAAAGTGAGATAACTTGCCAAAGCCAACCACAGCTACAGAGTGGCAGAGCTTGGATTTTTTTTTTTTAATTATTTATTTACTTGAGAGGTAGAAAAACAGAAAGAAAAAGAGAACAGAGCTCTCATGCATTGGTTCATTTTCAAAATGTCATCAGTGGCCTGGGTCGAGACTGAAGCTGGGAGCCAGGAACTCAGTCCAGGTCTCAATTCCTGGAGCTGTCACTGCTACCCTTCCAGGGTCTGCATTATTAGCAGAAAGCTGGGGTCAGGGGTCAGAGCCAGGAGTGGAACCCAGGCAATCCAACGTGGGATGTGGCATCTTAACTGGTGTCATGACTGCTAGGTGCAACACATGCCCCATGCTTGGCATTGGATCGTAAGGCTGTCTGTGTGTTTAACCACCTGGCTGCACCACCTTCACCCACCAGACACCCTGAGCAGGTGCAGGTGCTTGGGAGCACGAAGAACAGGAAGCAGGAAGTGCAGACAGTATGGGGGAGGTGTTGCAGGGTCTCCCGTGCAGACAGAGGCCGTGAGCAGATGCCCTCTCAATGCCAGAGTCACCACTGGCAGGCACTAGTTGGAGGGGGAATTGGTTGGGGACTGGATGTGGGCAGGTGGGATGGACTGGGGCCAGTTTGGACCCCCAAAAGCACGAGACTTGTTTTCAGTGTGGCATCACCCTGAGACCATGGTGGCAAAGGCCTGATGATTCCTCGCCAGGAAAACCCACAGAGCGGGCAGGGGAAGCAGGCAGTAGACGGAGGCCTGGTGGCCTCTCTGTCCTCTGCAGAGGTGAGGGATGTCACAGAGAGACCATGCTTGTTCTGGTCTATGCTGGCTTGTGACAGCCACACACACACTGTGTCCCAGGCCAGCTATGGCAGCCAACTCTACCCAGCACGATGGAAACGAGACCTGATGTGTCCCTGGAATGGGCAGAGTATGGCTCCCCAAGATGTCCACATCCTATCCCCCAGATGTGTGAATGTGGGGCCGGTGTTGTGGCACAGAGAGACAAGCCACCACCTGTGAGACCGGCACCCAATATGAGCACTGTCTCAAGTCCTGGCTGTTCAACCTCCGATCCAGCTCCTTGCTAATTGCCTGGGAAAGCAGCAGAGGATGGCCCAAGTATTTGGGGAGTGAACCAGCACAGGCAAGATCTCTTTCTCTCTCTTTCTACAACCCTGCCTTTCAAATAAATCTTAAAGAAAAAAAAAAGTGTGAATATGTTACTTACAGGGCAAGGAGCCACTAAGTTGCTGATCAGCTGATTTTAAAATAGGTTTTACGATCCTGGGCTGTCCTGCAAGATCAAGGTACCCACAAAGGGTCTTACAAGAATGAGAAGGAGGAAGCAGACTCAGGACCCTGAGCATCATGGGTAAGCCCCACCCTCTTGTGCTTATGGTGAATGGGTTCATGTGAATGGCTGACAGAAGTGCTGGTTCAAGCCCAGTGAGACCACATCAGACTTCTGAGCACCAGGACAGGAAAACGGTGAATTCTGTGTAAGCACTGAGTTTTTGGCAATTTGTTTCAGCGTCAGTGGGGAAAGTAACGGTGACCTGGGCGTGAAGACTGAGCAGGGCGGTAGTTTCTGCAGGTGCCTCCTTCCCCCCTCAAGGTCAAGATAGGTCGAGTTAGTGTAGCAACAAGCCCAGAGGCCAACAACAGCAAAGGGTCACTTCTGCCTCCGCCACATGTCCTCCGCCAGGTGCTGGGAGCTCAGCTCCTAGAACTGACTCGGTCACGTGGGCCAGCTTTGCTGGGTGCAGTGTCAAACAGAACAGGGGCTTCTGACAGCGTTGCATGGGCACTGAAACACTTCCGCTCCCGACTGTTGGCAGCCCAATCCCAGAGCCTGCACTGTGTGCCCAAAGGGGGACTTGGGAATACTCGGAGAACCTCACCCATGTCCCCAGCTGTCACTTTTGTTCAGCATGCCGCCCCCAGGGCACTTACCGGAGGACGTTGTTCAGGGGAATCCCTTCTTTGGGAATTTGGAGTTGGGACCAGAAGAGGAAGAGTTGAGAATGCTTACAGGGCTGGGCCTGTTGCTCAGTGGGTTACGCCACCTCCTGCAATGCTGGCATTCCGTGTGAACACTGGTTCAAGTCCCAGCTGCTCCACTTCCAATCCTGCTAATGCGCCTGGGAAAGCAGCAGGAGATGGTCAATTGCTGGGGTCCCTGCACCCACATGGGAGACCCTGATGGAGTCCTGGCTCCTGGCTTTGTCCTGGCCCGGCCCCAGCCCTTGCAGCCATTTCAGGAGTGAACCAGTGGAGGGAAGGTATCTCTCTCTCTCTCTCTCTCTCCCCCCCCTATCGTCCCCATAACTCAGCCATTCAAATAAATCTTAAAGAAAAACGAATGTGGATATAGGCCAGGGTGCTTATATCCAAATCCCAGCCCGATTTGTTAACACCTGCATGATCCTGCCATGCCTCTGGGCCTCAGTTTTCTAATCTAGGAAATGGGGAGCATTACAATGGTACCATCTCTTAGGCTTGTTATAAGGAGTAAATAAGCTTAAACATAGAGTGCTTTGAATTGTGTGTAACATTCACTGCTCAGTATATATTTATTGTTCTGAGTTAGGATTCTTTGATTTTAAATAACATTTAATTTTATCTTAAGTGGAAAAAAACAACAAAGGAAAGGAAAAGACTTGTTGGAAAGAGAGAAGATAAAGACGGGCGCCGTGGCTCAACAGGCTAATCCTCCGCCTGCGGCGCCGGCACCCCGGGTTCTAGTCCCGATCGGGGCGCTGGTTCTGTCCCAGTTGCCCCTCTTCCAGGCCAGCTCTCTGCTGTGGCCCCGGAGTGCAGTGGAGGATGGCCCAGGTGCTTGGGCCCTGCACCCGCATGGGAGACCAGGAGGAAGCACCTGGCTCCTGGCTTCGATTCGGCGCAGCGCTCAGGCCATAGCAGCCACTTGGGGGGTAAACCAACGAAAGGAAGACCTTTCTCTCTGTCTCTCTCTCTCTGTCTTAACTCTGTCTGTCAAAAAGAGAAAAAAAAAAAAAGAGAGAGAGAGAGAGAAGACAGTTCACAGAACTCAAAGGAAAAACTGAACAGTCAGCAAGGGACAAGAGCAGCCCCCAGGAGCCAGGAGACGGGACAAACGGGACGTAAGCCCCTCCAGACACAGTGCTGGCCACGAAGGCACAGCATTCAGAGTCCAAGGAGAGTCTAGCCCCAGGCACATCCTCTCCTTGGATACCTTGATTGACAACCTCTACCAAGCCGCAAACAACTTTGAAAGAGCAGTTTCTTGAACAAGAGTCAAGGGGCTGTGATTACAGAATGATCCAGCTAATAGTTCATTCTGGCCGCCACTAACCTATCCAGCAGCTTCGTGTGAATCAGAGGACCACTCTCCCTGTGGTGGAAGCAGCCCTAAAGCTAGCTCACGGCTCAGCCAGCACACAAGACACTGGGATGTGCCTCCAAGTGCCTCGTTGCTCAGAGACCCTTGTGCAGTGCAGAACCTGCTCAACCATCCACGACAGGCTTACATCCTTTACTGGGAAACAGAGAGATTGCGAGGCAGACACCACGTGGCCAGGACTGAGCTCTAGAACTGCCACAGTGTGCAGACTGGTCCAGAGAGCAGAGGAAGGCAGGCTGGAGAGAAAGAAGAATGGATTCGACCTGCAGAGAGAAGCCAGAGCCAAGAGCCTCTTGAATCACAGAGCTGATGGCTTTCCTTTCTTGGACCCTCCTGAGGGCTCAGATGCAGTGCAAAGCTCCCCTCTGCCTAAGCTAGCCGCAGCCCTACCTCGGCAGGTGCCTAACCACGCAGGGAGCCCTTGGCTACAGCGCTCCTTCTCCTGGGCTGGCGGGGAGGGAGAGGAGAGATTCGGATTGTGCGCAGTTTCCAGGGCGGGGTGGTGGTGGCGGGGTTCCTGGACGCGGTGATGAGAGACGCTGGTTTGAGGCTCTGCGTTTGACGACGGAATCCACCCGCCTCCACCCCCGGACCTGGTTATTCTAGGCAGAAGGAGCTGCAGGGGTACACGCAGGACTCCCTCCGATGAGCCCTAGCAGCGTCCTACTGGAGGGTTTTCTCGTTTTCGGGGTCACAAGGCCTGGGACAGGGAGTCCACACCCGGTGCCAGGGTCAATAAAACACCAGGGACTGAGGGGGGTAGGAGTCTTTGGTATCCGTCCATGATTTCATCACACTGATTAATCTACTGTGCAAACACGGTGTAGCCTTGTGTAAACCAGAATGCCCTTTCTCGGAGGCTCACTGATAGCATGATGGCGGCACAGCCGGTGGCTACCGGCCCTTGTGCAGCTGACCAAGGTACATTCCCATCCCCCACCTTTTTTTTCTTTTTTTTTAAGATTTATTTTATTTATTTGAAAGACAGAGTTACAGAGAGAGGTAGAGAGAGAGAGAGAGAGAGAGGACTTCCATCTGCTGGTTCACTCCCCAAATGGCCACAATGGCTGGAGCAGTGCCGATCTGAAGGCAGGAGTCACGAGCTTCCTCCAGGTCTCCCTTGTGGGTGCAGGGGCCCAAGGACTTGGGCCATCTTCTACTACTTTCCCATGCCATAGCAGAGAGCTAGACTGGAAGAGGAGCAGCTGGGACTAGAACCGGCGCCCGTATGGGATGCCAGCGCCACAGGTGGAGGATTAACCTACTGCGCCACAGCACTGACCCCCAACCTTTTTTTTTTAACTGAAATCAGGGTTACAGAGAGGCAGAGGCAGAGAGAGGTCTTCTATCCACTGATTAACTCCCCAAGCGACTGCAACAGCTGGAGCTGGGCTAAGCCGAAACCGGGAGCTTCTTCCAGGTCTCCCATGTGGGTGCAGAGGCCCAAGCACTTGGGCCATTTCTATTGCTTTCCCAGGCCATAGCAGAGAGCTGGATAGGAAGTGGAGCAGCCGAGACTCAAACCAGCGCCCATGTGGGATGCCGTCAAGTGCTGGTGGCTGCTGTACCCGCCACACCGCAGTGCCGGGCCTCCCATCTCCCTTCCTCCAGACCCTCCGGAAGAACCTCCTGCAGTGCTGGGATGCCCTAGCCTTGCCCCTACAAGGCTCAAGCTGACCATTGCAGCTCACGCCTCTGGACAGGGCTTGGCTCCCCAGATAGACATTTGACCCCTTCTGGGCTGACTAGAATCTTCTCTAGGATGGACCAATAGATGGGGGGAGGTAAACATAACCTCAAGCACTGCACCCTGACTGCATTAGTCTGTCTAAAAGGTGTCTGAACGCTGAGAAATGATTAAAAATATTTACGCTCTTTTTCTTTCAACTGCACCAAAAAAAAAAAAAAAAAAATCAAGCCCGCTGTACCCTCTGTCCCCTCCTTTGGAAACCAATTTAGCAGCTCTGTGAACTCAATTCGGCTCCCACTAAGGACACAGATAAGCTTAATAACAGGTGTGTGGCCACTGCTGTAAGTGCTTTAAAGACATTTCCTTGTTTAATCTTTCTGATAACCCCCGGGGAAAATGGAGGGGACACTGTGGATTGCCCACTGGGCATCCACTCCAGATTTTCCTAAGAAAACCAAACTCTGCAGTGAAGCCATGTGACTGAGGGAGGTCAGCCCCACCCTCAGCTCCAGTGGGGGGCTCTGATTGGTCAACACGTGGTGATCCCATTTCCCTGACTGTGATTGGTTCAGAAATGCAGGTCTGAGCCAATCAGCTTCAGGCACTCCCTTGTGAATGAATTCTCCATCCAGGAAAACTAGGACTCACACTGGATCAATTACCTCCAAAGGAATGAATTTTAGTCTGTGAGCTGGGAGGGCTCTCCAGTGCTCACTGGATGGGGACAAGGCACAGGGCCTCAGTTACCTCAAGGAGCCAGCTAACACCCACAGGCTCGGCCTGGAAGTGAGCACAGGGCAGGGCACTGCACGGCTGCTGCGTTTCTGCTGACCAAGGTCAGGGACTTCTGCAGGCCACTGGACTCCTGGGCTTTTGCTGTGTGAAAGGATCCACTCCCTTGTGGCTAAAATCAGTTTCTGCTTCTTCCAGCCAGAAACATCAGGCTGGTAATTATAGACATTACCTTGATTTTACACTTAGGAAAACCAAACCCAGGGAGGTTATGTAACATCAGTGAGTCACTCCTCCAGGAAGTGGCAGAGTTAGGTCTGACTGCAATGCTCATCACACCGGTGCCAGACTTTCATGCACCGTTGCCTCCCTTTCTGCAAAGCAACGAGTAGCAAGAGAAACACGACGAACGGCAGCTAACACCTGCTGAATGCCTCCTCTGTGTTGGACGCTGTGCTAACCGATTCACTTACAGTCACTCAAACAGCTACTGCTGGGGCAGCCACTGCGAGGTCTGAATCCCATATCAGAGTTACAGAACTCCCATATAGAGTTCTGGCTCCTCTTCCAATCCAGCTTCCTGCCAGTGTGCACACTGGGAGGCAGTAGGGGATGGCTCAAGTACTTGGGTTTTGCCACCTATATGGGAGATCGTGACTGAGTGCTGGGGTCCTGGTTTCAGCCTGGCCTAGCTTTGGCTGTTGTAGGCATTGGGGTGTAAGCCAGTGGCTGGAAGATGTCTCTCTATCTCTTTCTCTCAAATAAAAAAGTAGATACAATTTTTTAAAAAATGTTCTTTATGTGTTTATTTGAAAGGCAGAACTACAGAGAGAGAATCTTCCATCTGCTGGCTCACTCCCCAAATGGCTACAATGGCCAGAGCTGGGCTGATCTGAAGCCAGGAGCCAGGAGCTTCTTCAGGGTCTCCCAGCTGGTGTAGGGGTCCAAAACCTTGGGCCACCTTCTGCTGCTTTCCCAGGCCATAGCAGAGAGCTGGATGGAAGAGCAGCAGCCAGGACTCGA
This sequence comes from Sylvilagus bachmani, assembly GCA_015711505.1. NCBI lineage: Eukaryota > Metazoa > Chordata > Mammalia > Lagomorpha > Leporidae > Sylvilagus > Sylvilagus bachmani. Next base: position 30,369,112 of record CM027397.1, on the reverse strand, counting down.
ACCAGAACCCATGTGGGATGCCAGCACTGCAGGCAGAGGCTCAGCCTACTATACCACAGCACTCGTCCCCCAAAATAGATGCACTTTAAAAACATAGTGACTATTATCCTTATTTAACAAATTTGGAAACTGAGACAAAAAGGTTTTAGCAACTTGCCCAAGGTCGTGCAGCTAACGAGGTTCCCACTGTGGAAGGTCCTACCCTCCATGCTAAGCAGAGATGTGCACTTTGTACTGATGTCAGGTGCCTGACTTGAGACACCTGTTGCCATAGACCCCACCATGCTGTATCACCCTACCCTCAGGCGGCTTCAACTCGTCTGCAAAGCCAGCCCAGCTCCCACAGGGCATTGGATATATATATTTTTAAAGATTTATTTATTTGAAAGGCAGAGATGCAGAGAGAGAAGGAGGGGGAAAGAGAGAGAGAGAGAGAGAGAGAGAGAGGGAGAGGGAGAGGGAGAGGGGGAGAGGGAGAGGGAGAGGGAGGGAGAGGGGGAGAGAGGGAGAGAGAGAGAGAGAGAGAGAGAGAGAGAGAGAATCTTCTACCCACTGGTTTACTCACCAAATGGCCACCACAGCCAGAGCTTGGTGGATCAGAAGCCAGGAGCCAGGAGCGTCTTCCAGGTCTCCCACATGGGTGCAGGGGCCCAAGCACTCAGGCCATCCTCCTCAGCTTTCCCAGGTGCATTAGGAGGGAATGGGATCAGGGGCTGAGTAGCTGGAACTCAAACCAGCACCCATATGGGATGCCGACACTGCAGGCAGAGGCTTAATCTGCTATGCTACAGTGCCGGCCCCCTATAGGGCGTTTGAGTCTCTAAATCTTGGGGCAGAGCAAGGAAGCAAAAACATAGTGGCCATTGTTTTTCTGTGTCCATTTATTTCCTAGTTTGTCTTTCCTGGTGGCCAACTTTTCCCCATTTGCTTTTGTATCTGCACTGCCACCCACTTCCTTCTGCTAGGACTTTAAATGAATTTCATTCTTGGAACATTCGCCGCCTTCTACCCTCTCCTGTCTGAAGCACAGTAAACCCAGCTGGCAATAGGTTTATCTCCTACTTGTTTCTTCTTGCACAGCGTTAACTTGGGAGCCGTAGATACCCGCATGTGCAGAGCCAATGTGTACAGGACAGCTACTGCAGGCCCTGGCAGCGTTCTAAGTGCCCCACACACAGACTTTGCAGCAACCTCGGAGGGTGGTGCTATTATTGTCTGCCCCATTGGGAATGGAAAACGCTGGGGCACAGAGACTAAGCACCTTGCCTGAGGTGACAGAACAGGCGTCTGAACCCAGAGAGTCTGACTCGCTAGCATTCCACTATTAGCAGCAGAAAGGAAACTTCCGTGGCTTTCAGAGAGCTTCCAAAATCTTGGTGAAAGCACCCAGGGCCTGCTGATCCTGCCCACCCCGGCCCTCTGTGCTCAGCCGATTTCCCCCAACGTCCAGGGCTCTGTGCAGACATTCCTCGTGGTCCTTAGCTCCCTTCAGGGCTGTGTTGCCTGGTACGGAAGCCCACAGCCCTCTGTGGCTCTGAACGCTGGCGATGGAGCTAGGCGAGGGGCAGGCATTTGGCACAGAGGTTAGGATGCTGCTTGGGATGCCGGGATCCCTTATCCAAGGGTCTAGGTTCCAGCCCTGACTCCATTTCAGAGTCCAGCTTCCCGCGAATGACACCCGGGAGGCAGCAGGTGGCGGCTCAAGTACCTGGGTCCCTGCCACTCACATGCGACACCTGCACTGAGTTAGCCTGGCTTAGTCCAGGCTATTTTGGCATTCAGAGAGCAAACCAGAGGACGGATGATCTCTCTCTGGCTGACTTTTGTCTCTGTCTATCTCTCAAATAAAATCCAAATACATAGAAATTTAAAAAATTAATGAAGAAGAAATGGAAGTAGTCTAAGTTGAGATGAGCAGTAAGAAGCACCAAATGCACTCAGGACTCTAAAGGCTTAGGATGGGGGTCGGTGCTGTGGTGCAGCGGGTAAAGCTGCCGCCTGCAGTGCCGGCATCCCACATGGGCGCCGGTTCAAGACCCACTTCCGATCCAGCTCTCTGCTATGGGCTGGGAAAGCAGTGGAAGACGGCCCAAGTCCTTGGGCCCCTGCACCCATGTGGGAGACCTGGGAGAAGCTCGTGGCTCCTGGCTTCGGATCGGTGCAGCTCGGCTGTTGCAGGCATCTGGGGAGTGAACCAGTAGATAAAAGACCTCTCTCTCTCTCTCTCTCTCTCTCTCTCTTTCTCTCTGCTTCTGCCTCTTTGTAACTCTGCCTTTCAAATAAAATAAATAACTCTTAAAAAAAAAAGAATTAGCATGATTTTAAAAAAAAATCCCTCATCGATAATTTGAATATTGATTATAGATTAAGAATATATATTTTGCACATATTGGGTTAACTAAAATACTTTGCTAAAATTATTTTCGCCTGTTTCTTCTTAAATTGTAAATATGGCTACTAAAAACCTTAAAGTTATATATATGACCCTACTTGCATGCATGACTTTAAAATTTTTTGCACCGAAATAAACTTTTAATTCTATTTTTCCAATGACTTTGAAACATTTTAAAATGTATCTTATTTATTGGAAAAGCAGAGAGGCAGAGAGAATAAGCTCCCATCCACTGGCTCAGTTCTCAGATGCCCACAATAGCTGGGGCAGGGCCAGGACAGAACTGGGAGACAGGAACTCCACCCAGGTTTCCCACATGGGTGGCAGGGCCTCAACCCATGGAGCCATCAGCTCCTGCCTCCCAGGATGTGCACTGACAGGAAGCTGGAATTGAGAAGGAGGTGGGCACGGGACCCAGGCCTGATGTGGGAGGCGGGCACCCTAAGTGGTGCCGTAAGCACCAGACCAAATACCTGTCCCTCCCAGGATGTCCGGAAGCTCCCTCATGTATGAAAGCAAAATGGCACATGGCCTTATCACACTTACATCCCACCCGGGGGACACTGGCTCTCTCCTTGGGTGGGATGGTCCAGGCAGACTCCATGGAGGAAGCCACATGTAAGCTGGGGCTTGAAAATTGTGCTGTCCAACAGAAACGTATGAAATGTAAGTGGGATTAGGCCACCACGCACAGCCTCTCTGTCACCAGGAACTCTGCGAGTGGGCAGCTGGGCTCCATGGCAGCTGAAATCCGCCTTGCTGCTATGCGTGGCCCTCGCCCCTGGGGTCTCCTCCTGGCTCCAGCGGGGACACTAGCCTCCTTCTTCCCAGTAGTATGGGGAAATTAGACACACATGGCAATTCAAAGATGGCGCCCAAAGGAAGGAAGGTGGGTGGTACTCAAAGCCGTTTACCACCAAAGCTGATTGGCCGCACAGCATCAGGGGAGGTGACAACTGAGGATGAGTGTACAGACATATGGCTGGTCCTGTAAAAAGTCACCCCGTAAAATGACCTTTTAAGTAATTGATTGGTCCTTATGCCCTGCCCGAGTAATCCTGTGGTCTTGTGCTTTAAAAGGCTTTGCTACACGTGCAATAAACCGAGTTCTTGCTTGCTTGACTTGACTCCCCACTGCGTCTGTCTCCGGGATCGGGAGGCTGGGGAACAGGCTAGCAGTGCACTTACCTTTCTTCAGACCCAGTCCATCCTCATTCGGGTGGGCTAAGACCCAGCACAGTAGGAAAGGACCCACCCCCCTTTAAGGTCACTTCCTGTCATCCTCCATCAGCTCCTATCCCACTGGCAGGACTTGCCCACGTGGCCACACCTGCCACAGGGGAGCCTGGGAAATGCTGCATGGCCCTGTGCCCAGCTACCGAATGGGGGGTCCTGTGGCCTTCAAGGAGGCAGAGCCGAGGGTGGAGGGCAGCTGCCTCTCCTGCCCCCACTCCTGTGAGTGGTCCAGCACTGGGCACGGTTTGTGGGTGGTTGCTGGTCTCTCCCTTCTTTGCCCATACGTTCTATGGGGCAGGGACGTGATGATGTGCTGGTCCATGTCCCAGGGCACTGCCCACAATGCCAGAAACGCCAACTGAAACGATCATGGTCCAGTCGTGGTCCCCTGTGGGGAATGAGTGGGGTTAACAGCACTCTGCCTCAGAATGTTTAAAGGGACAGTGCCAGGTGGGCTGGGAGGACGCTTGGTTTCCCTTTAAGGGAGTGAGCTGCAGGTATACCGTTTCCGGACAGAATAGGTCCTCCCTTGGCACACACAGGGCCCATCACAGAGACTTCTGGGAATGGTGGTTGGGATCAAGAGAGCCCACCAAGACCCCGAGCACCGCTTCCAAAGTCACCCACCTACACGCCACTCACTCCTGTCCCAAACCCGCTGGTGCTGTCTTCCGTAAAAATGCATCCAAACTCCCCAGGTGGTCCCTGAAGCACCACCACTCCCAGCCCACACAGGACACCATGGTGGCATCCCTGAGACCCCGGCTCCCTCTCTTACCACTGTCCTGCCTCCACTTCCTTGTCTGTAGAATGGGAATACAGGTTGGAAATCCAAAATCCAAAATGCTCCAAAAACCTGAAAAATAAAAATGTATAAAGGTTTATTTATTTACTTATTTGAAAGGTAGAGCAACAAAGAGACAGAAAAGGAGAGAAGCAGAGAGAACTTCCACCTGCTGGTTCATTACCCAGTGACGACAACACCCAGGGCTGGGCCAGGCTGAGGCCAGGAGCTCCACCCTCGTCTCCCATAGGGGTAGCAGGGACCCAAGCACTTGAGCTGTCTTCTGTTGCTTCCCAGGAAGCTGGTCAGAAGTGCCCCCACATGGGATGCCAGCTTTGCACACTGTGTCTTAACACATTATGCAATGCCAGTCCCCAAATTTCATGACACCACAGTGGAAGATTCCACAGCTGACTTTGACATGGTACAGTTGAAGCTCAGAGGCAGAGCCTGCTGTTTGGTCTAGCCTTTAAAATGGAGTAGGAGGCCCACAAGCCACATTGCACTGCTTGGGTGGGATTCCCAGCTCCAGCTCCCGACGCCAGCTTCCTGCTAGGGCACAGCCTGGGAGACAATGCTGATGGCTCAGACAGTCAGGTTCCTGCCACCCACGTGGGACACTGGGATTGCTCCTGGCTCCTGGCCTTAGTCCTAGCCCTGGCCCAGCCCTGGCCAGTGTGGGCATCGGCAGAATGATCCAGTGGATGGAAGCTTTGTCTCTGCTTGTCTCTTTATCTCTCTCAAATAGACAAAAGTAACGGAAAGCTCAAGTGTACTAAAAGTACGGTACAAAAGTATCTCCAGGCTGCATATACACAGTGTATGTGAAACAAGTGAATTTCCTGGGGCTGGTCCTGTGGCCATGGTTAAGCTGCCATCCACAGTGCTGGCATCTCATACAGTGCTGGTTCAAGTCCCAGCTGTTCCACTTCCGATCCAGCTCCCTGCTATGGCCTTGGAAAGCAAAAGATGGTCCTAGTGCTTGAGTCCCTACACCCACGTGGGAAACCTGGAAGAAACTCCTGGCTCTTGGCTCCTGGCTCCAGATCCGCTCAGCTCTGACCTTTGTGACCATCCGGGGAGAGAACCAGCGGATGGAATATCTCTCTCTGTCTCTCCCTCTCTGTCTCTGTAACTCTGCCTTTCAAATAAATAAATAAATCCTAAAAAAAAAAATTTCCTTTTTAGAGTTGGTCCCCTCCCTAAGAAAATTCATTATATATATGCAAATATCACAAAATCCAAAAGAATCTGGAATCCAAAATCCTTCTGATGCCAAGCATTTTGGAGGACACGGGCGACTCAGCCTAGAGTCGCTGGGACGGTGACTTGGCATGTTGATGCCTGCAGCACAGGGTGGGCGTGCGACGGGCACTCGCCACTACTGGGCCTATCTTTATTCCTTTGGATATTTTTACCCTTCCATCTGGCTAGGCTGGAGGAGTGGAAGTTCTTGCCAGTAGGAGCAACAGTGACGGTGTGGATTCAATAACTCACATTTGTTGAACTCTGCTACTGTCAGGACCACCTTCTGACTTTCACAGCCCATCTGCCTTAAACAAATAGGTTATATTTTATGACTGTATTGATATAAAGACAAATACGAAGGTATTTCAAAAGGGTGCTGGAAATGGGATTAAAAGGGGCTGCCCCCAGGGCTTAGTAGGTTAAATCTACCCTGCAGTGCTGGCATCCCATATGGGCACTGGTTCAAGTCCCGGCTGCTCTACTTCCGATCCAGCTTTCTGCTATGGCCTGGCAAAGCAGTAGAAGATGGCCCAAGTCCTTGAGCCCCTATATCCATGTGGGAGACCCAGAAGAAACTCCTGGCTCCTGGCTTTGGATTGGCCTAGATCCAGTCATTGCAGCCTTTTGAGGAGTGAACCAGTGGATGGAAGACCTCTCTCTATCTGTCCCTCTCTCTGTCTGTAACTTTACCTCTCAAATAAATAAATAAATCTAAAAAAAGAAAGAAAATCTAAAAAAAGAAATAAAAAGTAGGTGTTTAGATTGTTTCTCTTCATTAAACATTGCTAGCATGCCTACCACTAAAAAAAAAGTATGAGTTTATTTTGGTGCAAATTATTTTTATAAAACATGGAAAATATATATATTATTAAAAAAAAAAAAAACTATGGATGGGGCCGGCGCTGTGGGTCCAAGGGCCCAAGTACTTGGGCTATCCTGCTACTTTCCCAGATATACCAGCAGAGAGCTGGATCAAAAGTGGAGCTGCTGGGACACGAACTGGTGCCCACATGGGATGCTGGCATCATAGGCAGTGGCTTCACCCACTGTGTCGAAATTCCAGCCCCAAGTTCATATGATTGAAAGTCTGTATAATTCACCACCATGACCCAAGCTGGCAAATACTTCAGTTTCTCCAAAACATGACTGTAGCAGGAGCCAGCAAATACTCCCAAGTGTTCAACATCCTCTCACTCCTTGGACAGAGCAACTTTTGAATTTGTTTGATTTTGCTGCATTTAAAATTGGAGTACAGGGATGGGAGGCTGGCATTGTGGCACAGTGGGTTAAGACACTATCTGCAACACCGGCATCCCATATGAGCACTGGTTCCCATCCAGCTCCCTGCTAATGCACCCAGGAAAACAGCAGAACACAGCCCAAGTGCTTGGGTCCCTGCCATCCACATTGGAAACACAGATGGAGTTCCAGGTTCCTGGTTTCCACCTGGCCCAGTCCTAGCTATTGAAGCCATTTGGGGAGTGAACTGGCAGGTGCAAAATCTCTCTTTCTGTCTGTCTCTGTGACTCTGTCTTTTAACTAAATAAAATAAATCTCTTTTTAAAATATTTTTTTTTTATTCAAAAGGCAGAGTTATAGAGAGAGGGAGAGAAGGCAACTGAGAGATCTTCCATCTGCTGGGTCTCTCCACAAATGGATGCAACAGCCAGAGCTGGGCCAATCCAAAGCCAGGAGCTTCTTCCAGGTCTCCCGTGTGGATGCGAGGCCCCAAGCACTTGGGCCATTCTCAGCTGCTTTCCCAGGCCATGAGCAGACAGCAGGATTGGAAGTGCAGCAGCCAGGACTCAGAGAACCATTCATATGGGATGCTGGTGCCACAGTAAGAGTCTTAGCCTACTACACCACAGGCCAGCCCCAGTGAAATAAATCTTTAAAAAAAAATTAGGGGAAGGCTGGTGCCGTGGCTCAACAGGCTAATCCTCCGCCTTGCGGCGCCGGCACACCAGATTCTAGTCCTGGTCGGGGTGCCGGATTCTGTCCCAGTTGCCCCTCTTCCAGGCCAGCTCTCTGCTGTGGCCCCGGGAGTGCAGTGGAGGATGGCCCAGGTGCTTGGGCCCTGCACCCCTTGGGAGACCAGGAAAAAGCACCTAGCACCTGGCTCCTGCCATCGGATGAGCACGGTGGGCCGGCCGCAAACCAATGGCAAAGGAATACTTTCTCTCTCTCTCTCTCACTGTCCACCCTGTCAAAAAAAAAAATTAGGGGAACAGAGGTTCAAATTAGTTTGCATCAGGTTACCATTAATTCAGCCCCTTGTGATGTGTCTGACTCATAGCATAGCACCTAAGCTGTAGTTTGTTTTTTATTTTAAGATTTATTTATTTGAAAGTCAGAGTTACAGAGAGAGAGAGAGAGAGAGAGAGAGGGAGAGTCTTCCATCTGCTGGTTCACTCCCCAGATAGCCATAATGGCTGGTGCTGGGCCAGGCTGAGGCCAGCAGCCTTGAACTCCATCCTGGTCTCCCACGTGGGTGGCAGGGGCCATCTCTCACTGCTTTCTTTCTTTCTTTTTAAAAGATTTATTTATTTATTTGAAAAGTAGAGTTACAGAGAAGGAGAGACAGAGATCTTCCATCCACTGGTTCACTCCCCACATGGCTGCAACGGCCAGGGCTGGGCTCCGCTGCTTTCCCAGACGCATTAGCAGGGAGCTGGAGCGGAAGTGGAGCCGCGGGAACTTGAACTGGCACCCACAGGGGATGCGGGTGGTGCAGGCGGCTGCTTCCCCCGCTGCACAGCACCGACAGCCCCTGTGCTGTTCCGTCACACTCCTCTGAGATTGCCTGGGATCACCTGACCCTCCCCAGAGCCCAAGGTCACAGTTGTGCCAAACACTGCCTCCGCCCTCTTTCCTGGAGGCCCCTCCCACCCCCCCCACTCCTCCCTGGGCCGGCGCCAGTGACCCCCATGCTGCCTTCCCGGACGGCCCTGCTGGTCACAGGGGTCGCCCTTCTCTCTGTCTTCGTATCCCAGGAGCCCCCAGTGGACACCTAGCACCTCGGTGCTCTCTGCAGCCCTACCCGCCGGCACTGTGTCCCACATTTCCCCTGTTCAGACTTTGTTCACACTTTTTTTTTTTTATTTTATTCATTAATTTGAGAGGCAGAGTTATAGACAGAGAGGGAAAGAGAGAGAGAGAGAGAGAGAGAGAGAGAGAGAGAGGTGTTCCATCTGCTGGTTCACTCCCCAAATGGCTGCAAAGGCTGGAGCTGGGCCAATCCGAAGCCAGGAGCCAGGAGCTTCTCCCAGGTCTCCTTTTTGGGAGCAGGGGCCCAAGGACTTGGGCCATCCTCTACTGCTTCCCCAGGCCATAGCAGAGAGCTGGATTGGAAGTGGAGCAGCCAGGACTTGAACTAGTGCCTTCATGGGTTGCAGGCACTGCAGGCAGAGGCTTAGCCCATTACACCACAGCGCCAGCCCCTCCCCTCATTTTTTAAAAAATAAGAGGAGTACATGTTTAACCGAGAGGCTAACACTCCCTAGTCCATATACAGTGCTTCAGAACTATTCTGGGGCTGCTGATTCCCGTTTCTTGCTAATGCAGACCCAGAGAGGCAGCAGGTGGGTCCCTGCCACCCACGTGGGAGACCTGGATGAAGCTCCTGGCTCCCGGCTTCAGCCCCGCCCTCCCTGGCTGCTGCAGGCATTTGGGAGTGATCCAGCAGATGAAAGATCTCTTTCTCTTTCTCTCTGCCTTTTAAATATCTTTTTTTTCCAAAAGATTTTATTTATTTATTTGACAGGTAGAGTTACAGAAAGTGAGAGGCAGAGAGAGAGAAAGGTCTGTTCCCTTCTGTTGGTTCACTCCCTAAATGGCTGCCATGGCCAGAGCTGTGCCGATCCGAAGCCAGGAGCCAGGAGCTTCTTCCCGGTCTCCCACGTGGGTGCAGGGGCCCAAGGACCTGGGCCATCTCTACTGCTTTCCCAGGCCATAGCAGAGAACTGGACTGGAAGAGGAGCAGCCAGGACTAGGACCGGCTCCCATATGGGATTCCAGCGCTGCAGGCAGAGGATTAACCTACTGCACCACAGCACTGGCCCCATAAATAAATATCATTTTGGAAAAAAGTAATTGGGGTCAGCATGTGGCATAGCACATACAGCTACCACCTGCCGTGCCAGTATCCCATATGGATGCCAGTTCAAGTCCCAGCTGCTCCACTTCCCATTTTGGTTCCTTGCTATGGCCTGGGAGAGCAGTAGAAGATGGCCCAAGTCCTTGGGTCCTTGCACTGCTGTGGGAGACCCGGAAGAGGCTCCTGGCTCCTGGTTTAGGATTGGTCCAGCTCTGCCATTGTGGCCATTTGGGGAGTGAACCAGTGGATGGAAGACTCTTCCCCCCCTCCCCGTAACTCTGCCTTTCAAATAAACAAATAAATAATTTTTTTAAAGGGAACTGTTGGGGCTGGTGCTGTGGCGTAGTAGGTTAGGCTTCTGCCTGTGGTGCTGTCTTCCCAAATGGGCACTGAGTTCGAGTCCCAGCTGCTCCAGCTCCCTGCTAACACACCTGGGAGGGCAGTGGAAGATGGCCCAAGGACTTGGGCCCCTGCCACCCGCATGGGAGACCCGGAAGAAGCTCCTGGCTCTTGGCTTCAGCCTGGGCCAGTCTTGGGTTGCAGCCACTTGGGGAGTGAACCAGCAGATGGAAGATCTCTGTCTCTTCCTCTCTCTCCGTAACTTTGCCTTTCAAATAAATAAAATAAATATATATATATATTTTAATAATCTAGGGGCCGGTACTGTGACGCAGCAGGTTAACGCCCTGGCCTGAAGCGCCGGGATCCCATACGGGCACAGGTTCTAGAACTTTCTGGAAATCTGCCCTCTTGGAACTTGCTCACAGCCAGGTGTCTCCCCAGAGGTTCTCCTCTACGGGGTGCTGCTGGGCGAGGGGGCCCCGTGTGTACCTGGTCCAGGAGCAGTCGCCCGCTATGACGGAGCTGGCCTGGGACAGCAGGGAGCAGTGGGGGAGCTGCCCCAGGAGGCTGCTGGGGGCCGGGAGAGAGCAGGCACAGTCCCAGCAGCCCAGGGCGGCGCAGGAAGCGGGAAGCAGCCCCTCTCCTCCAGCGCCCCCTGCTGATGACCTAGCCCTCACCGTGGACACAGTACTTAAAGGGCCCAGATCCATTTTTACCAGCAGGTGAAAAGGATGACATTGGAGCTGAGAGGCTGAGTGTCGGTAGCGGGCACACGCTGTCCTGATCGCTGGGATGCTGGGCTGGGCGTCCAGCACAGTGTGTTGAGCCAGCACCAGTGACACCAGCATTCCGTATCAGAGCGCTGGTTCGCATCTCGCCCGCTCTGCTTTTGATCCAGCGCCCTGCTAATGTGCTTAGAAGGCAGGGGATGGTGGCCCAAGTGCTTGGATCCCTGCCACCCACAGGGGAGACCCAGAAGGAGTTCCCAGCTTCTGGCTTTGGCCTGGTCCAGCCCTGGCCATTACAGCCATGGAGGGGTGGGGGAGAACCAGAGGATGGAGGATGTGCCTCTCCCCCATCTCTTTCTCTGTCTCTCCCCATCTCTCTCTGTTCTCTGCCTTTCAGATAAATGAATCAATCTCAAAATAAAATTAAAGAAGGTCTGAGCGTGTATAGGGGTAGGAGCATAGGCAGTCTCCAATATCTGCAGAGATTACTCATTTTTTTAAAAAAAATTTGTTTATTTATTTGAATGGCAGAGTTAAAGAGAGGCAGAGGCGGAGAGAGAGAGAGAGAGAGAGAGAGAGAGAGAGAGAGAGAGGTCTTCCATCTGCTGGTTCACTCCCCAAATGGCTTCAGTGGCTGGAGCTGAGCCGATCTGAAGCTAGGAGCCAGGAGCTTCTTCCAGGTATCCCATGAGGGTGCAGGGGCCCAAGGACTTGGGCCATCTTCTGCTTTTCTACTGCCATAGCAGAGAGCTGGATTGGAAGTGGAGCAGCCAGGACTCAAACCAGCACGCATATGGGATTCCGGCACTGCAGGCGGCGGCTTTACCTGCTACGCTACACCACCGGCCCCAGATTACTCATTTTTTAAAGATTTATTTTATTTATTTGAAAGACAGAATTACACAGAGAAGGAGACACACACACAGAGATATCTTCCATCTCCAGGTTCACTCTCCAAATGGCTGCAATGGCTAGGGCTGGGTGAGGCTGAAGCCAGGAGCCAGGAGCTTTAGCTGGGTCTCCCACATGTATGCAGAGTTCTAAGTACCTGAGCCATCTTCCACTGCTTTCCCAGGCAGATTAGCAGGGAGCTGGATAGGAAATGGCGTCCATATGGGGGTGCCAGAGTTGCAGGCAGTGGCTTACCCTGTTATGCCACAACACGGTCCCCAGAGATTACTTGTTAAAGACAAGTGGCAGAAGGTGCATTTGGTTAGGGTTCATCTTCCCGACTTAGTCACCGCACAGGCACCTTCTACCACCTGGAGAACAGTCGCACACAACTGGAAATGCACACGGTAGCTCAGGGGAGCAGGAAACAGTTGTTTGCATCATGGATGAGCAGCTCTCTGCCCTCCTCCGATTGGGTTTCCAGCCAGCAGCCCCCATCCTGATGGTGAGGCGACATCAGCAGCCCACAGCTCCTGTCCCAGCAGCTCAGCAACGCAGCAGACAGGATCTCTTCCCCACAGTTCCAGAAGCGCCAGGGCTCAGGTTCATTGGACGACCTGGTTACAGCCATAAGGGCCAGAGTCCCTGATCGGCTCATCTGGGTCATGTGCCCACCCCAGAACTCGGGAATGATGGTAATTCCATAGACACCAGGTGAGTGGGGCTGGTGCTGGGGTGAGAGTTAGCCTCCGCCTGCAGCACCAGCATCGCACATGGACACTGGTTCGAGTCCCAGCTGCTCTTCTGATCCAGCTCTCTGCTAATGCCCTGGGAAAGCAGCAGAAGATGGCCCAAGGGCTTGGGTCCTCAGAAGTTCCTGGTTCCTGGCTTCCGCCTGGTTCAGTTCTGGCCATTTTGGCCATTTGGAGAGTGAACCAGAGAATGTATGATCCCTCCCTTTGTATCTTGGACTCTCTATCTCTAACTCTGCCTTTCAAATAAAAAAATAGATCTTAAAAAAAGAAAAAGAAAAAGAAAAAGAAAGGGGCTGGCGCTGTGGTGCAGTGGGTTAATGCCCTGGCCTGAAGTGCCGGCATCCTATATGGGCGCCGGTTTGAGTCCTGGCTGCTCCACTTCCGATCCAGCTCTCTGCTATGGCCTGGGAAAGCAGTAGAAGATGGCCCAAATCCTTGGGCCCCTGCACCCATGTGGGAGACCCAGATGAAGCTCCTGGTTTCTGGCTTTGGATTGGTGCAGCCCCGGCCCTTTTGGCCATCTGGGGAGTGAACCAGTGGATGGAAGACCTCTCTCTCTGTCTCTACCTCTCTCTGTAATTCTGTCTTTCAAATAAAAAAAAATTAGAAATAAAAGAAAAAAAGAAAATAAAAACCCATGATCTAAGAGTGAGGAAGTGGCCCTGTTGCAGAAGAAAGAGGAACCGCCCTGCACAGGTAAAATGACTTGTCCACTACCCATGCAAGGGAACTTCAAAAAGTTTACAGAAAATGAAATTAAATCATGTTTATTTTGGTACAAAAGAGTGAAATCCATGCATATGGAGAGTCTTCCAAAAGTTCATGAAAAATGCATATTCTCAAAAAGCTTTGCATGGATTTCAGAATTTGTTTGCATGGAAATAAATTTATCTTTTTTTAAATTTGAGAGCCAGAAAGACAAAAAAAATTAATATTAAGTATCAATATAGATTTACCTAATTGTTGCAAATGCACATTATGTACTAACGTAAGGTAATAAGACAGGAAGCTGAGTGCAGGAATACTGGTGCTTTCTGGACTGCCTTTGCAATTTTTCTGCATGTGTAGATACATTTAAAAATTTAATTTTCTTTTGTTTGAAAGGGCTTGACACACACACAGAGAAATCTCCTATTGCTGGTTTACTGCCCAAATGCCTGCAACAGCCACACCCGGACCAGAATGAAGCCAGAAGTCAGGACCCCAATCGGGGGCTCCCTGTGGGTGGCAGGGACCCAGGTACTTGTTCCGTCACCTGCTGCCTCCCAGGGTGTTCTTTAGCAGGAAACAGGAATCCAGGAACTTGAACAGGGGATGGGCGGGTCCTAAGCAACAGTTTAATACTACCCCTGCATATCTAAATGCGTTTTTAAAAAGATTTATTTATTTGAAAGATTGCATTAGAAAGAGAAAGGGAGGGAGAGAGAAAAAGAGAGGGAGAGCGTCTCCCATCTGCTGGTTCACTCTTCAAATATCTGCGATGGCTGGGGCTGGGCCAGACCAAAGCCAGGAGCCCAGATCTCCATCCCGGTCTCCCAAGTGGGTGGCAGAGGCCCAAACACTTGGGCCATCTTCCACTGCTTCTCCCAAGCGATGAGCAGGGAGCTGGACAGGAAGTAGAATAGCCAGGTCTCGAACTGGTGCCCATTTGGGATGCCAGCGCTGCAGGAGGCAGCTTTACCCGTGCCCCAATGCCAGCCCTGCACCTGGGAAGTTATTAAGAAGTAATGAGGGAAGAGGTACAGCATTATGGTGTAGTGGGTTAAGCAGCTGGCTGTGAAGCTGATTTGAGTTCTGGATGCTCCACTTTGGATCCAGCTCCCTGCTGACGCAGCTCCTGGCTCCTGACTCCTGGCTTTGCCTGGCCCGGTCCCAGCCATTGCGTGCACCTGGACAGTGAACCTGTGGATGGGAGATCTCTCTTCTCTGCCTCGTATAAAAAGGACAAAGCTTCTAGAGGTGATTCTAAGACATAACCAGGGTTGAGATCCAAGACTTACAGAAAACCTGGTAGCAAATATTTGGGGCCTGTGGGCTGTTCGGTCTCTGTGGAAACTACCTGACTCCGCCACTGCCATTCAAAGGCAGCCACAGACAACACACAAATGAACAGGTGCGTCTGGGTCCCAATGAAAGTTCATTTACAAAGACAGGTGGCAGACCGTGCTTGGGCTGAGGGCCACACTCTTCCAACCCTTGCTCAATCCAGTCATGACTCATGCCCTGGAATTAGAATCATTTCTTTTTACCCAAAATGGGTGAGAATAGGGAGCAAATGTGGCTGGGGGAGCCAGAATTGCATATTTCTTGAAGGCAGACATTGCGTTTTATGCATCTCTCTCTTTAAAAAAATTTTTTTACAATTTAATTATATTTGAAAAGTAGAGAGAGACAGAGTGTTTGCATCCACTGGTTCATCCCCCACATGGCTGCAACAGCCAGAGCTGAGCCCAGAACTCAACCTGCATCCTCCCATAGTATGCACCGGCAGGAAGCTGACACCAGGACTGGAGTCAGAACTTGAACCCAGGCACTCTGATATGGGATGCAAGCTTTCAAAGATGCTTTTTTTTTTTTTTTAAGATTTATTTATTTATTTGAAAGGCAGTGTTACAGAGAGGAGGGGAGTCAGAGAGAGAAATTTCCATCCATTGGATCATTCCCCAGATGGCTGCAATGGCCAGAGCTAGGCCAGGCCAAAGCAGGCCCCAGGAGTTTCCTCGGGGTCTCCCGGGTTGGGGCAGGGGCCCCAACACTTGGGCCTTCCCCCACTGCTTTCGCAGGTAGGCACGTTGGCAGGAAGCTGGATAGGACGTGGAGCAGCCGAGACTGATCAGCACCCATATGGAACGCGGCGCCACAGACCACGACTACACCTGCTACGCCACAGCGCTGGCCCTAAGGCAGCTTCTTAGACACTGTGCAGAGAGCCTGACCCCCATGCCTGTCTTTCTGCCCAGTCTCTAGCACATGGCTTGCAGCAATGACAATGTTTGTTGAGGGGAAAAAGCCAATGGGAATGTTTCCGTAAGAGTCTGAAAAACATTTTTTGTGAGACAGGATTCACGGTTACTCTAATCTCCAAAAAGGAGAAGAAATGTGGTACATGTGGTAAAGTTCCTTTCTTCCTATCCGTGGCAGGCAGACACAGCGATGGCCCCCAAAGGTGTCCACATCCTAATGCCCGGAACCTGGGACTACGTCCTGTTACGCAGAAGGGGCAGGGACGGTGCAGGTGCAGAGTTGCTCACTAGCTCATGGAGACAGGCAGAATTTGCTGGATGCCCTGGGCGGGGAGGAGGGGTGTCCAGTGTAACCCCAAGGTCGTCTTAAAAGGGGGCAGGAGGAGCTGGGAGAGGCAAGAAGAAGGGGTCCCTCCCAGAGCTGCCAGGAAGGACTACAGTCTGGCCACACCCTCATTTTAGCCTACCGAGAGGTGGGCTGCTGCTGCTTCTTTTAAAATATAATTTATTATTTATTTTTATCTTATTTGAAAGGCAGAGTGACACAGAGAGAGGGAGATCTTCAATCTGCTGGTTCACTTTTCAAGTGGCCACAATAGCTGGGCCTGGGCCAGGCGCAAGCCAGGAGCCTGGAACTCCATCTATCATGGGTGGCAGGGCCCAAGTACTTGAGCCATCACCTGCTGCCTCCCAGAGTGTGGGAGAGCAGGAAGCTGGAATCAGGAACGGAGCCGGAACTCGAACCCAGGCCCTCCTATACAGGATGTGAACGCCCCAAGCCCTGTGTCAATCACTGTGCCAAACGCCCACCCTCCCTTTCCGACTTCTGACCCCCTCAGGCTGATCCTTACCCGCGGATGACGACAAGGAGATGGATGCTATGTGGGCTGTAGACCAAGCACCCGGAGGACCAGGCGGCTCCACTTTTGCATTGGTGGGGGGCAGAGGAGGGTTCCAAGATGTGGGGCTGGCAGGTGCAGCTAGAGAGGCCACGAGGAGAGGGGGCCCAGCCACCGGGGCAGCCGGTGAAGGCTCCAGGCCACAAGGCGGCAGCAGCATGAGAGACCCCAAGCAAGAGCAGCAGTAACAGAGCCCGGCTGAGCCTCGTCTACCTGCCGCAATAACTGGATGATTGAAGCCACTGGGAGTGAGCGCATGTCTTCTGCAGCCCCGGCGAGCAAGCAGCGACTGTGTCACTGTGGCCATCTCGGGTTGAGGGCCTGCTGTGTGGGGGCCGGGGGACCAGGAGCTCATTGACATCCCACCCTGTCCTGCACCATCACCTCCACTTGCAGGATGACGCTGAGGCCCCGGGGAAGGGAGGAAGCCAGAACTGTGGGCTTGAACCCCGGCCTGCCTGACGCTGCTGCCCCAGGCCCTTTGCACTTCCCACTGCCCCTTCTGCTGCAGGCCGATGGCGTCCACCCCTCACAGGCCCAAGTTCATTCCTAGTGCTTCTTTGGCTGCCACTGCGCACTGCCATGCTGGTGTGAGGCCGTCCAGGACTAGGCCTGTTCCCTTTCCCTCTCCTCGCTCCGTGGCTCCCTGGAGAAGCAGGATTGTTTACAGTAAGCCAACTGCCAGGTTGAGCCCAGGGAGTGAGGCCTGATCCGTTACTGGGTCATTCTAGCCGCTCATGGACCTGGGTGCTGTTGGACACTGCGGAGGGGCTGGGAGGGTTTCAGGCTGCTGTGCGGGCTCAGGGACACGGAGGGCAAAAGCTGGTGCCAGTAGAGG
>CM027397.1:30327233-30351840 GCA_015711505.1 Sylvilagus bachmani | reverse complement strand
TGTTGGATACCTGTGCCTTCGCCATGCATGTTAGCTCTGTAAGGAATCTTGTTTTCTTATTTTTATCTAAATTAGAAAAGGGGTTCTCAGTTGTTTTTGTAAAAAATGCTTTGTTGACTAGGAAAACTTTTTTTTTGTTTATTTGAAAGGCAGATTGATGTTGGGAGAGAGAGGTCTACAATCCACAGCAAATGCTCCCCAAATGCCTGAAACAGCTGAGGCTGGGCCAGGTCAAAGACAGGGGCCAGGGACTCCAGCTAGGTCTCCCAGGTAGGTGGCAGGGACCCAGCACTTGGCCTGTCATCGGCTGCCTCCCATGGTGTGCGTTAAGCAGAGTTGGCACTGGTCCCAGGCGCTCGGATATGGGATGTGGGTGTTCCAAGCGGTGGCTTACCACACTGTGCCACAACGCTCACCCCTGGGAAATCTTTCTGGGGATGCATCTGACATGACTACCTCTGTTTTTTTTTTTTCCCCCTTTTGTTGTTTTTTATTCTTCTAAAACACTGAGGCAGAGAGACAGAGAGAGAGGAAGATCTCCCATCCACTGTTTCTTTCCCCAAATGCCTACAACAGCCAGGCCTGGAGCTGAGAACGCAGGCCAGGTCTCCTATATGGGCTGCAGGAACCCTACTGCTTGAGCCATCAACACTGCCTCCCAGAGTCTGCGTCAGCAAGAAGGTGGAGAAAGGACCCAGAGTCAGGAGTGGAACCAGGGGCTCCCATATGGGACACAGGTACCTTAACCAGGCAAATGCCTGCCCTCAGCTCCATTTTTTAAAAAGAAGTATTTATTTTACTCAAAAGATGGAGTAAAGAAGAGGCAGAGAAATCTTTCATCCACTGATTGACTCCCCAGGTGGCCATGAAGGCCGGAGCTGGGTCAATCCAAAGCCAGGAGCCAGGAGCTTCTTCCATGTCTCCCATGTAGGTGCAGGGGCCAAGCACTCGGGCCATCTTCTCCTGCTTTCCCGGGCACATTAGCAGGGAGCTGGATAGGAAGTGAGCAGCCGGGACTTGAACTGGCGCCCATATGGATGCTGGCAACGCAGGAGGTGGTTTTACCTGCTCCACCACAGTGCTAGCCCCAGGGACACAGAAAGCAGGGAGGGGGTGTAGGGGACCCCCCCTCCCCCCCCGTCCAGACCAGCCGAAGTCATGTTTTCCTGGAAGCTGGAGGAGTGGCTTCCGGTTCCTGCACGGAGAGGCAGAACCACAGCAGAAGGCAGTGGTTAGGTCAAAGGGACAGTTTAACCCCTCTTTAGAAGCCACTAAGTGGAGGCAGAGGTGACAATCAAACCTTGCCTCCTACCCAGGCCAAGCACCGCCCAGCCGCCCAGACCACTAAATGCTGACCGCTTCGCTTGACCTCAAACTTGCTCTGACCGTGCCACGCTCTGGATTTCCGAATGGACATGTCTTTTCTTCTCAAGGCATCAAGACAGCAGCAGCAGCCCAAGAAACTTCAGGGGTGCTGACTTGGGGACCCTGGCACGCTGGCTCCGTTCGCACATCCCACCATAAGTGCAGGATGAGGTGTGCGGCATGGGGCCGGGGAGAGGGGGAGAGGGGGTCCTGGTGGCCCTGGGCTGGAAACTTCACGTTAAACACGAGGAAGCACCTTAAATCCCCAGTAGCCACTCCCTCCACTAGCCAGCTAGGGACGTCTGGTGACAAGTGAGGGAAAGGGCTTGATCTAAATAGGGAAGTGACTGGTTCCTGTGATTGGCCAGTCCCAGAGGGAGGTTGCCAGGGAGGCAGAGAGCACTCCTGTGTGCTATTTCAGTCCCCAGGTGCCCTCGACGCCTGGGGCCATCCCATGCATGACAGAGTGTGGAGCAGCAGCCTGGCCACAGCCACCAGGGGACCCCTGGAGCCTCCTATCCCCCTCCCCTGGAAACGGCTGCAGACGCAGCCAAATACCCCCTGGGGTGGAGGAGGGGTCGCCTTCCCTCTCGCCCCCACCCCTGTTCAAGAACCACTGGCCTCAAGGAAGGGTCCCCTCACTGCCTTTGGCTGATTTTGTGGGGCACGGGGAAAGGAAGCGGAGGATTCCGTATCGGATTCCCCCTAAATCCGGCGTCGGGAGAGAGAGAGGAGAGAGACGCCCATCCACTGGTTCAGTCCTCAAGTGGTCACAACAGCCAAGGCAGGGCCATGGCCAAAGCCAGGAGCCAGGAACTCCATCCAGGTCCCACTGGCAGGAAGCTGGAGGTAGGCACTGGGGGCATGTATTGGATCCACACACTCTGGTGTGGGACATGGCTGACTTGACTGGAATCTTTCCTTTTTTAAAGAAAGGCAGAATTGCAGGAAGAAAGAGAGAGAGAAAGAGAGACTCTTTCATCCGTGGATTCATTCCCCAAATGGCCACAACAGCCAGGCTGATCCAGGCTGGGCCAGGCTGAAGCCAGGAGCCTGGAGCTTCTTCCAGGGCTCCCACGTGGGTAGCAAGGCCCTAAGCACTTGGGCCATCCTCTACGGCTTTCCCCAGGCCATTAGCAGGGAGCCGGATCAGAAGTGGAGCAGCCGGGACTTGAACTGGTGCTCATGTGGGATGCTGGTGTTGCAAGCAGCAGCGTTACCCGCTCTGCCACAATGCTGCCCCATTCATTTTGCTAGGGGAGACATTTGTGCGCTTGGGAGGCGTGAAAGAGCACGGAGCACAAACTGCCTCCCTTGCTTGTCTCTCCCCCCCCAGCTCCTCACCCCAGATGCCAGCATTGCCCCTGGGTCCTTTTGTCCTTCTAGACAGAGCTTCTGCATATCCTAGCAACCGGTTCTATAAATTCTAGCCCTTCCCACATACACATTGCTTTTCAATTTTCTAAGCTAAATTCTAAAGCTATGCTAAGGCAGCGAGAACAGCGCCATGACCCCAGCCTGCACATGGGTCCCCGGCCGCGGTCTGAGCCTGCGTCCACAGGGGCCAGCCTGCCTCGGGTCACCTCTCCCCACACCACTGCGCCCACTGCGCTCATGCAAAGCAAATCATGGAAGTTCTGTGATTTCCAACACAAAGATTTCAGCATGGACCTCAGAAACGGGAGGAGCCTGTGAGAGGCGCGGACACGGGATCCTGGTGGCATGTGCCGAGGCCAACAGCTCGTATGCAGCTGCTTGTGCCTGCTGGAACCAAACGGCACAGGCTGGGAACACACAGTGGGAGCTTTTACTTCCTCCCGCCTCCCGGGCCTGGGGGCTGCAGCGTCCAGCGATCAGCATCTGGGAGAGGCCCGTTGCTCGTGGCTGCTGCTGTCCGCATGTCCTCTCGTGGCAGCACTGTGCTGTCATGTGGTGGAGGAGCTCAAGGGACCTCACTAGCCCCTGGCAGCCCTTTAAACTTTTTTTTTTTAATAATTTTTTTTAGTAGCCGGTGCCGCGGCTCACTAGGCTAATCCTCCACCTTGCAGCACCGGCACACCAGGTTCTAGTCCCGGTCGGGGCGCTGGGTTCTGTCCCGGTTGCCCCTCTTCCAGGCCAGCCCTCTGCTATGGCCTGGGGGTGCAGTGCAGGATGGGTCAAGTCCTTGGGCCCTGCACCAGCCTGGGAGACCAGGAGAAGCACCTGGCTCCTGGCTTCGGATCAGTGCGGTGCACCGGCCGCGGTGGCCATTGGGGGTGTGAACCAACGGCAAAGGAAGACCTTTCTCTCTGTCTCTCTCTCACTGTCCACTCTGCCTGTCAAAAAATAAAAAAAATATTTTTTAGTTACTTTTCAAAGATTTAATTATTTATTTGAAAGTCAGAATTAGAGAGAGAGGTCTTCCATCTGCTGGTTCACTCCCTAGATGGCTGCAATGGCTGGGGCTGGGCCAGGCCAAAGCCAGGAGCCAGGAGCCTTATCCAGGTCTCCCACATGGAGGGGGAATCCAAGTAGCTGAAGCATCGTAACTGCCTCCCAGGTGCATTAGTGGGAAGCTGGATCAGAAGCGCAGAGCAGCTGGGACTTGCAGGGTCAATCTAATATGGGGTGCAGGTGCCCCAAGTGCCAGCTTAACCCGCCGCACCACAACACTGACCCCTCAGTTATTCTTAGAATACTCAAAGTGTGCTCTCTGGCCAGCGGGGGCCTCTTTCACTTGGCACTGCGTGTCCATTTGATAAGGACTAGGTGTAGGGTCCCTGGTCACTGCTTGGCCTCCTCGCCCCGTGCCTTCCCCAAAGTGTGAATCTGCCACTTGTCCATTGAGCCTTTCGGATACCTAGTGTATTCCAGCTGATTTCTTTTTAAGCCACCTCTGCCCAGCTTCTGCAGAGTCAGCAAACCAATCTGCACCTTGTTTCTCCACGAAGGACACATCTCAGACTTCACGCCACACACCACGCTTCAGACTGTCCCTGGCCGACTCAGGGCCGACTCAGATGGGAATGAAGAGGCAGGGACATGAAGGCAATGAGCAGGTGAAGTCAGCCTGGGCTCCGGGTAAATTATCATCCCATGTTTCTGATTTGTGCTTTGCATATAGCTTTTTCAAAGATGACGTGTTGCTTTTAAAGGATTCATTAACTTAAAAGGCAGAGTTATAGAGAGAGGGAGAGAGGGAGAGAGGGAGAGAGGGAGAGGGAGAGAGAGAGAGAGAGAGAGAGAGAGAGAGAGAGAGAGGATCTTCTATCTGCTGCTTCACTCTCCAAATGGCTGCAACATTTGGGACCGGGCCAGGCTGAAGCCAGGAGCTTGGAACACCAATGGGTCTCCCCCATGGGCGGCAGGAATCCAAGTGCCCAGTGCATCATTTGCTGCCTCTCAGGTGCAGTGGCAAGGAGCTGGATCGAAACTGCAACCTCGAGACTCAGATGTGGGATGGGAGTGTGGCAAGTCAGCTCAACCTGCTATACCACAGTGCCCACCCGAGCTTGTCAAAGGTTAAAACACCTTTTCATTAAGCAATTCTTGGGAGTAGTCATGCAACTGCTTTGCACTGGAGAATGAAAAAAATGCATTGGGGGCTGGCATGGCGGTACAGTAGTCTAAGTGGCCGCTTCTGACCCTGGCATCCCATGTCAGAGCACAGTCGAGTCCTGGCTGCTCTGCTCGCAATCCAGCTCCCTGCTAATGCAACTGGGGAGGCAGAGGAGGATGGCCCAAGGGCTTGGGCTCCTGCCACCCACGTGGGAGACCTGGACCGGGTTCTGGGCTCATGGCTGCAGCTTTCCCAGCACTGGTCATTGTGTCCACTTGGGGAGTGAACCAGTGGATGGACGATCTCTGTCTCTCCTTCTAAGTCTGCTTTTCAAATAAATAAATCCTTAAAAAAAAATTGAATTAAAAATACCCTAATTAAAAATGAAATGCACTGAATTAAGTAGTTACATCTTAATGCCTATTTGCATAGAAATGTATTCTTCCATCTGGTCCAATCCAGGGCAGGCCAAGCGCTCTGGCTGTTTGCGCCCTGCTCAGAGCTCCACGGAGCTCTGAGACTGCAGCTCCAAGCTCCCCTTCCCGGTTCCTCCCCCCACGCTCAACCCCTCCCTCCTTAGTCTTGTCAGCTTCTGACAGGTTTCATCAAGAATCTCAGGTTCAAAAAGTTAAGTTCACGGCCCTGAATGCCAGGCAGTCTTGAGTAATCTCCTTTTGCATAACACCGCACTCGGGGTTATTTTCCAAATGCCAAAAGCCTTCCTATCTAAGTTAAAAAAAAAAAAATAAGACTTCTATTGTTTATTTGAATTAGGTTGAGTCAGAGAGAGAGAGAGAGTGAGTCTTCCATCCAATGATTCACTCCTCCTATAGCTACACTGCCAGGGCTGGGCCAGGCCAAAGCCAGGAGCCAGGAACTCCATCCAGGTCTCCCGTGTGGGTGCAGGGGCCCAAGCACGTGGACCATCTTCTGCCGCTTTCCCAGGAGCCATTAGCAGGGAGCTGGATCGGAAGTGGAGCAGCCGGGACTCCAACCAACACCTATATGGGATGCCAGAATTGCAGGTGGCACTCAACTGGCCTTGCCATGACACCGGCCCCTAACTTTCTCATTTTTGATAGAGAAGTGCTCTCCTAACAGCCTGGAACACTTGTAGCCTCAGCACTGGGCATATGGGGCACAGTGCTGCCCTATCCTAGGAATTTTCCGGAGAAGCTGGGAAACCAGAGTTAGACGTTAAGATAATTTCTTGAGCTTTAATTGGTGGCTCAATTTTTTTTAAATAAAATATTTTGGCAGGCAAACAAAAACACATTTGTGGGCTACATGCAGATTTCTGGACCTCCAGTTTACACTCGACCTCTGGTGAGTTTCCTGAGCCGCCCCTCCAGACGCTGGGCGACAGGCACTGTACTGCTCTCCCCTGAGAGCTGCCTGCCACACCCTCTGCCCTGCCCCGGACTGGCGTGTGGTGCAGGAGCTGAGCTGCTGCCTGCAATACGGCAGCGCCAGTCTGAGTCCCAGCTGTTCTATCTCTGATCCAGCTCCCCGCTGGCGCACCTGGGAAAACAGTGCAAGATGACCCTGGTGCTTGGGCCCCTGCACCCAGGTAGGAGACCAGGATGGAGTTCCTGGCTCCTGGCTTTAGCCTGGCCCAGCCCCAGCTGTGTGGCCATTTGGGGAGTGAACTAATACATGGACAATCTCTCTCCCTTACTTACCTACTTGTCTGCCTATTTTTTTTTTCTTTTTGTGGTAGAAATTTCCTGCAGGTAAAATCTGCCTGGTGTAGCATTTGCCTTTGCGAGGCAACCAGCATCGCTACCTACAGCCGCTGCAATCTCTGCTTCTCTCCGAAACATTCTCATCGCCTCCAGGGAAAACTCCATGCCGTTAACTGTCTCACCCCTTTCCTTCCTCTCCTAAGCCCCTGGAAATCACCAATTTGTTTTTTTATCACTATGGATTTACCTATTCTGGAAGTTTCAAATAAATGCAATAATACACTATGGGGCCAGCACTGTGGCGTAGTGGGTGGAGCCGCCACCTGCAGTGTTGGCATGCCTTGTGGGCGCCGGTTCCAGTCCTGGCTGCTCCATTTCCCATCCAGCTCTCTGCTGTAGCCTGGGAAAGCAGTAAAAGATGGCCCAAGTCCTTGGGCCCCTGCACCCATGTGGGAGACCCAGAAGAAGCTCCTGGCTTCTGGCTTTGGATTGGCGCAGCTCCAGCCGTTGTGGCCAACTGGGGAGTGAACCAGCGGATGGAAGACCTCTCTCTCTCTCTCTCTCTCTCTCTCTCTCTCTCTCTCTCTGCCTCTCCTTCCCTCTGTGTGTAACTCTGACTTTCAAATAAATAAATAAATAAATCTTTTCAAACAAATGGAATAACACAATATGCTGCTTTCACATCTGGCTACCTTAGTATAATGTTTCCGAACACGGATCCGTCCCACCCCTTCCCTTCTCCTCTCCTCTCCTCCTCTCCCCTCCCCTTCCTTTCTTAGGTGAGAAAGAGTCAGAAATTCCCATCCCCTAGTTCACGCCCGGATGCCTGCAGCGGCTTGGCCAAGGCCCAGAGCCTGGAACTCGGTGCAAACCTTTTGAGCCGTCTCCTGCTGCCTCGCAGGTCTGCATTAACGGGAAGCTGGCGTCCGGGACCAGAGCTGGCTACCTGTCCCAGCACTACAACGTGGGGTCCAGGTGTCTGAAGCAGTGTCCTACCCGCTAGGCCAGACACCTGCTCTCTCATGCCTTTTCGTGGAAGAGTAGCTCTCCATCCTAGGCTGCGTCACGCTTTGTCGATGCGCTCACCCATCAGTGCTCCACCTTTTGGCCAGCGTGGGTAGTGCTGTGTGAACCTTGGCACACAAGTGTTTGCTGAACACCTGTTCTCAGCCTTGTGGGGCTGTGCCGGGAGTGGAACTGCTGAGTGAGACGCTAAGTCGTGGACGCTCCAGACTGTTCTCCAAGCAGCCGGACCGCTCACCCACCTCTTGGCAGTGTGCCAGCATTCTGGTTTCTCCACATCCTCACCCATACTGGCCATTTCCCAATTTTAAAATTATTGCCAGGGCCGGCGCTGTGGTGGAGCAGGTGAGGCCATAGCCTGCAGTGTCAGCATCCCCTATGGAAGCTCCGTTTCTGATCCAGCTCTCTGCTGTAGCCTGGAACACAGTGGAAGACGGCCCAAGTGCTTGGGTCCCTGCACCCACATGGGAGACCTGGAAAAAGCTCCTGGCTCCTGGCTTCCGATTAGCTCAGCTCTGGCCATTGAGGCCATTTGGGAAATGAACCAGCAGATGGAAGATCTCTCTCTCTCTCTCTCTCTCTGCCTCTATTCTCTCTGTGTAACTCTGACTTTCAAATAAATAATTTTTTTTTTACAAAGAAAAATGGCTATTCTGAGGCAGAAGCCTCTCTCTCTCTCTCTCTCTCTCTCTCTCTCTCTCTCTCCAGGCAGAGTTAGACAGTGAAAGAGATAGAGAGAGAAAGAAAGGTCTTCCTTTTCAGTTGGTTCACCCCTCAATGGCCGTTGCAGCCGGCGCACTGCGCTGATCCAAAGCCAGGAGCCAGGTGCTTCTCCTGGTCTCCTATGCGGGTGCAGGGCCCGAGGACTTGGGCCATCCTCCACTGCCTTCCCGGGCCACAGCAGAGAGCTGGCCTGGAAGAGGAGCAACTGGGACAGAATCCGGCGCCCCGACCAGGACTAGAACCCGGTGTGCCAGTGCCGCAGGCGGAGGATTAGCCTAACTTGTTTCTAAAGGACATGATTAAAACTGAGGTGGAAGCCTTCCCAAGGTTAGAAGGGAGGCGTCTGTGCTGGGAATGCGATGTGGCTGCTATCCGTTGGCCTGTGATCGCTTCCGCTGGCATCCTGTCTGCTTCTATGTAGCCATTTTAGGCTCTGCTGGCTAGTGCAGGGCCATGGTGTTAACCCTTGCCAGACAGCTTACAGCTCAGCATGCGTGTGGAAGAAAAGCATCTTGAGTAACTATATTCCCATGTGCAATGTTGTATCAATACTGTGGCCCAGGTAACATTAGAATACCGGAGGGGCCGGCACTGTGGCGTAGTGGGTAAAGCCACGGCCTGCAGTGCTGGCATCCCATATGGGCACCGGTTCAAGTCCTGGTTGCTCCACTTCCGATCCAGCTCTCTGCTGTAGCCTGGGAAAGCAGTAGAAGATGGCCCAAGGACCCCTGTACCCATGTGGGAGACCCAGAAGAAGCTCCTGGCTGTAGCCTGGTCTGGTCCCAGGTGTCACAGCTATCTAGGGAGTCAACTAGTGGATGGAAGATCCCTCTCTCTCTGCCTCACCCCCCCACCACCCCATAACTCTACCTTTCAAATAAATAAATCTTCTAAGAAATTAAAAAGAGTTTTAACTCAAACTTAAAAATCAGATTTTTGGGGTCCTACACGATGTTCTGATGTCTAATCAGAGTAAAGATAGCCATCGCCTCCAACCTTTAACATTGCCCTATGGTGAAAGTATTCAAATCCTTTCCTCCAGTTAGGGAAACACACAGAGGACACGGTCACACCCTGCAGTCTCTGCACTGGGCGCTAGAACCACTGCGCCTCTTCCCACTGTCCTCTGACTCAGCACCCACTGAGCAGCCTTGCCCCGCCACCGCTCCCGGGAGTCCTTGTGTGTTCGCGTCAGATCCACGACGGGGAAGTATTTCCTCCAGTTCTCTCGGTTTCCTTTTCATTTTCTCCATAACGCTCTTTAACGCATGGAAGTTTTGAATTGGGATGACGTCCAATTTTCCCTTTTTTGTGATTGCTTAACCAAGACGGAGGACTGCATTTTCTTCTAAGCGTTCTGTGCTTTTAGCTCTTGCGTGCCGTTCACTGATCCACGGGAAGTAATCTTGTGAGGTCTGCAGCAAGGAGCAGTGTGTGCTTCGGCGTGTGGATGGCCCCGAACAGATCCTGCTCTCCCTGGGTGTCAGTGTCACTGGGAAGCCGATGGGTGAAGTCAGCCTTCCCAGAACTGACCCCAGAGGCTTCTCTGCACCTGCCTCTGCCCCCACTAGACTCTCTCTTCCACCTTCGGCTCAGATGCCCGGGAAGACTTCATCAGCTCTGCGAAACGGGGACACGGTCAACTTCCAAGCCAGGACTGGCCTCCCGCCTCTGGAAACCCAGTTGTTGGTCTCCCAAGCCTTCCTCGGCCCCGGGGGATGGGACAGGCGCCCTCTGGTGGCGACAGGAGCCTCGGCCTCTTTGCAGTGGTTCTCAGATCTGGGCTGGAGTGAGAACCCCAGCGTTCCAAGACCCAGTGAAGCTCCAAACCTTCAAGGTCGAGAACTTGCGCTCAGCCGACCCGTGCTAGAGCTGTAGGAAGCATGCAGCCCTGTCTCCATCCTCCAAATGTTATTTATTCAGTTTTTTTTTTTTTTAAGATTTATTTGTTTATAGGAAGGCAGTGAGAGAGAGAGAGAAATCTTGCATCTGCTGGTTCACTTCTCAAATGACTTCAACAGCCAGTGCTGGGCCAGGCTGATGCCAGGAGCCAGGAATTTCATCTGGATCTTGAATGTGCATGGCGGAGGTTCGAGTACTTGTACCAGCACTGCTGCTTTCCCAGGCACATGAGCGGGAAGCTGGATGGGAAGTGGAGCAGCCGGGACTGGAACCTGTGCTCCGATAGGGGATGCCACAACAGCAGCCCCTTACTTTTAAATGTGTAGATTTTTATTATAAAAGAACACCAGGCCAGTGCCGCAGCTCACTAGGCTAATTCTCTGCCTGCGGCACCGGCACCCCGGGTTCTAGTCCCGGTTGGGGTGCCGGATTCTGTCCCAGTTGCTCCTCTTCCAGTCCAGGTCTCTGCTGTGGCCCAGGAAGGCAGTGGAGGATGGCCAGAGTGCTTGGGCCCTGCACCCCATGGGATACTGGGTGGGGGGGAGCACTGGCTCCTGGCTTTGGATAGGCATAGCTCCAGCCGCAGCGACCATTGGGGGGTGAACCAACGGAAAAAGAAGACCTTTCGCTCTGTCTAACTCTGCCTGTCCAAAAAAAAAAAAAAAGAACATCAAACGTCATGTGAAAAATACAGGTAACAGGATATTCCCCGTATGATAAGGATGCAAATTTCGATAGAGCACGGAGCTCGGGCAGTGTGAGGGCTATGGAGAAAGGCACCCTTGGTGTGTGTTGGAAGCAGGGTGTCCTTTGGCACCACTTTGGCAGGGCCTGTCACACGTCACAGCAGGACTCGCCTGTCATTCAGACACTGTGTCTCACAACCGACCCCACCCGGCAGCCATCTGAGTGTGCCCGGGGTGGTGCCGTGTCTAAAGGTTGCCACGGACTTTGAAGTCCATCAGTTGGATAAACAAGTCACGAGACATCCACATGCCCTGGTAAAGAACAAGCAGGGCAGGCATTTGCCCAGTGGTGAGGACACTGTGTCCCACGCCAGCGAGCCTGGCTTTGAGATCTGCCTCTCTCTGTGGCCCCTGACTCTGACTGCTGCAGATCCCAGGAGGCAGCAGTGACTAGGTTTCTTCTGCCCACATGAGAGACCTGGACAGGGTCCTGGCTCTTGACCTGATCCTGGTGCAGCCCTGGACAGGGCAGGAGTCTGGGGACAGAGTCAGCGGATGCGAACACTGGTTCTCCCGCTCTCTCCCCACTCCCCACCTCTCAAATAAATACAGAAGCTTACTTTAAAACCAAACAAGTAAACATAAAACAAAAGAAAGAGAGCTAGAAAAACCTTCAAACTGAACCCCGCAAGATAGAACAGACTGGAGAAGCGATTCACAGAAACACACACATGGGATGATGTAAGCGCTGTGGAGAGAATTGCTTTGACCAGGCTGTGGACACAGAGAATGCTTCTGGAAGCAGGCGCTGGGAGCCGTGACCACCCTGGGGGCTGCTACAGCCCTCACCTGTGCCTCTGTGTTCTGGGAGCTCCCCTAGCCAGGACTTCACAGAGAAGAGACCTGCATCCAGTGCCTGCACAGAGAAGACACTGGGGCGTAGCTGGTGACTCCTGCCTCTCTGTTACCCAGAGTGACCTTTGACCCACCGCCTCTTCCAAACTGCTTTATCACTTGTCAAGTCCGAGTCTGATCCACGTGCCCCTGTGTTCTCTTAACCTGTCTCTGTGTTCCCTGGGTTGCTGCTCCAGCTGGGGCTATTATTATATTTACTCATTATTTTTAAAGGTTTATCTATTTTGGGGTCAGCACTGTGGTGTAGTGGGTAAAGTTGCCACCTGCAGTGTCACATTCCATGTGGGCATCAGTTGCAGTCCCAGACACTTCTGATCCAGTTCTCTGCTATGGCCTGGGAAAGCAGTGGAAAACGGCCCAAGTCCTTGGGCCCCTGCACCCGCATGGGAGACCTGGAAGAAGCATCCAGTTCCTGGCTTCAGCCTGGCCCAGCCCTGGCCATTGCGGTCATCTTGGGAGTGAACCAGTGAATGGAAGATCTCTCTCTGTCTCTGCCTGTCCTTCTCTGTAACTCTTTCATATAAATAAATCTTTAAGAAACAAAAGAAGGAAACTCTCAAAAAAGGAGAGGGACATGGAGCCAACCAGAAAATTCTCCCAATGACCCAAACTGTAGCAACAATAAGGACAATGATATTCTTGTAACCCCTAAGATAAAATAAATATCCAGGAATCTGTCCTGATGTAGATAAAGGAGAAAAGATCGCTCTTCCTTGTAGAATTATGATTAACAAATTAACAATAAAAAAAAGAGAAGTGGAAGAATCACCATAGAATAGCACAGTGATGGATGAACACATTTTGGAGAGCTAACGATCCATGGGAACACTGCGATGCTGGACAGTATCCTTGAAAACTGCTAAGAGCTGAACTCCAGTGTACTCACTACTCACACAATTGTAACTATATTAGGCGGTGAATGTGTTAATTAGCTTGATGCAGTAATCAGTTCAGAACACATACTTACACCAAAGCATGGTGTTAGGTCAGGCATTTTGGCACAGTGAGTTAAGCTCCCGTGTGGGAGACCCATATCCCGTATCAGAATGCTGGTTGCAGCGCTGGCACCTCCATCCCTGGTCCAGCTTCCCACTGAAGCATCCTGGGAGGCACTGGATGATGCTTCAAGTGCTGGGGACCCTGCCACCTACACTGGAGACCTAGAAGGAGTTGTGGGCTCCTGTCTCCAGCCTGTGGGCATTTGGGGAGTGAACCAGTGATGGAAGATATTCTCTCTCTCTCTCTCTCTCTCTCTCTCTCTCTCTCTGCCTTTCTCTGCCTTCCAAGTAGATGAAAATAAATAAACGTTTTTAGGACCATCATGTTGCACACCACAAATATATACAATGTCTGTCAGTCAAGTGCACCTAGTAAAACTGGGAGGAGAGGAGCCACCACGTGTTACTAACTGCTGCAAGCAGGAGCCACTGATGAAGGCGAACTTGGTGGGCAGATGTTGGGAGAGATGTGGGATGGTCCCAGCGTACTCAGAGCATCTTCTCTGTGATATTTATGAATCACAAAGGTAAAATGCTAACTTTAAAGTGGAGAAACCCAGCGAACACCACTCTGAGCAATGAAGGTTGACATCATCAACCAACGACAAGCTGAGGCCATGGACCCCCGCTGTGGTGCACGGAGCACCACAGAGCATCACGTCTGTGAAGTCGCTGGCAAGAAGTACGTGACATAACCTAATCGCAGATGGAGCAACCCTTGGCTGGCACTCCTCAGTGGTGTCCAGGAAAGGTAGACACGCTGTCACAGGCAAGACGAGACCAAGGGGACAGGACGATGACGGAAATGAGGGGCACTGCTGGGAGAACCGGTGAGATTCAAGAGAACTCTTGCTCAAGTCATGTCTGGTGCTGATGTTCACTTCCTGGTTTGGCTGCTTGTTATGTAAGATGCTAACCTCAGGGGCCAGCATTGCGGTAGAGCAGGTCAATGAGCCACCTGCAGTGCTGGCACTCCATAAGGATGCAGGTTTGTGTCCTGGCTGCTTCACTTCCCATCCAGCTTCCTGCTAATGGCCTGGGGAAGCAGTGGAAAATGGCCCAAGCACTTGGGTCCCTGCACACACTTGGGAGACCTGAATGGAGCTCCTGGCTCCTAGCTTTGGCCTGGGCCAGCTCCAGCTTTTGCAGTCATTTGGGGAGTGAATCAGTGAATGGAAGATTTCTCTGTCACTCCTTCTATTTAACTCTTTCAAATAAATAAATATATCTTTTTTTTAAAAAAAAAAAAAAGATAACTTGGGGCTGGTACTGTGGCGTAGTAGGCTAAGCCTCGTCCTGCATTGCCAGCATCCCATATGGACCCTGATTGGAGTCCTGGCCTGCCTCTCTCTCTCTCTCTCTCTCTCTCTCTCTCTCTTTCTCTGTGTGTGTGTATATATATATATATATATACATAAAATAAACAAATCTTTTATATATAATATATATATTTTCTATACATATATAATAAATAAATAAATTTTTTTTTAAAAGATGCTAACCTTAGGGGAAGTGAGTGAGGAAAGGAACTCTTAGATTATTCTTGCAAATTTTCTATAAGTCTAAAATAATTTTAAGATAAAAAGTAAAAAAAAAAATTCCAGACCCTACCTAAAAGATTCATTCTTAGTTGGACTAAAGTAAGCCCCAACATTGGCATTAAAAAAAAAACTTTCCAAAGTTTTTTTATTTTTTATTTTTAAGATTTATTTATTTAATTTGAAAGTGAGAGAGTCTTATCTTCTATCCACTGGTTCCACTTCCTGGCCAGGTCTGAGTCAGGCAGAAGCCTAGAGTTTAATCTGGGTCTCCCACATGGGTACCAGAACCCAAGCTCTTGGGCCATTCTCTGCTGCTTTCCCAGGCACATTAGCAGGGAGCTGGATCAGAAGTGGGGCAGCCGGGACTCGAACCAGTGCCTATGGGGGATCCCAGTGCTGTAGTTGGTGAGTTTACTCACTACACCACAACACTGGAACCCAATGTTTCGAAGCTGCAGTCAAGATTGAGATTTCTTGCTCAAAGTTCTGAATGACTGGGGCTGGTGTTGGGTGCAGTGGGTTAAACCGCTGCCTACAACTCCAGTTTCCCATAGGAGTGCCTGTTCGAGTCCCAACTGCTCCACTTCTGATCCAGCTCCCTGCTAATGCACCTGAGAAAGCATCAGAAGATGCCCAAAGAGTTTGGGCCCCTGCCACCCACATAGGAGATCTGGGCAGAGTTCCTGGCTTCAACCCATCCCTGGCCATTGCACCCACTTTGGGAGAGAACCTGTGGATGGACCATCTCCTTCTCTCTGCCTCTCTCTTTCTCTCTTTCAAATAGAAAGGAAGAAAGCTTTTTTTTTAAAGTTCTGAATCATTATCAGAATTATTTCACAAATTATTTTGATGATTCTTTAAAAAAAATTCTTCACCCAAATTATGCTTAAAAGACCCCACTTGATCAAGTTTTTCGGGGATTCCTCTCTTAGAGCTCCCCTCTGGATTCTGTGGCAAGAGGTTTCTGACTTAAATAAATCTTGCTTTGCTCAAAAAAAAGAGAGAGAGAGAGAGAGAGGGAGAAAAGGGAGAGAGGGAGGGAGGGAAGGAGACACAACAAGGGGCTATGTCAAGCCATCCCACAGTTTTTTTTGTTGTTGTTGTTGTTGTTTTGTTTTGTTTTTTATTTTTGACAGGCAGAGTGGACAGTGAGAGAGAGACAGAGAGAAAGGTCTTCCTTTTGCCATTGGTTCACCGTCCAATGGCCGCCGCGGCCGGCGCGCTGCGGCAGGCGTACCACGCTCATCCGAAGCCAGGAGCCAGGTGCTTCTCCTGGTCTCCCATGGGGTGCAGGGCCCAAGCACTTGGGCCATCCTCCACTGCACTCCCGGGCCACAGCAGAGAGCTGGCCTGGAAGAGGGGCAATCGGGACAGAATCCGGTGTGCCGGCGCCGCAAGGGGTAAGATTAGCCCATTGAGCCACAGCGCCGGCCCATCCCACAGTTTTGTTGCTGGTTTGAAGTCCTTTGACAAAGCTAGGGAATGTTGGTGAAATAAGGCTGTTATCACTTAGCAGTAAGTAGAACACTCACCCCCTACAACGGGAAAACAGCACTGCTAGCCTGCTGAAAAGCTCGCATCTGCCCAGCTTCGCGGTCAAAAGGAAATAAAAAGGGGAAATACCTTGTCATTTCCCTCTTTCCTTGTCTGCATAAATTCTACAAGAATCCCAAGTGAATCTTTTCACTATATTTATGAACTCCCAAATAATACACAGTAAGGTACACAGTTGTTGAAATCAAGTGCGCCTTGCAGTAATGGGACAATTGTCTCCTGCGTGTGGTGACGGTCATGGGAGCCTACACACGTGACACCGTTTCATACAATTACACCCCCCCAATGCAGACAGTGTCTGAAACTGGTGACGGTGAATGGGGCTTCTGGCATAGTGAGCAGAACTGTCCCACGGCCAGTTGCCTGGTTTTGATAATGGATTGCATTTATGTAAAATGTTATCAGCAGGAGGAGCCAGGCAAAAGGTACATGGAAACTCTCTGTACTATTTTGTGACCTCTCGTAAGCCTAAAGTTATTTCAATATAGCTGGTTAAAAATGGGGCAAAGCTGAGGAGTCTCTTTAGGCAAGGGAGTTTTGAAATACAGAAAAACTAGCCGGCGCCGTGGCTCAACAGGCTAATCCTCCACCTGGAGCGCCGGCACACCGGGTTCTAGTCCCGGTTGGGGTGCCAGATTCTGTCCCAGTTTCCCCTCTTCCAGCCCAGCTCTCTGCTGTGACCCGGGAGTGCAGTGGAGGATGGCCCAAGTGCTTGGGCCCCTGCACCCCATGGGAGACCAGGAGGAAGCACCTGGCTCCTGGGTTTAGATCGGCTTGGTGTGCTGGCTGCAATGCACTGGCCATAGCAGCCACTTGGGGGGTGAACCAACGGAAAAAGGAAGACCTTTCTTTCTGTCTCTCTCACTGTCCACTCTGCCTGTCAAAAAAATAAAAAAAAAAAAAAAAGAAATACAGAAAAACAAGGAGCAGGAACAGCCTTTCAATGGCTTCCAGCTGCCTTCAGGTTCAAATTCAAGTTCAAATGCTTCTAGCATGGCATTTAAGGCCCTTCTTCTTCTAAAGATTTATTTATTGGGGCCAGTGCTGCGGCAAAACCGGTAAAGCTGCTGCCTGCAGTGCCAGCATCCCATATGGGTGCTGGTTCAAGTTCTAGCTGCTCCACTTCCGGTCCAGCTCTC
The DNA here is from genome assembly GCA_015711505.1 of Sylvilagus bachmani. Taxonomy (NCBI): domain Eukaryota; kingdom Metazoa; phylum Chordata; class Mammalia; order Lagomorpha; family Leporidae; genus Sylvilagus; species Sylvilagus bachmani. The sequence continues at coordinate 30,334,771 of CM027397.1, read as the reverse complement.
TGCTGCAGCTTGGGAGAGCAGTAGAAGATGGCCCAAGTCCTTGGGCCCCTGCACCCACGTAGGCGACCTGGAAGAGGCTCCTGCCTCCTGGCTTCAGATCGGTGCAGCTCTGGCGTTGCGGTCAAGTGGGGAGTGAGTCAGTGGATGGAAGACCTCTCTCTCTGTCTCTCTCTCTGTCTCTCTCTCTCTGCCTCTCCTTCTCTCTTTGTGTAACTCTGACTTTCACATAAATAAATAAATAGATCTTTAAGAAAGATCTATTTATTTGAAATGCGGAGTTAGAGAGGGAGAGACGGAGGAGGAGAGAGAGAGAGAAAGAGCAAAAGAGAGAGGGAGATCGATCTTCCATCTGCTGGTTCACTCCCCAAATGGCCACAACAGCTGGGGCTGGGCCAGACCAAAGCCAGGAACCTGGAACTCCATCCAGGTCTCCCATGTGGATGGCAGGGGCCCAAGGAACCTGGAACTCCATCCAGGTCTCCCATGTGGATGGCAGGGGCCCAAGCACTTGGACCGTCTTCAGCAGCTTCCCCAGGCCATTAGGCAGGAGTTGGATTGGAAGTGGAGCAGCTGGGACTCCAACCAGCACCCATATGGGATGCTGGTGTCGTAGGCGGTGGTCTAACCTGCCGTGCCACAGTGCTGCCCCCCCCTAATCTGCCTTTATATATGTGCTGTGTGTCCTGTTTCTATTGGGCGGTGCCAATCTGGCCACAGGCTGTGAGTGTGCAGACCACACGTGCAGGTGGCTTTGCGGTGGACGGGTGGGGCAGGAATGAGGCATTTTCCCGTATCCTGAGGCCCAGACCGACTGCATGGATAACTGTAGCTCTGTTTTTCATTTGTTTGGTTTTCTTTTTGTTGTTGCCAAGGTGAAATTCACATACCACACTGTTAGCCACCTTGAAGTGAACCACGCGATGGTATTTAGTGTGGTCACAGCGCTTGGCAACCACTGCCTCCATCTAGTTCCAAAACCATGTCATCACCCAGACGGCCACCTGCACCCAGCAAGCAGCTTCTTCCCATTCCTTCTGCCTCCCAGCCCCAGGAACCACAAATCTGTGCTCCGTCTTTATGACATTTTGTGTCTGGCTACTTCCATCGAGGTTCACGCGTGCTGTGGCATGGCTGTCACTGTGGCCGAAGGGTATCTCACTGTGTGTACGCTCCACTCGGTGTGCGCCCATTCATTCACTGATGGGCACGTCCCTTATTTCTGCCCTTGGCCACTGACAACCATGATGCCTCTGAGCATTCTTGTGCAAGCGTCTGCTTCCGTTTGGAATCGTGACCGTGGGCGTGTCCCTCAGCACCCAAGGGTGTCCGTTTCTCCACATCCTGCTGTTTTCCATTTCTCAAGGCACGGTCACTGAGCGGACTGGCAGTGGCCCGCCAGAGCTCTGTCCTGGGGGCCATGCCGGTCACTCAGGAAGCATGGACCGCCGGGGGCTGACCTGGAGGCTGGGGTCCTGCAGCCCGCTGGCCTCACCATGCTGTGATGGACACATGTCCAGGGAGCTGGAAGTGCTTGAGTCAGCGCACAAGGGGATCTGAAAGCCGGGCTGGAGGGTGGCAACAGGGTTTTCGGCTGCACCCCAAGAATGGTGAGCGGCCTCTGAAAGTGGCTACGGTCAGAGGTGCCCATGTTAGCGAGATCACACGGCTGTGGTATGCAAAGTGGACAGCAGGGGGCGAGCGGGAGGCAGAAGACGTCCTCCCTGGCCACAGGCCAGCAAGCTCTCTCACACCCAGTCCTGTTGGTTCCAGAGACATAAAGCCAACCCAGGAGGTCACGGCCACACCAGGCCAGGAGGCACCTGTCGATCTTCCTGTGCTGTGTCAAGTGCCAGAGGACTATGCTTCAGCACTGTCAATACACCAATAAATAGTCAAATGAGTCAAATGCATCGGCAGGAGCTTTAGCACCCAGGCCAGTGGTTGAACGTGACACTCAGCCCCAGGAAATCTGCCGCCCACATACACCGCATTGAGGGGTTTTCTTAGTATGCAACGCGTGCATTTGTAAGTTCACGAAACGTGGACTCCTGTTACTCCACTTCTCTGAGCCTCGGTTTCTCCATCTGCCCACGAGAGTGTGGCTGTGAGGATGAACCAAGGTAAAGCAAGCGAAGTGGGGCTGGTGCTGTGGCACAGTGGGTTAAGCCCCTGCTTGCAACACTGGCATCCCGTGTGGGCGCTGGTTCAAGTCCTGGCTGCTCCACTTCTGATCCAGCTCCAAGCAAATGGCCTGGGAAAGCAGTGGAAGACAACCCAAGTGCTTGGGCCCCTGCACCCACACAGGAGACCTGGATGGAGATCCTGGCTCCTGGCTTCAGCCTGGCCCAGCCCTGGCTGTTGTGGCCATTTGGGGAGTGAACCAGAGGATGCAAGACCTCATCCTCTCTCCTCTCTCTCTCTCTGTAACTCTTTCAATTAATCTTTTTTTTTTTGACAGGCAGAGTGGACAGTGAGAGAGAGAGACAGAGAGAAAGGTCTTCCTTTTGCCGTTGGTTCACCCTCCAATGGCCGCCGCGGCCGACGCGCTGCAGCCGGCGCACTGCGCTCATCCGATGGCAGGAGCCAGGTGCCAGGTGCTTTTCCTGGTCTCCCATGGGGTGCAGGGCCCAAGCACCTGGGCCATCCTCCACTGCACTCCCGGGCCACAGCAGAGGGCTGGCCTGGAAGAGGGGCAACCGGGACAGAATCCAGCGCCCCGACCGGGACTAGAACCCAGTGTGCCAGCGCCGCAAGGTGGAGGATTAGCCTGTTGAGCCACGGCGCCGGCCTCAATTAATCATTTTTTAAAAAAGCATACGAAGTGCTTAGCACAGTGTATTCATTACCGCTTTCGCTGCTGTTTTTATCTTGGCTAAGAACGTAACCCATGTGTGTCATTATTCAGCTATTATTTGCCTATATAACTGCCTCTCCCATAAGACCTTGAGTCAGTGTCTGAGTCATCTTTGTGCCCACCCCAGACCACACTGAGTTATCTACCAAGGGGTTGGGGGAGTCGTGGTCCTGTCCACAGTGCTGAATCTCCCAGCTTCCTGTCCAACCTGCACCCCACAGACCTTTCCCTGTGCGTTCACACAAAAGTGCACACAAAAGCCAGACACACTTATCCTCTGCTATCCCTGGGGGATTCCAGCACCGCCCCAGCCTACCGCGCAGATACCCAAACCCACGGATGCTCAAGCCCCTTCTGTACAACAGCATCGTGTATGCCGAGAGCTATGGGCATCTCCCGGGCACTTCAGATCCTCTCCCAGCTCCCTGTAATATGTAACAGTGTGTGCTGCATAACTAATTGTTGCACTATGTCATTCAGGAAATTAAGGGGAACGCTGATCTGCTCAGCACGCACCCCCACATGGGGAGACCCTCGGGACCCGCGGCTCGGCCGGGAGCGGCCCCCTTCTGCTGCAGTGGGCTCAGTGCAGGCCTGCTCACCCCTCAGGCTCTGCGTCAGTGCCTTGTTTTCTAGGGGGGACTTTACAACCGGCGTGGCTCTGTCTCCAGCATCCAGCACGATTTATTCATTCCAGTCGTTTTTCATTCAAACACTGAGAACGTGTTGTGTTCTGAGTCTCTGCTGGGTGGGAAACGAAATGTGCCTTGAGGAACTTGCGACCTTGTTGGGCAGACAGACTCCTAAGTATCAAAACACACTGTGAGGGTCAGTGCTGTGCCGCAGTGGGTTAAAGCCACAGCCTGAAGTGCCAGCATCCCATGTGGGCGACAGTTCGAGTCCCGGCTGCTCAAATTCTGATGCAGCTCTGTGCTGTGGCCTGGGAAGGCAGTAGAAGATGAGCCAAGAGCTTGGGCCCCTGCACCCTTGTGGGAGACCTGGAGCTCCTGGCTCCTCGTTTTGGATCAGCTCAACTCCAGCTGCTGCAGTCAGCTGGGGAGTGAACCAGCGGAGGGAAGACCTCTCTCTCTATTTGGCTTTACCTCTCTGTGTAACTCTTTCAAATAATAAAGTAAATCTTAAAAAAATGTATAGTGTAGGGTTTGGCTCTGTGGTACAGTGGGTACATCTTCCACCTTCGGTGCCAGCATCCCATATGGTACCGGTTCGATTCCCAGCTGCTCCTCTTCCAATGCAGCTTTTTCCTAATGGCCTGGGAAAGCAGCAGCAGATGGCCCAAGTGCGTGGACCCCTCGCTCGCTTGGGAGACCTGGGTGAAACACCTGGCTCCTGGCTTTCTCCTGGTCTGGCCTTGGCCAATACAGCCATTTGGGGAGTGAATCAATAGAGAGAAGATTCTCTTTCTGTCTCTCTCTTTGTAAATCTGCATTTGAAATAAATAAGACAAGTCTTTAAAAAATAAGATATAGTGTGATGAGAGCAATAAGCAAGTAAACAGAGAGTTCTCCGAGGGTGGGGAGGAGACCCCGAACCAGCCAGGGAAAGAAAGAAACTCTTCCTGGACAGGAGAAGCAGTCTTAGTTGGAGTTTTCCTTATCATTTTATTTCCATTTTATTTGAAAGACACACACACACACACACACACACACACACTGATTGATTCTTTTTCTTTCTTTCTTTTTTTTTAAAGATTTATTTATTTATTTGAAAGGCAGAGTTACAGAGAGGCAGAGGCAGAGAGAGAGGTCTCCCATCTGCCAGTTCACTCCCCAGATGGCTGCAATGGCCAGAGCTGAGCTGATCCAAAGCTGGGAGCCAGGAGCTTCTTCCAGGTCTCCCACGTGGGTGCAGGGGCCCAAGCACTTGGACCATCTTCTGCTGCTTTCCCAGGCCACAGCAGAGAGCTGGATCAGAAGTGGAGCAGCCGGCACTTGAACCAGTGCTGCATCCTTGGAAGGCAGAAGGGGACCCAGGGATGAGTGCTGCAGCCTCACCCCTGCAGAAGAGCAAAAAAGAACAAACTCACTGCAGCAAACCCTTTGAGAAGCGATTGCTTGAGGGACCGGTGTCCTGGCACAGTGGATTAAGCTGCCACCTGTGTCACTGCATCCATGTTGGGATGCTGGTTCGAGTCCCAGCTGCTCTGTTTGCAGTCCAGCTTCCTGATAATGTGCCTGGGCTAGCAGTGGACGATGGCCCAAGAGCTCGGGCCCCTGCCACCCACAGAGGGGACCTGGGCTCCTGGCTTCAGCCTGGCCCAGCCGTAGCCATAGCAGCCATTTGGAGATACAAGGTCTCTTTCTTCTTCTATATTCATGGATTGGAAGAACCAATATCATAAAAATATCCATACCACTGAAAGAAATGTACAGATTCAATATGATACCAATCAAAATACCAAGGACATTCTTCTCAGATATAGGAAAAATGGTGCTGAAATTCACATGGAGACACAAGAGACCCTGATTAGCTAAAGTAATCTTATACAACAAAAACAAAGCCAGAGGCATCACAATATCAGATTTTAAGGAGTACTGCAGGGCAATTATAATCAAAACAGCCTGGTAAAGAACAGATGGATTGACCAATAGAGGAGAACAGAAGCACCAGAAATCAATGCATGCATCTACAACCAGCTTATCATTGACAAAAAAGATAAGATCAATCCGTGGAACAAGGACAGTCTCTTCAACAAGTGGTGCTGGGAAAACGGGATCTCCACATGCAGAAGCATGAAGCAAGACTCCTACCACAAACCTTACGCAAAAATCCACTCAACATGGGTGAAAGACCTAAATTTATGACCTGACACCATCACATTATTAAAGAACACTGGGGAAACGCTGCAAGACATGGGCACAGGCATAGATTTCTTAGAAAAGACTTTAGAAGCACAGGCAATCAAAGCCAAAATTGACAAATGGGATTTTACCAAATTGAGAAGCTTCTGTACCGTAAAACAAACACTCAGCAGACTGAAGAGGCAACTGACAGAATGGGAGAAATTATTTGCAAACTATGCAACTGATAAGGGATTAACAGCCAGAATGTATAAAGAACCCAAACTCGACAACAACAAAACAAACAACCCATTAAGAAATGGGCCAAGGACTTAAACAGGCATTTTTCAAAAGAGGAAATCCAAATGGCCAACAGACACATGAAAAAATGCTCAGGATCACTAGCCATCAGGGAAATGCAAATCAAAACCACAATGAGGTTTCACCTCACTCCAGTTAGAATGGCTTTCATACAGAAATCAACAAACAACAACTGCTGGTGAGGATGTGGGGGAAAAGGTACCCTAATCCACTGCTGGTGGGAATGTAAACTGGTACAGCCACTGTGGAAGACAGTATGGAGATACCTCAGAAATCTGAATATAGACCTACCATATGACCCAGCCATCCCACTGCTGGGAATTTACCCAAGGGAAATGAAATCAGCAAATGAAAGAGTTATCTGCACCCCCATGTTTATTGCAGCTCAATTCACAATAGCTAAGATATGGAATCAACCCAAATGTCCATCAACTGAAGACTGGAAAAATAAATTATGGGATATACACACCATGGAATACTACACAGCAGTAAAAAAAATCTGGTTGTTTGCAACAAAATGGATGAATCTGGAAAACATCATATTTACTGAAATAAGCCAGGCCCTAAAGGACAAATACTGTATGTTCTCCCTGACCTGTGATAACTAATAGACCACCTAAAAGGTGATAATTGTGATATTAGGGCCAGTGCCGTGGCTCACTAGACTAATCCTCTGCCTGTGGCGCCGGCACACCGGGTTCTAGTCCCAGTCAGAGCACCAGATTCTGTCCCGGTTACTCCTCTTCCAGGCCAGCTCTCTGCTGTGGCCAGGGAGTGCAGTGGAGGATAGCTCAAGTGCTTTGGGCCCTGCACCTGCATGGGAGACCAGGCACCTGCCTTCGGAACAGTGCAGTGCGCCGGCCGTGGCGGCCATTGAAGGGTGAACAAACGGCAAAGGAAGACCTTTCTCTCTGTCTCTCTGTCTCTCTCTCTCACTGTCCACTCTGCCTGTCAAAAAATATTTTTTTTAAAATAAAAAAATTTAAAAAAATAAAAAAGGTAACGTATAGAAGTGAAATTGACACTTCGAGATGCAATGACTTTCAACAGCCATTGTCTTGACTGTTAAGGAACACTCTTTTTTTCCATACCATTTATTGAATTCTTTTTTTTTTTTTTTTTGACAGGCAGAGTGGACAGTGAGAGAGAGACAGAGAGAAAGGTTTTCCTTTGCCGTTGGTTCACCCTCCAATGGCCTCTGCGGCTGGCGTACTGCGGCCAGCGCACCACACTGATCTGAAGCCAGGAGCCAGGTGCTTCTCCTGGTCTCCCATGGGGTGCAGGGCCCAAGCACTAGGGCCATCCTCCACTGCACTCCCGGGCCACAGCAGAGAGCTGGACTGGAAGAAGAGCAACCGGGACAGAATCCGGCGCCCCGACCGGGACTAGAACCCGGTGTGCCGGCACCGCAAGGTGGAGGATTAGCCTAGTGTGCCACGGCGCTGGCCTGTTGAATTCTTGACATAGAGTTAATAATTTGTGTATAGAGTTTATTGAAAATAGATTTTAAGGCCGGCGCCGTGGCTCAACAGGCTAATCCTCCGCCTTGCGGCGCTGGCACA
>CM027397.1:30290343-30326733 GCA_015711505.1 Sylvilagus bachmani | reverse complement strand
CCCCGACCGGGACTAGAACCCGGTGTGCCGGCACCGCAAGGTGGAGGATTAGCCTAGTGTGCCACGGCGCTGGCCTGTTGAATTCTTGACATAGAGTTAATAATTTGTGTATAGAGTTTATTGAAAATAGATTTTAAGGCCGGCGCCGTGGCTCAACAGGCTAATCCTCCGCCTTGCGGCGCTGGCACACCGGGTTCTAGTCCCGGTCGGGGCGCCGGATTCTGTCCCGGTTGCCCCTCTTCCAGGCCAGCTCTCTGCTGTGGCCCAGGAGTGCAGTGGAGGATGATGGCCCAAGTGCTTGAGCCCTGCACCCCATGGGAGACCAGGAAAAGCACCTAGCACCTGGCTCCTGCCATCGGATGAGCGCGGTGCGCCGGCCGCAGCGCGCCGGCCGCGGCAGCCATTGGAGGGTGAACCAACGGCAAAGGAAGACCTTTCTCTCTGTCTCTCTCTCTCACTGTCCACTCTGCCTGTCAAAAAAAAAACAAAACAGATTTTAGTAAAACATAAGAATGGGAATAGGAGCGGGAGGAGGATGAAGGATAGGAGAGTGGTGGGAGGGTGGGTACGGGGGAAGAATCACCATGTTCCTAGAGTTGTATTTATGAAATGTATTAAGTTTGTATTCCTTAAATAAAATGTTTCTGGGGAAAAAAATAAGATCTCTTTCTCTCTTCATCTTTCCCTCTTTGTTACTTTACTTTTCAAATAAGTCAAATAAACCTTGAAAAAAAAAAAAAAAAAAAACTAAGAGGCAGAGCCCCAGAACAGGAGACAGGGACAGAGCTGCCTCCTGCTGGTGACCACAGTGGCCCTCAGGAAGAGCTTCAGCCAGAAGCTGGGGTTCAAACCAGGTGCCCCACACGGGGCTACTACTGCAGCTCCCAGGGGCTGCACTGGAGCCAGCGGTGGGGCTGGGGTCAACCCCAGGCACGCTCGTGGGCTGTGGTGTCACAGCAGTGTCTCAGTGTGGGCCAGGGTCTGCCTCTGCAAGCTCTGTGTGTGGTGACATGAATTCCATGCATGCGGGCCCTCCTGCCTTAAGCGCCTCCCAGGACGGTGGCATTGTGAGTGAAGAATCAACATGAGTTTAGAGAGGATTAAAAACGTTCAAACCAAGGCAGGCAAACAGAAGGGGAGAAGCACCTGGGCTCCTTCCCCAGGGATAAGCGCTAACATTAGAGTGTTCATTCCAGGATCTTCTCCTAGACAGGATGGCACTGGATATATATTTTTTTTTCTGTTGCCAAAGTGGTACGATACTGCACGTGGGATTTTATTTGTTTGCGTGCCATCAGACATTCTCCTGTGACAGGGGCTGGCGCATTTTCCAGTAAAGTGTCTGGGAGTAAATACATTTGGCTTTGCAGATCGCGTGGTCTCCATGGCAACGACTCAACTCTGCCCTCCTGGTGTGAAAGCAGCTACAGATGACACACGAACGAATGAGAGTGGCTGTGTGCCAATAAAACTTTATTTATAGTCCCTTCAATCGGAATTTCATAGAGTGTTCACATGGTGTTTGATGTTTTAAACCACTTCAAAAAATGCAAAACGCATTCTTAGCTCCCAGACTGTGTCGAAACAGATGGTGGGCCGCGTTTGACCTGCAATTGCCAAGCCCTGTGTGACAACAGTTTTTTCTGGCTGTCTCCTTCTACATTGCAGAGAGCACCAGTGTTTAATCTCTTCTGCTAGATATTTTGAATGGCTTTTTCTGCACCTTTTAAAAGATTTATTATTTTAACAATTTATTTGAAAGGCAGAGTTAGAGAGAGAGAAAGCGGGGAATGGAGAGAGAGAGAGAGAGAAATATCGCATCTGCTGGTTCACTCCACAGATGTCCACAATGACAGGGGCTGGGCCAAGCTGAAACCAAGAGACAGGGGCTTTATTTTTGTGTTGTGCGCGGGTGCAGGACCCAAGGACTCGGGCCATCCTCTACTGCTTTCCCAGTCACATTAGCAGGGAGCTGCATCAGAGGCAGAGCAGCCGGGACTCGAACCAGTGCCCATACGGGATGCCGACATTGCAGATGGCAGCTTGACCTGTTTCTCCACAACACAGGTCCCTATCGTTTGTTAGTGAAAGCCGGGACAGGGCCAGAGCTGTGGTACAGCAGGTTAATCCTCCACCTGTGGAGCCGGCATCCCCTAAGGGCGCCAGTTTGAGTCCTGACTGCTCCACTTCAAATCCAGCTGTCTGCTGATAGCCTAGGAAAGCAGTGGAAGATGGCCCAAGTCCTTGGGTCCTGGCACCTGCGTGCGAGACCTGGAAGAAGCTCCTGGCTCCTGCTTTCGGATCGGCGCACCTCCAACCGTTACGGCCATTTGGGGAGTGAACCAGTGGATGGTTCACTCTCTCTCTCTCTCTCCCCTCTCTGTAACTGTGCCTCTCAAATAAATAAATTAAAAAAAAAAAACAAAAACTGGGGCAGCAGGCACTTTTGGGACTAAACCTTTGGATATGTCCTTGACTATTTCCTTCGAGGTAAATTCCTGGATGTGGAATTATCGATTGAAAGATTAAATAGCATTTAATCTATTTGGATGCCATCATCCAAAGTCGTGTCTAGAACAGGTGTCAGAAGGATTTTCTGAGTGCGTGAAGGCCGAAGATGGCAGTGCCGCATCTTACCCCAAAATAAGTTCCTGGCAACCTCCCTTATGGGGCCTCCCTCTAGCGCCCTCTGGTGGCCACCAGTACCTCCAAACGGTCCCTGGGGTGCAGGATCCCAATAGGGGAGCAGCCCACAGCCTGTGGAGGGACGTCCAGGGTCAAGAAGACAGCACTGCTCCTCATCTCGGCAGCTCTACTCTGGGCTGAGGGGAGACCAGCCAACGAGAGCCGGCGCTGACGAGGTGCATCAGAAGGCAAGAGCCACGCTCCCTTCCGGTTTGGAGGAGGCTGACTGCGCCCCTACTCACACCTCCAGCTCCTCCCAGGCAGTGTGGAGAGTGGAGGGGCCTGTCCTTTTGGGTAGGGTCCACTGCTGGCTGCCTCGCAGCGGGTGGACTAGAGTGAGCCCATTCTTCTTAGGACGCTTTGAAGGAGGAAGCTCCCATCCCTGGACCAGACCTTGTTAACTTCCACTCCGCCCCGAGGGCATTCACAAGTCTCCCCTCCCACACCTACTGTGTTCCAGGCAGCTTGCAGCTGCTGAAGGTAACCCGGGGGAGGAAGACTGTGGGTGTGTGGTTCCCACAACCCTTAGCAGCATGCATGGTTTGAGTCCTGGCTCCGCTCCTGATTCCAGCTTCCTGCACCCTGGGGGGCAGCAGGTGCTGGCTCAAGGACTTAGGTCTCTGCCACCCACATGGGAGACACAAATTGAGTTCCTGGCTCCTGGCTTTGGTTCTGGACATTTGGGAGAGTGAACCACCAGATGCTTTGTCTTGTCTCTCTTTCAAAAAAAAAAAAGTTAAAATTCTAAACCAGGAGACAGAAACAGTATCTACTCTCTCAGGTAGTGTGCTACATGCTTAAGGGGGCATGCAGAGAAATGACATTTTGGGGCCGGCGCTGTGGCAAAGTGGGTAAAGCCGCCGCCTGCAGTGCCGGCATCCCATATGGGTGCCGGTTCGAGACCCGGCTACTCCACATCTGATCCAGCTCTCTGCTGTGACCTGGGAAAGCAGAAGAAGATGGCCCAAGTCCTTGGGTCCCTGCACCCATGTGGGAGACCTGGAAGAAGCTCCTGGCTCCTAGCTTCAGCCTGGTCCAGCCTCAGCCCATGTGGTCATTTGGGGACTGAACCAGTAGATGGCAGGTCTCTTTGGACCTCTCCCTTTCTCTCTTTCTATAACTCTGCCTTTCAAATAAATAAGTAAATCTTTTAAAAATTTACTTGAAGCAGAGTGTTAGAGGAGCAAGTAGGGGTTGGGGAGAGAGATGGAGAGGTATCTCCATCCGCTGGCTCACTCTCCAGGGCTGTTGAAGAGCCAGGTTGAAACCAGAAGCTTCATCTGGGTCTCCCACATGGGTAGTAGAGGCCCAAGCCCTTGGGCCATCTTCCCCTGCTTTCCCAGGTGTATTAGCAGGGAGCTGGATTGGACGTGGAACTGCAGGGACTCACATGGGAGGCCAGTGCCACAGCCGGCGGCCTAACCTGCTGCACCACAATGCCAGCCCCTGAAAACTGGCATTTCTTTTTTTTTTTTTTTTTTGACAGGCAGAGTGGACAGTGAGAAAGAGAGACAGAGAGAAAGGTCTTCCTTTGCCGTTGGTTCACCGTCCAATGGCTGCCGCGGACGGCGCGCTGCGGCTGGCGCACCGCGCTCATCCGATGGCAGGAGCCAGGCGCTAGGTGCTTTTTCCTGGTCTCCCATGGGGTGCAGGGCCCAAGCACTTGGGCCATCCTCTACTGCACTCCTGGGCCACAGCAGAGAGCTGGCCTGGAAGAGGGGCAACCGGGACAGAATCCGGCACCCCAACCGGGACTAGAACCCGGTGTGCCGGCGCCGCAAGGCAGAGGATTAACCTGTTGAGCCATGGCGCCGGCCTCGAAAACTGGCATTTCTAAACAGCCCATAAATAGTAACTCACCACCACCCAGGAAGACAGGCACTGTCATCCGTCCTATTTTCTGAAAGTCACCAAAGAAGATGCATGGTTTGCCCAAGATCGCACAGCTGGGCATGAAGAGCGAGGACATAGACATATCCAGAGCCTAAGCCAGTTGGGTTAGCTCCACAGAAGGAAGACTCTGCCCTCAATCGCGTCCCCTGGCTAAGTTGTGAAACCAAACCACGAAGGTGAGCTCTGTTATCAAAAGTCGTCCTGAAATGCCTGAGGGGATGGGCTCCAGGAACCTTTGTGGATACCAAACTCCACCGCTGCTCCAGCCCCCTACATAAAATGATGACCTATTTGCATGCAACCTGTGCATGGCCTGCATCTGTTGTAATCACCCTGGACTACTTAGACACCTGGTACCATGTGGGTGCGACAGACAACGAGTCTGCAGGTGCTCACTGCGTCTGCGCATGCATAACCCATCAATTCGGATGGCTGCCTGCGTCTCTGTCCTCACAGGTTGGAGAAGCTGAGTGAGCTGAGGTCAGACAGTTAACTAGTGAAGGAGTGGAGCTCTGAACCAAGGCGCTCCCCCTGCGTGCTCAAGTCCCTCGCTTCGCAGCCTTTCCCATGGGGTGGCCCCAGGTGACTGGAGGGCAGGGGTGGGACGCAGCCCCAGCAGCCCCAAGGGGGAGGGGGAAGGTCGTTGGCCCCCATGCCTCCCTGGATCCCCAGGGGCTCTCCATCTCGCGCTGGGGACCACAGTGGTATTGAGGGAGTCGTTCTTGCTCTATGATCCCAATGAGTACAGGAGACAGGACTGGGAGGCCATCTCGCTCCTGCCTTCGAATCTTGGCTCCTGAGGGCCAGGCAGCAGAAGGGGAGTCTGCAGAGGAGCTCTGCTTCCAACAGGCCACTCCTTGGGCTTATTCTGCACCTTATGTAACCACGAGGATTCCATTCCCATTGTAGTCTCCATGGTTGTAGCTTCTGGAATCGCGCAGGGCAGCAGCCCTGGCGTCAGCCCTCTTCCCGTCTCTGAGATACAGTAACTGGTAAGTTACCAAGCAAAGAGTGCAAGAGTGTAGCCACAGTATTGTTTCAGCGCTGTGAAACACACTGCGTGCACTCTAGAGAACTCGCACTGTTTATGAGCAAAAGGTGTGTGGTGCAGGGGTTAAGCTGCTGCTGCGATGCCCACATCCCGTAGCAGAGCGCCGGTTCCAGTCCTCTGTGATTTCCACAGTGAGTAAGATTTGGGGGAAGTGATGCTACATAACCTCAAATGCTAGGTCATGGAAGGCGCTACAACCTCCCTCTCCCCTCTCCCCTCTCCCATCTCTCCCCTCCCCATCCCCTCTTCCCTCTTTTCTCTCCCCGGATGCTCAAGCTTGGAACCCAGCCACCAGGCTGAGAGGAAGCCCAAGTTGACACATGGAGCCTCCAGGGAGCACCAGCTCTCCCACGTGTGAAGGGAGGAGGGCGGGAACTGTCAGATGATGTGGCCCCTGGCCTCCAAGAGGTCCACCGCCATCCAGGAGGGAGAAGTGACAAGCGCTCTCACTGACGCGCCATGTCTGAATCCCGGACCCGCAGCACCCGTGCGCGTCATGAGTGCTTGTCTTTCGGCACTAGGCTTTGGGGTACTTTGTTTTGCAATCTGGAAAGCTGGAGTGGCTCGTACGTGGGGCGTCTCCAGCACACTGCCCCGTTTCCCCTCGTGCTGTCCGGGGGCCCCCAGCATTGGCAGTGTGTACCAGCCTCCTCTCTGCCTGCTGGGGACCGCAGACTGGTCTCACGCACAGTCCCTTTGATTAGTGAGACAAGAAAACAATCAGAATACGAAGACAGTCACTCACAAATGTGTGCAAGCCTCTCTTGGTGACAGCTGTGGTTCATTTCACACAAGACAGCCGCCAGCCCACCTAGCACAACCCCTCCCCACGAGAGAAAACCTGAGTCAGATGAAATGCCTGTTACTTTCAGCCGCCCATGCTGCTTGCTCCTATCTACAAAGATGCTTAAAAAAAGTCTCCAAGGATCTGCTAAGCCTGGCATTGACCTCTCTTGCTTCCCTCCTAAGCAACCATGGCGCTCATTCCTTCCATTTAGTTTAGCATTAAGACAAAAAAAAAAAAAAAATCACACAAGTGCTGCCGGGCAGGTATAGACGCACATCCACCTGTCTTCCGACTTCAGGGCTGCATGGGACCTGCGGATCAATTAAGGCTCATTGCAAAGTGGAACAAATAACAACGACAAAACACAAGCCAGGAGCCTCACCCCAGGCTGTTTGAACGAAGTCAAAGAACCAAAGGAGGGTACTCACGGACACCGCCGGGCCATTCGGGCACAGGCTGACGATGGAAGAGGCTGGCTCCAGGGACTTGACGGGCAACGCCATCAGGACTCAGGGCCCTGCACTCCTCACGGTGACTTCCTCTCCTTTGCCTTCAGTTTCCAGCTCCACCTGGGGTCCCCAGGTAACTTCAGGTGCCACCTGTCACCCAGTGCAAAAATAGAGACTCTGAAGAGTTCAAAAAGAAGTCGAGTGATTGAGCCTTGTCCCTGGCTGGCCTGTCTTGGGTCATGAGCCCCAGACCAGTGACCCTGCCCTGGAGGATGGACTGGGCCACTTGGCTCTGTTTGGGTCAAAAGCCATCAGTGTGGCCACACAAAAGAGTTGTGGGGGCTGGCGTTGTGGCTTAGGGAGTTAAGCTGCCGGCTGTGACCCCAGCATCTCGTCCAGACACCGGCTCAAGTCGCAGCTACACTGCTGCCCACTCAGTGCCTTGCTGATGTGCCTGGGAAAGTCTTGGTCCCTGCACTCGTGTGGTAGACCCAGATGGAGTTCCAGGCTCCCAGCTTAGGCCTGGCCCAGCACCGGCCATTGTAGCTGTTTGGGGAGTCAATCAGCAGATGGAAGATTCATTCTCTCTCTCTCTCTCTCTCTCTCTCTCTCTCTTGCTGTAACTCTGCCTTTCAAACAAACACATTTTTTTTTTTAAATCTTTTTTTTTAAAGCGTGAGGGGTGGAACATCAAGGACTACTATCAGAAAAGGGGAGCGGATTTGGGCAGCTAGAACCTAACAGGGAGGAACGGGGTGCACTGAGCAAGAAAATTCAACACCCGTAGCTCTGACAGCACAAAAAAGGGTGCAGGAAATGGTTGTCAGAAACATCTGGAAAGATGCTTCAGCTTGCTGGTAACTTGGGAAACACACAGTCAAACACCACGCCGGGCACAAGTTTTCTACCTCCCCCAGCAGAGCGGCCACGTCCAAAGCCATGTCTGGTGTCAGCAAGAGGGTGGGGGCTGGGCACACACCCACAGCCCCTGAGGGGAAACAGGGGCATCCTTTTGGAAAGTGAGTCTAGCCATATTTCTGAGATTTGAGTGCTCACCTCTAGAAACCTGCACGAGTGGCCAGAGAGGTGTGGATATGGGATGATGGACAAAGCATGGGTTGCTAAGGTTTGAAGAACTGGAAACATGCTAACAGTCCAACAGTGGACAAACACAGGTGGCAGTGTCTTTGCACTGCACACTGCCACGCAGGACTGTGCCACCGTGAAAGCAATGGAAGTAGGCCTGCGTGACAGACACGGGAGGCTTTCTAAGACACATCAGGTGCAAAAATCCAGATGTGGGGTGTAGCTGGCACATGAGCACTGATTCGAGTCCCAGCTGCTCCACTTCCAATCCAGCTCCCTGCTAGTGCACCTGGGAAGGCAGCAGATGATGGCCTATGTGCTTGGGCCTCTGCCACTCATGAGGGAGACCCAGATGGAGTTATGGGCTCCTGGCTTCAGCCTGTACCACCCCAGGTCATTGCAGCCATTTAGGGAGTGAGTCAGTGAATGGAAGATCTCTGTCTCTCCCTCTGACATTCTGCCTTTCAAATGAATAAATACATCTTTTTAAAAACTAAGATGTGAAAGATGCACTAGGTATGGTCTCATTTATGGAAAACAGAAAATATTTGAGAGCTAACGGAGTACAATGTTACGAATAGAGATTCTGGAACCAGAGGTTGCCAGAGCTTGCCTGGGTTTGAACCCCAACTCCTCTTCTCTGAAGCTGGGTGACTTTGGGGGAATCATTTCACCTGATGGGGCTCGTATTTCCTCCTCTGTTAAGCAGAAATGATACCATTAGCCTCATGGAGTTTCGTGTAGAATAAATAAATTAATACGTGTGACACACTCGGAGCAGTAGTGAGTGCCCCGTTAGTGTTTGCTACTAGCCGTGTGTACAGGCATGCGTCACAGACAAGAGACGGTGTGGATGTGCCCCAAGCTGCACATGGTGGAAGCTGGTGCAAGGGCACTTTGCATTTTGTGCTACAAAAATCCAGATTGCTAAACGCTTTCACAATAAAAATATTCACATATTGCTGGCGCCGCGGCTCACTAGGCTAATCCTCCACCTGTGGCACCGGCACCCTGGGTTCTAGTCCTGGTCGGGGTGCCGGATTCTGTGCTGGTAGCTCCTCTTCCAGTCCAGCTCTCTTCTGTGGCCCGGGAGTGCAGTAGAGGATGGCCCAAGTGCTTGGGCCCTGCACCCCATGGGAGACCAGGAGAAGCACCTGGCTCCTGGCTTCAGATTGGCGCAGCGCTGGCCGTAGCAGCCATTTGGGGGGTGAACCAATGGAAGGAAGACCTTTCTCTCTGTCTCTCTCTCTCACTAACTCTGTCTATCAAAAAAGAAGAAATATTCACATATTAGGTATGTGTGTGTGTGTGTGTGTGTGTGTATTTTAATTTCAGAGGCAGAGAGAGGATTCCCATCTGCTGATTCATTCTCCAAATACCCACAATAGCCGGGGTGGGGCCAGGCCAAAACCAGGAGCCAGGAATTCCATCCTGGTCTCCCATGTACAGAGGCAGGGACTCGTACACCTGAGTCCAGGATGTGCACTAGCAGGAAGCTGCAGCCTCGAGCCAGGAGCTGAACCCAGACACTCTGAGAGGGGATGCGGGTGTCCTGACAGCTCGGCCAGTGCCCATCCCGCCAACAGGTCTATCATCTCCCACTGTGCCGGAACGCACTCTTCCCTGTGTGGCGTCTTCTCATTCTGTGTCAGACGTCATAGTCTAATCCTGGGCGGGACAGGGCAGGAGCCGCCTGTCCCCTGCATAGTTGGAAAAGGCAATGAACCAGTGGTTAAGCCATCAGTCCACCCTCGGCCTTTGACTCACCGGCCAGCCCTGGCCCCACCCCCACAGCCTCACTCCTTTCTCTACTGAGAGGTTGTGACCTTGGCCTCGGCACTTCTGGCCATCAGGACCCTAGGGTGTGTTGGCCTCCTTTAGGCTGAGCGGGGGCTGTCACTCAGAACATCCTGTCCCTGGCTCTTTGCGGGCAGACGGCATTACGCTCCCATTTTCCAGATGCGGACGTTGAGGTGGCACAGCCCGGGTCCCACCTCCTTCTGAGGTCAAAGCGCATGTTCTTTCTTAAAACATAAGTGTGACTTGTACTCTAAGTAAGTCAGACACGCACAGGATCCCACTGGTACCCGTGAACCCCAGAAAGCCCCAGAGCAGGAGCCCCGTGCCAGCAGCCAGGCCTTGCAACAGCCTCAGATTCTTGCATCTATATCCAAGAGGCTCTCTGGTGACTGCTGGCCCGGAGGCTGTGTCTGGGTCAGGCTGCCCCAGCCAACAGGGCAGTCCAGAAGACTGGGAGGGGAGAGGAGCCCCCGGCCCCGCCCCAGAACAAGCTCTGGGAAGCCGGGAGCTGAGGTCTGGCCGGGTCAGCCCAGAGGGAAACGGAAATGATGACTCAGCTCCAGGTCATGATTTGTTTCTTGACTTCGCCTAAGAGATGCGTCATCCCCTCGGTGCCTCTAGTTGTTGGACGGCTCACTCGTCCTAGCAGGCTGCAGGAAGCCGGCAGAAAAAAGCTCCCTGCAGCCCAGCTGTGCCCCCCTGAAGGAGGTCCTGAGTTCAAATCCAGCCCCTTCTTCTTATTTATCATGGACACTACCAAGCCACTGCGCCTGCCTCCCCTGTCTGACTACCAGGCTGCTAAGGCTTCCTGTGCCGGGTCCCTTACCCGGATCAGTGCCAGGCACTGGGGCAGGGCTGCAGACAAAGCAGACAAAATCCCTGAGTTCAAGAAGCTTGTGTTCTAGCGAGGCCAAGCAACAATGAGTGAAGACACACATGTATGTGAACAAATAGATGACATGTGTACATAGGAAAACTCAAACGTGGGCTTTAGGGGTAAGACCGGATACAGAGTGCCAGAAAGCGAAAAACATTGTAGGGCTTCAATAAAGGAATATGAATTCTTTGAAAACAATGAGTTGAGGAGGCCGGCGCCATGGCTCACTTGGTTAATCCTCTGCCTGCAGCACCGGCATCCCATATGGGCACCAGGTTCTAGTCCCGGCTGCTCCTCTTCCAGGCCAGCTCTCTGCTGTGGCTTGGGAGGGCAGTGGAGGATGGTCCAAGTGCTTGGGCCCCTGCACCCACATAGGAGACCAGGAGGAAGCACCTGGCTCCTGCCTTCGGATCAGCACAGCACTGGCCATAGCGGACATTTTGGGGGGTGAACCAATGGAAGGAAGACCTTTCTGTCTCTCTCTCTCTCTCTGCCTAACTCTATCTGTCAAAAAAAAAAAAAAAAAAAAAGAAAGAAAGAAAGAAAAGAAAAAGAAAACAATGAGTTGAATCCTTCCAAGTAGCCAGTGGAGAAGATTGCGAATGTTCCAACCCAAGCAAACAAGCAACTTGGGAGGTGGTGGATATGCCAGACATCCTGACCTGATCATTACGCACCTTCGACATGTGCAGCGACATCTCACTCTGCCCACAACCATGTGCAACGGCAATGTGTCCACTAAAAAAGAAACACGGGGCCTGCGACGCTGGCATCCCACACAAGCACTGCCCGCTCCACTTCCGGTCCAGCTCCCTGCGACTGTGCCTGGGAAAGCAGCTCAGGATGGCCCGAGTGCTTGGGCCCCTGCACCCATCGGGGGAGACCCAGATGGAGTTTCTGGCTTCTGGCTTCAGCCTGGCAGAGACCAGGCCACTGAGGCCATTTGGAGAGTGAACCAGCAGATGGAAGATCTCTCTTTTGCTCTCTCTCTCTGTCTCTCCTTTCCTCTCTCTTTGTAACTCTGCCTTTCAAATAAAGAAATAAATCTTAACAAAACAAAAAACCATGGCTTCCTGTCTTTACAGCCTAGGAAGAAGGGCCGTGTGGTTTCCAGGCCAGAGCACAGTGGCTCAGTGCAGAAGCAAAGCAGATGCCTCCCCTTCGGAGGCCGGGACTGGGTGAAGGATTCTCTGCCCCAGGGCAGCGGAGAGGAAAGCTGCTGAGGTCCGAGAGAGACGGGAAATCCATGAGACTTAACATCAACGACTAAGCACTTACAAGTGAACAGTTCAGTGCCGTTAGCACACTCACGGTACCACACAACCACCACCTCTACCTTGTTCCCAGATATTTCCACTCCAACAGAAAAACCTGCATCCACGGAGCCCTCACTGCCCGTTCCTCCCTCCCCTGACTGCCCCACGGCCTCATCTACCTTCTGGGCGTTGATTTACCTATCCCAGAAGCTTCGCTGGAGTGGAATCCTGCACTCCCGGCCCCTCTGCGTCTGGCTCGCTCACTACCTGCCATATTTTTGGGGTTCATCCTGCGTCCCTGCTTCATGCCATCTCCTGGCAGGAGCAGTGCACACCTGTTAAAGTGCATTTTCCAACATCCTGCTCTTTCCAGCCCTGGCAGGTGGTTCGGGGAGCCACCGAGAGGGAGCGCAGAGAAACAGGGAAGGCAGACCAGCCCACAAAGGGTGCATGTGTGCACAGGTTACTGGAGGGAGAAACTGAGGTTTTGTGCCACTGGGGGTCCTCTGACTGTCGGAAAGGACCCCGTGGGGACGAGGAGCCTGGGACACTTATCCCAGCAACTCCTGTCCTGGCTGATTGAGGATGGCCCTGGAGACTTTAAGTGGCCCCGTATTTCTCCCACAAGCCTGTTGGGTTGAGTGGAAGAGTGCCCCTGGGGTAGGGAACAGGAGCAGTGCGGGCCCCCGGCGGCGGGAACTGAAAACCTCAGCGGCAGGTGAGCTCAGGTGGGTGAAGGGAAGTGGGCAGTGGGCAGCAGCAAGAGACTCTGGGACTGCCCCCAGGATGCTCCCCAGTGTCTCGGATGAGACGTGTGTTGTTATCGTCCCTGTCCTACAGAGGGAGAAGCTGAGGCAAGGGAGTGGCCCGAGAGCACAGGGCTGGTCAGCGGCAGAGCAGGGTGAAGCCCAGTTCTGGCCCGTCCGGCCCGGTCCTGCCCTGCTGCTGGGTTTTGCTCCCTCTCACACCTTCCCCAGAATCTGAGCACCAGCTCTGGCCGGGCACGCCTCCTCCTCCTCCACAGATGCAGTTCTCTGCCCGACTCAGGGTGACCAGATTTAGCAAATAAAAATGCATGATGCCAAGCTAGATTTGGATTTCAGATAAACAATGAATAATTTCTTAGTATGAGCATAAGGCATAAAATATTGTGTGTGTTGGGGGGGGGGGGCGATGCTGTGGCAAAGTGGGTAAAGCCACTGCCTGCAGTGTGGGCATCCCATATGGATGCTAGTTTGAGTCTGGGCTGCTCTACTTCCCATCCAGCTCTCTGCTGTGGCCTGGGAAAGCAGTAGAAGATGACCCAAGTCCTTGGGCCCCTGCACCCACATGGGAGACCTGGGAGAAGCTCCTGGCTCCTGGCTTCGGATTGGCACAGTTGCCATTTGGGGAGTGAACCAGCTCACAGAAGATTTCTCTCTCTCTCTCTCTCTCTCTCTGCCTCTGTAACTCTGCCTTTCAAATAAATACATCTTAAAAAAATATTGTATAGGATATACTAATCAATTATTTATCTGAAATTCAAATATAAGCTGGTATCCTGTGTTTAATCTGGACACCAGCGACCCCCTCCACACTGTTCTCCTAGGGTGGGGTTGGCAGCTCCTGGGAGGAGGCAGGAGAAGCCCCTCCTGTTCTCCAGGGTTTTGTTGTGTTCTGCCTCTCCCACCTCACCCCCGTTCTATTTGAAACACAGAGAGGAAGACTACTGGTTCACTCCCTAGATGCCCATAACAGCCAGGGCTGAGCCAGGCCAAAGCCCGGAGCCTGGAACTCCATCCAGGTTTCCCACGCGAGTGGCAGGGTCCCAGCTACTGGCGCCATCACCTGCTGCCTCCTAAGGTTCCCATCAGCAGGAAACTGGATGCCAGAACTCCCATAGGCATTCAGGTGTGGGATGCAGGCGCCCACCAGCCGTGGTGACAAACCCCAAAGATTTATTCTGTGCCCATGGAAAGCAGAATGAGTATCCCTGATGGACACGTGGCCCTCCTCCAGCCCTGATTCAGGGACCCAGGGTCCTGTCAACATGGAGCTGCCACCAGCCAGGCCTCCAAGAGGAAATCGTGGCTTCTCCTTACCTCCCCTGTGCAGAACTCAAGGCCCATGGCCAACATGGCAACAATCCCAAGGGATTCTGGGAAATGTAGTCCATCCACATGCCACCAAGAGGCAGGAGCAGCCTTAGGCTAAGCTTTTTTTTTTTTTTTTTTTTTTTTTTTTGACAGACAGAGTGGACGAACAGTGAGAGAGACAGAGAGAAAGGTCTTCCTTCTGCCATTGGTTCACCCTCCAATGGCCGTCGCGGCCGGCGCGCAGCAGCCAGCGCACCGTGCTGATCCGATGGCAGGAGCCAGGTGCTAGGTGCTTCTCCTGGTCTCCCATGGGGTGCAGGGCCCAAGCACCTGGGCCATCCTCCACTGCACTCCTGGGCCACAGCAGAGAGCTGGCCTGGAAGAGGGGCAACCGGGACAGAATCCGGCGCCCCGACCGGGACTAGAACCCGGGGTGCCGGCGCCACAGGCGGAGGATTAGCCTGTTGAGCTTTTAACTCCTGGGAGGCCTGCGTGCCCCAGGCCTGACCTCACGCCACCCCCTCACTAGTCCCTCCAAACAAAAACCTCTCCAGCTACAACCTCCGCACTGTTCCCTCTGGTCCCTGGCTGGTTTCTTCCCGTCCCCAAATTCTCATCTGAGGAGTCACCTGTTCCAGGACGCCTTCCATGACGAGCCCCCCTCCCGCTAGTCTTTTCCTCGCAGGACTTCAGTGTGTAAGGACTTCATCTGCCCCACCGGCTCCGTGAGGGCGGGGCCTCCTTGCCTCGTTCGCTGGGGCGGTTCCGGTTCCGGTTCCGGCTGGGGGGGGGGGATAGGAGCTTCCTACTTGTTAGGTACACCTGGAGCTACTTGCACAATGAAGTAAACGAGCCTGACATACGAAACACACTGATGTCATGTGTCTGCAGACCTGACACACACACATTATACTCTTCTCCCAATAGTAAGTCATGAAGCATTCGGAATATCCCCGAAGGGTGAGCCAGAAAATGCTTTCCTGTGGAGGATCCAAGACACAAATAGAACAAAATGATTTCTTCTGGGTCACTGGTGACTCAGTGTCTGGGAATAGGCCAAAACCTTTGCACTAATTAGTCCAGGTAATTATTAGGCTCGATAATTAGGCATGGATGACCTCAGCCAGGCTGCGTGGTAACCTCTGGAATTTAAGACCTGTGCTAATTTTGCTTTAATGACAGTATTTGTCGTGGCTTGCCACCCCCAAACACTTTTTTTTTTTTGCTTTTTCTGAGCCATCAAATGTTTGCTCAAAATACAATCTTTGCAGTCACGGAAGCTTTGATTCATTCACCGTCACATGCTGAAGCCATCCCTCAAACTACTTCCCTCTGCAGTTTTGGGTTAGGTTTGGTTTTTGGCTATTTTTTTTTTTTAGCAGTTAGTTCTGGTCCCATTCAAACCAGCCCCCACCGCAGCTCATTCATTGATTCCATCAATATTTATCAGGCTCGTTACCATGAGCAGATCTCTGGGCAGCAGCTATGGACAAGGAACCAAATGGTTCCCACTGGCATAGCGGATAAAGCTGCTGCCTGCAGTGTCAGCATCCCATATGCGCGCTGGTTCGAGTCCCAGCTGCTCCGCTTCTGATCCAGCTCTCTGCTATGGCCTGAGATATCAGTGGAGGATGGCCCAGGTCCTTGGGCCCCTGCACTGGCATGGGAGACCCGGAAGAAGCTCCTGGCTCCTGGCTTTTGATCAGCACAGCTCTGGCCGTTGCGGCCAATTGGGAAGTGAGCCAGTGGATGGAGGACCTCTCTCTCTCTCTCTCTCTCTCTCTCTCTCTCTCTCTCTGTCTCCCCCACCTCTCCTTCTCTCTTTGTGTAACTCTGACTTTCAGATAATAAATAAATCTTTAAAAAAAAAAAAAATGGTTCCCACTCTGAGGATAGCTGCTGTGTGTGTTGGAGGTAGCATGGGGAGGGTGAGCAGCACCTGCATGGCTTATTCACCTCCCTCTCAACCCCGTCATAGCCAACATTGCCCGACGTCTCACTTGCTATGGGGCACAGTGTTGTAGGAGCTTCCTCAATGAGTCCTCACAACAGATCTATGAGGAAAAGAGAAAAAGAGAGAGGGAGAGGGGGAGGGGGAGGGGGAGAGGAGGGGGAGGGGCAGGGAGAGGGAGGGGGAGGGGGAGAGGGAGGGGGGAGAGGGAGAGGGAGGGGGAGGGGAGGGGGAGGGAGAGGGAGGGGGAGGGGGAGGGGAGGGGGAGGGGGATGGGGAGGGGGATGGGGATGGGGAGGGAGAGAGAGAGAGAGAAATCTTCTGTTTGTAGGTTCACTTCCCAAATGCCCACAACAGCGAGGGCTGGGCCAGGCTGAAGCTAGGATACTGGAACTCAATTCAGGTCTCCCCAATGGGTGGCAGGAACCCTGATTCTCGAGCCATCACCTGCTGCCTACCAGGAAGTTGCATTGGAAGCAGAGTAGCTGGGACTCGAACCAGGCACTCCAATCTGGAATGCAACCATTCCAAACAGTGACTTCAGTTGCTGTGTAAAATATCCACCAATAGTATCACCATCAACCCCACTTTACAGATGAGGAAACTGAGACACAGAGATCTTTTATCCACAGGTTCTCTCCCAGAATGCCTGCAACATCCAGGCTGGTCAGGGCTGAAGCCTCGATCTGAGTCCCCCATACACCTGTTGTCGCCCCGGGTGCACATCAGCAGGAGGCTGGATCAGAAGCAGAGCTGAGTGGAGCCAGGCACTCCAGCCGGGGACAGGAGTGTCCCAAGTGGCATCTTAAGCGCTGCACCAAATGCCTGCCCCGTCCCAGCATGTCTTCTAAAGTGTTTGTTCATCGGGGACCGGTGTTGTGGCACAGCAGGTTAAGCGGCTGCTTGCCACACCGCACCCTATATCAGAGTGCTGGCTTGAGTGGCAGGTGCTTTGTTTTTGATCCAGCTTCCTGCTAATGTGCCTGGGGAAGGAACCGAAGATGGCCCAAGCAGCTGGGCCCCTGCCACCCACTTGGGAAACTCAGAGGGAGTTCCTGGTTCCTGGCTTTGGCAGGAGTCAGACCTGGCTCTTGTGGCCATTTGGAGGAATGACTCAGCAGATGGAAGATCTCTCTGCTTTTCTTTCTTTCTCTGTTTTGTTTTACAAGATTTATTTATTTAAAAGGCAATGTAACAAAGAGAAAGAGAGAAAGAGAGAGGAAGAGAGAGAAAGAGAGACAGAGAGATTTTCCAAATGTTCACAACAACTGGAACTAGGCCTGGCTGAAGCCAGGAATTCCACCCATGTCTCCACACACAGGTGCAGGAACCCACGCATTTGGCCCATTATCCAGTGCTTCCCAGGCTCATGCGCTGGCAGCTGGACGTGGAGGCGAAGGCGGGACCATCCCAGGAACTCCAGTAGGGGATGCAGGTGTCGCAGGCTGCAGCTTAACCTGCTGCACCAAGATGCCTGCCTGCAGGATTTTTGATTGTTCAAAGTCGCTAAAGTTGGATACTGCACTCCACAAACATGCTGGGGAGAGGGGCTTGCTGCTGTCTGCAGGTGGGGATGAACCAGGACACGTTCACACTCTTGAGCCACGTGGACAGCCTGGAAAAGGACTTGGAAGCCGTTCCCTGGACTCCAATCTGGGCTTGTTCATGAACAATACAGGTCACCCTGTTACATTTTCATTTCAAATAAACACTGAATAATTTTTTTAGCACGAGTATGCTTTGTGCTGACTCTTACTGTACTTTATCTGGTAACCCTGCAGGTAATCGCTGTGTGGCCTTGGGTACATCTCTGAACCTCTCTGGTCTCAGAGGTTGAGACCAGATTATTGAAAATAACCCCCATTTTCCAGTGTTGCTCTGAGGAGTGAAGGAGAATGTTTATCAAGTCCTCGGAGTGCTGGAGTGACTCCTAACCGACCCTCTTTCCCTAGGCAGCCCACGCCGAACTGTGCCCCCAGCAGTCTCTGGTCTTGAGAGGCCTTAAAATATTAAGTTCCAGCCACTGCCTGTTGAAAATCCCTCGGCATTCCCATGGCAGTCAGGCTAGAGGCCAAAGGGAATATGCTAGGGTAGAACCAGGGTTATTTGCATCCCTTACCTCTGCCCACCCTCTTCTACACCCTCCGTCACAACCACAGCAGCGCAGACAGCACTGGCCTGGCACTGCCAGGACCTTCCCCCTGGCTCCCAGCTTCTAGGTGAAAAAACACCAACAAACAAGCTATTGTTATTCATATATGAGAGACACACACACACACACACACACACACACACAGAGGTCTCATCCGCTGGTTTACTCCCCAGATGCTTGCAACAGCCTGGGCTGGGCCGGTTCCAAGCTGGAAACCTGGACCTCAATCTAGGTCTCCCACGAGGATGGAAAAGCCACTGCTGCTGCCTCCCAGCATCTGCATTAGCAGGAAGCTGGAATTGGGAGCAAAGTGTGTCCTAACCTAACCTAACCATACAGGCCAAATGCCCCCCGCCCCCAGCGAGATTATTACAGAAATTTTCAAAAAACAGATGCAAATAGACTGGAACACAGAACCCAGCTTTGCCCTGTTTCAGGCACTCCGCAGCCTCCTGGGAATTTAATTCTTCCTCCAGGGATGTTTTCCTTTGTTTTGGAAAACTTCAGTCTTAGGGATATGAGAATTGGAGTTTTCATTGGTTCCCCTGCAGTAGATCTATGGTTTATTGTGGCATAAGCTTGATTCCAAGATTCCTTCAAGTATTTGCTTTGAATCCAATTTTGATAAGAAAAACCAAGTTTAGAGAGGAAAGAAAAGTGCCTATTTTTTTGCAAATCTTACAGATCAAAAGCTTTGGCTTTCCAAATCGCTACACCACAAACGTCAAAAGCCTGCCTAGAAACTATAAAAGCTAAGAACTCGGCTGTTTCTTTTCTGTGATGCTTTGGGTCAAGGTTAATCTTGGAGAGCTGGATTCGGCCTTGACCCTGTGCGTGATGTCGTGGGGAGAGAGGTCACAGGCATTTGCAGAAAAGGGAGCGCACTTGGCACTGCTCCATGCGTAAAAAATGTTCCCCACTGTTAAAGTTTGATAGCTTTAGTGACGGTAAATCATTTCGCAGAATGTTCTCGGTTACGATGCTCCTGCCGTTTTATGCCCCGGGACGTTAACCTCTTCAACCACAATTCTGCCTGATGCTCGCATAAAGCTTCACAGGACATGGATTCTCAGTTTGGGGGAGTATTTTTTCGGTTGAGTATGTGGATACCCCAGGTATTTCTGCCAGGGCAGCTTCTCAGGGCTCTGCCCTGTGGCAAGCTTGCACACCAGTGTCCGAGATGTCCCTGAAGTCCCAAGTCATTTGGAAGTTTGACACCTGCTTAGCCTTGCATCATCTGATCCCCGGGTCACAAGCCTTGGCGTTCCCGCTGGCGGTAGTCACCCGTTAACACCAAGTCAGATGTTTCTTTTCAGGCAAATCCATTGAAACCTCCCAATATCAACACCGAGAATCTCCTTGACTCAGAACTCACCGAGGCGGCGTGGTTCAGGCCCAGACATGCTACAGACGAAGGGACAGGACGGGGAAGGAAGGCGGTTGTGGTTGGAGGCGGCCTGGGGACAGAGCCGCCCCTGTTTATCCTCAGCCCTGCCGGCAGCAGGCAGAGTCCCTGGCGCCCGGACAGGCCGCAGCTGGGCTCCGTTTCCCACGGGCAGTTTTCCTGGTGATAAAATCAAGATAGCCTGTTTCCTTACAGTCAGAGGGAAGAACACGTGTGCGCGTTAGAGAGGCCCAGAGGATTACAACTGGGAGCGCTCCGGGTGTTTTCTTTCCTTTTTTTTTTTTTTAATTCTTACCTGATCTTTAAAATTTTTAAATTTATTTTCATTATATTTGAAAGGCAGGGATAGAGACAGAGAGAGAGAGAGAGAGAGAGAGAGAGAGAGAGAGAGAGAGAGAGAGAGAGAATCTGTTTGCTGGTTCATTCCCTAAATATTGACAACAGCCAGGGCTGGGCCAGGCCGAAGCCAAGAGACAGAAACTCAACTCAGACCTCCCGTGCTGGTGGCAGAGACCTAAGAGCTTGAGCCACCACCTGCTGCCTCCCAGGGTGAGCATTAACAACAAGCTGGCTTGGAAACGGAGCCAGGACTTGAATAAGGCAGTCAGCTAGGGGATGTGGGCATCCCGAGTAGGCTCTTGACCCCTATTCTACCTATCCCAATGAAAATGGAAAGAGTGTTGGGGCCGCTGCCTGCAGTGCCGGCATCCCATATGGGCACTGGTTCTAGTCCTGGATGCTCCTCTTCTGATCCAGCTCTCTGCTATGGCCTGGGAAAGCAGTGGAAGATGGCCCAAGTCCTTGGGCCCCTGCAGCCACATGGGAGATCAGGAAGAAGCTCCTGGCTCCTGGCTTTGGATCAGTGCAGCTCGGGCCATTGTGGCCATCTGGGGAGTGAAGCAGCGTATAGACCTTTTCTCTCTCTCTCTCTCTCTCTCTCTCCCCATCTCTGCCTCTGCCTTTCTGTAATTCTGCCTTTCAAATAAATAAACAAATCTTTAAAAAGATGCAATGAGTGCCCTAATGAGATGAAAAGAGGAAATTGGTTTTATTTATTTTTAAATATTTATTTATTTAGTTGAAAGTCAGAGTTACAAAGAGAGGGAAGGAAAGACAGAGAGATCTTCCATCTGCTGGTTCACTCCCCAAATATCTGCAATGACCGGGCCTGGGCCAGGCTGAAGTCAGGAGCCAGAAGCTTCTTAATGGTCTCCCATTTGGGTGTGGGGGCCCAAAGACTTGGGCCATCTTCTACTGCTCTCCCAGGTACATTAGCAGGGAGCTGGATGCAAAGTGGAGTAGCCAGGACTTGAACCGGTGACCATATGGGATGCTGGTGCTACAGGCTGTGGCTTAACCTGCTATGCCACAGCACTGACCCCAGGAAGCTGGTTTTAAAGACAGACAGAGATGTGTTATTATGTTAAAAACAGCATGCTAAGACAATTGCAGAGAGTTTAAACAGCTGTGTGGTATCCAGTGTTGGTGAGGATACAGGGAAACAGACATTTCACAGGCTATCTGGGTAAGGGGTGAGGACAGGGACATTATTTCATATTCAAAGCCTTAAAATGTGTCACTTTAATCCATCAATTCTATACTTAGAAATTTATATGAAGAGGGGCCAGCCACTGCCTGAGTTGCCAGCATGCTGTGTCAGCGCCAGTTTGAGTCCTACCTATTCCACTTCCAATCCAGCTCCCTGCTAATGAGCCTTGGGAGGGCAGAAGAAGGTGGCCCTGGTACTCCGGGCCCTGCCCTGGCTACCAGGACCTTCTGGGGAGTGAACCAGCAAGGAGAGATCTCTTTCTCTCTCTGTCTCTCCCTCTCTCTCTGCCTTTCAAATAAATAAATCTTTTTTATTTTTTAAAAAGAAGGGGCTGGCGCTGTGGTGCAGTGGGTTAATGCCCTGGCCTGAAGTGTCGGCATCCCATATGGGCGCTGGTTCTAGTCCTGGATGCTCCTCTTCTGATCCAGCTCTCTGCTGTGGCCTGGGAAAGCAGTAGAAGATGGCCCAAGTCCTTGGGCCCCTGCACCTGCATAGGAGACCTGGAAAAAGCTCCTGGCTCCTGGCTTCGGATTGGCGCAGCTCTGGCTGTTGCGGCCAATTGGGGAGTGAACCAGCAGGTGGAAGACCTCTCTCTCTGTCTCTACCTCTCTCTGTAACTCTGTGTTTCAAATAAATAAAATAAATCTTTAAAAAAATACATATAAAATAAATGTATACGAAACAAATAAGAAGTTGATCTGAATTTGGAATAGTTATCATTATAGACTGGTGATGGTGGAAGGAGAAGGGTTGGAGGGGAGCTTGGATAGCAGGCACCCAAACACACCAGATGAAGAGGTCAGTTCGAGGGCAGGTTTTGGTGCAGCGATGCCTGCACTGCCTATCAGCGGGTCTGCTCTGAGAGCTGACTCCTCTGCTTCTGATTCCAGTTTCCTGCTGACATGCACTGTGGAAAGCAGCAGGTGAAGACTCAGATACGTGGGTCCCAGCCCCCCGTACGGAAGATCCAGACTGAGTTCTGAGCTCCTGGCTTTGGGCTTGCCCAGTATAGGCTTTGTGGGAGTGAACCGGCAGAGGGAAGATCTCTCTGACTCTCTCTGCCACAGTGCTGGCCCCTGTTTGCATTTTCTGTAAGTTTGCATAAAGGAGAATGAGTCACTGCACGCCCTTGTGTTTGAGATCCATCCATGCTGTGCTGTGGAGCACAGTTCACTGCTGCTTCGTCCGCTGCACGGGAGTGTAAGGGTCTGTGTCCCCATTCACCTCTCGGTGGACATTTTGGTGATTACAAACAGGACCGAAATGAACATCCACAGTCATGTGTGGACATAGGTTTCCTTTTTTCCTTGTTAAATATCTGGGCGTGCAATGACTTGACCAGGCTGACTGTGTGTTAAATTTCTTTTTTTAAGATTTACTTATTTATTTGAAAGAGTTACACAGAGAGAGGAGAAGCAGAGAGATAGAGAGAGAAAGAGAGGTCTTCCACCTGCTGGTTCACTCCCCAATTGGCCGCAACAGCCAGAGCTGCGCCAACCTGAAGCCAGGAGCCAGGAGCTTTTTCCAGGTCTCCCATGCAGGTGCAGGGGCCCAAGGACTTGAGCCATCTTGTACTGCTTTCCCCAGCCATAGCAGAGAGCTGGATTGGAAGTGGAGCAGCCAAGTCTCGAACCGGCGCCCATCTAGGATTCTAGCACTTCAGATCAGGACGTTAACCCACTGCGCCACAGCGCCAGTCCCGAATTATTATTTTTTAAAGATTTACTTATTTATTTGAAAGGCAGAGCTACAGAGAGGCAGAAGCAGAGAGAGAGAGAGAGGGGTCTTCCATCCTATGGTTCTCTTCCCAAATGACTGCAATGGCCGGAGCTGTGCCTATCCGAAGCCAGGACCAGGAGCTTCTTCCAGGTCTCCCATGTGAGTGCAGGGGCCCAAGGACTTGGGCCACCTTCCACTGTGTCCCAGGCCATAGCAGAGAGCTGGATCGGAAGTGGAGCAGCCAGGACTCAATCTGTACCCATATGGCATGTCGATACTGCCGGCGGCTGCTTTACCTGCCATGCCGCAGGGTCGGCCCCTGCGAGTTGAATTTTTAAAGTAACTCTAACTTCATTTTTTATAGTGCCGATACCATTTCCTACCCTGACACCTTCGTGTTGGACGATGCTGGCATTCAACCTCAGCATGCCACTGCCCCCGATCGCTGTGACAACCAGCACCCTCTGACTGTTTCCAAATGCCACCGGGCATGGGACAGTGCTGGCACAGGTGAGGACGACCAGACCAGCGCTCCTCCTGTTCCTGCTGCAGGAACAGGAATCACAGTAGACGCAGGAGGGGAAGGGTTTCCTCATCTGCTGCCTGCTTTGTGGCTGAGCGCTGCAACAAAAGACACGTCAGCAAAGCCATTCCGTGTAGGCTTCATGTGATCAAATGAAGACCTAACGGAACAGGGAAAACCATATTTTTGTGCTTAGGTGGGAAGGGGAGTGGGCAGTCATGGAGAAGCGTGACTAGGTGGAGGCACTGGGACCGGAAGACGACAGACTGGGGGAGCCTGGTGGGTCTTGTTTGTTCGGATTCTTCTCCGTGCTCCTGCGTCTTCAGAGATAAGGTAGCTCCTTGCCCGCGTCCCGGGCAGGTACCTCTCTTTGACCTGTTTAGAGGAAGATCCGAGAATTGTTTGCAGGCTGTGGCTTGCTCTGGGGAGAGGGGGGAGGGCAAGGGGCAGGTGGGGGTCACTTTCCTGCTTCTGCTGTTTTCTCAAATGCCAAGGTGTGTACTGTGGGGTGTTGTGTCTGCGCCCTGCAGGGAAAGCTTGTGAGCCCATTTTCCTCCCTAACAACGATCTTTAATTTTTTTTTTGAAAAATGTATTATTTATCATCTTCTTGAAAGGTGGAGAGAGAGAAAGAGAGAGAATGACCGAGAGATCAATCTCTCATCTTTTGGTTCATTCTCCAAAGGACCACAGCAGGTGGGGCTGGATCAGGCTGAAGCCAGGAGCCTGGACTACAATCCTGGTCTCCCATGTGGATGGCAGGGGCCCAAGCTCTTGAGCCATGGTCTGCTGCCTCCCAGGACTCATCAGCAGGAAGTCTGATAGGAAGTGGAATGGCTGGAACTTGAGAACCGGCACTCCAGTATGGGATGTGGGTGTTCCAAGTGAAGGCTGAATTCGCTGAGCCGCAATGTCAGCACCTCTCTGCTTTCAAAATATATTTCCATTGTATTGAAAGGCAGAGAGAGAGAGAGAGAGCGCTCCAATTTTTGGTTCATTCCCCAGATGCCCATATCAGGTAGGGCTGGGCCAGGCCAAAGCCAGGATCTCAACCCAGGTCTCCCATGTGGGCAGCACGGACTCCAGTTCGTGAGCCATCGACTGCTGCCTCCCAGAGTGTGCGTTAGCAAGAGTCGAGAATCAGGGGCAAAGCCACGATGTGAACTTTTGCTCTCGACTTGGGCTGTGAGTGTCCCAAGCTGTGTCTTAACTGCTGCGGCCAACGCCCGCCCCCGGGAACCCACATTCTGAGCTGAATCCACAAGAGAATAACCGGAGCAACCTGGGCTTGTCAGTGCCCTGCCTTGCCTTGGTCTTGCAACCTATGATCCTCGGGTTTCTGGAAGGACCAAAATGCTCCATATTTAGAGACCCAATTCCCCATGAGGGAACCACAGTGTGGTGGTGGGAGCCCAGGCTGATGATCCGTTTGCTTTCTATTCTTAGCTTTCCGTCTGGGTCTTGAGGCTCCCTAGGGTAAACACTAAGAGATGCTTGGTAATCCTGAGCTGAAGGGTGGTGCTTAAGTCAAAAGTACACCTGAACGCGACTAATTTGCCCTAATCGCTTACACCACCAGAGCTTAGCAGCCGGGAAAACACTGTTTCGATGCAACCACAACTATACCTTGCAGGGCCAAACTCATCTCACATGTGATGTCTTTTAAAATTTTTAGACACATCCTTTTTTTTTTTTTTAAGTATTTATTTATTGGAAAGGCAGCGTGGCAGAGAGAGAGGGAGAGACAGAGACAGAGATCTTCCATCCATTGGCTCACTCCCCAGATGGCCACAATGGCCAGGGCCGGGCCAGGCCAAAGCCAGGAGCCTGGAGCTCCCTCTGAGTCTCCCATGTGGCTGCAGGGGCCCAAGCACTTGGGCCATCCTTTGCTGCTCTCCCAGGCGCATTAGCAGGGGGCTGGATCGGAGGTGGAGCAGCTGGGATTTTGACTGGTACCCAGGGATGCTGGTGTCCCAGGTGATGCTTAAACTTCTGTGTCACAATGCTGGCCTCTAAGTAAGCACGTTTTTTCCCCCTAAAAAGATGCTAATTAAGACTCCTGCCTCCTGCGTTGGAGTGCGAGGCTCAATATTAGGCTCAGACTCCTGACTCCAGCTTCCTGCTAACAGAGACCCCAGGAGGCAGCTGTGCTGGCTCACGTACTTGGGTTCCTGTGATCCTTGTTGGAGACCGGGATTGTGTTCTTGGCTCCCAGCCTGGCTCAGGCTGTTGGAGGCATCTGGGGAGCGAGCTAGGTGTTGGCAGCTTTCTTTGTCTCTCTACCTTTAAAACAAATTTTTAAAAATGAAAAAGAGAAATAAAAGGCATGAAGAACTATTGCATGCCTCAGTATTGTTAAATCTCGCAAATGTTCTAGTAAGTGAAAGAAGCCAGACACAAAAGGCCACAAATTGTATGCTTCCCCTTGGGTGAAAACTCTAAAATAGGCAAATCCGCAGACAGAGGGTGGCCGAGGTGGCAGCAGAGGTGGGAGGGACTGGTACTGGGTTATGAAAATGTTCTGGAATTACACGGTGGGGATGGTTGCACAACAGCGAATTTATTAAAGTCATTGAATGATATGCTTCAAAATGGCGACGTTCATGGTATATGAATTATATTTCAATTAAAAAAAAACTTGAGTCAGTTGGTTAGCCCAGCAGTTGAGATGCCCGTGTTCCAGCACCGGTGCTGTGACTCTGAGTTAAAGTGCCACTTGCGACACCGGCATCCCGCAGTGGGGGGGGGGGGCTGGTGCGAGTCCTGGCTGCTCTGCTTCAGATCCAATGTCCCTGCTGAGGCACCTGGGAAGACAGTGGAGGATGGCCCAACTGCTCTTCCTTCTCTGTCTTTCAAACAAATGAAACGTTTTTTCAATAAATAAATAAATAAATAAGGTAGGGCCAGTGCTGTGGTTAAAGCTGGTTAAAGCATTGGCCTGTAGCACTGGCACCACATATGGGTGCTGATTTTAATTCCAGCTGCTTTGCTTCCATCCAGCTCCCTGCTAATGCGCCTGGGAAAGCAGCAGAGGACGGTCCAAGTCCTGCACCTGCGTGGGAGACCTGGGAGAAGCTCCTGGCTCCTGGCTCTGGATCAGCTCAGCTCTGGCCATCAAGGCCATTTGGGGAGTGAGCCAGCGGATGGAAGACCTCTCTCTCTGTCTCTACCTCTCTCAGTAACTCTATCTTTCAAATAAATAAGATAAATTAAAAAAATAAATAAGTTGAGGGAGTGGTCCTAGTTTTCATTTAAGCAAGAAATTTATGGGCTGCTGGTTGTCCCCAAAGCATGGTTTCTAGGGATCTATCCTGGTGACCCTGGGATGGACTGATGGGTGGGCAGACAGTTCCCAGAAAAGAGGATCTGTGTTGGTCTCTCTCCTGGTCTATAAGTCAACAGCACAAACCACGGAGCTTATCCAGAATACAAGTTTCTTTGGCTTACAGTTCGGGACCCTGAGAAGTCCAACAGTACAGTGTGGTCATCTCTGAGCACCTGCTGAGGGTCTTGCTGGGTCTGGACATGGCAGAGGGCATCACAGGGTGAGACTGAGAATGTGAGCCATTGCTGTGATCAATCCACCTGACCGTGTGAATGGGTTACTCCATTCATGAGGAGAGACACTCATGACCCCACAGCTCCCAAAGGGCCTACTGCCAAATGCAATTAACAAATGATTTTGGGGTTGAGTTTCCAACATGGGAGCTTTTAAAGAGATTCAATTATTTAGTATCTTGTTTTAAAAGGAAGAGCAAGCGAGAGAGAGAGAGAGAGAGAGAGAGAGAGAGTGTGTGTTCATCTGTCTGTTGGTTTGCTTCCCAAATGTCCACAATAGCCAGGGTTGGGCCAGGATGAAGACAAGAGCCAGGAATTCCATCCGGGTCTCCCATGTGGTTTTGCAGGAGCCCAAAGCACTAGGACCATCTTCTGCTGCTTGTCCCAGTAGCAGGGACCTGGATCAGAAGTGCAGTGGCCAGGACTCGAACTGGTGCTCCAATGTGGGATGCCAGCATCCCAAGCCGTCGCTCAACCTGCTGTGCCACAGAGCTGACCTCCTGCAACAGTCAAATTTCAGAATTTATTTTTAAATGTTTACTTATCTTTTTTAAAGGCAGAGAGAGAGAGAAAGAGAGATTTCATCCACTGGTTCATTCCCCCAAATGTCCGGGACAGGCCAAAGCCAGGGCCCTGGAACTCCAGCCAGGACTCTGTCCAAGTGGCAGGAGCTCAAGCCCCAGAGTCACCATTCTCTGCCTCCCAGAGTACACATTAGCAGGCGTCTGGATGAGACGCTGAGTAGCTGGGACTACTGCTGCATCGAACTGCAACCCGTAGTAGGATCCAACTATGTAGATGTGCTCATGACCGCATCTTTTTGTTAGTACCTGTGGCTGTTAGGCCTGCCCCCTCCTGATGGGGTGGCTGGGAATGCTGAGGGGTGACTGTCACCCCTCAACCTACACCAGTGGTGGCTTGTGCTCCAGTTCCCTCACTCCCGTGTGGGCAAAGAGGAGACATGCTCAACACAGTCCCCAAAAGGCCCCCAGCTAGATGGAGCCCCAGCTGCCCACGGCAGTGACTTGCTCCTGACTTCCCCGCCTGGCCTCCCTGTCCCGGGGTCATCTCCCAAATCAACCTGTTGCACTCACATCCTTGTCTCAGGTTTAGCTTCTAGGGAACCCAACCGCAGAATCCCTCTCATCTCATCTTCACGGTTTTTGAAATTATGAATATTAATATTTATAATGTGGATTTCAACATTTTATTCATTTATTATTTATTTGAAAATAAATGAGAGAGAATGAGATTATTTATTTGAAAATTATTTTTATTTATTTGAAAATAAATGAGAGAGAGAGAGAGAGAGATCTTCCACCCACTGGTTCAACCCCCAAATGCCCACAACTGCTAGAACTGAGCCAGGTCAAAGCCGGGAGCCTGGAACTCTATCCAGGTCTCCCATGTGGGTGGCAGGGACTCAAGCACTTGAGCCATCGCCTGCTGCCTCCCTTGGTGGGCATAGGATTGAGAGCAGAGCAGGGATTTGATTCCAGTCACTCCCATATGGGATGCTGCTGTCCCAACCAGTGTCTGAACTGCTAGGGCAAAAGCCCATCCCTGAAATTATTTTTTCATAGTAGACAAACAGTGCTTTCCTTATCGGAAAATAAATACTCTTTCTAAAGTCTTGAGATCACTGAATGGTTCCAGCTAATTTCTGGAAGAACATTCTGGCTAAGGGAGAGGCTGAAGATATTTATTAAACTCCTACTGTGGGCCAGCATCACGGCTCAATGGGCTAATTCTCTGCCTTGCAGCGCCGGCACACCGGGTTCTAGTCCCAGTCGGGGTGCCGGCTTCTGTCCCGGTTGCCCCTCTTCCAGGCCAGCCATCTGCTGTGGCCCGGGAAGTGCAGTGGAGGATGGCCCAAGTGCTTGGGCCCTGCACCCCATGGGAACCAGGAAAAAGCACCTGGCACCTGGCACCTGGCTCCTTCCATTGGATGAGCGCGGTGCGCCGGCTGCAGCGTGCCGGCTGCGGCAGCCATTGGAGGGTGAACCAACGGCAAAGGAAGACCTTTCTCTCTGTCTCTCTCTCACTGCCCACTCTGCCTGTCAAAAAAATAAAAAAAAAATTCAAAAAAAAAAACTCCTACTGTGTGCAGTGCACTGCTCCAGGCACTGGAACTGCCCTCATGAAACATTCTAGAAGGGGCGAGAGGAGATATGGAAATAAGCAACCAAGAGAATGAAGATGCCCCCACTGATTTTTAAAAAAATTTATTTGAAAGGCGGGGGTGGGGGGATAGAAAGAGCCCTGCAGACCCAGCTCCACACGTGGATCTCGGGCACTTCTGTGGATCTCGGGCACTTCTGTGGTTTCAGGCGCGCTCAGCTGTGCAGACTGCTTGCCTCCCTGAGAAGCTACTCCAGCTGCGATTGCTCACGTGGGCCCCTGAACCTGAGCCTCTGCCACTTTTAGAACAGCATTTTCAGGCAAACTAGCATCGTGCGGCTATCAGAGAAGCAGGGTGGGAGCCCAACAGCGGGGATCCAGGCTGGGGGGGGGGTGCCGCACCCACAATGCGGCTGCAGCTGGAGCAGGCCACAGGCAGGATTTCTGAAAACACATTTAACTGTGTGTGATTCATCGGCCAGACAGCAGCCAGGGTGACGGCCACATTCTTATCCTGAGTGCTATCTCATAACCGGCAGCAGCTTGCGGCTTGGGTTCTAGGCCAAGGACCTGCGGGGAAGAACACGTGGTTGTGATGGAGAGAAGTTGCACAAACATGGGGAGTCCAAGCGGAGCAGAAGAAAACAAGCCAGCACCTCCAGTCTCTCTAGACCACGGAGCATCACATTACTCAGCGGTCTGCACACTGCTGTGAGCAGCGGTGCTATAGCGAGTTGTGTTTAGTTGCTCGAGACCTGACCACAGCTGCTTACAGAGAGTCTTGCCTCTTATTCTCTACTTAAAAACAGTTCATCCAGGACGTCTTCCTTTGTAGTCAGCCATTCTTACCACAGGGCTTCCTTCATCTTCCTTCATTAAAGTTTCCTCATGGCCAAAGATGGCTGCTGCGGCCTGGGGTATTTTGTTTGTGCCCCAGGCAAGGAGGAAAGAGGAAGCAGCCAGCGAGAGCACAGGCTAAGTCAGTTCCCTTTAAATCCCTTTAAATATCTTTCCTGGAAGCCTGGCCCCGCCACTTCCTCTGATCATTTCATCATCCTCCCTTAGCTGCAAAGGAGGCTGGGAACTGTAGTCCTTAAGGTGGGGACAGTGGGAATTTGATGAAATTCAGACTGTGAGGAGACCATGGCAGCGTGGGGACTTGGGAGGGAGCCAGCGGACTCCATCACTGTTTATATTGCTCTGGTACTCCTTTGCATGTGTGGTTTTGGGATATGCTTGGGAAAGTCTACCATTTCCCCATAACCTCTGAGATTCATTGATATTTCTCTAAATTTTTTATCCCATAGATAGATTAGCAGTATTTCTTATAGTTTTTTTTTAAAGATTTATTTCATTTATTTGAAAGGCAAAATGACAGAGAAAGAGAGAGAGACACACACACAGGGAGAGAGAGAGAGGGAGAGAGAGAGAGAGAGAGAGAGAGAGAGAGAGATGGATCTTTCATCAATTGGTTCACTCCCCACATGGCCACAGTGGGGCCTGGAACTCCATCTTGGTCTCCCACGTTGATGCTGGGGCACAAGGACTTGGGCCATCTTCTGCTGCTTTCCCAGGTGCATTAGCAGGGAGCTGGATCAGAAGTAGAGCAGCTGGGACTCAAACCTGTCCCCTTTTAAAAGCCTCATGTAATTCTGAGAGCAATTCTCATATTGTAGAACAACGTCCAGGTCATTTTGGAGCCCATTCTCCTGTCTTTGGGGGAGTTTTCCAGAGGGAGAAGACCTCCTGCTGGGCTTCAGGTCAGCTGAATGAGACTGTCGCTCACTGAAAGATCAGACTGTGGGCCGGGAGCTAAGACTTCTCATTGACGTCTTCACTCCTCTCAGGAGCACACGGGGTCCCCTTCCTCCCGGCAGCAGATTGCCCGAGCCACAGTCCTGGCTGTCTCACTGACACACCGTGCGATTTCGCAGGAGCTGTTGAACCCTTCAGCATCTCAGTTTCCCCATCTGTAGAAGAGGAGACTTCGTGGTAACTGTGTCCACCGTCTGTGATCTTTTTCCTTAACGCGTTTTTATTAAGTCCACACTACCTTCCCAATCTGACAAACAAGGCTCCATGATAACAAAGGAAACTTACGAAAAGAATGAGCCGCATTTGCACGGCTGCTCTTGTGATTACATAATCAGGGTGCTGTTTGCCATGTGGATCATTCTAACAGCATCATCAAGGGCAAGATTCTGAATCTCTGGAGGGTTGATCTTTAAACTGAGGCAGCTTTCGTTGGAAGTCTTTACATGAAAAAGATCTGCTATCTGGTGGTTGCTGACAGTACCTGTCTCACGCTGTCATTTTAACATTCTGCCAGTCCAAGTGCCACTGATAATAAGGTTCATGTGGATAATGAGATAAGCTGTGAAGTGACAGCTTCGGGACCGTAAGACTATCAAAATTCAGCGTTCAGAAACTCTGAGAGGTGAAAGAGAGACATGTATTGCTAGGGTCATGGCAGTAAAGGAGATAAGTGATTTTTGAAAAATGTTTATTGAGATTAAGCATTTATGCAATTCAATTTCATTCCTTCATGGGTCTATGGCTGACAACATTCTGTACTTACAGAAGAAGGTCAGGGTCAGAAGCTTCTTAAACTGTGTTTGAATTAGGTGGAGAACAAGAGCAGCCTTCATTACTAAAAATCTCCAAGCCTGAGCCGGCTGTCAAAGATGAAGCCGTGTGTGGTTTCTGAAGCAGTGCCTGACACCAGCAAAGTGGGAAGTTGTGTTCTGTGTGAAACTGCACTTCTCACACTCTGCTGCCAGTAGAGCCAAGTGCAGGGAGCATGGAAAAGATTTACTTTATTTACGTGAATGGCACAGAGAGAGAGAGAGAGATCTTCCATCTATTGGTTCACTTCCCAAATGGTCCCAATGGCCAGGGATTGGCCAGATCGAACCCAGGAGTCAGGAGCTTCATCTGGGTCTCCCATGTGGGTGGCAGGGGCCCGAACACTTGGGCCATCTTCTGATGCTTTCCCCAGGCTCCTTCGGCCACAAAAGGAACGACGCTGCTCGCAGTTAATCAGTCTTCAGTAGACTTTTACTTAGAACGAGTGGGAAAAAGAGAG
Organism: Sylvilagus bachmani; assembly: GCA_015711505.1. Taxonomy (NCBI): domain Eukaryota; kingdom Metazoa; phylum Chordata; class Mammalia; order Lagomorpha; family Leporidae; genus Sylvilagus; species Sylvilagus bachmani. The sequence continues at coordinate 30,294,712 of CM027397.1, read as the reverse complement.
TGGGGGACCAGGAGAAGGGGGAGAGATGGCTGGTCAGAAGTGGAGCAGCTGGGAGTCAAACCAGTACCCATATGTAATGCCAGCATTGCAGGCGGTAGTTTTACCCTCTACACCACAACCATGGCCCCAATATTAAATTTTTAATAACATTTATTTGAAAGACCGAGAGACTCAGAAAGAGAGAGAGAGACACGGAGAGATCTTCCATCCACTGGTTCACTGCCTGTAACAGCCAGAACTGCACTAGAAGCCAGGAGCCAAGAACTTAATATAGGGTCTCCTATGGGGGTGGGAGGATCCCAACTAGTTCTGTCATCATCTGCTACCTGTCAGGGTACACATTACCAGGAAACTGAACTTGGAAGCAGAGCTGGACTCAAACCCAGGCATTCTGATATGGGATGTGGCATCTTACCTGCTGTGCCAACTGCCCACCTCTACCTTGTTATTTTTGTTGGCTCACTGTGCTTAGAATATAAGGAACCTTCAAAATTCATGGAAAATTGCTATTATAAAAAAAAAAGAATCTCAAAACTTTTTGTAGCACAATCAACTTACATTTTAATTACATTTTCCACTTTTTTGAAGTACCCCGGTGTTATTGAACTTTTCTAATCTTTTAAAAATTATTTACTTATTTGAAAGAGGGAAAGAAAGAGAGAGAGATTGATCCACTGTGGTTCACTCTCCAAATGCCCACAATGGCCAGGACTGTTGAGGGCTGACAGTTCAGTCTAGGTCTCCTACATGGGTGGCAGGAATACAGTCTGAGACATCCAGGAAGTGGGAGCTGGGAGTCAGAACTTGGTATCAAAGTCAGGCACTCTCTTGATACCATCAGATTATTAGGAAACACTGGGGAAACCCTGGAAGACATTGGCATAAGCAGAGTTCTTGGAAAAGACCCGAGGCACACACAATCACAGCCAAAATTGACAAATGGGATTTTACCAAATTGAGAAGCTTCTGCACTGCAAAAGAAACACTCAGTGAAGCGGAGAGGCAACTGGCAGAATGGGAGAAATTATTTGCAAACTATGCAACTGATAAAGGATTAATAACCAAAATATATAAAGAACTCAGGAAATTCCACAACAAAATAAACAACCTAGTTAGGAATTGTGCAAATGATTTTAACAGGCATTTTTCAAAAGAGGAAATCCAAATGGCCAATAGACACATGAAAAAATGCTCAGGATCACTAGCCATCAGGGAAATGCAAATCAAAACCACAATGAGGTTTCACCTCACTCCAGTTAGAATGGCTTTCATACAGAAATCAACAAACAACAACTGCTGGTGAGGATGTGGGGAAAAAGGTACCCTAATGCACTGTTGGTGGGAATGTAAACTGGTACAGCCACTGTGGAAGACAGTATGGAGATATCTCAGAAATCTGAATATAGACCTACCATATGACCCAGCCATCCCACTGCTGGGAATTTACCCAAGGGAAATGAAATCAGCCTATGAAAGAGTTATCTGCACCCCCATGATTATTGCAGCTCAATTCACAATAGCATCAACCTAAATGTCCATCAACTGAAGACTGGATAAAGAAATTATGGGATATGTACACCATGGAATACTACACAGCGGTACAAAACAAACAAACAAAACAGGGCTGGTGCTGTGGGGTAGTGGGTAAAGCCTTTGCCTGCAGTGCCAGCGTCCTATGTGGGTGTCTTTCAGGTCCTGGCTGCTCCACTTAGGATCCAGCTCTCTGCTACAGCCTGGGAAAAGCATACAATGGCCCAAGTCCTTGGACACTTGCACCCACGTGGGGGACCTGGAGGTAGTTCCTGGCTCCTGGCTTCAGTTTGGCTCAGCTCCAGCCATTGTGGACGGAAAACCTCTGGTTCAAGTGATATCACCATACAGAATCTCTCCAGGGAAGGCAAATGAACAAGGCACAGAGCTGCTGACTACTCACTGTTGTACTATTCAAATACTGACACAAGCTAGATGCCCGTAGTTGCAGGCTGCTGAAGTATGTTCTGGTGAGCTGATGCTACAGAGTGAGTGCTATGTGATGCTAATAAGAAGCCATGAAGAAGTGATGCTGGTGACATGTTGTAAAGTGGAAAACGAAAGGTAGGCGTCACAGCAAGCTGTGCAGTCTTTATCAAGTTAGAAAATGTTTACATATATATATATATATATATACCTATTTAAAAGTCTGGAAGATGCTGAAAAAGTACAATGTGCTTTAACCCACCTTTTCTTGGGCCTCTAAATCTGGTCAGATTAAGTGGCCGTGAAGTGTCCAGATCTTCACTGAGAGCTGTCATATGTATCGTGACTCATACAGGCACAAATCCAAAGCTGGAGGCTAACCTGGGAGTACCTTCCCAGCTAGGCTTTATTTTTTTTAAATATATTTTTAATTAATTTGGAAGAGAGAGAGAGATCTTCCAATAACTGGTTTATTCCCCAAATGGCCCCAGTGGCCAGAGCTGGATCAGGCTCAGCCCCGGAGCCCAGAACTCCGCCCAGTCTCCCACGTGGGCCGTCTTCTGCTTTCTCTGAGCACAGCAGCAGGGTGCCGACTCAGAAGCCGAGCACCCAGGACTCTGGCTGGCACTGATTTGGGATGCCAGAGCTGCCAGGGGCAGCTTACCCCGTGAACCACAATACTGGACCGCAAGCAGCACCTTCACGGGGTGATTCCGTGTACTTCGAGTGGGACTCAGTTCTTTCCTACTTAACCTCATCTAACTCTGAGAGCAAGTGGCAGGAGTTCCAGTTATGAATCTTGGAGAGGCTTAGTAACTTGCACCAAGGTTATTGGCATAATTGCTGGGAAGCACCTGTATGATTATTTAGAAAACTATCGAAGGTGGCAAACTGTCATCAGCTCAGAGAAAATAGATTCAAATCAAACCAGATCACTTCTGGTTCCTAAACCCTTTCCCACCTCTGTGCCTTAAAATCTGTGTCCCTCTGCCCTGTGGGGTCTGTCCCCTCTGGGAGCCTGGTCCCAGCTTTCTGGCCTGGCTGAGATACTTCCTCCTCTGGGAATACGTCCCTCATTGTCCCCCCTGGGGAGTACCCTCTCATCCCCGCCCCCCACCAACTGTGACTTTGGCATTTGGTACTTGGCACTTGCTGTTCACCACTCTCGCAGCCCAGCTGTGAGCACCGACTGTGTGCTGATGGGTGAGAATGTTGCTTAGGTTTTATTAAGCGCCCGTTAAAGATTAAAAAAAAAAAAACAAAAGCAAAAACAAAAACTTTGGAGGCCAGTACTGTGGTGCAGGGGGGGTAAGCCACTGCCTTTGAAGCTGGCATCCGATATCCAGCTCGAGTTTTGGCTGTTCCACTCCCATCCAGGTCCCGGCTAAAGTGCTCCGTGGGGGTGGGGTTTGTGCTGTGGCATGGCGGGTTAAAGCCCCAGCATGCAGTCCCGGCATTCCATATGGGTGCCGGTTCAAGTCCCAGCTGCTCTACTTCCAATCCAGCTCTCTGCTGTGGCCTGGGAAAGCAGTGGAAGATGGTCCAACTCCCTGGGCCCCTGCACCCGTGTGGGAGACCTGGAAGAGGCTCCTGGCTTCAGACCAGCACAGCCCTGGCCATTGCAGTCACTTGGGGAGCGAACCAGTGGAATGAAAGACCTCTCTCTGCCTCTCCTTCCCTCTCTAACTCTGATTTTCAAATAAATAAAATAATTCTTAAAAAAAAAAAATAAAGTGCTTGGGAAGGCAGTAGAACTAGCCCCATTGCTGAAACCCCACCCATGTGGGAGACCCAGTGGGGGCTCCAGGCTCCATTTGGGGAGTGAAAGAGCAGATGGGGGACTTCTCTTTTCGCAACTTTCAAATAGATACATCTTTTGATGCATAAAATGCACTTGGACCAAACAAACAAACAAAAACTTTTTTTTTTTTTGCTGTGAAGAACAACTGAAGGTGATCCAATTTTTTTCTATTTTATTTTTTTGACAGGCAGAGTTAGACAGTGAGAAAGACAGAGAGAAAGGTCTTCCTTCCATTGGTTCACCCCCCAAACGGCCAGGAGCCAGGTGCTTCTCCTGGTCTCCCATGGGGTGCAGGGCCCAAGCACTTGGGCCATCCTCCACTGCACTCCCAGGCCACAGCAGAGAGCTGGCCTGGAAGAGGAGCAACCGGGACAGAATCCAGCTCCCTGACCGGGACTAGAACCCGGGGTCCCGGCGCCGCAGGTGGAGGATTAGCCTGGTCAGCCACCGCGCCGGCCCAATTTTTTTGTATTGTAACCATTATTGGACCCACTTCCCCCCCTCCCCAACATAAATCAATAGTGCGTTGGTAGGGTTTGCTGATGCCCCTAACGCTGACCGTACAAAGCGCCCGCCTGCCCCTCGCTCTCGGTTCACCCAGGAAACGGCCAG
>CM027397.1:30193211-30290243 GCA_015711505.1 Sylvilagus bachmani | reverse complement strand
CGAGGGGGGTCCCGCACGCCTCTAGGGGGTCGTCGTGGCGGGGGCCGGTCCCGCACGCCTCTAGGGGGTCGTCGTGGCGGGGGCGAGGGGGGTCCCGCACGCCTCTAGGGGGTCGTCGTGGCGGGGGGCGGGGTCCCCGCACAGGGGCCCGGAGATCGAGCCTCGGCCCAGGGGAGCGGGCCCGGGCACGGAGGGGCCCTGCGGGGGGCTGCGTGCAGGAGTCCGCCGGCGGGGCTGGCGCCCCCAGGGCCGCGCCTCAGCGCTCGCCGCCCCCTCCTCACGCCGGGCCCGGCGGGCGGCGGGGCAGCAGCGAGGCCGGCCCGGGTGTGCCCGTGGGGGCAGGCGCGGGGCCTCGACGGCCTCGCACTCGCAAGCCCCTCCTTGGGTGCTGACCCGCGTCTGGGACTGGACATTTCAAGAAAAGACGCCGAAGCGCACGGCAGTGGCGAGCTCAGCCCCGAGTCGGGCTCCCCCACCCCACTTTCTCCACTCCCCTCCTCCCTCTGGGCCTGGAGAAACAAGTTGCCACCCGCCACGCCCCTCCGCGTCCGCGGCGCCGCTGCCGGACTCCGCTCGGCGTCTCCCCAGGGCCTGGAAGCGCCAGAAAAGCCCCCGCGGGGTGCGGGTCACGTGACCGCCCGCCAGGCGCCCCGCGGCTCGGCCAGCCCGCCAGTGCGCATGCTCCACCCCCGCTCGGTCGGCTCGGACGCTTCCACTGTCAGCTCCTCCCCCCTCCTCCTTCCTCTCCGTCTTTCCTGACATTCACGCCGTTCTCCCCGCCCCATTGGTTACGTCAGGCAGACAGCCCGGCCAGCCAATCACCGCGCTGTGTTCAGGGGCCGGCACGCGGAACCGGCCGGGCCGGGCCAATGGCAGCCCTCGGAGCGGGCGCGCCCCAACCGGGCCGGGGAGCTGCGGCCGAGGGGGCGGTGCTTCTCCTGTCAGCATGTGGGCGGGGGCGGGCGGGGGCCTGGAGCCGCAGAGGCGTCGACGGCCGAGGCGACGACGACGCTGCCCAGTCCTCCGAGTGCGCTCGGCGGCGCCTGCCCGTGTGCGCGGAGGGCTTGCGGGTCCACGGCGGCGGCCCTGCGCGGGCCGCGGCGCCATGGCGGGGCGCTAGACGCCGGGCGGCGGTCACCGGGCCGCGGCGGCCTTCAGCGGGGCCGGGGGGCGGGCAGCCCCGGGGCGGGGGTCGTCCCGGGCGGCGCGGGGCCGCGGGGCTCGGCGCCCGACGACGACGAGGCCGCGGCGGCGGAGGATGGAGGAGCGGAAGGAGGAGGGCGAGGCCGAGATCCAGGAGCACGGGCCGGAGCACTGGTTCTCCAAGTGGGAGCGGCAGTGCCTGGCCGAGGCCGAGCAGGACGAGCAGCTGTCCCCCGAGCTGCAGGAGGAGGCGGCGGCCGCGGCGCAGCCCGAGCACAAGCAGCAGAAGCTGTGGCACCTCTTCCAGAACTCGGCCACCGCCGTGGCCCAGCTCTACAAAGGTGAGGCCGCGCCGCCATCTTGGCGCCGCCCGGCCCGGCCCGGCCCCGGCCTCCCCGGGGGGCGCTGCTGCGGGTGGGGGGCGCCCCGCTTGCTGGCGTCGCCGGGGCCCCGCCGCCCCCTGCCCCGGAAAACGGCGGCGGCCAGGGCGGGGATGCCCCTCCCGGGGGGGGGGTGCAGTCGGGCTGGGGGCCGCGCAGGGGGTGGGGGGCGCCCCCGCTGCCCGGGCCCGGCCTGCCGCCCCCCCCACGGCTGGGGAGGGGCGAGCAGGGACCCCCCGCCCCCCCCAAGTCACAAAATGGCGAAGGGAGCCCGCGGGGCCGGCGCTATTGTGCCCCGGAGCCGGCCTCGGGGCGGGGTCTGCGAGGGGGCGCCTCCCCGCGTCCGGCCTCGGCCCGGGCTGCGCCGCCTCCCGCCGCGGCGCCCCCCGACCCCGCCGCGACCCCCCGTTGCTAGCGTCTTCCCACGCAGTTCGGGAGCCCGAAACCCTTGAACAAAATGGCGAAACCTAATATGGCCGTTCGGGAGTGATTGACGCCCGAGTAACATTCTGTCTCTGTCTGTCTGTGTGTGTGTTCGTGTTTCCTTTTTGTTCGTTGTTTTTTGTTTTGCATTTATTTTCGTTCTCAGACCGAGTGTGCCAGCAGCCAGGACTGTCTCTCTGGGTCCCCTTCCAAAACGCAGCCACCGCGGTGACCAACCTCTACAAAGGTAAAGATAACCTTGCTGCTTTGTCGGCCGCGGGGACGGGCGCCCCGGGCAGGTGCAGGCCCTCCGCCCCCTCGGACGCCACGACGCAGCGGAGGTCCGGCCGGCGACCCCGAGGTGGCTGGGACACCCCGACACTCCCACCCCCACGCCCCGGGACTTAGGGCTCTGCTGCGGGCACTTCTGGTTGTCTGGGCTGACAGGGGCGCCCGGGGCGGCCCCTCACCCTCACCCACCCGTTCTCCAACGCCAGAGTCTCAGAGAACCCGGGGCTGCGAGGTGGGACTGCGGCTCCTTGGAAAAGGCTTCGAGGGAGCGAGAGAAGCTTTTTTTTTTTTTTTTTTTTCTTAAAGTTTGTGGCATCGACCAGGTGGGACAGACCTCCCGGGAGAGGTTGTTGAGTTGGGCAGCTTAGGGCCTGGCAGTGTGATAGCCGTAGGTGCTTTGAAGTTTTGCTAATTGGGATCATCTGCGCTTGGTAGCGCTGTTCTTCAGCCATTTTAGCAAATACTTTTCTTCAGAACAACCTTGTAGTGTGCACTGTTAGCAGGGAATCTGACTGGGGTGTGGAGTGGCTGGGCTTGTGTCTTGCGGCACCTGTCTGGGGCTCCTATGGCCTGTGTGGCCACGGGGAGGTCTGTAAGCCAGCGTCGCAGCCTCTTGCGCGCTGCTGCAAACCCTGGGTTGAGATTTTACGCCTCTCCGATTTTGGGGATTTGGAAACTTGGGTTTGATACTTGATGAGGTTTCCATAGAAGTAGGATTTGAGTTTAACTGCAAACCTACAACAATAGTAAATGTTTTCCAGTTCAGTGAGCTTCTGGTAAGAGGAAATTGTGTGCATTTGGAAAACGTCAGACTCGTTGAAGCAGGCCATGGCAGCATCGTAGGACAAACAACCCCCTTGTCCTGAGAGGTCCTGAGTGAACTTCTGGGGCTTTTTTTGGTGGGGGGCAGTAACATGAGAACTGTTTTAACTGAATCTGGTGAATAGGAATGTTAATTTTAGGGCATGAGGAACCAGCATTCTAGCCTTGCTGAGCAAAGGGAATATAATTAAATGGCGCTGGTGGTCAGCTTTGATTTTATGTAGCTGAGTATCTTCAAGCTTGATTCCTGAGTCCTTGAGGGTGTTGGGAATTCTTTGGAGCGGCTCTGGATTTCGAATTAGTGCTTAAGCTCAAATTTTTAAAAGCCTTAGGTTCCTTGGAGTACAATTTACACAGAGTAAAATCAACTTCTTGGGATGTATAGTTTGATAAGTGACAGGTAGAGTCTCTTCCCCCCACCAACCCAGCCCTTGGCAGCTACTGATCTAATTGTACTGTGGACAGTTTTTCTTTCTCCGTAGCGCCTCATAAAGGCGCTGGTACAGGGGGTAGTTAGTCTGGTAGTTTTCGTCTGGTTTCTTTTACTTAGCATAGTATTTTTTGAGATCTGTTGAATTTGCATTGCAGTTACTAATTTTTTTATTGTGGAGTATTCTGTCATTTTGTTTTGTTGCAATTAACTTTTGCTTGAGGGGGAAAGCAATCCATTTTTAGTGTGGTCAAGTGTGCAGGTTCTTAGCCTGAGCTTGTATACGAGTACGACTATCCTGACTTTGGTGCTGTTGTGTACCCAGAATGTGTCCCTGTAGGAAGTAGGCTGCTTCTCTGGTACTAACTCTTAATAGGTATTAAAAGATGGGCTCAGAGTGAGCTCTGAAATAATCCTGAATTTGATCTTATTTGGAAATCCTTGGGATTTTGTAGTTTTCTTTGGTTAGAGGATTTGAGTAGCATTTATTTTGAATAAACATCAAGTGGTGTTAGACTATGTAGATGCCAAATTGTCAGTGTGAACTAGTTACAGTTTGTATCCTGAGTCAGTGGAATGAAACATCCTTTTCTACCTAGTGGAAATGCTAAGTTGTGTTTGGTGAAATCTGGTGGTCTGGCAACATTGTATCCTTGCCCACAGGGGCCTGGTGATGGCTTGGAGATCCCCACACTTCCTTTTCCCCAGGGTGGGGGCTTCAGAGCACAGGCATTCTGCTTTAGGATTAATTGGTTACCTTAAATAGAGCCAGTAAAATTAGCAAGGTAGTGTCACAGTGCTGTTGGCATTAAGTAGTGGTCAATTTAAATTTTCAATATAGTTTACAGAGGGGAAGATTTTTGGAGGATCCTTGAAGTGGGCCGTATGCCTGTTTTTGGTGTAGAAAGCACTATGTGGAAGGCTAAAATGGGTCATTTTGCAGACTGGGGAGGGTTCGGTACTCGTGCCAGCTTGATAACTGCTAAAATGAGCACACAAGAAGCTCAGAGTTGAGATGAAAACCCAGGAGAGGACTCCTTTCAGGGGCCAGTGGGCTTTTGAAAAGTGGAGCCTTCAGTTGGTTCGATTTGAATGTGGAGGGATTTGGAAGGGAATGTAAGTGGGGTCTTCTCTCAGTGCATACAGAATGAAGGAAGCGGGGTGCACGGTCGTAGGGTCAGACTTGGGATTCCTTTTTTTAGAAAGGGAAAGAAAAATGCTGATTCCTGGTTCTTGATTTGATAAGGTCAAAGAGATGGTGTTGCTTTTATATTCAGCTGTGTCCTTGGCTTGTTAACGATTTTTGATCTGTAAAGAAGTGGAAAGTTGACCAGCCAGGGTTGATGCTTACCTGGGAAAAACTTGATGAAGTCTGCTTGCCTCTGAAACCCACCTCCCATTTCTCTGGGTGACTGGTTCCGTTCTCTGCGCCTGGTTCTTCAGCAGGAAAGCTCTCTCTCATTCCGGAGTCCTGCTTGAGGGCTGCCAGTTGAGGTAGTCCTGTGGCCGGCCCGGGGTAGTGGGCCCCAGCCCCTCAGCAGCAGGGGAGCGCCCATGCTTCCCCACTGCTATTCTTTCTCGCTCCTCCTGCTTTTCTTTGATTCTTGTTTGCTTTCACTTGGCATTGTGAAAGTGCAGTTGAAGCATTCATTGCTGTGAGCTCTGCTGGTGTTGAGCTTTTCTCTTGATAATGCTTCTGTTAAAGCCACTTCTGGTTGTCTTGGATAGCATTTACCCTGCAGCATCTCCTCCAGCAGTGCCTTACGCTAAAGGGGGTGGAATTAGGTGAGTGGAAGAGGCAGCTCTTCAATCTGCTGGGATACGCCTCAGATGACCACAGCTGCTGAAGCCAGGAGCCTGGATCTCCATCCCGGCCTCCCACAGGAGTGGCAGGAGCCCAGGTACTTGGGCATTCTGCCACTTGCTTTCCCAGGCGTGTTAGCAGGGAGCCAGATTGGAAGTGGAGTAACGAGAACTCAAGAGTGCGTGCTTTGTAGGCCCTAGCTTACACTGTGCCACGCAGTACCCACCCCTGCCAGATTGTCTAGCACTCAGATCTGCTCTCTTGCTTTCTAGCTGTATTGTTGGGGACTCATCATTGCACTTGTTTGTTTACTTAACTGTAAAGGGTTACCCTAACATGTACCCACAAATTATAGCATAAGGTTAGTTTTGTGCCTGGTGTATAGTGCACGCCAGTGTTGATTGTGTTGGTCAAGTTTGAAATATTAAAATGTTTCTCACTGGGCAGTGCTTAAAAAGGAAGGGAAGTGAGTCTAGTTGCAGAGTGTCCATTTTATGCTTCTGTGTAAGCTGAAGGTGAGAATGTGTGGGCTGAGTGCTGGGTGATCCATAAACGGTGGTCAGAGGAAGCATTGCTGTATCTGGAGAGAAAGGCAGGGAGTTTTTGACTCTGCTGCAAAAATTACTGAGCTTTGTTCAAAATATGCATTAAATTAGATGTGTTCAAAGTGTGCATTACAATTAGAAACTGTAGCTGTACTTTTATTCTTCACCTTTAATTAGAAGTAGTAGTCTCAGTCACTGTAATAGCCAGTTGTAGAATTTTCTTTCTTAATTTTTATAGAAGAGCATCACTTAGTAGACTTTCTGTAAAAGATTTTGGCTGAAAGTATCAGAGCACAGCTGGCCTGGCTGCTGTGGTGGTGTGAATGCATGTGGACTCCTGTCCACCTCCGGTGCTGCAGGTAGGGGCTCAGACTCCCTGCCCAGGAGTTCTCTTCCCTGTGTGTGGTGCATTTTGTTCTTAGGGTGATTTGTGTTGGCAGAATGGCTGTAGGCCTCATTGTAGGGCCACTCACTGAATCTTAGAAGAACCTGAAGTGATTTGTACAGTTGTGGCTTCCTGAGAACCTGTGCCACAGCCAGGTATGGTGTGCAGACCACTGCCTGGGCAGACATGGCCGCAGTGCCCCTCAGAGCGCAGGGTGTGCTGTCGGATTAAGGGCAGACTGCTGCAAACAGTGGCTGCTGGGCTCTCCGCTGCTGCTTGCTTTTTTTTTGCCTCATGGTTTTTAAAGCATTTGCTTTGTGTGCTGGGTGGAGAATAAATAGATATATAAGAATCGGAAAGATAGCACTTATTTTTGGACGCTAATTGCCTAGGAAATACATAGGAACTATTTTCTCAAAACAATTGGAAAACTGTTTTATTTTGGCTGTGAGTCAGTCCTGATGAAATACTAATTTTCTCCTTTGGCAGACTGATAATAAACATTTAAGTGGAAATATTTTGTAACTAGTGGTGGTCTTTCGTCGTTTTGATCTAGCAGTGTGTGGTTACATGTCATATACTCAAACCACGGTAAGAGACATCTGCTTTTTTGCCAAGGAAGAAATGGGTTGTGACTTAGCTGACTTTGGACAAGAAAGATCCTGTGAGCCTCAGTTTGTTGTTGATGAAATTGGGATACTTGCTCTTGCTAAGTCACAAAGTTTTGTGAGTATCAAAGAACTATAAATAGTGCAATCTAATATTGTGTGTATTGTGGTTTGGAGAGTCTTGCATTTAAGTCTTTACATTAGAACTGGCATGATTATTGTCCCTCCTGCCCCTCAGTGGTGAGAGAACTAGACTTTGGCACTGCGCGGATCCGAAGCCAGGAGCCAGGTGCCTCCTTCTGGTCTCCCATGAGGGTGCAGGGCCCAAGCACTTGGGCCATCCTCCACTGCCTTCCCGGGCCACAGCAGAGAGCTGGACTGGAAGAGGAGTAGCCGGTACAGAATCCGGTGCCCCAACCGCTACTAGAACCCGGGGTGCCAGCGCCGCAGGCGGAGGATTAGCCTAGTGAGCCAAGGTGCCGGCCAAGAACTAGACTTCTAAACTCTGTTGAATTCAATTTCACATGCTTACCTAAAAACATGAAACATGGGACATCTCTAACTGTTGCATGAATAAAACTTTTCAAAATTTTAAAATAAAATTTTTTCATGAAAATTATTTGAAAGAACAACAAAAATTATTTTAAGTATAGAAGAGAGAGGTGGGGGAGGAGATGAGATACTTTCCATTCACTGCTTTTCTTCCTGAATGCCTTCAGCAGCCAGGGCTGGGCCAGGCTGAAGCCAAGTGTTCCATCTGCTCTCCCACATGGGTGCAGGGACCCAAGCACTGTGGCCTTCTACCATTGTTTTCCCAGGTACCTTAGCAGGGAGCTGGATCAGAAGTGGAACAGCTGGGACTTGAGCAGGTCCCCATGCCTCTTATGCCACAATGCTTGCCCCAAACCCCTCAGTATTAACTTGAGACTTAGTTATTTAGGGAAGTAACTGAGGTTGGATTGATTGAGGTGCTAAAGTACTTGTAGTTGGAATTCCAAGGTTTCAGAATATGCTGTTACACCTAGGTAGTGAAAAGCATGTTCTTAAAGACCCTGCATTTTGTATCTGCTTTTCTCTTCCTGTACCTTGTAGTCTGTTAGTCATTGTTTGCAAAATAACCGATTTTTAGTTTGCTGTTGGCTGTGATGTTGAGACTTGTGAGAAATTTTGAAGTGGAATGATTGGCTTAAGAGGCTCACAACTTTTAGGTCTAACTTCCATCTAAAGCAGTCCACTAATGAATACCGAGTTCTTTAAGGTTCAAATTGTGCTAACAGCATCAGCTTTTTGCAGTCGGATTGTTGGAACATCTTGTCTTCAATCAGAGCAAAACTTGGCCAAGCTCAGCGTTCCCAGGATTTTAGCCCTTTAGTTTTTAAACCACCCTCTTGCCATTGGCTCTTGGGTTTTGTATCCAGTTAGCTTTTCTTTTTTGCTGTGTGGTTTGCCAGGTGTGCATTTTAGCTTCCTGTTTGACCTTTCTTGATCCAAGCCTGCTTCAGACTTGTTTTTTTGTGTGCTTTCCCTACTTTGAACTTTTTTTCCTTTTATTTTCCCAGCTGTGGACCCACCTCCATTTTTTTTTTTTTTTTTTTTAATTAGAGTTAGAGGAAAAGATCTGCCTTCCGTTGGTTTACCTCCCAAATGGTCACTACGGCTGGTGCGCTGCACCGATCTGAAGCTAGGAGCCTCCTTCTGGTCTCCCATGCGGGTGCAGGGCCCAAGCACTTGGGCCATCCTCCACTGCCTTCCCGGGCCACAGCAGAGAGCTGGACTGGAAGAGGAGCGACCAGGACTAGAACCCAGCACCCATATGGGATGCTGGCGCCGCAGGAGGAGGATTTTAACCAAATGAGCCGTGGTGCTGGCCCCATTTGGTTCTTGAAAAATGGAATTTCCTCATTCTGTTTTGAAGCAAAATGTTTGTATCCAATTGTGAGCTCCATTTAAGGGCAATTAGATTGCTTCTGGGTTCACACATTATGTTAATCTGCTTTTCCCGTGGTCCCATGGGGTAGGCTTACTTGGAGCCAGCGGTTCTTTAAGTCATTTGAAGTCTAGACAACACCTCTTATCACGTCTTGGTTTTATCCACCCTCTGAGATAGGCTTTATTCAAGTCCTTTCCCCACAAGAGTTGGGAAAGCACTGAACATCGATATCCTATTAAATATTACTTACTTTTAAAATGGAGTTTGTGCTTGCTTGCTTTGTGGTGAAATGAAAAATCAAAAGAGCGATTTACATTCTGACTTGACCATTGTTCTAATGGTGACACGCTATAGAAATGAGTTCACTTCTGTGCTGCTTTGTATATCTTTAAAAAAAGAATATTATTTCTCAAACTTTTTTTAATGATTTATTTATTTGAAAGTCAGAGCCACAGAGAGAGGGACAGATTCTTATCCACTGGTTCACTCCACAGATGGTCACAACAGCCAGGGCTGGGCCAGGCTGAAAGTAGAAGCTTCTTCCAGGTCTACCACCTGGGCAGCAGGGACCCAGGTACTTGCGCCATCTTCTGCTGGTTTTCCCAGACCATTAGCAGGGAGCTGGATGGACAGTGGAGCAGCCAGGACACGAACTGGTGCCCATACGTGATGCCAGCACTGCAGGCGACGGCTTTACCTGTTAAGCCAAAGTGCTAGCCCCTCCCTGCTTCTCAAACTCCTGATGGGGTTTACTTGAGAAGGTGTGTGAGCCCTCACAAATTCTCAGATGGGAGGGAATTCTAGTTCTGGGCCTTTTTACTTTCAAGTGTTTTATTTAAGAGGAAAGGCTGCACAGTGGATGACTTCTGCTTTCTTCTGTTAACCTTGAGCGGTACCGACTGCTCGTCTGCTGAGAGATAGCCTTGTGCTGCTGCCCGCTGCTGGCTTCTGGAGCGTGCACATGGGTCTGGCTCATGGTCCTCCGGCGTCTGGGTGACTTGTCTTCTGGGGCACAGTTCTTCATTCATTGCCTGATGATTACTCTTCTTTCAGAATACTTACGCTGTAACAGACAAGGAATTAAGATAGAACCAGGAGATGTATTTTTGTGTTACATTAGGATTGTTTTTAAAGACGTAGGGATAAAGACTTACTGGTGATTTTCTGTTAGTATGCAGCTTGACAGAAAATAAGTTGTAGTGACTTTTTCAACTACATAAAACCAATAAAGGACAGGGATCACTTTACTAGAAACTCAGGTTCAAGATACACAGGAAGTACAGTCTGGAAATTTTGAGGCAAGGTATGGTGGGACTGTGTATGAGTTCCAGAAAGCTTTTGAGACCTGGAAGCAGAATAAAAATATACCCAGGAAGATGAATGGAGAAGCACTTTGTTGAAACTCTACTTAGTTTTGGTGTCGTTGTCTATCAGAATGAGCTTTGCTTGGCTATTTGTGAAACATTTACCGCTGCCTTTGGTGTGTTCCTAATTCTTGGTGTGCTGAACCTGTCAGTGGGATTGTATCTCCAAAATGACTTCATAAAAGCAGGGGAGCGATACCTGAGGCTTATGCATCTTTTACTCATCCGTTGATGCTCTGAGAATTCATGAGAATCACTCTTCTGAAGAGAACAGTGTAGCTTGGTTGTTGAGGGCCCACAGGCTGTGGAGCAAAGTCCAGCTTTTCCATATGTTCTGTGACTTGGTAGTTACTCATTGCCCTCTCAAGACCTCAGTCTCCCTATTGGTGATAAGGGGACAATGGAAACTATCTCAGGAAGACTTAACCTCTTGGGAAAGCTAGTAAAATGCCAGTAAACATTTGATAGTTTAGTTGTTTAGTGCTATTAAACTAAATTAGGTTAAATATAGCAAGTTATTGCTCTGTGTCTAATTTTTGTTTTTGAAAGAACAAGAAAAGCTCTAGGACTTTGTCATGTGTAAACTCTGCATTTAGACCATTAAATTATCCTGTATACAATTTCTAAGATGAGCAAAATGTATTTCATTCAGCTTAATACTGCAGACTGAGAGGCCTCACTGACACATCATGATAATTCATCCTGGTTAACTTGTAAGACGGTTATCTTTGAAGAGAATCCAGTATGGCTGTAATGATCATCATGTTTCTTTTATCTTTTTTTTCTCCTTCTAACAGAAAGCGTGGATACCCATCAGCGAAGTTTTGATATTGGAATTCAGATTGGCTATCAGCGACGCAATAAGGATGTGTTGGCTTGGGTTAAAAAACGCAGAAGAACTATTCGTAGAGAAGATTTGATCAGCTTCCTGTGTGGAAAGGTTCCTCCACCACGAAACTCTAGAGCTCCCCCAAGACTGACTGTAGTGTCCCCTAACCGAGCTACTTCAACGGAAACTAGCTCATCTGTAGAGACTGATTTGCAACCCTTCCGGGAAGCCATAGCTCTGCATGGTAAAGCCGTTTAAACATATTTCTTTGGAAAAATGGTTAAGAGTGTGCCTGTGGACCCATTTTCATGTTTAGGTTTAGGTCCAGATTTATTGTCTGTCTTTCGTCCATTCTAGTAAACACTTCCTCTAGAAATGTTTCAGTAGAATGTAAGGCAGGAATTCAGTGTGGGCAGTTTCTGACTGTCAGCAGGCCATCCTACAGTGCTGTTAGAGTTAGTGTGAGCTTATCGGTGTGACGATAACAGACTCTTTGTCAACACTGGTTAGAATTTTTTGCTTCACCCTTCTATATTGTATATATTCCTCTGAGTCACAGGAAGTTCCTTTGTCTTAAAAATTGTAATTGCTTGGAGAGCCTGATCCATGACAGGCAAGTAAGACATAATTCTCAGGTTAGTTCTCTTGGGAATAGGTACTGCCTTTGACACCCTAGTCTAGCCAGTAGGTTGTAGATGTGTTTATGACCCAAGGGGAAAGAGGTCAGATGGAAGAGTTACTAACTTTGGTTTAGCCTGCTGTCCCTTAGGTCTGTCTGTCATATTTTGATTGGACCATCAAGAGGTGCAGCTCATGGACAGGCTCAACACCGTCTCCCCAGGCCAGACCTGTCACCAGAAGACATTTTTGCCTGAGGAGTTTCAGTATCACTGGAGAAGTCTGGGGAGGGTGGTGAGCAATGAGTCTGTTGGTTGTTGCTCTCCAATTCAGACTTCCAAGCAGAACTGGGAGATCGGTCTTCTGTGTACGAGATTTAATGTTGTAGAAAAATGCACCCAATAAAATAGGTATTAACATGAGAACTTCGATCATGCAAATAACTAAGGCAGAAGTAGTGAGTGAGATGATGTTAAAAGTTAGATTTCTGGACCGGAGTGTAGATCATCCAAAACAAAGCCTGGTAGTCAAAGTATTGGAATATGTGTAAAGAACTTCTGTATCATTGAAATTAATGCCCATGGACATTTTTTTCTCTTGGAAAAACCTTGATTCTCTCCTAAGTCCCCCATCAAAACATGGAGTTGGGAAAAGGGTTTTACTTTGCTTTTAATTTTTTGATTGAGAGTTTATGACAAGAACAAGAAAGTTTATTGGAAGAAAGTCCGTGTTTTGGGGATGCAGTTCATAAGACTGCATGCTATTTCTAACGTAGTAGAATAGTTAAATTGCCGAACTTTAGGAACTCAGTGGCATTGAGTTTGATCAATTCCTGTTAAATTAGTTTCACATCTTTTCCCCTGAACAAGTTTGGAAAAGTAGAGATATACGTAGTTTGTCAGATCAGTTTTAGTGCATGGTTTTGTTAGATGCAGTGGTCTGTCCTTGATTTTTATCATCAAGTGGATTTATGACTCATTCCATACTCTTCTTAAAGTATCTTTCTGTATTATACTACTGTATTTGAGGAGAATGTAAACAAGTATAGAGGCCAGGCTTATTAGAAAACCTTGATGCTGCAGTGTATTACAGGGCAGCCAGCCCCGTCCTTACATGAGAAATGATTGTCCTTTAACTCCCATTACATTTTCTTGAGTTGAATCTGTTCAACCCATGATTTATATTTTCTTGACCATTGGGGGTTTTAGTCATGATACAGTTGTAGAAGGTACTGTTTATAATTTTGAATTTTAAATTATGAACCTTTAAAAAGGAAAACTTTGTATAGAAAAAATTACTTCCCTTCAGGACACTCATGTAGCACGAATCCAGCATGGTACTCCGCTCAGGGTTCATACCTCTAATTCATGCAGTTTAAACGGGATGATGGTCAAGTAATAGAGGATCTCTTGGAAGAATCTACAGAAACAAGTAATGTTGAGTGTTGTGCTCTAATGGTTTGTAAGAACGTTAGGGTATTGAGAAATGGTGGTTTGGTCAAAATATTTGAAGAAAATAATTTGAATGATTTGTAGTAATAGGGCACTGTTAACTAAAACGTTATGTAGATTAGTGACTGAGTCTCCTTATGACCTGATTTGCTGAATGTCTGCAAATTGAAGTGAAAACATTTAAGGCAGTCTTTTGAAACTGTTACTTAGAAACATCTTAATTAGGGTACATATTACGGCAGAATTCAGTTTGGAGTATAATTTGATTAACCAAATCTATGAAGTGTGAGTTCAGATTGAGGTTTTTTTGGAGTTGCCCATTGGTAAGAAAGTTCTAAATTCTGGCATTTAGGGGACGTGAGAGAATCGGTATGCTGAGGCAGACTTGAGCATACATGGGTGCTTAAAGTTCATGGCAAAACAGAATTAAAAGAAGTTTATTTTGGTATAAAAAACTAAAAATCCATGCATGTATTCACGATATGCATGTCCCATGAATTTGTGAAGTACGCTCATATAATCAAATACCACATTCCTTATGTCCTGCCTCTTTGTGAGGAAGTTCTCCTCCACATTTTCTTTCTTAATCCTGAAAACCCATCTTACTGGTACACCCCATCCCCCTAAAAAACACACTCTCATAGATGTGTAAAATAAACCATTTATTTGGAGAAAAAAATGTCAGATTTGATCATTTCATGCAGTGAGGGTGGTTGCCTCCTTGGACTGGTGGCCCAGTTTAGCGGGAGAGACGTAGAATTGATGATGGTAGAGTGGTTCGCAAGGCCGAGGCTAATCCAGTGCTTGTTTTGACACTTGTCTGCACCCTGCTGCTTATTTTCTGTGTCTGCTCTGGGACCTGCTTCTCTGGATGTTAGACTCAGAAATAAGAGAAGCACACAGGCTTGTGCTAAATTGATTTCTGTCCTTTTTAAAATTCTTATGAGAATATTACGGGAAACTTAGCTAAATTGATACCTGGGAGGTTTTTGTGCTATTTAGATAGACGAGACATCATCTGTGGCTCTCTGCTAGTCTTTTCGATGATTCCTCCTCACATCGTCCTTTTTCTTTTAGAGCTGCTCGTCTCCTCTTCCTCTGTAACTTCAACTTCTGTATCCTTTCCTTAGGTTTCCCACTGTCCTCAATTCCACTCCCCAGGATTCCAGAACCAGCTGCTGCCTGCTGTAGGCCCTTCAGGGGCGATCTCACTCACACTTCACTGAGGGATCTTCTCCTTTTCACCCTCTCTTCTGACTGCCAGACGTGGCGCAAGATGCTCCATAGGCGTTTGTCTGACATGCAGTTTTCAGCTGGGCTCATCCTTTTGCTCCAGCAACAGTAAATGCATTTGTCTTCCCCTCAGTTGGCCTGGTAGATTCTGGATTTGAATCAGACTTTAATGTTTCCTGAATGTGGTATATCAGATATTCTTGCAGCAGAAAGGGACATCTCATTTCATTTATTTTTTTTTTTTAAAGATTTATTTATTTGAAAGGCAGAGACTTACAGAGAAGCAGAGACAGAGAAGTCTTCCATGGCTGCTTCACTCCACAAATGGCCGTAATGGCTGGAGCTGGGCCGATCCTAAGCCAGGAGCTTCTCCCAGGGCTCCCAAGCTGGTGCAGGGGCCTAAGAACTTGGGCCATCTTCTGCTTTCCCAGGCCATAGCAGAGAGCTGGATCGGAAGTGGAGCAGCCGGGACTCGAATGCCGCCCATATGGGATGCTGGCACTGCAGACGGCAGCTTTACCTGCTACGCCACAGCACTGGCCCCCAGAAAGGGCCATTTCAGTTAGCTCAGCCGTGGCTTTGGCCTTCTGAAGGAGGTGTCTGGGCTCAGGTAACCTCCTCTCTGCTTGTGGTTCCCAGTCCTGAGCTGACCCAGTCAGTTGCCAGTCCTTCTTTGATGAGACCACTGGGATGATTTTTTTTTTAATTTTTTTATTTATTTTTTATTTTTGACAGGCAGAGTGGACAGTGAGAGAGAGACAGAGAGAAAGGTCTTCCTTTGCCGTTGGTTCACCCTCCAATGGCCGCCGCGGTCGGCGCGCTGCGGCCGGCGCACCGTGCTGATCCGATGGCAGGAGCCAGGTACCAGGTGCTTTTTCCTGGTCTCCCATGGGGTGCAGGGCCCAAGCACTTGGGCCATCCTCCACTGCACTCCCGGGCCACAGCAGAGAGCTGGCCTGAAAGAGGGGCAACCGGGACTAGAACCCGGTGTGCCGGCGCCGCAAGGCGGAGGATTAGCCTGTTGAGCCATGGCGCCGGCCTGGGATGATCTTTTTGATTGTGTCTCTTGGCTGGTTGGTTTCCCTGTAGCATTCACTGTGAAGTCTGTTCTGCTCTCTGTGCCACTGTCCCACTTGGTTTGTTTCCATGGGTCTCCCTTCCAGTTGACCAGGGCTACATAACAGAGGACTCGTTTTTTCTTTTGGCTTTAACAAAACCTGGCCCAAGAATTTAGTATAGGTGTGTTCTGTGTTTACCATGTAGTTAGCATCTCTGAAAATGTAGGTTAGCATCTATGAAAATGAACAAACGCAACGCATAATGGGCATGGGGAACCTAACCTTGTCGATTACAATCCCCAAATGACTACATTCAGGGTAAAGTATCACCTGTGCACCTAGTGGTCCTAGGTGCATCTCAGAACAACTGAAGTGTGGGTGAGGCTGAGAGTGGGATATGTTATGAGGGTTACTTTTTTACTGTTGACTTTGTATCAGCATTGTGCCAAGGGAAGTTCTGTTAAATCCTCATACCTGCTCAGTTGTAACACTTTTTATTGATGAAGAAAGATGTGTTTGGCTCAGGTGGAATACTTAAGTAAGCATAGAGTAGATAATCCACATTTGTTTTTACTCCAAAATGCATCCTCTTAACCACTGTGTTTCTGTGTTTGTAGGTAGGTACAGGGTTTCTCTTACGCTTTGAGGGCTTGGGGGATGGGATGGGGAAGGTCTCAAGGCTTTCCTCTGAAGACGTCAGAGAATGCATAAACACTGTGTCTTTCTGGGGTTCTCTCCCTGCCCCCGTGAATCTGGATAAGTAGGCTTGAAGGTGATAGTTTGTGACCTGCTGTCTCCTTGTTTGTGCAGAGGAGGGTGCCTGGGCTTTGTGTACAGGCTGTCAGCTGGTCAGCTCTCGGTCCTGAGTGCCCTCTTTGTCTGTGTACAGTACTAGAAATAGAACCTGTGCCCAAGGTCCCAAACCTTGTTTTTGCCTCTCCTTTTAGTTACAGACATCACTCTAGAGGGAGAGCTAATTTAGAACAATTTCTAAAAAATTATTTGAATATTACTTGCTAAGATCCAGAGCTTGTTTCCTATTCACGAAGTTACCTGGCTGGTGAGAGACTTGCATCGTGTTGCCCAAGGCCAAGCAATGTCTGGACAACTGTACATAGAAATCTGTCTCCTCATTCTAGTTAGGTCTGTTGTGTGAATTAGGAAAATAGGGTCTGGATTGAGGCCAGGACCTGGGTTCTGGGAGGTGGCGCCCGAGGGCAGGTCAGACCTGAAACTTTGATGGCTTTTTACTCTAAGCTCCCTTTTTTTCTTTCTGTCTGTCTGTCTTAAGATTTATTTATTTACTTGAAAGAGTTACACAGAGAGGTCTTCCATCTGCTGGTTCACTCCCCAGTTGGTCGCCACGGCTGGAGCTGTGCCAATCCAAAGCCAGGAGCTTCTTCTGGGTCTCCCATGCAGGTGCAGGGGCCCAACGACTATGGCCATCTTCTGCTTTCCCAGGCCATAGCAGAGAGCGGGATTGGAAGTGGAGCAGCTGGAACTCAAACTGGTGCCCGTATGGGATGCCGGCACTGAAGGCGGCAGCTTTACCTGTTATGTCACAATGCTGGCCCCATAAGCTTCCTTTCACATAGATCATCTCCTAGGTGGTCTTTGTAGGATGCTGACCCCAATTCACACTGTCCTGTGTTTAGTTCTTGTCCCATGTTTAGTTTTTGTCTGCAGTACTTGGAGTTATCCCTGCTGAGCCTGCCTGGTGGTGTCTTGAAAAGTGTGCACCTTTTTCTGACTCAGTTCTCTCACATACAGCATCTGGTGTCAAAGTAGGCGTTGGTGGGAACCGTTGCTCTTTCTGGTATTTGACCTTAAGATGCCATCTTCCCAACTTCATGGTTCGTTCTTGTTTAGAGCAGCTTAGGCCAGTAGGCCTTCTGCGTTCTCTGCTGTTTGTGCTGAGAGGGGCTTAGTCTAACTCAGTCTAGCATTTAGTAGGATACCGGAGAATTTCTGAAAGGAATGGAACTGAAACTGAGGGAAGGATTTTTTTTTTTTTGGTTAAAGTAAGTACTTTTGTGAGTTAAATGACAGCAGCTCCTTCGCATTGAAGACTGAGCCTTTTTTGGCTCAA
The DNA here is from genome assembly GCA_015711505.1 of Sylvilagus bachmani. Classification (NCBI taxonomy): domain Eukaryota; kingdom Metazoa; phylum Chordata; class Mammalia; order Lagomorpha; family Leporidae; genus Sylvilagus; species Sylvilagus bachmani. The sequence continues at coordinate 30,272,840 of CM027397.1, read as the reverse complement.
ACCCTTTCTCTGAATTTGGTGTTACAAATCCCGCTTTCTGCAGCTAAATCCTTCTGCAGAAAGTGGGGTCATTTTAAAATAAAATGTGTGTCATCTATCATTCTGTTGTCCACCAGCTACTGACCAGAATGAGCGTTAGGAGCCCAGTTAGAGGCCGCTGGTGGGGCAGAGGATTAAAAGATGTATAAGCTGGATGCCAGGGAGCTTCTGGCCTGGTAGAGTATTAGCCACTTTGCAGGATATAAACCTCTAGGGCATCAGATGGAGATATGTTGGGGATTCATAGGCTCCGTTTCTGAAAGCCCCCCACAACTGTGCACTTTTTTTCTTTTTTTCCCTAACAAGGTTTCTGGGCTTCAGGGGAGTTCTTAGGCACTGAGTCACGAAGTTGATTGACAGGGAGAGACAGGTCTTCCATCCGCTGGTTCGTTCCCCAGTTGGCTGTAATAGCTAGGGCTGGGGCCAGGCCTAAGCCAAGAGCCAGGAGCTTCCTCTGGGTCTCCCACGCCAGTGGCAGGGGCCCAAACTCTTGGGCCATCTTCCACTGCTTTTCCCAGGTCATAAGCAGAGAGCTGATCAGAAGTGGAGCAGCTGGGATATGAATAGGAGCCCATGTGGGATGCTGGCGTTGGCTTTACCGGCTACATCACACTGCCAACCCTGGATAGGAATTTCTACATAGGAAAAAAAAAATATAAAGCAAATTCCTAATCTGTCACACTCGAAGCTTGAAATAGCCAACATCTTTTCCCTAGGGTTTATGGAATACTGTGATGAAAGATAACCTGAACCAGTTGGGTTTTCTATATAATGTGAGCACAGGTTTTTGGAGCTCTTTTTGTTGTTCAAAATATTCTTTGGCCTGTTTGTGCCAGAGTGATACAGAATGGAAGTTACCAAATTTTGTCAGAGCATCTTTCCAGATAAAATTCTCAGCAGTACATATGCAGAGACTGATTCCTGTTTGGTTCTCACTTTGCATCCCTTTCCTGGCTCTCTTGCATCCTTTCATTGACACAGCCAAACATGTAGGAAAATGCCTGGACAGCTGATGCCGAGGTGGAGATGAGGGATTTGTAACCTGATAGTATAGTGCAAAAGAAATGCCTTACAGAGGGGGATTTGTGTCACCCACTTAGAAAATCGCTTTCTGCTCTGAGCACACCTACACTCTCCCAGCAGTGCAGGGAAGCACAGTAGATGCCTACTAAATGCCTGTGGAATGTTACAAGCTGCATCTTCCTGAAGTAACAGACTGTTGACAGCTACTGGACAGTGTCTTAAGAAACCTAACTTGGAAAAGAAGATGTAAGAGATTGATGCACCAACACAGTCTCTCTAGTTGCTTACAATTTGTTACTGTATTTCAAAGACTCTTCATTAAATTTCTTATGAAGGCTGGAATTTCTGAATTATGCCTTTTGTTCAGAATAGCCTCTGAGGACAAGAACATTTAAGGCAATAGAGATAGCATTGAAGTTGGCATTTTCTGTGTGTTAACATTAGATATTAGCTAATGAAGTTGGTGGAGGTAGGACTTAAAAGCTGCTAATATACCATAATGCAAAATTGTCTTGAACTTGCAATAACATTTTGTTGGATTTTTTTTTTGTTGTGAAAAAGGCCATGTGGTTATGCCTCAGAGCCAGTTTCCTGGACTCATTCAGTACTCTGTTGATAGTTAAGAAGCATTTTAATATCTGAATTTAATTTTCTGATTTTACAAATATTCATTTCTTAGAAAATTTGAATATTTCCAAAAAATAAAATTCAGTATCTTGTTATCCTGCTACATGGAGTTAAATGCAGTTCAATGTTTGGTGCATTTCTTCACACTCTTTTTTTCAATGTATAAATATTAAAACTTATTTTACAGTTGAGATCATACTGCATATATGGTACTGTATTTTGCTTTTTTTTTCTTTTTTTCTTTCAACGTCGGAGCATTTTTCCCATGGCATTAAAAATTGTCTTTGAAAATGGAAAGCATTTTGGGCTGTCAGCATTTAACTGAAAATGTTTTCTTGGTGTGACATGTGTATCTTTGTAATTGGTTTGATTTAGTGTGCTTTACTTCAATAAAAATTCAGTATTACAATTTACAGGTTGGGGTGGGGAGTGGTATCTCCTTCAACTTCCCAAGGTCTTCCTAGTAGAATTTCTTTTTAAGTGGTCCAGCTCCCCTGGTACATCTAAAACACTACATGGACACTGCAAATGCTGCTTGCCTGGCACTTCACAACCCAGCTTTGTACAGGGAGTGCTGCACACCTGAAGGGTGCCGTTCATAGTAGTGCAAGGAGGCCAGGGGCCTGGGGCTCCTGCCGGGATGCTGCCCACGTGGCTGGAGTTGTGGGGATTGCAGATCCCCGCTCTCCGTGGAAGATGCGTTGATGGAGCAGAGGGCAGCTCTGATGGAGCCTGGGCTGGTGGGTGGACAGTGCTGCTCCCCAGGGCCTGCCCCTTCTCCCGGGGCTTGTCAGGGTTGGGAAGCAGGCAGCGCAGTCAGAGTTGCTGGGTCTGGGGCAGTGAGACGGGCCGCGTCGGCGTTTGCTCTTCCTCTGCCTGTGTGTGATCTAACTATACTGGGAAATGGATTATGTGTAATTAATTCTGCAAACAGCATTTTTCTATCACCTTAAGCATGAACTCCGTATAATGATAGCTCTGTGCTACTTATTTTAATAATTTACCATGTAACTTGAATTCCAATAACCTGGACTGTAAATTCGTGTTAGCTCCAGCGGGAGCCTTCAGAGTTAATTAAATCATCCTAATCCTCTCCCCCACTCTATGCTCCTGCACTAATCATTTAAAATTGATGCAGAAACTTTGAAATTGATTTTACTTATCTTGTATTAAGCAGTTGAGACTTCTCTGTCTAATCATGCTGCTTGTTCTGCTTTTGTCAATTGATACTCCTGTAGCCCTTTGGAAAAAGTGTATTTTTAGCAGAAATTAAGTTGTGTGCCCTCAGGACATACAACTTAGTTTTTTCAGCTGTGAAGCATGTTCAGATTGTCTGTACTTGTATAGGCTGGATTGTTCATGTGGCTTAGCTAAGGTTTCCTAAAACATCTTCTAGTAGCTGTTACTGGTTTATAAAATAAAATTTGGGATGTGCAAAAATACCTATTTTTTTGGTTGTTACTTTTTTTTTTTTTCTTTTTTGGACTTATGAAGTCTTTGGGGACAAGGAAGTAGATGAACCCAGAACAGATGCTCACCAGTGAGACTAGGTGAAGGCAGTGTTGCACATTGTGGTTTTACTTGGGCTGTCAGCAACCCATGTCCTAGACCCTGTGGAAAGAGATAGCTTTCCAGAAGGTCCTGGAGAGTTTTCAGGTTGACCAAATCGATGCTTAACGTATCTTTCTTAGGGAAGCAGTAAGCATTTGCTTGAAGGGCCTAATGCACTTCTGATGACTGTTGTGAGTCTTCAGTGTTCGCCATTGCCCTGGGACCCTCTGCAGTAACAGGAAAGGCATGGGCTGGGGTGTGTTGGAATTTGTGTGTGTGTGTGTGTATGGTTTCTAGTGACAAAGGGGATCCTGAATTTAGTAACTTAAGTGCCTAGTTTATTGCCGAATGCCCCAGATTTGCAGTATAATTAATGACTTCAGAACCTTTTGCTTTAGGAAGCAAGTGTGAACAGATTGTCATTTAAGTGTCTGGGCACTTTTGGGTTTTATGTTATGAGCTGGGACGTTAGGAAAAAAGACACGATGGCCCTAAAGGAGTTTACAGTTTTGAGGTAGACTTTTGAAAAACCAAGCATTTGGAGATAGTTGAGTTTTAAGTTTGATGGCAATGATGTAAGTGAAGAGAGCTGCCTGTGTGTATTTCCTGGCCTTGGAAGTGAATAAACATTAACAGCTCAACCTGGAATTTCAGTCATGAGGGGTAGGACTCGTAGCATTGTTGTTCAAAATTCAGTGAATCCGATGAATGTTGTGGCCCAGGCACCACGTTAAGTTCCTTCACTAGAGGTGACACTTTGTATAGGAAGAGAGGGTTGATGGTGCTAAATGAAAACAGCCCGAGATGTTTCTTTTGCCTTGTTTTTTTTTTTTTAAACCTTTTAAAAGAAAACCATATGTGGGTTGGGGAAGAGGCAGTACAGTTTCTTTCTGAAGGTGCTAAGTTTATGATGCCCACTGAGCAGTTAGGAACCCGGGGGTGTCCTTGAGAGAAATGTTTGCCTCTGTGGGACCGATTAGGGAGACACTGATGCTAAGGGGGGGAGGATGTCACCCTGGGTGAACCCAGCCTGTTGGGCAAAATAAAAGCCCGCACAGGTGGCCGAGGAAGGAGCAAAGAGGAAGAGGAGCCAGCAAGAGGCTGATATAGGAAAGCTGGGAGAAAGAGGAAGGGGCCTAGGGGAGGTGCCGGAGGAAGGACGGCGGAAGTGACGGCTGTTGGAGGAACTGCGTCCAGTGGTGGTGGTGCGGCTGCAGATCTGGCAGGGAACGAGAGTAACTTGAGAGGTGAGGCCTGAGGTGCAGGCCAACCCTAAGCCCTGGAGCCATTTCTTTGCAAAAATACTTGAGGCTTTAAGAGGCGGTGGAATAACTGTAATAGGAAGACAGGTTTTCCTTGAGTGAGTCCCAGCTCTTAGTTACAGCCTGTTGACCCTGCGAGGATTACTTAGCCTTTTCAACTTGTTTTTTTCATCTGCAGAACAGAAGTGCTGTAGATGTCATAGCATTTGGAAGGATTAAGCTTTAAAAAGGACCTAATGTAGTACCTGATATAGGAAGTCCTCTGACATTCGAGCTTTTTGTTTTTAATTATTATTTAAAAAAATTTTTTTTTTGAAGATACTAACTTTGTAGTCTTCAGTGCTGCAGACAGACCCTCGTAGGTGTCTTCTGAGCATCAGTGGGAAGGACAGTGAGTAGTGAGATACTGCTCACTACTACCGGGAGAGGATCGAGGGGAAACTTTCTGTGTAGGGTGCCCAGAGCAGCTCAAGAGGAGGTACGGGCCGGCGAACACTGTCAGAAGCTGGGAGGTCGGTGCTTAAGGCCTGGGGTTTGAGCACGTTGTCTACAGAGTACTTGTGGAGCAGGAGCAGTATTAGGGGGAATTCGGCTGATTTCATGTGGTAGGAGGCAATTAGCTTTCAAATTTAAACCATATATCTAGGCTCTAAAATTAGAGTGAGCCCCCACTGAATAATACTGTGAGCCTATTTTAAAATGTAGAGATAGGACTCCTGTTCTCTGAAAATGTTGATTTTACCAGATGGTGATCTGAAATCTTGTTAGCAACGATCTCTAGCTGAGGCTAGAATAGTGTAGGGGCAGTTAAGGCGGAAAATCCACTGCGAGTGATAGAAGACTTTCAAAGCTGATGGTTTGTGCTTCCCGGCCCGATCGTGCCTTTCAGGGGTTTATCCTGAACATTCAGGAGTTGAATTTAAGGCTGATTTCCTAAAGGTGTTCAAGAGTCCAACCATGAGTGCTGGGTGGATTTAATAACTCTTTAACATTGAAAGTAAAGCAGTGAGATGATTGGCACTGTCCTTGCCATCCCTCCTCAGAGAGAACAGTGATTTAGGCTGTAGCAAGGGATATCTGCCCAGCAAGTCCACTTGGCTGATCACATAACCCTGTTTGTCCAGGGCAGACCCACTTTGTGCCCTAATGTGCTGGTGTAATTGTTAAACAGTGGCCCCTATTCAGGCTTGACAGTGGGATTGGGTGATAAGTTACGCGGTTACCTTATGTAGAGGGGAGGTCTGAAGGAGCCCACTCAGGCCTGGAAATGTCACTCTGTTGAGCACCACACGCAGATACGGCACATTGGAGTGGTGACCCTGGGTCACTAGAATGCCCAGTGTAGAGCAAGCACCCCCTGTCCTCATCTGTGAACGGTCTACAAGTAGGTGTGTGTTAGTAGAGTAGGAGGGAGAGCTTCATGGTGTACCGGACACCCAGCACGGTGCCTGACACATAGTAAGCCTTCAGCAACTGGTAGTATCATCAAGAAGACCTGTCAAAGCTGGAGGATTCGTTTTCCCCAAATAAAACGGTAACTGCTCACTGGTGACCCCTTACGAAGCAAATAGACATCTGTGACAACATGGAAAATGAAGTGGGTTGCTTTCAAAAGGGTCGACTAACCGAGCAACTCTAAAACCTTTTTTCTTCTTCCTAGGTCTTAGTGGTGCAATGGCTAGTATAAGCGTGCGTTCGAGTACCCCAGGCTCTCCTACACATGTAAGCAGTGGATCGAATGCTAGTCGAAGGAGAAATGGACTCCATGATGTCGATTTGAACACTTTCATATCAGAAGAAATGGCACTCCACTTGGACAATGGTGGAACTAGAAAGCGTACCTCAGCCCAGTGTGGCGATGTCATTACAGACTCACCAACCCATAAACGCAACAGAATGATCTAAACTGCAGACATTTTCACACCCACCATGCTGCTTGAAAGCCACTTGATCCTCAACATATACGATTAGCGCAAAGGAAACATGAGGCCATCTTCCCTTGTTCACTGTTTAAGACAAGTGAATTCTGTAGTGGTCGCCATAGAAGGAAGTTGTAGGTATTTCCAGTAGATGCCTCTTGTAACCACGGCTTTCTTCAAACTGTAATCCTAGCAGAGGACATCAGATGTCGTGTAGTTGTTAGCAAGATCATCATAGGCAAACATATATCCGTTCCAAGGCTAAAAGTGACCTTAACTGTATTTATTCTCAAAGGGAAAGGAAATATCAGATGTTTATTTGGTTATAGAATGCTTTTTTTTTTTTTCCTTTTGGTCCATTTCCTGCTGTGTTGAGTATTTTGCTTCAACAGTATTGCCAGGTACCTAAAATTATCTAAAAACATGATTGGCTTCCTCGTCAAATCGATAGGCTTCCATTCTTGCAGCAGCACTGTACCATGCACCTGGTTCTGTGTAACAGTGTGCAACTTCTCATTAGTGGACTGTGCCCAGTTTTCAGTTTTCAAAACAGTCTCAATTCTGGTGATTTGTGTGATGTAAAGAGGTGCTATGATGGTCATGCAACTAATACTTAATACACAGAACTTTATTGGATTCACTGTGTGTGTGTTAGTGCTCTAAAGGTAGCAATATTACTGAACTGCCCCCAGATGCACCCTGTAGGCTTAAAATACTCAGTTTTATGACAAGTACTCCTTCCTATGCAGGGTATTTTCCTTATGGTAAATGTACACATGTAGACTGCATTCAAGGTGACCTTGAGAGAGCTCATGAGCTTGGAGAGTGGGCTCTCTCTTTTGGTGCAGTGTTAGAGGGAGATGGATTGGGGGGAGGGGGGATTCTACTCTTTCGTACCCTGTTTGCCATTTTTCATGGACGCCCTATTGAGTGCAGTTTCCATTGTCACAGATGGAAGATGCTCAAGGTCTGTCTGATCTCCTAATGTGATTGCAACTTAAAGAGCAAAACCCAACTCGCCCCATCTTCCAACACCTCTCCTAAGAAGTGCAGTTTGGAATCATTCTGGAAAAGATCAAATCGCATGGAGGTTGTCTAGATGTTAGGTGAAGCTAAATAGAAGTTCTGAATAGATTCCTCTTTTGAGTAAATATAAGACCTCTTGTAGCTGCAATGTTTTAGAGCATGTTTCATCTTCATTTTTAATACCTTGAACTGAATGATAGTGTTTTTTAGATGAAGAACTGATGTCAGCCTGCCAGGTACTGTAATTTACTCTATCATATTATATTATATATCAAGTAGGACAGTGAAAAATGTTTCCTTGCAAACTTGTAGTCCAGGATCAGTTACTTCCTATTTTTATCCTTAAATGACCATTGCAAATCAGTGTAAGGGTTTTTCCGGTAATTACTCACAGCACTTTGTTAAAGTTTGCAATTTCTTCAGCTATTTAATAATACCTTTCTGTGAAGAAACTTTGCTAAGTTAACCATAATATTCATTGACTGGGTGAGACGTGAATGGAATATTAGATATGTGTGAATTGAAGTTCTGTAACCATTATAGATAGAGCCCTTATTTAAAGAAGTGAATTCCATACTGAAACTAGGAATGAAAGTGAGGTATTTCTAAATTTTTGCAATGTGGATAATTTTTTTGGTTTGAACATACTAGCAGGAAGAATTAAAGCAATCCTTCATTTGACCTGAGACGGACACGCCTGTGCGGTACTCTGAAGGCTCCCTTTGGAATACACCAAGCCACGCGCTGGCGTTGTCTCTGTTCATCTGTCCTTGGGATTCCGATTCTGGAGCTGGGGTTTGCTGCTGTGACGCTTTGCTCAGAAGCAGCCAGAACTCTTCTCCTACAGGATTTTGAGATTGAGGAATACATATTTAATCTCCCCTTTATGCCTTCGTTCTCGTTCCTCTTTCCAAGTTGAGTTACTAATTTTTTGGTTGTTTTGTTTAAGTTGGTGCTCTGAAGCTTAATCTCAGTACCCTTTACTCTCAATTGTCAAATTTTGATAAAACATGTGCCATTTTCTTTGGAAAGAAAGCAGGTCTTAATGTCTGCCAGAACACAATTTATATGCCTTATTGGCCCCATTAAACTTTTTAAAAACTTTAGCATTTGTTACTTGTTTTCCATTGCATCTAATCTCAAGTGCTACTTCCCACTTACAGGAGCCCCCTCCCGCACAGCGCTCTGCTGTGGACACAGCAGGCAGAAAGGGAACTGATCTCTCTTAGGAGGACTTAGTTCTGACAGCTAGAGTTCCTGAAGCATTTCTTCATACCAGTTCAGACACAGAATGAATCACTTAAGATAACGTACGTGTGTGGTACTTTCTAAAAAATAGCATTGGCGTTTTCAGTCTCTTGAGCAGTGCAGGCTGGATTCTAAAACTCACCAGTTTAACATGGGTGGGGGACAACAGAACCTCTTTGTCGTAAACTGGAGTCTGATTCTTGGATTCACCACAGCGCATTAGTTTTGCTCCTGTTGCCTCACGTGGCGTGAGCTGGCCGAGTCATCCTTACACAGCGGCGTTCTGAGCATGGCTGAAGTACTAAAAACTTAACGATAATGTTTCATATTTTATAGAGCAAAGTTGCTGGAGAGCATTTGGCTGAATGCAGAGACCTGCAGTCCAGCTCTTCAAGGTGGTCTACCCAGCGGGAGTAGCGGTACACACCTTAGCTCATGGAGTGAATAAGTCATTAAAAACAAACAAAAAATGATGGGGCTTGTCTGCTGTTTTGCTCACCACATCTGAAATAAAACGAAGTTTAGGCTTTTAAAAACGAATTAGTCTTGTACGTTTTTTCCCAAGGGTGGTTGAACTGATTAAACTTGGAACTGAGTGGCCTGGAGATTTCCATCCAGCAGAAAGCAAGGCTGGCCTTCCCTCCTTCCCCACCAGAGGCTCGTCAGTGCCTGGGGGCTGTGGTTTTGAAAAGGGGCCTTGAGCTTGGGATGTGGTCAGCACGGCGACTTTTAGAAAGCGGTTGTGACCCGAGTCATTACATTGTTGGTATGAGAGGTAGGGTGGTGACTGTTAGCAGATTGTTCGGATTTCATTTTGTGAGGTTTGTCACAACCTGGCGTTGTATCCATCAGAATCTCCATTGAGATGGTCTGGACTCTTGGAATGAAGAAAACAAGATCCATGGATTTAAAGCAGATTGCTCTGGTCATGTGTTTATAGTATGTGGCCTCCTTGAAAACTGTCAAATTTATATAGTTTAGATGCCCTTATCCCGTGTTTATTTGAAAGAGGGAGCACAGAGGACCCTGCCCATTTGCTCCTCAGATGCCTGCAACAGCGGGGACTGGGCCAGGCTGAAGCCAGGAGCCAGTCACTCCTGGGTCAGTGGGGACTGAGCTGAAGCCAGGAGCCAGCCACTCCTGGGTCAGTGGGGACTGAGCTGAAGCCAGGAGCCAGCCACTCCTGGGTCAGTGGGGACTGAGCTGAAGCCAGGAGCCAGCCACTCCTGGGTCAGTGGGGACTGAGCCAGGCTGAAGCCAGGAGCCAGCCACTCCTGGGTCATCCACGTGGTGGCAGGGTCCTTGACACCTGCCTCCCAGGAAACAGTCTGGATTTGATCCCAGGCACTTCAGTATGGAATGTGGCATCCCGGATGACCCACAACGGTTGCCCTGAGGGGTGTGGTGTTTAAGCGGGGACAGTATTGGAGAGACGAGCAGGCTGACTGGCACACTGGATGTGGTGTTTGGCATGGCGAGATCAGTGTTCTACCTTCTGGGATTGAGCTGCACTGTAGTTCAGAAGAGCAAGCTGACAAGGGCAGGTTTTCGGGTTCCACCCAGGTTTTATGGCTCTTGGCGAAAACAGGAAGCTTCATTGATGCCATTCCAAGTTTCCGATGTGTAGTCTCTTTTATTGGTATTGATTTTGTGCTCTTAAAATACGTGAAGTGACACACTGCAGGTTAGAGTGAGTTTGTACATGTTGTGACTGAGTGGTATTTCTTGGTGTGATGGGCCTTTATGCAGATCCGGCTGCTCATAATTCGTGGTCGTGAAACGGTTGAAGTTTCTGTGGGATAAATTTCTGCAGATGAAATGGCCAGTTCAGAGAAACCCATGTGTAAGACCTGACAGGCCCTGCTGCGTGACCCCCCTGCCGGTACCCCCGCATGCTTCCAAGAGTGCCTGTGCACCTGCCCCCCACCCCACCCCATCTTGCCAGTGTTGGCCATCTGTACTTCACACAGACAGAAGCCATTTTTGCCCGCTCACGTGAAGGGAGATTTCTTTGGTGTCTTGTGAGTTTAAATGCTGACCTCACTAGCTCTGGGAATCTGAGAAAGCTTGCCACCTGGGCTCAATGTAATCATCTGAAAAAGGTATAATAGGAAAAAAAAAATGTGATACTTAGTGACTCGAATTCCTTGGAAGTTGGGCACATTGACATCAGTGCACTGTGCTGTTGAGAAATTGACACTACATTTTTTGGAAGCACACACACACCCTTATTATTACTATTATTATTTTTGTTAAGGTTTTATTTATTTGAAAGGCAGAGTTAGATCCTCCATCTACTGGTTCACTCCTTACATGGCCACCACTTCCAGAGTTGGGCCAATCTAAAGCCAGGAGACAGTAGCTTCCTGCAGGGCCCAGCAGTTGGGTCCTCATCTGCTGCTTTCCCAGGCATGTTAGCAGGGAGCTGGATCAGAAGTGGAGCAGCCGGGACACGAACCGGTGCTTGTATGGGATTCCAGCACCACAGGCTGCGGCTTTACGTGCTATACCACAGCGCCAACCCCAGAAAGGCCCCGTTGTCCTGCCATTCTTCACCCTCCCCAAAGGTAAAGCCCAGGAACAGAGTTGGGGCTTAACCTGACAAGCCATCTTTGTGCTAAAAGTCATGAATTTAGCCTTTGGGATAGCTGATTGGTCGGTGGTTTTTTAGGAGTGGTGTTAGTTGGGGGAAACTGGAACATTTTCATCTTGAAAATGGACTGATGGACTGTGTCCTGTGGTGGTTTGAGACCAGGTAACAAATGTGAAACGTGTGGGTGCCACCATGCGCTGTTTTTCAGAGCAAGCACTTGTCCTCGTGTGAGCGAGATCTTGGCACCTTCAAGTCTAAGGCCTCCCAAGAGGATGTGACAGGTCAGCAGTGTGGCCACCTCGCTTCATTAGTACCTGGCCCTCGGAGGGGGGCCACGCCGCATTCCGGTGAGGGAGTTTGGGTGCTAATGTGTTTGTGCGTAGTGCGGGTCCTGCAGCGAGACTGCAGTTGGTGTGAGGGCTGGGGTGCTGCTTTGGTTCAGCTCTGGTGGGCACGTTCTTCAAGCTGCTGGAGGTGTGCAGGGCTCTGCTCGTTCACGGAGCTGCTTTTGAGAGCTTCAGCAGGCAGGTTTTGCAGGAAGGTTTGGGGGTACTTGGCAGCCAGCCACCACTGGTTTCCAGGGCTGCTTTCAGCACCTGGGGGCCCAGTGGCCTCGGCAGTGTTTGCTTCTGGATGCATAATCCAGATGTCCTCTGTCGGTCCATCCAGGCTTGTGCCGCTGTCACTTTTGTGCTTTGAGGAAAGATTCTGAGACCACCTGTTCCCTGCTCCTCCTGGAGTGGCGCCAAGGCTGATTCCCTGTGGGAGAGGTTCATCCCCCCCATTCCCCAGCCTCTTTTCCCACAGTCATTGTCATGATCCCAGTGGCTGTGTCACTTTCCAGGTGTACTTAGGAAAAACATTTTTTAAAGAAGGTTTATTTTATTTGAAACGCAGAGTCACAGAGAGAGGAAGGGAGATAACAGAGATCTTCCATCTGCTGGTTCATTCCCAAATGGCTGCAGTGGCCTGTGTTGGGCTAGGCTGAAGCCAGGAACCAGGAGCCAGGAGCTTCATCCAGGTCTCCCATGTGAGTGCAGGGCCCCACGCACTCGGGCCACCCTCTGCTGCTTTCCCAGGCTGGTTAGCAGGGAGCTAGATTGGCAGTGGAGCAGTGCTGCCCATATGGGATGTTGGGGCGTGGCAGGTGGTGGCTTCACCTGCTGTACCACAATGCAGGCCCCTGTAGGAATCAACCAGGAGGTTTTGATGTGCTGTCTGGGGCCTCCTAGGTTATTGTCAGTGTTTCATGGCACTGTGTGGACTTCCTCATTTCCGTCTGTCTCAGACACCCTGCCTCCCCCAAGACCCTTACGCAACACACGACGTAACCAAAGCGAGTCTCAGAAGGCCATTGTCACCGTGTGTGATGCACTCGTGGTACCAGTTGCCCTGTGTCACCTGCTGCATTGACTTTGCAACCAGCTCAGGACTGGGGATGTTTCGTGAATGAGTAAGTAGATTAAAGGTGGCTTGGAAAAGCCTTCTGGGTTTTCACAAAATCCTCGTTTTTCCTCCTGTGCCTGCAGTGTGTCCAGAACTCTGGGGTGTGGGTAAGAGCAGGCCTTGGGGGTCAGTGAGATGTGAGAATCCCACTCCCTGACCCTGCCAGGGATGGTGCGTGGTGTGTGGTTCACCGGTAAATGGGGTCCTCATGGTCGTCACCCGGCTGGAAAGAGTTCCTCCTTAGGGCAGCTGCTCTCGGGCTGCCTGCCACTCACCTTCAGGCCCCTGGGCTTCGAGGAAGTCCAGGCATGATCAGCAGGTTTCTGTGGGGGCAGGGTGCTTGGTTGGGCTTGGCAGGAGGAAGTGGGCACCCACAAGGCCCCAGGGTGTGGTGATGAGTCATGGCTCACCAGGAGTGACCCGGCAGCAGCTTCCGGAACCTGGTAGGGCTGTGTTACCCTGGTGGGGGGAGGTTTAAAAATCCTGATTCTTGGGCTCCCTGCCTACACTCAAACTGGCTCCAGAGATCTGGGGAGAGGAACCGAGTCCCACCACCGTGTACCCCTGTTTGTTTAAAAGTTGCGTGAGTACTGCTTGTATCTGGGGGACAGAAGTGGATTGCGCAGAGTGGTGCATGTGAGGTCCTGCGCGTCTTCCGGATGTGATGTGCAGTGAGCCTGGAACTGCTGCAGGGGAACTGGGCCACAGTCAAGGCTGACCGATACAACAGAAAACAGACCGAGGGTCCACAGCGCGTCTGCTGTTGCACCAGCTCACCAGCCGTTCTGTTGGCTGAAGCAGTGTTCTCCCCGTGTTCCCGGGGACCCCCAATCTCCCTGCCCAGTCAAGTGTTTACTGACTACACCCAGTTTAAAAAAAATAGCGTAAGTATACTTGTGCTCCTGAAACCCGGTGCGCATAGCGGTTGTTGACACACGACGCCTCGCTCCGCTCAGCCCCGCTGCCTCGGTTTCCCCATCCGTGCAGGGGAGGCTGGCGAGGTTGAAGGATGAAATGAGATGTTGCCTGCCATGGGTGAGTACTGTGTGAACCCTCAGTCGCATTGCTAATCGTCACGTCTCCTGGGGGGAGGGAGCCAGTTGTGCTGCCCTTGTGAGAGGAGGGGCTGAAGGAGAGGAGAGGAGAGGGTGGGGTGGGGAGGCTGGTGGGAAGCCTGGTGACAGCAGGGGTGGCTTGCATGGTGCTCCTCTCTCGGTTTGTCCTGGACCTGGGCTGATTGCCTGCCCCAGCTGTAACCCATGAATAGCACACGTACTGCGGGTGACCGACTCCTGCGAAGCTGCCTGTGACCTGACGTCAAAGCAGCCCAATGCAATCCTTTTTCATTTCCCTTTCTGAAGATTTGTTTGCTTATTTAAAAGGCAGAGTTAGAGAAGGAGAGAGAGCCTCCATGAACTGGTTTGTTTTCCAAATGGCCGCAACAGCCAGGACTCAGCCAGGAGCCCGGAGCTTCATCTGGGTCTCCCACATGGGTGCAGGGGCCCAAGCACATGGACAGTCTGCCACTGCTTTTCCAGGCACGTTAACAGGAACTTGGATTGGAAGTGGAGCAGCTGGGACTCAAACCGGCACCCATATGGGATGCCAGCTCTGCAGGCCGGGGCTTAACCTGCTGAGCCACAGCGTGGGCCCCTGTAGATCTGTTCTCAGAGGTGCTCTGACCCTCCTCTCCCGCCTTCTCTGCCCCTCATTTCGGCTTGTGTCTCAGAATTTCTACTGGTTTAGTTTCAGGCTGGCTTTCCTGGAGAACTGTGTCTACGTGCGTACTGTAGACAGTGAACAGTGAAGGGATGTGCAGGGTCTGAATCCACCCGTACGAGGAGGGACTGGGTCCGAGGAAAGGTGAGTGCGCCGCTCGCCCGTTCCCCAGCCTCCCAATCCGGAGACAATCAGACGCAGCGGGGAGCCAAGTCTAGTGCGTAACAGAGCCTTTTATAGCACAAAACCGCAGAGTCATTGGGGCAGGGCTAAGGACCAACCTATCACTTAAAGGGTCACTTTACGGGGCGATTTTCACAGGACTAGCCATATGTCTATATACTTGATATCAGTTGGTGCCACTTCTCCTGATGTTGGGTAGCCAGTTAGCTTTAGTGGTAAACAACTTTGGATTGCGCCCGCCTTACTTCCTTTCGGCACCATCTTTGAATTGCTTCGTGTAACTAATTTCCCCACAGGATGGAGTGGGCACTTGCCACAGTTAAGACACCACCTGAGATCCTGGGCTCAGTCCCAGCTCTGCACGTCCCGGAGGCCCGAGAACTGGAGTCCCTGCCGTCCACGGGGGAGGCTCAGATTGAGTTCAGCGGCTGTTGTGAGCATTTGAGGAGTGAATCCGTGGGTGGGAGATCCTGGTCTGCCTTGCAGATAAGGTGAATGAGATGGAGGGAAATCTTCGACTGAAGGGATGAAGGAACGAGAAGACCGGGGGTCAAAGGGTTTGCCAGCCCAGGATCTGAGCACAGGCGTCTGGCTCCTGTCCGGTCCAGGAGGTGTTAGTGAACGCTCCTTGGGTTCAAAATCGGGGAGTTTGGAGACTGTGCAGTTGTAGGAACTTAGGCAGATCTCAGACCCAAGATAACAGTCTAAGAGCCTCCCAGATCTGCCTCCTAGACAGCTGGCTCCCAGCATGCGGCCTGGGACTTGCTTGAGCCTGGTCAGTGGGGTGAGCCCCTGTCTTAGCCACAGCATTGAGGGGGTGTGGACAAGGCTGGGCTCTCCCTGCACCCGAAGAGCCACACACCTACAAAGGCCTGACCCTCATGGGGGCATCTGAGGCCGGGAGCCCTGCATTCCTGCCGGGTGACTCACTTCCTGTTTGGGCAGTGGAATGTGGAAGACTGCAACAACCCGGTCAGCTCCCTGGGAACGGCTGGGCCCGCCCCCGTCAGTCTTAAAGTGACAGTTCCCCAGGGCAGGGCATGTGGGCCTGGATCAGATGGAGTTAGGCTTTGAGCTCAGGGAGTCTGCTGCAGTCCCGGTGCCCCCTCGCTCTCCCAAGGACCCACTGCTGCCCCCGACACCCTGTGCCCGGTCCGCTTTCCTGTGCCATTTGGGCTATGAGGACCAGCAGGGTCTGCTCAAACTGAGAATCCTGCTCAGCAGGGTTGCACTCTGAGATGCCGGCTGGGCAGGGAAGTGAGCAGGGAAGTGAGCGGAGCCACCCCGGGACAACAGTGAATTCTGTCTGTTTAAGGACCCCTGAGCCCAGCCAAGCAGGTCTGTGCACAGGGCTAGCCGTGGCTTCCCTGGGGTCAGGATGCCTAGGAGAATGGGTGGACGCCCTGCCAGATGCCTTCAGAACCAGCTCTTGAGTTTTCTGGGTCTCACCTCTAAGGTGGACCCTGTTGGCCATCCTGGACTTGGGGTTCTGGATTGGGCATTCAGGAAGCAGAGAATTTATGCTAGCCCACTACCCCATTCCCTAAGCATCTTGCCATTCTTAGGAATCTAGTGGTGCCCTTGGCCTGATCGTCCCTGGATCCCACCTGGGGCCGCGATCCTCCTGCTGGCTTTGGACAGGAGATAGGCCCTGGCCGTGTGCGGCGTGGGCCCCAGCCTCTGTGCGTCTCAGGACCTGCAGAGGGTTATGCAGAGCCCCAGGTGCGGTGCCAACGCCATCACGGTGCTTCGCATGCACAGCCCCTCCCACGTGTGAACGGGGCTGATGCCCAGAGGCGTTGAGTGGCTTTTCTGAGGCTGCCCAGCCAGGGAGGACTTGGAATTCTTGGGAGTGAAGTCCTGTCCTTCCCGTGTGACATTTCCTTGCCTGTGGCCCAGGGGGAAGTGTGACCTCTAGTGTCCTGTGGTCATCTAACTGGTTTGCAGTCTCTCCAGGCAAATGCAGTGTTTCATGAGCGAGACATCATTTCTCGTGTATGCATTTTTCCAAGGGGGGTTATGCTTTTTCTTGCTGCACTAAGTGAAATAGTAACACCATATAAAGAACACAGCAGGATCAAACACAGTAACGCTGCAGCTCTTAACGAGCTGTGTGGCCTTAAGTGAACCTAGTTAACTTCTCCGGCCTCGGTTTCCTCATCTGTAAAGAGCAGATGGCGATAGTTTCTTTCTTCCTTTCTTTCTTCCTTTCTTTCTTCCTTCCTTCCTTTCTTTCTTTCTTTCTTTCTTTCTTTCTTTCTTTCTTTCTTTCTCTCTCTCTCTCTCTCTCTCTCTCTCTCTCTCTCTCTCTCTCTCCTTTTTTTTTTTGACAGGCAGAGTGGACAGTGAGAGAGAGTCAGAGAGAAAGGTCTTCCTTTGCCGTTGGTTCACCCTCCAATGGCCGCTGCGGCCGGCGCACCGCGCTGATCCAAAGGCAGGAGCCAGGTGCTTCTCCTGGTCTCCCATGGGGTGCAGGGCCCAAGGACTTGGGCCATCCTCCACTGCACTCCCGGGCCACAGCAGAGGGCTGGCCTGGAAGAGGGGCAACCGGGACAGAATCCAGCACCCCGACCGGGACTAGAACCTGGTGTGCCGGTGCCGCAAGGTGGAGGATTAGCCTGTTGAGCCACGGCGCCGGCCATGCGATAGTTTCTATTTCAGGTTGTTGCTAGGCTTACTTGAATGTAATGACTTTAATACTTGTGAAGGTCTTCGAATAGCACTTGCCGTGGGGTGAGCGACCCGAGTCACCCCAGGCCTCAGCTCTGGCTCTCTCCTCAGAGGGGCTTCTGGTATCCGTTTGCTGTGTATCGCTTCTGAACCAGGCCAAATTCAGTGCACTGCGTGTCTTGTAAATAAAGTTTTATTGGCACACAGACACTTGTTCATGTATTGTCTGTGGCTGCTTTTGTGCTGCTGTGGCAGAGCTGCATACTTGGCTCAGGAAGCCGAAACATTTTACCCTCTGGTCCTTTGTAGAATACACTTTGCTGATCTCTGCTCTAGACCATTTCCTGTGCGTGTGTGTGCGTGTGCGTGTGCGTGTGTGTGTGTGTGTGTGTGGTTCTTAAAAACACAGATGGAATCATAGTGTAGGCCTCTCCTGAGCAGTGCCCCACTGAACGTCTAATCCAGGACCCTTTGCCTCCTCTGCGAGTTTTGCAGGGTTTGGCTGCGCCGTCACTTAGGAACCAACCTCCCGTGGGGTCGTTTGGTTTAATTAGGCCGCAGTGTGCATTTTTTGTCTTAGGTGTAGGATTTCTAGGCAGCAAGTGGACGTTCCTGGTGAAAACTTACATACATTTAGAAGTTTCATAGAGGGGCCGGCATTGTGGCGCAGGGGGTGAAGCCCCTGCCTGCAGTGCCAGCATCCCATATCGGAGTGCCAGTTGAGTCCCGGCTGCTCTACTTCAGATCCAGCTCCCTGCTAATGGCTGGGAAGCCAGGACTTGGACCCAGGCATTCTGATTGGGGTGCAGGTTGTACCAAGCGCCAGCCTGCAGCAGTACGCTCTTGATTTGGGGAGAACTGTGAGTGGCAGCGAGTGTTCAGTCAGTGTTAGCCATTGACAAGTCAGACTCTCCCTCCCTCGACAAGAAGGGAGCGGCTGGCTTCCTGCCTGGCTGTACCAATATCTGGGCTACGTAGGGGAATCTGGGCTTTTCCTGACCTAGAGAGCAGCACTGTTGCTAGTGTCTTCTCCTCCTGGATGGTCCCTTGGCCGGCCGCTGGCTCTGTTTCTGGCTGGACACTGCCATCTAGAGGCTCCTGGGCCACAGGGCACCTGACCCTTTCATCTCTCTCCTGACGCTGGGCTCCTGCCCAAGGGAGGGAGCTCATTACTGCACATAGGACGCATTTTCTGGAATCCTCTGAGAGCATCATGCTACACTGAGCCTTGGAGAGGCCTCAGATCAAGCTCCTTAAGGGCTTTCTGGGCATTTCTGGGCAGCATTTCTTTCTTTCTTTCTTTCTTTTTTTTTTTAAATTAATTTATTTGAAAGGCAGAGTTGTAGAGAGGCAGAGGCAGAGAGAGAGTTCTTCCATCCACTGGTTCACTCCCCAAATGGCTGCAATGGCTGGAGCTGGGCCAATCTGAAGCCAGGAGCCAAGAGCCTCTTCTGGGTCTCCCATGTGAGTGCAGGGGCCCAAGGACTTGGGCCATCTTCTACTGCTTTCCCAGGCCATAGCAGAGAGCTGGATGGGAAGTGGAGCAGCCAGGACTCGAACCGGCACCCATATGCTGGCACTGCAGGCGGTGGCTTTACCGCTACATCACAGCACCGGCCCCACAGCATTTCTTAATATGCAACTCCTGGACCTGCGGCTGACTCCCCTGGTGGGAGATGGTAAGCAACAGAGATCCCAGAGCAGATGTTTGGTGTTTGGGATGTCTGCATTCCGTTGTCAGAGTTGCCTGGGTCCCCTTCCTAACTCTGCCTGTGATTCCAGCTTCCCGCTCTTGAACAGTGGATTAAAGATCTTCATATGTGTCTCTCTGCTGTTCGTATAAGCAGAAAACATTTCAAAGAGGCACTTCTCTGATTTATTGAGAGAGAGAGAGGTAGAAAAACATCTCCATATGCTGGTTCACTTCCCAAATGCTCACACTAGCCAGGGCTGGGCCAGGCTGAAGCCAGGAGCCAGGGGCTTCATCCAGGTCTCCCTGTGGGTGGCAGGGACCCAGGCACTTGAGCTGTCCCCCGATTTGTGACTTGCCCAGCTTCCTTGGCAGCTGTGTGCAGCACGAGGCTCTATACTGGCCAATGGGACGTGAGTGAAAGTGGTGTCTGGAGCTTTTTGGGGGTGTTGCTCTGCTCCCCTTTCTGCCCTCCACAGAGCTGGACTCTGGAAGTAGTAGCTAGGGATGGAGCCCCTGGGCTGGGACATGAGGGCATCCATGGTGGACCAAGAAACCAAAAGAGATTAATTTATGGCGCCAGCATTGTGGCACAGAGGGTTACACGATGCTGGCATCCCAAATGAGTCCTGATTGCTCCACTTCTCATGCAGCTCCCTGCTAATGCACCTGGGCAAGCAGTGGACGATGGCCCAAGTGCTTGGGCCCCTGCACCCACGTTCTGCACGGCATAGCCCCAGCCCTTGTAGCCATTTGGGGAGTGAAGCAGAGGATGGAAGATTCTCTTTCTGGAGCTCTGTTGTTGAACCAAATAAGCCTTAAGGACAGAACAGACATTCATTTCCCTGACACCCTGGAGCCACCATGCCAGTCCCAGAACTACCTAATACCGAATTTTCTTTAAGTCAGAAAAGTGCACTCTTCTCTCACGTGGGCTGCTGCCATTTCGGCGTCTGTTACTTGCTATTGAACTGAGTGTCTTACCCCCTGGAGGAGTGGGTTGTGGGGGGTAGGGGGCCCTTGCTGCTTGCAGGAGCAGCTCCTGGTCAGCACCCCTCTGGCTGTCCCTCAGTGCCAGTAAGGACTGGAGAGACCAGTTCTTCCGGAAAGAACGGATCAGGATTGTGTCATTTTTTTTTTCATTGCAAACAATTATATACAAAAGAAACTGGCTAAGCCAACTAGGAACTCTATATCCCTTGAGCGCTCTGTTCTGTCTTCTGGTTGTAGCTGACAAGGCTCAGCCTTACCAATAGGCTATGAGCTGGAGGAACATTCTGGTCAGCAGCGTGTTCACACACACAGGGCATGTCTGAGCACTGCCCTGGAGCCGGTGCCCCAGGTTAGCCTTGTGCTCTGTAGTAACCCCTGGGCGCCCAGGTAGCAAATATTCAGTTATTCCCCTCATGTCTGGGCAGGGTTTGTTGGCACACAGATTTGTTACTTTTTTTTTTTTTTTTTAAGATTTATTTTGTTTGAAAAGCAGAGTAACAGAGAGAGCTTCCATCTGCTGGTTCACTCCCCAGATGGCAGCAGCAACAGCCAGGTCTCCCACATGGGTGCAGGGGCCCAAGCACTTGGGGCCACCTTCCACTGCTTTCCCAGGTGCATCAGTGAGGAGCTGGGTCAGAAGTGGAGCGGCTGGGTCACGGGCAGGCGCCCGTATGGGAGGCTGGCATTGGTGGTGTTGGCTTTGCCTGCCAAGCCTCTACGCTGGCCCACAGAGGTTTCTAAGATCCTGTCCGACTTTCAGGATCAGCTCCTACAAAACACAAACACTGCTGGTCTTGGAGCAAAGCGTCCACTCCTAAGGAGCCCCAAGAGAGACAGCGTGGACAGCCTCATGGAAGAAAGAAAACCACTGCAAGTTTCATTACCAGTGAACGAAAGGAAGGAGAGGGTAAGAGCAGGGGCCTCCCCTTCAACATTTGAAGAATAAGCGCACTGGGGCCGGCGTGCTGGCACCGCAGGTCAAGCCTCCGCCTGCGACTCCGGCATCCCATGTGTGCTCCAGTTGGAGACCTGGCTGCTCCCCTTCCAATGCAGCTCCCTGCTGACATGCCTGGGAAAGCAGCGGAGGGTGGCTCAGTGCTTGGGTCCCTGCACTCACATGGGAGACTGGGATAAAGCTCCTGGTTTTGGCCTGGCCCAGCCCTGTCCGTTGTGGCCATTTGGGGAGTGAACCGGCAGGTGGAAGACCTCTCTCTCTCTGTGTCTCCTCCTCTCTCTGTCACTCTGCCTTTCAAATAAATTTAAAAAGTCTTTTTAAACAAACAACTAACAAAAGTTGGCATTAACTATACGAGATATATATTTTTCAATTTAAATATATAAATAATATATAAACATTATTTTTGGGCCGGCGCCGTGGCTCAACAGGCTAATCCTCCGCCTTGCGGCGCCGGCACACTGGGTTCTAGTCCCGGTCGGGGCGCCGGATTCTGTCCTGGTTGCCCCTCTTCCAGGCCAGCCCTCTGCTGTGGCCCGGGAGTGCAGTGGAGCCCAAGTGCTTGGGTCCTGCACCCCATGGGAGACCAGGAAAAAGCACCTAGCACCTGGCTCCTGCCATCGGATGAGTGCGGTGCACCGGCCGCAGCGCGCCATCCACGACAGCCATTGGAGGGTGAACCAACGGCAAAGGAATACCTTTCTCTCTGTCTCTCTCTCTCACTGTCCACTCTGCCTGTCCAAAAAAATTATTTTTAAACCATCTGATGCTTTATTCTTCTCACATTCATGTCTTGTGTTGAGTTCTGTGTGGACAACATAGCGACTTAGCGCCTGCCTTGTACTGGCGTTGGGAGGACGAGCAGGTGCACGAGGCGTGGCCGCTGCTCCCCATGCATGTGGCAGTGATGAGGGCCAGCGTGGCTCTCTGCACAGACTGGGAGATGCTGCCTCTCCAGGAATGTCTGCACCCCGGTCCCGGACGTGGCCCCCATTGCAGCAGCAGTTGTCTGTCTCTCCCCGCTGGGAAAGCCCTCTCCCAGGGGAAGGAAGAATGGACTTTGAGCATCAGAACTTTGTGCTTGTCTCCTGTGTGATTTGCTGGGCCGAGCCTTCTGCTTTGGGGGTATTAGTAGGAGCTCACACCAGATCTCCTTTTTATTAAAATGTTGAAAGTAAATTCCACTGGCCATGAGTCCATATGCTGCAGACGGCATGGGAACCGCCAGGTGGTTGAAGACAGGAGTGGCGGCGCCACGGTGCTGCCTCCGCTCGCTCTCCCAGAGCTGTTTTATACCCGTGTGTCAGCCCCCTTCCTGTTGCTCCAGCAGATGCAGCTCCCGAGGCTGGATCCTTTATAAAGAAGAGGTTCGCAACGGATGGACGATCTCCCCCCCCCCCCCCCCGCTCTTCCTTTCAAATCAATAAGTAAGCTTTTAAAAAAAGACAAGAGGGCCGGCGCCGTGGCTCAACAGGCTAATCCTCTGCCTTGCGGTGCCGGCACACCGGGTTCTAGTCCTGGTCGGGGCGCCGGATTCTGTCCCAGTTGCCCCTCTTCCAGGCCAGCGCTCTGCTATGTCCTGGGAGTGCAGTGGAGGATGGCCCAAGTGCTTGGGCCCTGCACCCCATGGGAGACCAGGAGAAGCACCTGGCTCCTGCCTTCAGATCAGCGCGGTGTGCCAGCCGCCGCGGCCACTGGAGGGTGAACCAACGGCAAACGAAGACCCTTCTCTCTGTCTCTCTCACTGTCCACTCTGCCTGTTAAAAAAAAAAAAAAAGACAAGAGGGGCTGACCGATCCATCCATCAGTCACTTCCTGGCGCACTCAGCAGGCCCACCTCTGACAGTGTCTACCGCCTCTCACATGGCCACCCTGGAAACCCCTCGGGGGGACATCCTCAGACCATGTCCTCACCCTGGCGCCTGCCTGTCGTGTTGAGCACGGGCAGGTGATGCCCTGCCTTCTGCCCACCCTGCGCTCGGAGGCGGGAGGTTTCTTCCAGCCCGGAACGGAGACACAGAGCTTGTGAGGGTTAAGTGAGCAGGCACCGGGCCTCCAGTGCCAGCTGCTTCCTGGAGCACCACGCATTTGCATTGTGTGTGTGTGTGTGTGTGTGTGTGTGTGTGTGTGTTCCTGGGACCTCTCGCCTGGCCAGGCTCCTTCTCCTGGGTGTCAGAAGTCTGGGGCTGGCTTCGTCCCCTCCTCTTGCTGCACCTGCTCTCCGACCCCGAGTTCATCTCCTGGAGCTGCATAACGGAGGACCACACGCCGGGTGGCTGAAAGCAGGAGCAGTCGCTCCATCTGGGTTCCAGAGGCCAGCGTCTGACGCCAGGGTGCAGGCAAGGTCGGCTCTTCCTGGGGAGTCTGCTCCTGTTCCTCTCCTGCTTGGGGGGTGCTGCCCTGGTCTCGGGCTTTCCTTGGCCTGTGGCTGCTCCACTCCAGCCCCTACCTCCCTTGCTGCGAGAGGCTCTGTATCTGTTTACAAACTGCCCTCTTCTCTTAAGTCATTGGTCATCTAACCCTGACTGATGACATCCACAAAGACCCTATGTCCACACAAGGAGGCAGGGGCTCTGGGGGACACTGCTGAGCCCAGGTAGCCGCACCTGTCCCGATCCTCACCCCAGTGTTCCTTGGTGGCCCCCTGCAGGATGACAAGGGCAGTGCAGCCAGAGGGCTCCCAACCCAGTAGCAGGTGCGAGAGAGGCCGGACCAGAGCACTCAGCTTTGGCTACTCACTGGGGTGGGGATGAGAAGAGGCCAGGTGGGCGAGGGCGAGGGGCCCAAGACTGGGATAGAGACCCAGTGACAAGTGGGGACTTTGTCATTTAGTACTTGCTGATGATGCAGGAGCGAGCGAGTTTAGAGACAGGCAGGCCCCACGATCTCAGATCAGCATTCATGGGAGAAGTGCCCTGCTCATCCGCTAGCGCGCTCGCAGCTGCACCCCGAGACCCCTCACATCAGAACCACGGGAGGCAGGTGCTGTGCAGTATGGTGACGCTGAACCCGCAGGAGCCTCTCCCTGGAGACGACGAGGGAGCAGGCAGCCAGTGCAGCCCGGCGTCCCTGAAGCGCCCCTTGGGGAGATGAATGGATAACTCACGGAGTGCGTGGGCCAGAGTCCCCGTGCCTGATGGCTTTGCTTTTCTCCCATTGCCCCGTAGCTGCGGTGCTGAGTCCCACGCGGTGAACCCCAGGAGCCCGGAAGGTGGTGGAGAGGATCTGCCGCGCCACGTGCACGCCGCCTGCTCCTGCCACTGACAGCCGGGCTCTGCGTGGACCCTGGCGCTTTCTCCTTTGTGAGAGTCCTCCCTCCCAATGAGCCCCATGGGAGACAGGAGTGGGTGACGCTGCCTGGGCTGGGTGCTGTTGCCCCAGACTCCTGTGTTGAATCCAGGGTCCCTGGTACCCCCGGAGGTATTTTGGACAGGATCTGCAGAGAGACCAATCAGTTGGCATGAGGTCAGTGGGGTGGACCCTACTCCAAGCACATGTAGTGTCTGTCTCGGTCCCGGTCGCAGAACCAGCCAGGGTGACTCAGCCCAGCCCACTGGTTGTCTCCAAACTTTCTTTTTCTCTTTTTCTCTCTTTCTTTCTTTTTATTTGAAAGAGTTACAGAGAGAGGTAGAGACAGAGAGAGAGGACTTCCATCCGCTGGTTCACCCCCCAGATGGTTGCAACAGCCGGTGCTGATCCGAAGCCAGGAGCCGGAGCTGATCCGAAGCCAGGAGCTAGGAGCTTCCTCCAGGTCTCCCACGTGGGTGCAGGGGCCCAAGGACTTGGGCCACCTTCTACTGCTTTCCCAGGCCATAGCAGAGAGCTGGATTGGAAGTGGAACAGCTGGGACTAGAACCGGCGTCCATCTGGGATGCCAGCACTTCAGGCCAGTGCTTTAACCCACTGCGCCACAGCACCGGCCCCCCAAACTTGCTTTCTTATCAGTGCGGTCCTCATTCCCAAACAAAACCTTATGACATGGCCAGTGTAGGAAGCAGAGATGAGCAGGGCTGTCCCATTGTTTCTGGTGGTGACTTCCTATTCCCACCTGGCCTCTGAGGGCCACGGAGGACACTTTAAAAACCACTGCCTTGGGGGCCAGCATTGTGGCGGAGCGAGTGAAGCTGCCACCTGCGGTGCCAGCATCCCACATAGGCACTGGTTCGAGTCCCGGCTGCTCCACTTCTGATCCAGCTCCCAGCTAATGCACCTGGGAAGGCAGCGCCTGGAAGAAGCTCCTGGCTCCTGACTTTGGCCCTGCTCTGGAGCTGAGGTCTGAGTGGCACCATCCAGGGCAGAAATCCTTACCTTAGCCACCAGGATGCAGACCGTCCTCGGCAAGGAGGGCCGGCGAAGGTTTGGCTTCCCAGAGGGCAGTGTAGCGCTTTACGCTGAAGAGGTGGCTAAGGCAGGTGTGTGTGCCACCCCCCAGGCAGAGTCTCGCGTTATCAGCTCTGGGGAGGGCCTGGTTCTCCATGGAGAGCGGAGCCAAGGGCTGTGAGGTCGTGGTGTCAAGGCAGCTCCGAGGACGGGGGCTAACTCTATGGCTTGTTGATGGCCCGATGACCCACACGGGGGACCCTACATTGACCCCGCCATGTGCCCTGTGCTGCTCAGACAGGATGTGCCGGGTGCCCAAGTGAAGATCACACTGCCTGGGACCCGAGGGTGAGATCGGCCCCAGAAGCCCCTGCCTGACCACCGGGCAAGCCTTGTGCAACCCACTGATGGTGCCCTGCCCACTGCCCCATCTCGGAGCAGAGGAGTGGGAAGCCCTGGCCAGTCTTCATAGCAGCTGTATCGAGTCTGGATGCTACTCCGTAAAGATCTTTAATAAACTCTTTGTACAAAGACAGAAAGGATTTTTAGCTTTATATATATACAGACACTTAAGGTTGAATTTCATGGAATTTTCGTGTATTATAAAATGTTATTCTTGGGGCTGGTGCTGTGGCATAGAAGGGTAAGCCTCTGTCTGCAGTGCCGGCAACCCATATGGATGCTGGTTCCATTCCTGGCTTCTCCACCTCCAATCCAGCTCCCTGCTAATGTGCCTGGGAAAGCAGTGGAGGGTGATCCAAGTACTTGGACCCTGCACCCACATGGGAGACCCGGAAGAAATTCCTGGTTCCTGGCTTCGAAACAGCGCAGCTCCAGCCATTGCAGCCATCTGGGAAGTGAACTACTGGATGGAAGACCTCTCTCTCTCTCTCTCAAGCTCTCTCTCTCTGTATCTCTGCTTTTCAAATAAATAAATAAATAAATAAATAAATAAATCTTTAAAAATCTATTATTCTTTAGGTTTTTAAGCAGTTTTAAGATGTCAGATGCACTCTTACTTGTGTTCATACAAAAGCATGGAGAGGTGGGTTTGGCTTTGGAGCTGTGGTTTGCCGACACCTGTATTAAACCGAATGTCCCCATGTCTGATGCTTCCTGCACAGCCAGGCTCCTTGCAGTGCCGGTGAATGAATGATTGAGGTGTTGAGTGACTGCCACTCAGAGCCACAGTTGTGGGAATCAAAAAAAAGTTCATGGAAAATGAAAATGTCTATTTTGGCACAAAGAGTTGAAATCCATGTTTACTTTTTCATAATATGCTTTGCTCATGAACTTTTGAAGACTCGCATGCGTGGTTTTCAAATTTTTTTGCACAGAATAACCATATATTTTAATCCCATTTCCGTGAACTCTTGTGGCAGGTGGATTGCAGAGTCCTAGGTGGTTTTGGAGAGGCTGGCTCGGCTTCCGGGAAAATTTGCATCTAACTGGAGGAGGCAGGGATTGCTGATGAGTCAGAGGGACCAGAGAAAAGTGTAAATTCCACCTGCTCCAGTTCCCTGTCATCCCCAACTCATCCAGCAGGGGGTGCCAGGGGATCGCTTTCCTCTGGGTATCCGGGCGCCCGGGAGCCAGGGAGATGCTGGGAGGTGGCTGAGATGATTCCCGGTGAGCTGCGCAGACCTCCTTTGCAGGAGTCGGCAGAAAATGACAATGCCACGGCCATCCTGGAGTTACTGGTGTTTTATCCACCACTCCTTTTGGTTACTGCGTGGATGTTTATAGAATTGATAGGAAGAAAAGCCAGGGCTTTCTTTAAAGTGTTAATGACAAATACCGACAAGGAAGGAAATGCCATTTGGGCTGGGCTTGGGCACTGAGGACCCACACATGACGCCCTCTCAGTCGCTAAAACCGAGGGAGAGCTGCAAGTTGCGGGGACCCTCACTGCCTCTGCTCTCCTGGAGGGTGGGCTTCCTCACGGCCTCAGTGTCCCCCTCTGAAGAATGGGAGGGAGACAGGGTCCCACTGAGGGCCCTGGTGCCGGGCAGAATTTTCAAAACGTGGGGTCTGTACCAGCGGCATCAGCGTCACCCAGGAGCTTCTTAGAAGTGCACATTCCCAGGCCTGGAGCTGACAGTCTGGGGCTGGAGGCAGCAGCCCAGCAGCCAGCCCCTAACCAGTCCTGCAGGTGCACCAAGTTCACCCTCCTGTTGGGAACCCAGGCCCTGTTTCCAGCCTGGGTTGGTATTGGAAGCACCTCACTTTTTTTAAAAAAAGATTGTATTTATTTATTTGAGAGGTAGAGTTACAGAGGGAGAGGGTGTGTTCACTCCCCAAATGGCTACCATGGCCATGGTTGGGCTGATCTGAAGCCAGGAGCCAGGGGCTAGGAGCTTCTTCTGGGTCTCCTATGTGGGTACAGGGGCCCAAGGACTTGGGCCATCTTCTACTGCTTTCCCAGGCCATAGCAGAGAGCTGGATTGGAAGAGGAGCAGCTGGGACTCGAACCAGTGCCCATATGGGATGCTGGTGCCATGCCGGCTGCTCATCTGGTTTTTAAAAGCTCTGATGTGGAGGCCACATCCCAGGACAATTATGACAACATGCTCTTGAATGGGGCATGAGATCAGAATGTGTGAGTGTGTGAGTGTGAGAGTGAGTGTGTAAGCGTGAGAGTGTATGTGTGTGTGTGTAAAGCTGCAAGGTAGCCATGATGCTTCCCACACAGCCAAGGTCAAGACCTGTTGGTGCTGTGGGAAGTGGTTTGAGGTCAGACTCAAGTCCAAGTCCCAGCTTTGTCAGTTATGGATTGTTTGACCTTAAACCAGACACACCAAAGGTCCTCTTCTATTAAAATCGAGATAACCTTTCCCCCCTTGCAGAATGGCTCCCACAGGGAATGGGGGCGGTGTGTGCATGTCCTGTGTCTGGAAGCTCCTGGGGCACCCTGGCGCCTGGCAGGTGTTTTGTGCAGGATAGGTCCCGTTCCCAAGAGCTTTCAATACACGGGACCACATCACAGTCCCCTCTGCATCCCCAAGGAACAATCAGTGTCTCATTTTACACATCCCTGGGGAGTGCTGAAGTGTGGAGAGAGAGAGAGAGAGAGAGAGAGAATGAGAATGAATCTTCTATTTGCTCAAGAGGCTGGACCCGACCCAGGCCCGGAACCTGGAATTCAACCCAGGTCTCCCATGTGGGTGGTAGAGTCCCAAGTACTTGAGCAGTCACTGCTTCGTCCCAGTGTGTGCTTTAGCAGGAGGCTGGATTGGACGTGGAGCTGAGTGATTCAAACCCAGGTCCTCTGATACGGGATGGGGGCATCCCAAGAGGCAGCTTCAGCTTCATTACTATGGCAAACACCCACCCGAAGCTGCTGGATTTTCTTTTAAAGATTTATTTATTTATTTGAAAGTCAGAATTAGAGAGAGAGGGAGAGATGGAGAGAGAGGGAGGGAGAGATGGAGAGAGAATCTTGCACCGACTGGTTCACTCTCCAAATGGCTACAATGTCTGGGGCTAGGCCAGACCAAAGCCAGGAGTCAGGAGCTTCCTCCGGGTCTCCCATGCGGGTGCAGGGGCCCAAGCACTTGGGCCATCTTCTACTGCTTTCCCAGGCCATAGCAGAGAGCTGGGTCAGAAGTGGAACAGCCAGGACTCGAACTGGTGTCCATATGGGATGCTGACGTTGCAAGTGGCCAGCTTAACTTACTATGCCACAGCTCCAGCCCCAGGCTACTGGATGTTTAACCTGACAGGGTGATCTCTTTTGCTTTGTCATAAATCCAGTGAGCCTTGATGTCCGTTTAAATAAAAAATACCCAAACTCACCTTGACATTTAGGAATCTATCCTGATACAAACAGAACAAATGTGTGTAAGGTCTTTATTGCTGCATTGTTCGTCCTGGGAGGGAAATGGAAACACAACTTTAGCAGCGGGTTGATAACAGAATAAATGACAGCACACGCAGTATTACCGAGCGCCGTGAAGCGTGAAAGGCTCTGGGGTGGATCTGTACGGGCTGACCTAGAGAGATGTGCTCCGTGTTGTGAAGTGGAAAAGCAAATTGCTGAGTCATGCTGAGTCATGCCTGCACCGTGGTTCCTTGTACTCGCCCTGAGGAAAAGAGGGCTCCCTATGCTGTGCCAGCTCACCTGTGTGCAGAAGGCTGCGCTTAGAGCACCATCTGCTGCTGCTTCTCCAGGCTCATTAACAAGGAGGTGGACCAGAAGTGGAGCAGCCGGGACTCAAACCAGTGCCCAGCTCGGATGCGAACATCACAGGCGGTGGCTTCACTCTTGGTGCTACAGTGCTGGCCCTGGCCCAGGCTGCTTGTAGGGCTGGAGAGAGGAGACCCAGTCACTCATTCATTCAATCATGTTTTCTTTCAATGGCTGGTGTGTCTGGTAATCTCTGTGCTAGGCGCTGCGTGAGCTGTGGGGATGTGGCAGGTAACACAATAGGCCGAGTCTCTGCTTTCATGGAGCTAGAGTGACCAACAGTCCTGCTTTGAGTCCTGCAGGAATGGCAACCGGGTGACCTCTCCATCTTGGCCCAACAGGACACAGCTGTCACCTGATGGAGCGTGTATGTTGGCCGGGGGTGGGGGTGGGGCCACCCTGGGGAGACGGCAGCTATTTTTGCAGGACCGAGAGCTGTCTGGGAGCTCTCCGAATCCATGCACGGTGAGGACAGGCCTTCCCAGGCTGACGGTTCCCGGATGGGAGCGGGGTGCTCTGTGCAGTCTGGCCGCCCCGAGGGTCCTTGGCCAGCTCTCCGTTTTGCTGAGCGGGCAGCAGGCCCTACTTTGTTAATTAAGAGTAGACGGCGAGCTGTCCTCGTGCTTTGATTAACCTAATGGCCTGCCCAGCACGACGCAGATTGAGCCGCAGACTCACAGCAACTGTTAATGGAATGATTTGCGGGGCTGCTCGGAGGCACTTCCCGTTATTAGGCGGCTCAGCCGTTCCGTAACCGCTTGGCAGCCGAGCCGGCCGGAGCCGTGGCCGCAGTGAGCCCTGGACTTTGGGCTTTCAGCTATGACTCTCCACCTTGTGGTAGTGCTGGAGAGTTGATGGCCTTTTCAATTCTCACCCAATTTGCTCTGCCTTGGAAGCGCAGCCAGAATTCGCCGTCTGAGCGCAGGGGCTGAAGCAGGTGTCCCTGCCCTGGTCCCAGAATCCTCCATGGTGAGGTCCTGCTGTCTCCTGCAGCTCTGCCTTGGGCTTTCCTTGGTGCACCTGTGTGGCTGGACGTGCTGGGGAGGGCGGAGCTGTGGGTTGAATTCCATCCTCTCAGATCCTAACCCTGTGCCTGTCCACGTGACTTCATAGGAAACAGGAGGTTCACAGCTGATCAAGTTAGGGTGAGCCCTACGCCGAGGTGACTGGTGTCATTATGAAAAGGGTACGTCTGGACAGAGAGACAGACACGCATGCAGGGAGAACTCCATGTGAGGCGAAGGCGGAGACTGGAGGGACGCAGCTGGAAGCCATGGAGCCCAAAGGTGGCGGCTGGGCATGGCACAGAGTTCCAGCGTTGATCTTGAACCGCCACCTCCAGAACTGGGAGACAATACAGCTCTGTTGTTTAAGTCACTTGGTTCATGCCACTCTGTTTTGGCATGTTTGGACACCCTTGCATCAGCCATCAACAGGAGTTGGTGGGGAACGACCCCAGCTCCCTGGCTGTCCCCTCTGGGTCTCTGGTGTGCACACGTGTACTCGCTGGGCATGCATGTGCACAGCTCTAAGCTCACAAACCCCAGTGGGCAGGTCAGGAAAGCTTCTTGCCTGGGCTGGAGCCCTGGCACACGGGCTGCTGGGCAGTAGCCCTTGGCTGTGGGGTCCCCACTTGCTTCTCTGCCCAGGTGGTGCCGAAGTTCCTGCTGAGAGGCACCTGTGAGCCAAGGCCCAGGCAGGACCACATGCCCTTGCTTCCTTCTGGGCTGTGGGTTTTGGCTCATTCAGGTCAACACAGCATCATCTTTCTGGTCCAGCTCTGAGGTCCAGGTCCTCATCAGTGGCTCTGTCACTGCTCTCGGGGGCCCGAGAAACACACGGAAGCTGTCTGAAGCCAGTGGCCACTTGGACACCAGGAAACCCACATGGGCTCAGCACGCCCTGTCTGTGCTTTCCCCTAGGGGACACAGCTGGCCCTGGCGGTGGGGTCCAGATCTCTACAGGCCACACAAGTATCCCTGCTGTGACGCTGGTCAGCACTGACCACAGCATACATTCCCCCAGAGTTCATGTGTTGGAAACTTAAGCCACCAGTAGGATCTCTCATGCCCTGGGATGAGCCAGCAGGAGGCCCCCGGCAGACGCAGCACCTTGACATTGCTCTTCCCGGCCCGCAGAGCTGTGAGAAATGCATTTCTTGTTCTCTGAATCACCCAGTCTGTGGTTTTCAGATACAGCAGCTGGAAACAGATGGAGACGGCAGCCCTGGCAAGGGCAGGCAGGCCTGCTCCCTAAGAGGCACGGTGGGCTCGGGTCTTTGGGTTTTGAAAATCGCACCAGTAATAAACGAAGTGATGGAAAAACTCAACCCAGGCGCATTCGGAGTCAGCAACAGAGGCTCCCCTTCGCCGTGTCTCCTGGCCATGCTTCCTCCCTCAGACTTATGTAAATGTGGGCACAGCTGCAGGTGCACAGTCATGGCTGTTGATGTGGATTGGATATAGATACGAACACATGGTTATAGGGACCCACGCCGTGGCTCACTAAGTTAATCCTCCGTCTGCAGCACCGGCATCCCATTTGGGCACCTCCAGTGGAGGATGCGGGTGTCCCAAGCAGTGCCTCAGCTGCTGCCCCAAACGCCCACCTTGGTTTAGCGCATTTTGCAAGGTGAATGCTACTGTCCTGTGTGGTCTGCTGACCCTCCTCTGTCGCTGTGCAGTTGTTTTGGGGATCTTCCGGGACCAGGATGACTATGCCCGCACATTTGTTTGAATCACTTCCCCATTAATTGGCAAGGAAATCATTCCCGATTCTTTTTCACGAAACAAGCACACTTTACACTTAGGTCTTTACAGATCTGTGCGAGTGTATCTTAGGACAGATTCTTCAACGTAAAATTTCTGAATTAAAAGGTAAGTGTATTTCAAGTTTTGGGTGGTACTATCAAGCTGCCCTCCAAAAAGGTTGAACCAATTTGTGTTCCCAGAGTAATTTAATTTGCATATTAAAAGGGCTCTGCCCTCGTTTTGTACTCTGCTCTGGCGAAGTGGGGCAGATCGGTTCCTTGTAAATAGGTTATTACGGAGCAGGCAGCTCCCACTTGGCGAGGCTTTGTTGTTTATCTCCAGTGCGTGCACTTGAAAGGAGAACAGGCTGGAATGCATTTTGAGAACTTAAGATTTCTCTGACGGGTACAAGACTTTGCCTTCTTCCTGGGAGAGTTGGAATTTGTAGGATTTTGCTCCGTCAGCGGTAGGCGATTGTCGCAGAAGCTCGGCCAAACGCTCACATCACCGAAACTCAAGAGGTGAGAAATCTGGGCTTTGGGTTCCTTCGGCCTCCCCGACTCCAGCAAATGACCTCTGGCTTACACTTGTGCTGGGAGTTGTGAAAACGCAACGTGACCCCCTCCAGGGGAGCTCTTCGCTCTGCTTCTTTCTGGTTTCTCCCGAGGGGACCCCAGCCCTGGCAGGCCGGGTCACCTTGCAGCAAAGGGGTTTGCTGTGGAGCTGTGTCTGGGTTTCTACCCTACGGCGTGGGACTTGCCGAGAACAGAACGGATCCTTCTGAAGTAGATAATTTTTATATTATTATTATTTTTTTTTTTTTTATTTTTGACAGGCAGAGTGGACAGTGAGAGAGGCAGAGAGAAAGGTCTTCCTTTGCCGTTGGTTCATCCCCCAATGGCCGCTGTGGCCGGCGCACTGCGCTGATCCAAAGCCAGGAACCAGGTGCTTCTCCTGGTCTCCCATGGGGTGCAGGGCCCAAGTACCTGGGCCATCCTCCACTGCACTCCTGGGCCACAGCAGAGAGCTGGCCTGGAAGAGGGGCAACCGGGACAGAATCCAGCACCCTGACTGGGACTAGAACCCAGTGTGCCGGCGCTGCAAGGCGGAGGATTAGCCTGTTGAGCCACCGCGCCGGCCTGAAGTAGATAATTTTAAGTTAATGAGCTGGAAGCCACACCCTCTTAGCTTTGAGTTACCGAGTTCATCTACCTGTCAATCAGGGGACCCCTCCCCAGGAAGTACCGCCTCTTACCCGGGTCGTGGGGGTGGTACCACGTAAATACGTCTGGTTTTCTAAGCTTATAAAAAGCGAGGGCGCTCGAGGCCCACGCTCGCCTCGTGGACACAGGATGCGCAGAGCCGGGTACGGTCATTCCCTTTCTTTGTCCCCTTTCTCCCTAAATAAAGCCCCGATGAGCCTGTGTGCTTTCTCACTTTGTAAATAAAGTTTATCACACTGCATGCCGTGTTTGGGCCTGTAATTAGAATTCTTTAAGTAAAAGGCAAGAACCTGGAGACTCAATTTAGGCTCCCTCGCAGCCCGCTGCGCGCCCTTGCTATGCGTGTGCCGAAGAACGGGAGACACGGCTGCGGCTCCACGGGAACGAGCCGGACTCGGGCTGTTGCTGGATGGAGACGAGTCCGCGGCTAAGGAACCTGGGCTCAGAGGTTGTCGGTTGGCTGCTGAGGACGCGAGGCCCGAGGGAGCTCTTGCAGGTAGGTGTTTCCCACGCACACAGCAGAGCGCAGCCACCGCAGCTTGTCGGCATCCGGACGGACAGGGAGAATCAGGTAAGCGAAGGTTTCATTTTTATTTTGTGCTTTGCTAAGAACACTGAGTGTGGTCACCATGCATACTTTCTAAAAGTTCTGGGAGTGAGTTGAGCATTGTTGGAGGAGTGCGTGATTCGAGAAGCAAAGGGCCAAATAGCAGTTGTTTCGCTCCTGGACAATGAGGCTCATTGACGACGGGACGGTTTTGCAATCGTCTGTTGATGGACGGCAGGTGAGGGTTTTGTGTTTCTGCCGAGAAACAGCCTGTGGCACGTGGACGCAGAGGGAAAAGGCTTTACGGTAGGAACTGGATCGTGGGGGAACGGGGATGGAGACGTTCCCCCGTGTGCAGGGTGAAAGGGGCGAGATGGAGACCCGGGAGAGCCGGGCGTGTAAGTTCCGGTACAAAGACCAGCAGGCCCAAGACGCGGGAGAGTGGAAGTCCAGCTTAGCTTCCCAGGCGGGAAGAGGCTGGCATCCCAGCCCTGGCTGGCTGGCCTCCAGCGGGCAGGCAGGAGATCTCCCTCGTTTGTGGAAGTGCTGGGGATCTTGTTACATTTGAGTCTTCAGCGGTTTGGATTAGACCCACCCAGGCTGGGAAGAGCACTGCTTTTTTTTTTGATTTATTTATTTGAAAGGCAGAGTTAGAGACAGAAGGAGGAAGGGAGGGAGAGAGAGAGAGAGAGAGAGGTCTTGAAACCCCTGGTTCACTCCCCAAATGGCCACAACTGCTGGAGCTATGCCAATCCAAAGCCAGGAGTCTCCCACGTGGGTTCAGCGGCCCAAGGAGTTGGGCCATCTTCTGCTGCTTTCCTAGGCCATAGTAGAGAGCCGGATCAGAAGTGCTGCAGCCAGGACTTGAGCTGGCGCCTGTATGGGATGCTGGCACTGCAGGCAGCGGCTTTACCCATTACGCCACAGTGCAGGCCCCAGGGCAGTCTGCTTTGCTCAGGTGACCTGCTTTGGCCTAGTGGTTAAGACGCTGGTCGGGACACCTGCATCCCATATCGGAGATCCTGGATTCGATTCCCAGCTGTGGTGCTTCATAGCTGCTTGGCTCATGAAGACTGTGGGAGGCAGTAGGTGATGGCTTAATCGGGCCCTGTCACCCACGGGGAAGATCTGCATTGAGTTTTCAGCTCCCTGTTTGGGCGTGGCCCAGCCCTATCTGTTGCGGGCATTTAGAGAGTGAACGAGTGGGTTGGAGCTCTCTTTGTGTTTCTGCCTCTCAAATAAATAACGAGTGGATGATGATGCAATCCAAGAACACACGCACAGGAAAACTCTGGGCACCCCAGGGCCCAGTCTAGCTGACACATAAAATCAACCCTCCAAACCTGGATGCAGGATGCTGTGGGATTTTTCTGGAAGACGCAGGCCGTTATTCCAAGAAGCAATGGGGGACTCTTGTGGGATTTAACCCCGTGATGTATTAGATTGGGAAGAGGGGTGGGTCACAGGCGTCAGAGGCTGAGATGAGAAGGGCCCACGGTACAATGCAGGACACAGTTCACGAAAACATCCTGGCTTTCTCGGCTGCCCTGGGGGAGCGGGAGGGGCCACGCCAGGCAGCTTGGAAGGGAAAGAGGAGGTGGCAGTGCTGTGCTGAGAATTTTCATGTTCACGAGGACCCCAGCAGCCTGTGAAGCGTGCAGAGTGCAGGATTGCACCCCAGAGAGCTGGCCCCGGTAGATCCTGGCAGACCCTTGAATTCTGATATTTTAGGAAGCACCTGGGTGCTACTGGGGCAGGTGGAGAAAGACCTGGTTTAGGCTAAGGAGGAGGAAGCCCTGAGCCTGGGTGGCTTCACAGGCATGAGGGGTGGGAGGGGTGGTTGTGCGGGGGAGCTACGAGGCATGAGATAGGGCAGGAAAGAGCTGCATAGACTGTGCACGGTGGATTAATAAGAAAATGTGGTGCAGTCTGTAAGCGCTTATGTCTGGCCCTGTGGGCACTTAAGACCCCTGCCCTCCTCTGCAGCCCCTGGCTCCAGCGAGGGCCTTTGCAAACCTGCCTCCCTGAGGCTCTGCATTTGCTGCTCCTTCAATGCCCTCAACACCTGTCTCCATCCACTTAACTCTTCCTAAAGCCTCAGGACCCTGCTCGGGCGTGATCACTGCTAGACCAGCTCTGCGTGTGCGTATGGGTCAGCTGGGGAGTCTTGTGACGATGCATTGTGCCCCAGCAGGTACACAGGGGACCTGAGTCTCTGAGGATGCTGCCGGTGTCTGGACCACACTGTGCATAGCAAGCCCCCGGAAGGCTGCCTCAGTCTCCCCTCTGGTGCCTGCTGCGGTTGGGAATGTTTCTCATTAAGTTTTTCTTCCCCCTCTCTCCCACTGTGAACAGAACATACTGTCCCACGCCATTGATGCTGGACTTGACCGTGGGACTCATATCAGCCAGTGGTCTGTCTGCTGATGTGACTTGAGTGAAGGCTTGCAATGGGCTTGCTCTCTGGCCATCATAGCCATGCAGATGGTCACTGGCACTGCAGGTCCCCAAGGAATCAAAGATGGAGCAGCGTCCACTTAGCTCCTGCCGGGGCCTTGCAGCCCAGTGGCACGGAGTGGAGCTTCCCCAGCGGCATGTGGTAGCAGTCGCTCGTGCTGTATGCCTCTGAGCTTTGGATGGCTTCTCAGGCGGCCATAGCTGGCTGGTGCTTTTCTTGTCTCTTGGCTCTCGCATCCGTGTGCATGCCACCATTGCACTTACTAAAAGCGGTTATGTGGTGGGAGCAGGCGGCGCTGCGGGTCAGTGGTCATGGCTGAATCTGGGTCCCTCCCCCACCCCCCCCAGCATTGCTGAACCGGGGTCCCCAGTGCGCGCAGCCGCAGGAGCTGCGTGGAAGTTGGATGGAGATGAAACAACGTCTGCCAACCTGAAATACCTTTCCCTGGGAATGTTGGTCTTGCAGACAGCTGGTTTGGTTCGAACTATGAGTTATTCTAGGACTTTAATAGAGGAGGGCCCACGTTCCCCGTCTTCCACAGCAGGGGTTATTGGTGAACTTCTGCAAAGACAACAAACGTAGTCTAGGCGCAGCACACGA
This sequence comes from Sylvilagus bachmani, assembly GCA_015711505.1. Taxonomy (NCBI): domain Eukaryota; kingdom Metazoa; phylum Chordata; class Mammalia; order Lagomorpha; family Leporidae; genus Sylvilagus; species Sylvilagus bachmani. Next base: position 30,235,812 of record CM027397.1, on the reverse strand, counting down.
CGGGATTCTTAATACGCCCCTGCGAACACATGGACTTGCTTCTCCATCAGGGGTGTATACTCTTGAGGATAATTTACTCTCTGCGGCTCTGTCAAATCTGGCTGTGGCTACTTACCAGGTCACGTATCAGCTGAAAGGCCTTACCACAGCGTATTTTCTGCGTCTGGGCTTGGTAAAAAAATGAGGTGTGTACCAGCGGCTTTCCCTGCTCACTTCGATGATGGGGGTGCATTCGCTCAGCGGCCCTCAGTCTCAGGACTTGGTTCCCAGGAACTCTGAGCCGTTCTCAGTTTGTCGGCCTCATGGCAGTTCTCGGCATGTCTTCCAAGTGGCTTTGCTGGTGTTTATTTTGAGACAATCTTAGACAGTATGGATAAGAGACATTGAGTTTGGTTTGTTTGGGAGTCTAGGTAGATTAATGGCTGTTGCATTTATGATGGAGAATTGGTGTCAAAGAACAGATTTTTTCAGGGATATAACCAATGGGCCAGGATGGTTGTTCTTCTGGTATTTGGAGGCTATTACTAAGTATGTGGATGATAATTTAAAAGGGTTTGCAACATCTTTGTCTATAATATTATCAACACTGATACCCTGTTTTGGCTATGGGGTTTTGTGTCGACCAGTGTCTTTTTTCCTTGGAGCCATCTTGTAATAACAGCTACTTTCTTAAATGGTCATGATCCCAAGCCTGTAGGAAATCTCACTAACGCATAGTCAAACTGTCTTTAACTGGTTTTTCACAAGGATGCACTAGAGATCTCAACATTGATCTTGCACACAGGGCCTCTACAGATTCTGTGACGATCCCATCATGCTAAATCTGATCAGATTTTTAAAATGGTTTGAAAATACACAGGTGGACTGTATATGTAACAAAATACATTACATCAAGAAATCAAAACTTGAAAGTATTTCCCAGGATTAGAATTAAAAGAAATGTGGGAGGAAAATTGAAATCTGAGTTTAGAAAGATTGTACCATTCTGATTGTGGCAGAAATGTCCACGCACTGTTTGCAAGGGCGCACAAATGTCCTAAATCGATTTTTACAAACTCTATTTAATCTCAGTGAATTTTTTTTATCTGACTCTTTCTGTACAGTTCTGTCTAATCACATGGAATATTTGAAGTTTGAAAATTGTAATTACCTGTGATGCTGTGGAAAAATAGAAGCCTGATTTGGGAAAAAAACACATTTCACAGATCTGAGGTTTTTATATTTATACAAAATGTTACTAAACAAGGACTACTAAATGTTCCCTGTTGAACTACGTAAACATCGATTAAGTACTATCCTAGGTCTGGTTTGTTAGACAATCCAGTTCCTATTTAGAGTAGAAATGTCTTTCTCCATAGGCTGTTGAGTACTGAGAGGCGGCTGAAAGGAGTCTGGCTCCTTCTGTGGTAGTGGAGGTTCCCCCTTCTTCCACTCCTTTCTATAAGTCAGGTGAATCCTTAATATTGGTTTAAATTCAATTCATGTGTATTAGTTGCCATTACAGTTTTAATTTAAATGGATGAAATATTCATTTGGTAATTTAACATAAAATTATTGTCTAATACCTCCATTTGGAGAATTTCGAATTATCAATCATACACTGTATACATTAGAAAGTTTTTAAATGAATATTTTATTCATTGCTATGTAAAAACTTTGTTTAATCTACAATTGTTGAGGAAACAGTCAAAAAGGTGGTGCACATGTCAGTAGACTGAGACCATAATGACTTTTCTTTGAGACATTTCTGATTGCTCTGTTGGATTATTTTACATGAGTCTATGACCTTAAACTTAAGGCTAGTCAGATGTTTTAAACCTCTTATAAAACCCAGTGACCCCAGTAATACTCGGTACATGGATGGGAGAGGGTCTCACTTTGCTTTCTGTGTCTCCACAAGAGCCGCTGGGAAGGAGCCACCATATTGCTTTAAAATCGTGGCTTTTGTTGTCCTTTTAGCACTGGAGTTGAGGAAGAAAATTACATGAATTACTGAATCAGTTGACTCAAGGGGAGAGAATATATTATAAATAAGTTGGTGAGCAAAAATGCCTTCTGAAATTGGAATATGGGCTTAATCTAATCATTAACAGTTAATTTAATTATTGACTGTAGACAGAATTACCTGTTGAGTATAAAAAGTATTTCAGTTTATTTTTCCATTCATGCTGTATATGATGTGAAAGCTATAATAATATATATATATATGAGTGGTTATAGAGACCTGTTGACTTCGTCAGATGAGGTTCAGGTGGGCTGAAATTACACACATCTTGTTCCTTCACCTAAATTGCTACCCGACACGTGCTGGGATCTCATAAGCAGCTATTGGGTAGATCAAAGAAAGAACAAATGAACAGATAAATGGACTTAGGAGCCCCGGGTTCCTCAGCCACCCTGGGATGCCCCCCCGTGGCCGTTTCTTTCTTTTTGAAAAATTGCTCTGATTTTAGTAAGAGCCAGTTTTTAATTTCTACCACAAACACATGAAAACACAAACATTGGAGCCGGTGTAGCCTGTAAAGCTGGCGCCTGCAATGCTGGCATCCCGTAGGGGCGCTGGTTTGTGCCCCGGCTGCTCCACTTCCAATCCAATGCCCTGCTAATGTGCCACAGTGGGAGCCTTCGCCTGTGATACTGGCATCTCCTGTGGATGCCAGTTCGAGGCCAGGCTATTCCACTTCTCATCCAGCTCCCTGTTTCTGCACCTGGGAAAGCAGCGGTGGATGGCCCAGCTGCTTGGGCCCCTGCACCCACATGGGAGACCAAGAAGAAGCTCCTGGCTTCCACTTGGCCCAGTCCTGGCCATTTTAGCCATCTGGGGAATTAACCAGCAGATGGCAGATTCTGTCTCTTCCTTGTCTGTCCTCCTCTCTCTCCAACCCTCCCTTTCAAGTAAATACAAAATAAATCTTACAAAATGCTGCTGTGTCACTTCAAAGTTTTAAGGAGAGAGCTGCACTGAACAGAGTTACCATCTAGGAGACGATGGGTGGCTTTTTCATGTGCTGTGTAAGAGGGTCTCTGTGTAGTGGGACCCACTGAGCTCCTCCGCCTTGCCACACAGAGGCGTCTTCTCTCCCGCCCTCCCCTTCTCTCTTCCTCAGGATAGGCACCCTTGCTGGATAAACATGTAAGAGCTCTCTCTGGCTCACTTCCTAGATACCATAATTGGAGAAAGTCTCCACCCTTAATCCATTAACTATTAATGTAAGACTTTGAGGACAAAGCTTCCAACACATGGGCCTTTGGGAGACACCAGACTGTTCAAACCGTAACAACCCCCAGAGATTCAACTTTCTGCTTGGCCTCTCGGGTAGACTTGGATTTTCTCCACTTGCACTATAACTGGGCCCTGGAGGTGCTTACCCATTCCTGCCCCAAGGCTTCTGTTCTCCCCTCCCACCTAAGCCACATCCTCTGAAGCTCTTGTTGTTTCACGTTAGCATTGCCCAGCTCCCCTTGCTGCCACCCTCTGTAGACTCCCTGGTCATTCCTCATTCACAAACAGCCTTCCCTGTCTCAGTGTCTTCCTTCCTCGGTAACGTCAACATCCATCTTGATCAGTGGCTCGCAGCCCTGACAACATCAGAGTCACCTAGAGCTCCTCCTGAGACCAATTAACTGGGAATCGGCACAGTGGGACCCAGGTGTTGGCATTAAAATAAGACATCTTCAGGATATCCTTCCGTGTATGCAGCTTTGAGCGCTGCTGGGACACAGGATCTGCTCACTAGCTTGATCTCTCAACTCTTTGGCCTCCTTAGCTTCAGTTCTCTTTCTGTGGCCTCCTATAGTCAGTGACTTCTGCAGTTGAACTTTGTCATTGCGATGTTCCAGTCTGTGGTCACCACCGTCTGTTCTGGTTGACCTTCCTCTAGCTGCTAGGCTGCTGGTCCATTGGTCTTTTTACACCCTTCCCCTACTCATGTTTACTTTCATCTGTGTTCAACAAACTTGGGTTCCATAACCCAAAAATGAAGAAAACTACTCAGCTGTTTGCCTGAATATTGTTTCAGGTCTCCCCTTCCTTCTTCAGCTCCCTGGTACTGCCCTTGCCCCTCTGACCACATATTTCACAAAGAGAGTAGATTACAGATGCACTCACAACAGACTGTCAACTTACCCACACCCATGTTCTCTACCTTCCATCCTATGACAAAGAGACACACATGTGCACACTGCTAGCTGAGGTCCACATGTCTCTTGGACTCTAGAGCTCACTTTCTCATCTCAATGCTGTTCCTTCCTCTACACCATCAACATCTCTGCAGGTCATTTTCATCAGTATCATGCCTGATGAACACAACTGGTTCCTTCCCCACGATAATTTCTCCTGTGTCCACCTCCATTTCCAGGAACATCCCATTTCCCCCTTTCCCCCTAGCAAGCTGTCTCAAAGCTGTTCAAAGTCTGTACCTCCTCATCTCTCTCTCTTCTCTTCCATCTACTCCAATCAAGCTTTTGACCCTTCTGAAATGGACCTCCACCTTTCTAAGCACAGTGGTCAGTTTCCTTTCTTCATGTTATGAGGATAGAAGCTGTTGATCACCTTTCCCTGCTAGAAACACCTCTTCTTGAGACTTCTAAGGCACCATCTCCTGTCCTTCTCCCTTCTGTGTTAGCCACTTTTCCTCAGTCTCTCCTTGCTGGCTCCTTTGCCACTATGTGTCTAATTGTGTGTAGCCCCCCAAACCTGGCACCCAATTCTCTGGATGTGCCTTTTCTCTTCAGAAGGGATCCCAAGTCTTTATCTTGGTAGTTAGACCAGGTACATGCAAGATGGGAAAGACATGTTGGCAGGGATATCCTAAATTCATTTGTTGGATTAATGAAAGGAACCAATGCAGAGTCTATGTGCCATGCATCTGGGCATTCAAGACAGTCTGCCTAAGACTCTGGTGGCAAATGGAATGTGGTTGAGAATTGTTATATGTTGCTGTTGATCTGACGGGATAAATTTTTTAAAAATATTTATCTGGAAGGCAGAGTGACAGAGTGACGTCTTCCTTCTATTGGTTCACTCCCAAAATGGCACACTGGCTGGAGCTGGGACAATCCAAAGCCAGGACCCAGGAGATTTTTCTGGGTCTCTCATGCACTTGGGCCATCTTCCTCTGCTTTTCCAGGCCATAGCAGAGACGTAGATCAGAAGTGGGGCAGCCGGGACTCAAACTGATGCCCATATGGGATGCTGGCACTTCAGGAAGTGGCTTTACCTGCTACGCCACAGCATTGACCCCAAGGGATAAGTTTTAACATAATAGGATTTCATAATTTTTTTACAGGCTTCAGCCTTTAGATATGGTGGGAAGTGAAACCCAGCACAGTGTCCACCATGAGATTTATGAAAAGGAGACAGGACAGGCAGGCAGGCAGGTGGAAAAATCGTAGTTGATTCTCCTTTTCTTGGCTTCCTGGAAGTGGGGCCATGTGGGGAGCTACAAACAACAGGGGGAAGACTGGTAGTTTTCATTGTGTGTTTTCCTCTACAGAGATTGACCCCATGTCCTTGTCTGTTGGGCAAAGTACCATAACCTGTGTGGCTTATGAAAACACAGATTGATTGCTCACAGTTCTGGAGGCTGGGCAATCCAAGACCAAAGCACCAAGTGTGTCTTTTGGGGACCTGTCACACCGAGGATTAGGATTTCAACATATAAATTTTGGGGGGACTGTGCCTCCTTGCATAGAGTCACTGCCTTCCAACACCTCTCTCGTCAATGGAGATATGATCAAGGCAAGTTCCTTTTGGGTTGGAGGTAGATCCTTGGATGTAGTGGCCTCCAGAGACTGTGGGGATGGGGGTTGCATCTCTGGTGTTGGAGACCCCTTTCTGGAGGAGTACCAGCCTGTCTCTGAAGTGGGAAAGACCCCAGGGAGAAGGAGAGTGGCCACCTGGTTAGGATTACAGGCTGTGAAACTAGATGACCCAAGTTCAAATCCCAGCTTCCTCACAGACCCTGGGAAGCTGCTCAGCATCTCTGCACCTCATGGCTCATATCAGCTGGGGCAATGACAAAGACAGGATCTATCTCACCGGGTTGTGCTGAATAGCAAGTTTCTGCTTCTGTTATTAGTGAATTCTGTTGTTCATTATCCATGTGACCTTGGGCAGGTTCCACAGTCTTGGTCTCATCCTCTGGACAGAGGGTGCCGCATAGGACTTCATAGGACTGTGGTCACAATGAGGACAAGGATAGCACCATCAGTGGGTGCATCGTTGGGTGCTCAAGCAGTGTTGCTCCCCTCCAAAGACACGAGTGGGCTGAGTTCTGGAAATGTGTTCCCAGGCACGTGTTTTGAACTAGAAATGCCTTTTCCAGTATCTGCTTTCCAATGTACTGGTGGTGTCCCAAGATAGCCTGCCACATTCTGTTTTTGAGGTTGGGAACATTTTCATTATAAAATGTTTTAAGCCTTCAGAACAGTACAGGAAATAATATGACACCCCTGTATCTACCCTATGGAGTGAACAGATGCTAACATTTTGTCATATTTGGTTCAGATTTCTCCTCTGAAAGAGGAAGAAAGTGTTACTGCTACACTACCACAGAGCTAATTAATTAAGATAGTAGCTGAATTCTGTTCTGATGAGTAGTTCTGTGCCTGGTCCTTTGTGTGTACTGGGGAATATGGATTTGAGGGGGCTTTTTGTCTTCTGAGGTCATTGTCCAGTGATGGAGGCAGATACGTTGTCAGTTTTCCTGCATTGAGAGAGGTGGACATCCGTGAAATACACAAGAGCAATGGTGGTGAATATGGGAGACCAGAGAGAGCTTCCTGGAGGAAGTGACATCTGAGATTTACTTACTTATTTTCATCTGGTAGAGAGAGTGTGAGAGCACGATCTTCCATCAGCTGGTTTGTTCTCCAAATGTCAACTGGGCCAGGCCAAACTTGGGAACTTGGAACTCAATCCAGTCCTCTCACATGGATGCCAGGGAACCAACTACTTAGACTGTGCTTGATGCCTCCCAGGGTCTACGTGAGCAGGAAGCTGGAATTGGGAGCCAGATCTAAGACTTGATCCTAGGTCCTCCCTTGTGGGATGCAGGCATCCTAACCAGTGGCTTAACCGCTGCCTCAACCCCCTGCCCGCTACATGTGAGCTTCAGAAAGGATCTGGGCTTTGGGCTTCAGGGAAGATCCAGTTGGTGCTTTACTTCTTGTGTTTTATGTTCTGTTTTAAAATTTTTTGGTTAAAATGCAGTAATTTTATATTTTTATAGGGTACAGGGCAATACTTTAACACATGTAAACTGATTGGATCAGGTAATTGACATTCTGATTTCCTTTTCTTTGTTTCGAGGAGCTATTTGCTCCTCTTGTTGACTTTTTCATATACTATGCATGTATTTCTATGAATTAGTCGCCCCTCTGAGTTTATAATAATTGTTTTTAGTGAGCTCCAATGGTGGGTTCACCCTGCCAGAGGATGGGAGGGGGAGATGCAGGAGGCTGGGCATGGAAGCATCAGAGAAGGAGGATACCGTGGAGAGCTCTACTGGTATCAGAAGGAGGAGATGGTGTGATGCCCCCCATGTGAAGCTGCCCATGAGTCTATCTACAGGGAGGGATTCTTGTTTCCAGGGCAGGGAAAGGAGGGGCAGGTGGGGTCATCCTGGGAGGCTGACTTCCTGACTTCAGCTGAGTCCAAGGAGTCAGGGATGCCTTTGAGTTAGTAGCATCAGCACCAGGAAGCCAGAAGGAGATCTACCAGAATTTGTGAATGGAGAGATTTGCTTTATGATGGAGAAAGTGGATTTAGGGAGGCACAATTCTGTCAGACGAGAGGTAAGAAGGGTGAGAAGAGAGCTGTGTATTCACACACTGTGCTGAATCCTTGCAAGGACTCTTGGAGGTAGGAGTTACCAGAATGGTGGTGTTGCCAATGCATGGGCTAGGGCAGGGCTTGTGGGCACTGGCCATGGTCCTGAAACAGGTTCTTGATCCTGGAGGCATACTTGTTCCTCTAGACATCTCTTGCTCTTGGCAACTCTCATCCAGCTGTTCCCAGGGGCTCAGGACCAGGGGAGGAAAGAGTTAATGATTCAGGGTGACAAGCTGAGCAAGTAAGAGAGAAGTGGACAAAAACAGAAATCAAAGGAGTTACACACTGGAGTTTTAAAATAATAATGCTTTAAAAAATGTGACCACAGCCAAAATATTAAACCAAATAATGAAAAATATGCACTAGCGTTTGGTATAAACTCACCCAATTAGACAGATAAGGAAGTAAACCACAGCTGGAGAATTGCCATCGTCAGGTCAGGAGCAAAATGCTCATAGCTCTTCCCCCACCCCACCCACCCCCACTTTTAATTTTTTTAATATTTTATTTATTTGAAAGAGAGAGGTAGAGACACACAGAGATCTTGGATCTGCTGATTTGCTCTGCAAATGGCTGCAATGTCTAGAGCTGAGCCAATCTGAAGCCAGGAGCCTCTTTTGGGTCTCCCATGTTTTGGGTGCAGGGGCCATCTTCTACTGCTTTCCCAGGCCATAGTGGAGAGCTGGATTGGAAGTGGAGCAGCTGGGACTAGAACCAGCGCCCATATGGGATTCTGACACTGCAAGCAGCGGCTTCACCCACTAGCCACAGTGCCGGCCCTTGAAATGGTTATTTTTTTCTTATTAAGATCTTACTATTTTTCCCCAGAAACCTTTTATTTAAGGAATACAAACTATATATATTTTATAATTACAACATTAGGAACATGGTGATTCTTCCCACTGTACCTGGCCTCCCACCCCTTCTCCCACCCCCTTCCTCTCCCTCTCCTATTCCCACTCTTATTTTTTACTAAGATCTATTTTCAGTTAGATTTATACACATATAATTAACTTTATGTTAAGTAAAGATTTAAGAGACATTCCCTCTGTAGATAGAGCCAGTGTGAGTCAAGCCAAGGAGTCTAATGGGTTATTTGGGAATTGGTCCAGTTGTCCCACTATTTCCTGAGCATATGCTGGGTGCCACATGATTAAGTTGTGGCCGATTCCCTTTGTGCCACTTTTTAGGTGGCTGGTTGATGAATGTTCCAGGTGTCAGAAAGACCTAATTCATAAAAATGGGCTTGGGATATTGCCTGAAAATAAGCGAGTGCCTCCTGTGAGCAGATGGTTTCTGGCGGTTTATGAGTCTGAGATGGTGCGCATAAAAGATAGTTGAGCTTTGGGGGTGTTGAGTCAAGCTTTTGGAACTGCTAAAATCCAAAAACCGTCCTGGGAGAGCAGAATGACCGACAATAGGCACTGCTGTATCCCTTTGTTTGTAAAGCTCTTTGCAGTTCACAAAGACATCGGCTTTGCACAGGTTATGCCCTTGGGCCTTGAAGCCTCTCTGAAACAAGCGTTTGGGTATTTTACATTCCACCTGAGGCCTGGAGAGATGATTTGTAGAACATTGGAACTTCTCTTTGGTGAAATGGAAGAAGTCCAGAGGAGGGAAGAGGATTTTGTTTTTTGTTTTTGTTTTTTTTTTTAGAAAGCTTTTATTTAATAAATATGAATTTCATAGGTGCAACTTTTTGGAATATAGCAGTTTTTCGCCCTATAACTTCCCTCCCCCCCCCAACTGTCCCACCTCCTATTCCCTCTCCCATCGCATTCTTCATTAAGATTCATTTTCTTTATATACAGATAAACACTAAGATTTCAAAAGACACACAAAGTATAGAGTACTATTTGAAGACAAGTTTTTTTTTTTTTAAATTATTTATTTGAGCGGTAGAGTTACAGACAGTGAGAGGGAGAGACAGAGAGGTCTTCCATCTATTGGTTCAATCCCCAAATGGCCGCAACAGCTGGAGCTACGCCGACCCGAAGCCAGGAGCCCGGAGCTTCTTCTGGGTCTCCCACATGGGTGCAGGGACTCAAGGACTTGGGCCATCTTCTGCTGCTTTCCCAGGCCACAGCAGAAAGCTGGATTGGAAGAGGAGCAGCCAGGACTAGAACCAGCACCCATATGGGATGCTGACGCGGTGGGCAGAGGATTAACCTACTGCGCCACAGCACTGTCCCCTTGAAGACAAGCTTTATCATTACTTCCCTTAGTACCTCTCATTAAGGACAGAGATCCTACTTGTGGAGCAACTGCACAGTAACTCCTGTTGCTGATTTAAGAATTGACACTTATTTATGACATCAGTGATCACCCGAGGCTCCTGTCATGAGCTGCTGAGGCTAGGGAAGAGGTTTTATGGGGCATTTGAACCAGCACCAAGAGATGAGTCCAGAGTCCCCGATTCTGTGGCCAGAGCTCCTTTGCATGCCCCAAGTATGGGTCTGGGGCTTCATCTTCTGGCTTGGGGAGGGTCTTGGTCATGGTTCTCAGGCTGTGCCCACAGAGAAGACCCCCTCCCTTGTCACGGACTGAGAGCATCCCAGGGCTTCACTGGCTGGCAGGGGCAGGAGGTGGGGAGGGTCATTTCCTACCAGCTGGCATCTCATCTTCTTCCCCATGCCCTCTACTGCCACCTCTCCTTGTAGGAATCTGGAATATTACCCATTTCAATCTCCTCTCATGGTGCAATCTGCTTTATTCCATTTGAAACCTTCCAACACCCCCAAACAGGAAGAGGCTACTCTTTCCATTTGAGGCTTGGGCAGAGTCGCTTCACTGGGCTACATTAAGTTGTTCCTAAGCCCAAAGCCACTTTCTCTCTGGCCAGAGACTGTGATACTCTCTCTGAGACCTAGAAGCAAGAAGCACCATTTTTTGCCTCTGAATAATCATTTCTCCTTTCTTGAATGTATGCAATTCTTTCTTGACATTTCTCTTCTTTTTTTTCTCCTTAAAATGGGTTTACTGAGGCATAATTCACACACAGAATCTACACATATCTAATATATAATATGATGAGCTTGGGCACACACCACCATGACATATTTTGTTCTCTTTTGGTAATCTCTTTCTATGGGGAATCCAATCCAACCACACTGGTTACTGAGCTCAGCCTGGGTTTCTTCAGGTCTCTGATTAAAAAGCATAATAGGCTGGCCAAATGCACCTTGCCCATGGATGGACAGAGAATATTAAAACCCTGGATTTCTTTGCTGCATGTCTTTCCTGCTAGAACCATGGCTGGAAGCACTGCAGATTTAACTCTTTCAAGCAAGGGCCCTCTCTGGAAATCTGACTGGGGGCTTTCTTTGCCTGGTGCTCAGAGACAGGTCCCTAAGAATCTGCTGTCTTGCTGTGTTTCTTTGGGAGGTTTTTAATTCCTTAGGTTTGGTTCTGCAGAAATGGAAGGGCAGAGAGAGATCTGTATGTGCAGTGAGAGCCAGGGTCACATTTGCATAGAATGTTATGCTGTGAATTGGGTTGTAATAATGAGAATAATGGGTTTATATCCACGGACCTCTGTGATAAGTGTTTTCTGTGCATCATTTATTGAGTTCTCACAGTGACTGTGCAGTAGGCATGATTATTGTCCCTTCTGTACGAGGAGGAAACTGAGCTACAGAGAGACAAAGGACACACAAGGAGTCACCAGTGGATTCATGATTCATGCCCAGGTGGGCTGACTATAGGATCTTCGCTCTCCACAGTATTAAACACATGAAGAACCCAATACTTAGAGTTTAAGTGCTCATTTCCTAAGGCTATGGTTCTTACTTGGGGATGATTTTGTTCCCCAGGGGACGTATGGCCGTTAGGAGAAGTACTGGTTGTCACAAAGGGAAAGGTGCTATTGGCATCTAGTGGGTAGGTACTAGGGTGCTGCTAAGAATCCTGCAGTGCCCAGGAGAGCCCCCACTACAAGGAGTTATCCAGCCCCTAATGTCAGTAGTGCTGAGGCCATGGAAGGTTTTTTGCTGAGAGCCAAGCCTAGACATGAGCACCTGAGTTCTGTACTCCATGTTCCTCCCACAGTGCTCATCCCAGCACTCCACGCAGAGTTGGTCAATTGTTGCCCTCGGTTGGTGCCAGTACAGGCCACTGGGTACCACCCAGGGATGTTCCTTGTGCCTCTCTGAGAGGTAGACTGTCTCCATGATCTCACTGGTGGATGGTGTGATGGTGGTGATGGTGCTGGTAGAGTTGGTGATGATTAGGATGATGGTGATAATGATGGTGGTGATGTGGTGATGATGATGACGATGATGATGGTGATGGTAGTGGTGATGGTAGTGTTGGTGATGATTAGGATGATGGCGATAATGATGGTGGTGATGTGATGGTGATGATATGGTGATGATGACGATGATGGTGATGGTAGTGGTGATGACAATGATGGTGATAATGATGGTGATGGTAGTGTTGGTGATAATTAGGATGATGGTGATAATGATGGTGATACAGTGATGGTGATAATGATGGTGATGTTCGTGATAACTGATGGCGATAATGATGGTGATATGGTGGCAGTGGTGATAATGTAGTGGTGATATGGTGATGATGACAATGATGATGGTGATGGTAGTGGTGATGACTATGATGGTGATGTGATGATTATGGTGATTGTGATGGCGATGGTGGTGGTGGTGGTGATATGGTGATGATGACAACGATGATGGTGATGGTAGTGGTGACAATGATGTGATGATTTTTTCTGGATGCTAGGGAGGGAGTACCAGGGGTGAAGAAATGCAGTGAAGAGGCCTCCATCAGGAAACAGCATAGCCTTTTGGATGTGGCTTGAGAGCTTCCCCTGTGTGTGCTCTGTGCCTTCCGACCTGTGAGCTGCCCAGCTACCACCGTCCTCCTGGCCTGGGACTTTGTAACAAGTTCTGAGCAGGCAGCACCTGGTGGTACAAGAGCCCCTTGTGCAGCCTGGGGTTATGGGCTGGAAAGCAGCATTATGAGCCTGGTTTAATTTTCCACTGCATTAATATTAATAGGAGACAGTTGGCTTTGGGTGCAGATGTGGGGGAGGCCCACAAGAACAAGGGCTGCTACAGTTCAGAGAGTTGATTGGAGGCAGAGATCTTGGCAGGGTCTCCAGTTCCGTACTGTGGGCCTCAGTTCACCACTCTACAAAGGAAAGGGTTGGAATCAGTGATTCAGAAGTTACCCTCCTCTGCTCCGACATTTTCAGCCACTGTGGTATCTCTGCAACCCATGCATCCCTGAGGATGGGTGATCTTCAGAACATAGATTGGTCCCTTCCAATGATGGGGAACTCACTACCTTACAGGACAGCCAGTCCCATTGTTGCACAGCTGTGAGCTTGGCCGTTGCCGATGACAGAAGTCGTGACGGCACCATCTGTGGGATGCTGAGCACTGTGTCTGTGTCGTCGTCTCCTGGCCTCACTGTGCTGCTTTGTGGGAGGTGTGATCGGTCCTACGTTACAGACGATGAAGAGGAGTCTGACAAACATCAAGAAACGTAGCCACCATTGCACCCTGAGGAAGGACCTTCCCCCTAGCTGGTGTGAGTCAAAGCCCAGCGTTTATCTGAGTGAATGAACTGCATGACACAGGGGCCACAGGAGAGGGCAGAGTCAGCCCAGCTTCCCTGGGGAGTGGCATCGTGCCGAGTCAGTGGGGTTGAGCATCTACTGCGTCAGGTGCTGTGTGGGCTACTTCGTTTACTTTCTCCAACAACTCAGTTTTTTAGGTCACTATATCTGTTTCCCAGGAGTGCAGTGGCAAATGAGCAAATACAGTGGCTTCAAACAACGTGCACTTATTATCCTACCATTCTGAAGCTTGGGAGTCTGAAATGGTCTCAACGTATGAGCAGGGCTGGTTCCTTCCGGAGGCTCCAGGGGGAGAATCCATCCATTAGCCTTTTTCCAGCTTCTAGGGGTCACCTGTACCCCTTGGCTTGTGGCCCCTGCCTCCATCTTCAAAGCCAGCAGCGCATGTGTTCAAATCTTGCTCTGACCCTGACCTCTGCTTCTGTCCCCTTATCTCCTTCCTGACTCTCCTGCACCTCTTTCCCAGGCAGGATCCTCGCGATTTGATTGGGCCACCTGGATAACACAGGATGACATCCTCATCTTAAGGTCTTTTGCTTAATCACATCTGCAAACTCCCTTTTGCTGTGTATACTAACTCATTCACAAGTTCTGGGAGTTGGAATGTGTGCATCTTGTAGGCATCATGATTCTTCCACATTCATTGTACAGGTGAGAAAATGAGGTCTAGAGAGAAGTGATTTTCTTAGCACTGCACAGCTTGTGGGCATTGGATGTGAATGTTTCTGAATGGACACTCTCCCACTTGGGTGCACCTGTGAGACTCCAGGACCATTCCCCGAACCATTCAATAAACTTTTATCGAGGCTTCTACTCTGCGTCTCAGCTAGATGTGTCGTTGAGAAAAAGACAAAAATTCCTGTCTTTGCGGAGCTCACGGTCTGGAGGGGAGGACACTAGACCAGGAGCCAGGTGAAAAAGCAAACTCCCTGGCAGGCAGAAGGTCAAGGGTGCAGGAGTGAGTGCTGGGGCACCAGTGGGCTGTCTTAGGGTCTAGGGGTGGGGCTATGCCTTTGGAAGTCCTCCTGTAGCCCGGCAGGGATCCCAGGCCATGGCCACATTTCAGCACTCTCCGACAGAGCCCAAGACGGATGCCCCCACTCGTCGTGGTGAGGGCTGGGAACTGCCATGGTTTGTAACTGCTGGCAGCTGCCTCCAAGTACAGCCAGCTTTGCTGAGCCTGCTCTCTCTGGGAAACGGAGAAAAACGATGACATTTCCAATAGCTGCGTCCTCTTCACAGAGAACGACCTGGAAGAGCCAGTACTCAGCTACATTTGACTTTGCAAATGATGAGCGAGAGAGAAGTACAAAGCAGAGGCACTTTCATAGCTGAAGATGTTCTGGGTCTGACCTCATACAGAAATGTTTTGTGCTTTCTGAACTGACCCTTAGGGAAAGGTTTGGACTCCAGAGCCAGAGAGACCTGAGTTTGAATCCTGGCTCCGCCATGGGTGCTGAGTGACTCCCCTAACCTCTCTCCGAGCCCCAGGCTCCTCCTCTATAGTAGGGGGAGGGGACTACTCTTACGGGGGTCTGGGAGGGGTGTAGAGAGACCACATCTGAGAAGTGGGCTACGATGTTGCACACGTTGTAGGTGTGCAGGAATACAGTGGTGAAGTCCCGTGGCTCAGGGTCCTGGGCCAGGCAGACAGAACCAAGTGCAACAGAAAGCAAGCAGTAAGTTGTGATGAGCACTCCCCGGGACACAGGGAGCTGGGCACCTGCTTCCATAAGGGTGGTCAGGGGGAATTTTCTCATGAGGGGAGGTTTAAGGGTGAGAAGTAGTGGTCCTGGAAATATTGTGGAAAGGAGTGCAATATATACAAAGGCCCTGGGGCTGGGAAGAGATTAGCTTATTCTGGGGATGGATGAAAAGCAGTGCGTGAAAGAGGACAGGATGTAAGACAGGCAGGAGGAAGAGAGGCAGGGAACAGTCACACCGTGCTTCGTTGGCCCGTTGTAAAGATTTTAGGCTTCGGCTTAAAGAGTACGGGGCACCATGGAAGGCTTTTGTACAGGTGGAGTGTCATTACTGAATGTGGGCTCTGGAAAGACCATTCTGACATCAGAGGATTGGTGTGGGGCAGGAGTCATCAGGGACCAGTGGGGCAGTTAGAGTCCAGCTGGCTGAGGGCTGAGGTGGAGGAGATGGAGCCGGGTGTTTAGATTGAAGGTGCATGGGGGTTTGATGTAGAACGCAAAGGGCTTGGTGTCTGTCGTGTACCACCTTTTCTTACAGGTTGGTATTACTTCTTTAATGAAAAGTCCTAAAGAAGTTCACGCCGCTGTCACAAAATGCCAGTCTTGGCTTTCTGTGTCGAGGTTCACAGCTCTCTTTCTTGGACGTACATCACTGGTTCTCAACCCTGGCACTGTTGATGTTTGCGACTGGGTCATTCTTTGTGGGAGCCTTGTGGGGTCATTGTTTGACCCGAGCCCTGGGGGATGTAGGGCATCATCTTTGGCCTCCCTCCACTGATGCCGGGAGCAGCTCTCAGCTCTGACAACCCCAGGCATCTCTACACTTCACTAACTGTCCCCTGGCGGGAACATCACCTCTGGTGAAGAACTTCTGACCTGCATGATTGAAATCAAGAACGCCGACTCGGCATCTTAGCCCTGGGATTGCACTGGCAACTTTGAATAGGGGCGGCGCTCTGTTCTGTATGGCTTAGGTGACGATAATGATGACAGTGATGGCGATGATGTGATAATCATTCTCAGGATGAGCATTGATTGTGTCTAGTCTGTCAGACGCTGTTCTAACTCCGTCCTCTCAATGTGTGTCCTGTTAGAACCCTCAACTTGCGGATACAGACAGACATAGAGAGGCCAGGAGATGCACCCAGCCTTGTACCAGCACTAGGCTGTGCAGCAGAGGTCCAAAGCCTGCAGTGCTCCCGGACTTGTCCTTGTCCTGGAGCCAGTAGGAGGCCACTGAGGGGGATGAAGTGGGAAGTGACAAGCCAGATTGGCATGTAAGAAAAGTGACACTGGAGGCTGGGGTCGGGGGAGGACAGATCCCCAGTGGGCAGCAGCAAGGCTGGAGGTAGGGAGGCCACTTAGAAATCTGAGGCTGAAATCCAGGCTGGGGGAAGGAGGCCCTCCCCGCCCCCGCCCTCGCCCCGAGGGAGAAGCTGCTTGCCTGGGAGAGGGTGCAGCTGGTTCAGTCCCTCGGCTCTGTTACCTGCTGAGTACCTCCTGTCTGCCTCGTACCAGACTTGACTCTGCTTCTCTCCCCGTAGTGCTTAACATCTAGAGGAAGGAGAGAGAGAGACAGACAGAATAGCAGCTAAGCCCTCCAGCAAGCAGAAATGAATCAGGCACCACAGACTTGATGGGGAGTGCTGGCAAGCTGCGCACAGGAAATGAGTAAGTGCCGTGGTAGATGGAGCCAGGGAGACCCTGCTCTCGGGGGAGGGGGGTGGCGGCCAGGGGCACTCTCTGAGATGGTGGCTTGCAAGCTGAGCCTAAAGAAAGAGGAAGAGCTGCCCAGGGATGGCATCCTATAGTGAAAATCTCACTCTCTTGCAAGAACAACATGGAAGGTTCTAGAAGGAGCAAGAAAGCCAGCGGCATAAGCAGAGTGAGGTGGGCAGGGGCCAAGAGACCCTGTCAAGGTGCTTAGTTTTTAGTCTGAGTGTAAGGAGAAGCCCTTGGAGGCAGGAAGCAGAGGTGCCCATTTTAGGAATTCAGTGATCATGTCAGTGACGCTGAGTGGGAGCACAGCCCACCCTGGAGGGGCTCGTGGTAGATGCCCCTGGGGTCCTGCTGGGTGATGAGGGCGATCCGGTCTTCCAGCAGAACCAACAAGCTCGCAGAAGCCTCAAGGAGAAAGTAAGGACCCCCTCTGTAGCCCAAGGCCGCTCCGCAGAGCAAGCCCTCGCCGTCGCCAGCAGGTCCAAGACTGGGCCAGGAGCCCGGCTGGGGCACCCGGAGCGAGTGAGGTCACGCAGCCCCTTCCACCATGAGCACATCTGCTGCCTGGAACCCTCCTCGCCCATTCTATTTTTGCTCCCCTTGGCAGCTCCGTGGAAATTAAAAGGCTATTTGCAGTGACTAATGTTGCTAATTCTGATCAAACAATTTAAAATTCATTCTTTGCCATATCGGAGACCCGCTAGGGAACGGAATTAAGACATCATTTGTGGCAATTTCTATGACGGTTGGTGGAAAACAAAAAAGACATTAAAATTGGTCTCAATTCAAATGGCTGCTCATTAAGCTGCCTCCTTTAAAATATCCCATCTTGATCTGCACAATAGTCCTCCGTCTGTTTCCGGCTTATTAACTGAGAGGAGGGAATTGGACTAAGATGCTGGGAACTTACTTGGGAGGGCTGGGGAGAAGCCACCAGAATGCCTTTTGCTTCCTTCTCCAGCTCCAGCATCTTCCGAGCCCTGAGAGGAGGGGCTCACACTTCCAGCGCTTGGAATCCAGGAAGCCAAATAGTCAGTCAAGCTTCCCAGTGTGCCCCAAACTTGCGTCCTGCACACACCACCTGTGTGCTTTTCTGTAATCACGTCCTGTTTTTTTTTTTTTTTTTACTTGATAGCCAAGTCGTCATATGAGAAATGACCATGGTGTATTTGCATAATGACTTCTGGCATAGCCTTAGTGTAGCCACCATACTCTAGGCCTTCCTAGCGTGTAGGAGAGAGGCTTGCAAAGGCGAAGTAGGTCAGCCGTTGAGCTTCCTTTGCAAACAGTGCACCGCTTGTTAGCTTTGTAACTTGGAGCCGTTCTGTGATCTGTGGCCACCAGATGTCTGTTACACAGGGCTCTCGCCTCTCGGTTCCTGGAGCCTCAGTGATACCTGATGTAACTCCCCTTCCCCTGTCTCCTCTCTGTCTGCCCAGCAACACCGGGCCCTGTCACCTCTCCGTCACCCTGCCTCAGGCACCCTGTGGGTTTAGAGTGCACCTGCCGAGTTTCTCCACCAAAGCGACCTCTGCAGGGTGGGGGTAGAAGGAGCTGAGTGTCCGAGGGCAGTGCCTGTGGCCACTCTCTGGAGTCCAGGAGTCAGTCAACGCTTTGCGCTCTGCTTCCTTCGTGTTTGAGTCCATTTTTTTTTTTTTTGTGGGTAGGTGTTCTAGGCGGGCTTACTTCCCACAATTTAAAAATTAAATCAACATATTTTAAGTAAGAAACTTTATAGCACTAGTATAAATGGGAAGCCAACACCACACACAAGAAATAAATCCTCAGTGTAAAAATAAATACAATGTTTAAAAATTATTGGGTTTATTTTTCACTCTTTGGGCTTTCTTCTAAGTTTTCTTTTTTTTAAAATTTGGTAAAATACAAATAAAAAGCAAACAGTTAAATGCAATAGATACAGATTTGTTAGTCTTTTGATCACTATTTAAGTATTAAAAAATGTAAAAAGTGAACTGCCAATTGAAAAAAGTGTACGGGTAACAATACAAAGAAAAGACAAAACAAATACACGAAAACAGGTACAAGAAAAAGACAATGATATTTTATTTATTTATTTTTTGACTGGCAGAGTTAGACAGTGAGACAGACAGAAAGGCCTTCCTTTTTCGTTGGTTCACCCCCCAAATGGCTGCTACTGCTGGCGCACTGCGCCGATCCAAAGCCAGGAGCCAGGAACCTCCCCTCCAGTCTCCCGTGTGGGTGCAGGGCCCAAGCACTTGGGCCATTCTCCACTGCACTCCCGGGCCACAGCAGAGAGCTGGCCTGGAAGAGGGGCAACCGGGACAGAATCTGGCGCCCCAACCAGGACTAGAACCTGGGGTGTCAGTGCCAGAGGCGGAGGATTAGCCAAGTGAGTCACGGCGCCGACCGACAACGATATTTTAGATTCCGATGGGGTGTGTTTTCTGGGCAGGCTGTAATGCGGTGCGTTGGCTGGGCAGGCTCCGAGTCCAGGCGAGGGCTCTCAGTGAAAGGGGTCAGGAAGGCTGGAGCTTCAGAGAGACAAGCCCAGCCCACGGCAGACCTCTTGGGTTCACTGGGAGCACTGGGAGGCAGAGCCCAGGGAGTGGCCGCTTCACCACCTCATTAGGTGGTCTGGGAAAGCTGTGTCCAGCACAGACGGTTAGTGTCTCCTCACTGCCCTCCCACACTTGAAGAAATACCCGTGAGACCTGGACAGACGAACCCTGTGGAATTCTCTCCCTTTCCACCTTTAGCAACAGTTGTCTTGGTTTGAATGGAGCCATCTGTATGCAGACTTGCCCTCTTTCTCATGGTCTTCTACCCAACGGCAGACTAGCTTTGTCTTGTAATGGGGGCTATGTTCCCAATCCGTCTGACTTGTAATGGGGTCACAGTCTCCATCAATCCATCCTGAGTTGAAACATCCTCAGTTGAGAAGTCTATCAATGCTCAGCCTACCAAACAGCCTAGCGCAGCCATTCAGCACACTGCGGGTCTCCTTTCTTTCCTCTCATGGTTGTAGGGACGAATGAGAGCTGTGACTATCACCACCCAGAATCGCAAGCCCAGGGAAAGATCAAACTATAAAGTTCTTTTTCTACTGAACGAGTATCACTTTTGCACCATCATAAATGTGACAGATTGGGGCTGGCATTGCGGCACAGTGCTTGAAGCCAATGCTTGCGATGCCTCTGTCCCATATCAGAGCACCATTTCAAGTCTCCGCTGCTCAGCTTCTGATCCATTTCTCCGCTAGTGCCCCTGGGGAGGCAGCAGAAGATGGCCTGAGGACTTGGGTCTTTGCTATCCATGTGGAAGATCAGGATGCAGTTCCTGGCTCCTGGCTTCAGCCTGGCCCAACCTGGCTGTTGGGGGCATTTGGGAGTGGAGTGAAGTAGTAGTTGGAAAATGTCCTTCTCTCTCAGTCATGCTACATTTCAAATAAATAAATAATATATAGTTGAAAAATTGTATGCTGAACAAGTTCTTCCTAGGAATGCCATGTCTTTTATCAAAAAAATTTTTAATTGAAAAATAATAATTGCATATATTGTGGAGGTATAAAATATTAAATCATTAAAATTAACATAGGCATGGCCTCATAGTTATGTTGGAGTAGATCTCAATGGCTTAGTCCTCCTGTGATTGTGGGTTTGGGCCTTTTAACTTCCATGGCCATGGTAGGGTCTAAATTTCTCTCTAGGGCATAGAGGACAACATGAGATCTCCACAAATGACATATCTGGGTATCTAGAGATGGCTGAAAAGGCATGCAGAGTGCCTTGCTGGGGATGCCATCAAGGTGACGTCATTGATGGATTAATCTGTGTAAGTGTCTCAGAGAGGGGTGCTAGTGGGGTGGAGGACGGTGTTACACTTCTGTGATGGGCCTCAGTAGCCGTCTTGTTTACTAGATGGTGGTGATGGTGATGGTGATGGTGGTGAAGATGGTGTTAGTGATGGTGATGAGAGTGATGGATGTGGTGGTGGTGAAGTGGTGGTGGTGATAGTGATGAGAGTGATGGATGTGTTGATGGTGGTGATGGGGGTGGAAGTGATAGTGAGGGTGGTGGTGGTGGTGGTGAAGTGGTATTGGAGATGATGAGTGATGGATGTGGTGATGGACACATTGGAGGTGATGACAGAGACGATTGAGGTGACAGGTGGTGCTGGTTATCTCTCTTTAGAAAATGTTTCTTCCTCCGAGGTAAGAGTTGAGTTTGGCCCTTTTTCACTCTTGTGCCTCCTGGGGGAGCTGCCTCACCTGTAAGAGAGGTGAGGAGATCTCGCGGCTCCCAGATCACCATGCTGGATGGTTGGTTCCTGCCTTTTGTGCACATGGCTTCCTCTGCTTGCAGTGTCCTATTCTCGGCGACTTCTACGTCTTCTTCCGTGTATCAGGACTCAGGACTGATGTCAACTTCTGAAACCCTTCTCCCGTCTCCCCCTGAAGAGTCTCGCCCCTTCTGTGTGCAAGGCAATGCATGTTGTTTCTAATTCACCTTTGGTTCCTTAGGGTCCAGCCAGGTGTAATAGCTGAGGAGTGTGAACCAGGGCAGGGCCCTGGGGGCAACGATTTCTACTCTTGGCTTCTTGAGCCTGCTCCTCGAGGGTCACCTTCCAAGCATTCTCCCTCGGAATCTGCGCTTTCCTACCCTAGTGAAGCTCCAGAGAGCTGTGATGGCGTCCACTCACTTTGTCTCTGCTTCCATGAGGACTCACAGCTCCACTCTGGTGCCATCAGCATTTGCTCAGGGCCAGGTGGGGGGCATGTAGGAGAAAGTTGCATTTAGCAGCATGTCTGTAGTGAAACCCAGAGGGCGGAAGAAAGAACATTGGCAAGAGCTGAGCTTAGACTATTGGTTTCTGTCTTTTCCCAGGTTGTGGGAAACGCAGAACATACAGGAGATCCCAATGCTGCCCTTCCCCAGCTGGTGTCTACACCCCAAGTTGTTGTGCAGGCAGATTGGCAGCAGCTCACAGCTGGCTGGGGGCGTTTCCCCCTCGCTGGAGTGGCCACAGTGGCTCATCTGTAGGAAGTGTCCAGCCAACGACTGCCCCTCTCGGTACAGAGGTTGGCCCTTGAGTTGAACTGGAGAGATCCCCAAGGAAGGGTTGGCCTTCACTGGAGGTATCTGTGGAAGTAGAATGTGGATGATTACTTACTGTCCTCATGTGAGTTAAAGGGGAGTGAGACATGCACACTGTAGATATCACGAGGAAGAATTGATGAGACTTTCCCGCTTCTGTCTTGGGTTTATCTGAGTTTGAATCCTGGTCTGTCATCTTGGGGCTGTCCACAGGCAAGGGGAATTCCATCCCTGTTTCCTTCTGGTAAATGGACCATAGTCACAGTGCTTTGTTCATAGGCTTGAAGGAGGATTAAGGGAGATCCTTCATGTCAAGAGCTTAGAGAGAGATATGGCCCTTGGTGAGTACTATATTACATCACTATTATTAATATAAACTAATAGTATTACTGTTAGTACCCCCGCATGTTCAAATGCAGCCACAGAATTAGTGTTGCCATCGTCTTGGATAACAGTTTTCTGGTTTGAATCAGGAGTCTTGGGTATGTCCAATATCCTTTCATCCAGTAGTTTTCAAACTTGGACCTTAGCCCTAGGGAGTAATCTGAAATGTAGATAAGGTTTTATTCATCTACTCTCATCACTGTATCATTTACAAGAGAACAAAGGAAATCACTCAACTGCCCAACGTTATGGAAGTGTTAAATTAGCATGTACATCACTCACTCCCTTCAAAACACTTCCAATGTTCCTCAAGGCTCATGAACAATAGAGCATGTTGATGGGTTGGCAGATGCACTGTGGGAAGACAAGAAGTGGTGACAGCAAACTCCGTTTCACGACATTGATCGAGTGCCTACTGGGTGGCCGGGACAGGTGCTGTGTGCTGGGAGCTGTAGATGAAGGAGCCACCATCCCTTTTCTCAAATAGCTGTTTGCAACCATGGAGGAGGTGGAGGAGTATTCAGACAATCAGACGAAAGACTGAAGCCTGGGACAAAGCTGCCAAAGGCCTCTCTGGAAACTGGGGCAAAACCCAATGTTGCCTGCAGGCTCCTGTGTCTCTTTGGGATACAAGGTCACCTCAAAGAAGACAGACTATCATCCAGAACAATCTTGAGCTTTAATTCTTTTTTGATTTTTACCTCTTTTTTAAGGATTTATTTATTTATTTGAAAGGCAGAGTTACACAAAGATAGGGAGAGATAAAGAGAGGTCTTCTTCTTGCTGGTTCATTCCCTAGATGGCCACAATGACCAGGGCAGGACCAGACAGAAGCCAGAAGCTGGGAACTGCATCCAGGTCTCCCACTTGGGTGGAAGAGACCCAAGAACTCAGGCCATATTCTGCTGGCTTTCCAGGCACAGTAGTAGGGAGCTGAATTGGAAGCTGAACAGCTAGGACTCAACTGACTCATTTATGTTGGATGCCAGCAACACAGGCTGTAGCTTAACCCATTGCACCATGATGCTGGCCCCCGATTTCTTATCTTGAGTCTTTGTAATTACCCAGTTCTACATGCCTTGGACGGGTGTGTGTGTGTGTGTGTGTGTTGAAGTCTGACAAAGATTTTATAAACTTCTGTATTTTGATAACATCTCTAGTCACTTCTGAATTCTACCTTCCCATCACCATGGCAACCTATAAACAGAGCAGAAGGCAAAGTTTTGATCTTCTCTTACCTGAGGGCTTTGCTACATCCTTTGATATTCCTTGGGACTAAGCACCATTAGGCAGCTCACCATTGCACATCGAACACCCTGGGTTTCTGAGTTTCTCTTTGTTAGCGTTATTGGCTTCTAGAAGACAGGTGTGGGGAGGAGTCCAGAGCAATTCGTTGGAGATCACAGGACAGCCTTCATGTAGACAGTGCCAGGGTATATTTCCAAAGATGGTGGCCATGATACCTCCTGTCTTCCATGCTCTGTTAGAACCTTCCTCCATCAAGAGTTGTAGTCTCTGGAGCTGACGCTGTGGCTCAGCGGGTTGACGCCCTGGCCTGAAGCACCGGCATCCCATATGGGTGCCAGTTTGCGTCCTGCTCCACTTCCAATCCAACTCCCTGCTGGTGACCTGGGAAAGCAGTGGAAGGTGGCCCCAAGTGCTTGGGCCCCTGCACTTGGTTGGGAGTCCTGGAACTTTCCAGCCGTTGAAGCCATGTGGGGAGTAAACAAGCAGATGGAAGATCTCTCTCTCTTTCCCCCTCTATCTGTCCTTCCCTGCCTCCCTACCTCTCTCCCTCCCCCTCTGTAACTCTGACTTTGAAAATAAATAAAACAATCTTACAAAAAGGAGAAGGCATAGAGAAGTAGGGGCTGACAAGGTACAGATCAGTAGGGCCGTGTCCTGGAGGACTTGATGGGGGTACCGAGAATCAGAGCAGCCATGACTTGTCTTTTCACGCACTCTCGTGGGGAGGGCTCCTGCTTCTTGGCTTCCCGATCCCCAGCATAACCTGTCTTGGATGGAACCTTCCTTTAAGGCTCCAAAAGTTTTGAGTAAGAAAAGCAGGAAGTTCCTGTAGTGTAATGATCAAGATCTTTAAGTCTGGATTCAATTAGTAGTTCCCTGCTATGTCCACCAGATGAGACACAACTTCCCTGGGTCTTGTTCCCACATTTCAATAAAATGGGGATGACAATAATAGCATGTGCCTCACGGGCTGTCATGCAGGTTCAGTGAAACAGCATGAAATATGTAACGTGGAGTAGATGTTTAATAAACATTGTAATCAACACTTGGAAAAAGGGAATAGGAGAAAGGAGACAGTGAGTGCAGAACCTTACAAAATAAGGAACGAAATTACTTTCTGATCCCTTTTCAGACGTTGGAGATGTTTCAGAAAAGAGATAAGCAATTTCCTTCTCAGATGGAAATACAAGCTCATGCTGTAGGAAGCAGCCTGCCCTGTGGAAGGAGAGGGCTGAGCAGTGGCCATGCTTGATACTCTGTGGAGGTTAGACACACCATGCACGTGTCTCTCCAGGCCCCTGGTGTCCCGTGGAGAGAGAGCCTTGGGGAAATCTGTGCTTTTAGGTTATTCTCTCAAAGGCTCCTTAATGGAATTCCATTGTCTCAACAAAAGAATGGATTTTTTTTTTTCTGCACAAAAATGGAGGTGTGATGTCTGATTCACACCCTGGGTAGAGGTGAATGTGTACTCAGTGACAACTCTTTTTTTTTTTGACAGGCAGAGTGGACAGTGAGAGAGAGAAAGGTCTTTCTTTTTCCATTGGTTCACCCCCCAATGGCTGCTGCGGCTGGTGCACCGCACTGATCCGAAGCCAGGAGCCAGGTGCTTCTCCTGGTCTCCCATGCGGGTGCAGGGCCCAAGCACTTGGACCATCCTCCACTGCACTCCCGGGCCACAGCAGAGAGCTGGCATGGAAGAGGGGCAACCGGGACAGAATCCGGCGCCCCGACCGGGACTAGAACCCAGGGTGCCGGCTGAGGATTAGCCTATTGAGCTGTGGCACTGGCCGACAACTCACTCTTAAGGAACCAGAGAGGAGGTTCCTTTAACCCCTCAATGGGTTCTGCTACCACTGAAGGAGTGGAGGGAGACATAAATGAGGGAGGGAGGTGGTGAACGAAAGGGTGAGTAGCTGTGTGAGCAAGTGAATAATATACTGAGGTCTGTGGCGGCCTCACTTCAAGTCACGCCTGTTTTTTTTTTTTTTTTTCTTTTTTTAACTATTCTACCACGGTAGTCTGTCTTACTTTGGGAGTTCCTAAAGTGAGGCTTGATACAGAAGCTTGAGCAGGGGTTGGTTCTTTGGAAAGTGACCCCAGGAAGTGACCCCGAGGGTGTGGCAGAGCGGCAGGGAAGGGAGAAAGGCCCACAGGTGCATTAACTGCGCACCTCTGGGAGGGGCGGCTATCCCTGGGCTCGAGGGAGGGAAGCATCTCCTTGCCCCCTGGAGCTGGCCTAGCCCACCCCTCACGGTTTGGCTACAGCCAGGTGGGCCAAGAGGGCCAGACAGGCCTCTTTCCTGTTTCCCATCTTTGCTCTGTGTCTCGGGTCCATTTTCAACCCTGCACCCTAATGCTTGGCCAGGTAACTGCTCACCCATCCCCTTGGTTAAAGTGCTTTGATGGACCCCTGTTTCCCTTTGCATAGATTACAATCACTTAAACGCCCTGGCCCTGGTGCCTCTTTGTTCTTTGCATTCCAGCTACACTGACTTTTTGCAGAACCTCAGTCAACCATACCCCCCTCCTGCCTCTGTACCTTTGCGTGTGCTCCCCCATGTGTCTTTTTAAAAAGATTTATATATTTGAGGTCAGAGTTACACAGAAAGAGAAGGAGAGGCAGAGAGAGAGAGGTCTTTCATCTGCTGGTTCACTCCCCAATTGGCCGCAACGGCCAGAGCTGTGCTGATCTGAAGCCAGGAGTTTCTTCCCAGTCTCCCACATGGGTTCAGGGGCCCAAGGACTTGGGCCATCTTCCACTGCTTTCTCAGGCCACAGCAGAGAGCTGGATCGGAAGTGGAGTAGCCGGGACTCGAACCGGCGCCTATGTAGCATGCTGGTGCTGTAGGCCGGGGCTTTATCCTGCTGCGCCACAGTGCCGGCCCCCAGATGCTCTATTGGCTCAGCTCCTCCTCATCCTGGGGGTCTCGGAGCAAGCACTGCTTCTTCAAGAAGCCCTCTCTGACCTCCTGGACCAGCTCAGCTTCCTTGGTTGTCCACGGTCACAGTTCCCATCTCTGTCCCTTCAGAGCCTAGAAACAGTTGGGCTTTCAGATTCACCCCATGCCATTTTCTGGTCAACGTGTGTTCACCCCTGTGCACAAGCCTCATGAGGGTTTGGAGTGTGTATTTCTGCTCAGCCCTCTTTCCCCAGTGCACCCCGTAGAGCCTGGCATACAGTAGGCACTTAATAACTACTTGCCGACTGTCTGTGTGACACCCTTCTTATTCCTCCAGGTTCACGGCTGCCCCAGGTGCCTGTGTGGCTCAACTTGACCGAGATGCTGGTCTTCCTTAGAAACAGCTTCGTTGGCAGGGCGTGCCTGGGACGCTCTCTGCAAGTCTGTCTCAGGGTTTTCTTAGCGTGATGTAGGCCACTCGGGGTGTGTGGCTACGCAAACTCGCTCCCAGTTCTGGTCCCTCAGTGGCTGTGTGCTGTTGGCCGAGGGCCCTACTCTTTCCAAACATGGATTTCCTCCTCTGCTGAGCAGTCACTGCACACCATGACCATGGTTAGGGCCCCAGGAGGCGGCACCGGCAGAGCGTGTGACTTGCTGTATGGTCCCGCCCAACGTCACTTCCATCCCAGACTCCAGCTCTGTCTTCGTGTCCCCAGGAGGAGCGGGGAAGACTGGTAAAGCTGGGGAGATGTGCTCGGGTCCTTCCGGGGCTGCACGCTCGCTCTGCTCTGCTCTGCTCTGCTCTTACCCCACTCTCCCTCCTTAGCTATCGATTGCAGCAACACCTGCAATTTGGCTTCTTAGGAGAAAAAAAAAATCAATACCCCATTAGCTAACACCTTTTGTAGCTGGCTGACACAGGCCATTGCCAGGGCTCCCTGGGGCTGCACAACGAGAATGGAAACTGGCTCGAGCAGAAGCAGTCCCTCTCGGAGGCATGCATGGCTGACAGGAGCGGAGGAGGCCTTGGGCTGCTTGTGATGTTTCTTCCCAGTGCCCCTCTGCTGGGCACGAAGACTTTGAACGAGCCTGTTCCGTCTCTCTGTATTGATCAAGTGCCTTCTCTGAGAGTGGGCTCGGTGTGCAACCGCCTCATCCCTGCCTAGCTGTCTGGTGTGTGTGCCGCGCATGCAGTAGGCACCTGGTGGGTAGGTGCCTCTCTGGCCCTCAGTTCTTTATCTCTGAAATGGGCATAACAGTAGCCCCTCGCCCAGGATACCTCTCAGTAGGACATGCTGCAGGTGATGTAGAAAGCCGACCCTCGGTGGCCTCGCAAGCCGTGGCCTTGAACATGACGGGGTTTGAAGCCCACTCTGGCCACGGAGAACGGTTTCCACTGTGCACTCTACTGTACCCTGTGTTGTGCTCGTCACTTCTGTGGCCGGCAATCCCAACGATTTCTTTTCCCTGGTTATATCCATTTGCTTTCTCTTCCTTTTGTTACGTAAGCTGAGATATTGGACTCGTTAACTGTGAAGGTTGAATTTTCTTCTAATTATAAGAAAAATGGCCCTTTCTGTCTATTTATCTTAATGGAAATTAACTGCATAAATCTCCCCATGTTGGAGGGACCTGTGGGCCTCCAGCACCCCGGGGAATGCAGTCTCCAAGAGGTTGACCCGCCCCCCCCCCCCAATTGGCTGGAGGCTGGGGTTATGGTTTAGTGATTTTATTACTTTTTATTTATCATGGAGAGAAGAAGAGGGGAGAGAGGGAGAGACAGAGATCTCTCATCTGTTCACTCCCCCAAATGCCTGCAACGGCCAGGACTACGCTGGGCTGAAGCTGGAAGGCAGAAACTCAGTCCAGGTCTCCCACATGTGCAGCAAGAGCCCAGTCACTCGAGCTGCACATGGGTTTGGCATGGTCACTGCTTGTCTGCAGAATGGGTGGGAAATGCCATTTAGGAGGTTGTTAGAAGGGTTAGAAATTTGGCATGCCAGGTTGATCTCTCTCTCTCTCTCTCGTTAAAAAAAGATTACTTAAAAGAGAGAAAGTGTTATCTTCCATCCACTGTGTTAGTCTCCAAGTGGCTGCAATACCAGGTCTGGCCCAGATGGAGGCCAGGAGCCAGGAACTCCACTGGGGTCTCCCACATGGTGGCAGGGACTCCAGTAGTTGGACCATCATCTGCTGCCTTCCCAGGCGCATATTAGTAGGGAGCTGGATCAGAAGTAGAGTAGCCAGGACTTGACCCAGCACTCACGGAATGCCGGTATCACAGGTGGCAGCTTAACTCATTGTGCTACAATACTGTTCCCTCTCTGACTTTCAAAATAAATGAATAAGTTGGAAAAAAACACCCCAAAACAACGGAAGTTGCTTTTCTCTGAGTGCTCAGGGACAGCTAGGATGCTAGATGCCAGGAGCCAGTGCCCCCTCTGAAGGTGCCAGGGGGTGCAGCTTCCTTGCTCTGCAACTCCTGGTGGCTCCCGAGATGCTGGGTCACAGTGGCATGAGTCTGGTCCCTGCCTCTGTCCTCACAAGACCTTTGCACCCCAGTTGTCTCTCTGCCTGGTTCCCCACCTCTTAGAAGGGGTTGACATCGGATTGAAGATCCACCTTAATCCCAATGATCTCTTCTCAAGGTCCTTGACCTAATCATATCTGCAAAGACCGTGTTTCCAAATCTAACTGGTGGTTAAGATTTCTTTCTTTATTCCATCCTCCCTGCCTCTCCCCTCCCTGCCTCCCTGCCTCCCACCTTCCCACCTTCCCTCCTTCCCTCCCTCCTTCCTTCCTTCCTTCCTTCCTTCCTTCCTTCCTTCCTTCCTTCCTTTCTATCTATCTATCTATCTATCTATCTATCTATCTATCTATCTATTTGAGGTCAGAGTTACACAGAGAAGGAGACCTCATCCACTGGTTCACTTCCCATTTGGCTGCAATGGTCAGAGCTGGGCCGATCCACAGCCAGAAGCTTCTTCCAGATCTTCCCACGTGTTCAGGGACCCAAGTACTTGGGCCATCTTCTATTACTTTCCCAGGCCACAGCAGAGAGCTGGATTGGAAGTGGAGCAGCCAAGACTTGAACCAGCGCCCATATGGCATGCCGGCACTGCAGGCAGTGGCTTTACTCACTACGCCACAGCACCGGTCCCTAAGATTTCAATATGTTTTTAAGGGATGACCATCTTTTAGAAAGGGTTGACAGTTTGACTGTTGCCACCATACCCGAAAGAGCTTAATCCCCAGTGCAGCAGTGCTGAGAGGTGACATCCTGAGGGCTCTGTCCTCAGGAATGGATTCACGCTGTCATTACAAGAATGAGTTTTTGTTGGTTCAGGCTCCTTGCAGGCACGCTCTTGTCTTTCCTCCTGGCTATGGGATCCTGTAGCAAGAAGGCCCTCACTGGGGCAGGGGTGGCTTCATGCCAAGCTTCAGAATTGGGAGCCAAATAAATTTCTATGATTCATAAATGACCTGGCTTGTGGAATTCTGTTTCTTTTAAGCTTTATTTATTTGAGAGGCAAAGATAGAAGGGTGAGGGGGGAGAGAAAGAGAGAGAGGTATCTTTCAACTTTCATCTTTCATTCATGCCCCAAACAGCTGCTGCAACGGCCGGGGCTGGGCCAGGCTGAAGTCAGGAGCCAGGAGCTTCCTCTGGGTCTCCCACATGGATGCAGGGATACAAGCACTTGGACCATCTTTGACTGCTTTCCCAGCTGCATTAGCAAGGAGCGGGATTGGAAGTGGAGCAGTGGGGACTCGAACCAGCACCTGTATGGGATGTTGACACTGCAGATGGGATGTTGACACTATGCCATAGTGCCAGCCCCAAAGGTGGGCATCTTGGTGTAGGGAGAGGAGAGAGAGAAGACAGCATTTCCCAGGCTAATGATGCTGAATTCTCTTGACTCTTGCAGCGATACTCCTGGCTGGACTTTAGTGCTCTCTCCAGTCCTGTGTGTGTTGGGGCGGGGGACACTTGGGCCAATTGGTGCAGGCTCAGCAGATTCTACGATGCTCCTGGGACAGACTTTCCAGGGACTGTCTCTGCCTAATGATGGATGATAACGACACCAGTTGGAACCAAATGCGTATCACCCTGTTGGAAAATTTCGTTTGCAAGATCTAGCTGTCTACAGATTGCTTCAGTAGCTTTACACTGCAGTGTTGAAGGCTCCGTTCATCCTGGAGGGACCCTGACAGACCAGAGCTATCCGGGTGTTTGGGGACACGTTCATCCCAGCCTCCTTTTGGTTGGCTTGGGAGATGGTTAAGTGTCATGCTGTGGCTTTGGGGAGAGGAGAAATGGGTTTAAATCCTAGTTCTGCCATTTCCCAGGTGTGTGATCTTGAACAGTCACTCCATGTCTCATCTGTACAATGGGACACTGGCATTGTCTGACTGGGTCATTGCTGCAGAAAACTGGAGCACATGTGCCTGTGATTGGGTCCAACACAAGTCTGATTCTGTGCTCAGTGGTTCCTTCTGCCCGCCTCCAGCTGCCCCATTTCCTGGGAGGCTGACCTGTCGGAACTACATCAAAGGGCTCCCTTGATCTTTGGCCTTGGTTGGGCTAGGAAAGATGATCAGGAAGAAGGGAGGGGGAGTGAGATCTAGATCTTTATTATCTCTGTTCTCCCCTCGCAGGGCGGGTCAGGGTCATCTGCATCCCTTGATTGGAAGTCTCGGTTTCTGTCTGAGTTTCAGCCCTCTCCTTGTGGCTTTCCATGTCTCTGTCTCTTCTTCCTTCTCCCTACCTCTTCAGGCCTAGGCTCGTAGCTGCTCCATTGCTAATGCCCCAGGATACTGTGTCCTCCCTTGAGATTTTTCCAGCACACTACACATTCCCTTGTAAGCAGTTGGTCCTGCTCTGTTGGAGTGGTCAGCTGACGGTCTGCTGGGACTCTGACCTGCCCCTTACAGTCTAGCGAGTCCGCAGAAGATGACTCCAGATCTTCATGGGATGTGTCCACTCTCGCTGGACCAAGGAGTTGACCCAGTGTGACAGTTCGGTGTTCTGATCTTTTCCTGTCTTCTGACTGGGATGCCCCTGGGAACTTTAGAGGGATTTGGGACTTCTCAGGCTGAGGGCACCTTACCTGCAGGTGTGACCATCTCCAGGTGGCAGGAGGCAATCAGGACTCACAGCCTTGGGGCAGTGGTGGGAGTTTTGCAATGGACAGCTGACCTTGAGCCACCCACTCTGTGCAGTGCTGGAAAGATCAGTGAACAAGGTGTGGTACGGGAAGCACATGAAGCCTAGTAGTTAAAGCGCCCAACGGGGAACTCTTAACATCGCTTCTTGGTGTGATCTTGCGTTTCATGTTCATCCACTTGGCCGCATTTGTTGGGGCACAGCAGATGATGGCCACCGCCTGGCACTCTGGCTTCCTGGTGCTTTGTTCTAAAGGAGGACCAGTGTCTCTGACTCCCTGGCCTCCTGTCTCTTGCCTCCTTTTCTGCCACACAGTGCAGGCAGGGGCTTTCTCTGGCTTTGTTTCAGCTGAGTAAACGTAGTTCCTACAGTGGAATGCCACCGTCGTGAGCCCCTCCCAGGATTCCTACCAACCAGGGAAGAATAACTCCTATTGCAGAAAAGGAGACGAAAGGTTGAGACTGCGGCCCTGGGAGACCGAGACAGAGCTCAGCACTTCCGTCCTGAGGGCCAGTCCCCGAGCACCTCTCTGCACCACAAGGCAGCTTCTGTTTGTGGCCATGAGCTTCCCCCCTCTCCGCCCAGACCCCGTCATCACCTGCCTTCAGAAGACCCAAGCACGTATTCTTTGTAACTTAGGAGACTGTTTAACCTGCAACCATCAGGCCTTTGAGTCTTCTGTCTTGTGAGGCTCCCAGGCATTTGCACGAACTAAATGTGATGCCTTTTCTCTTGTTTGTCTACTGTCAATTTCAGAGACTCAAATATTCAACCTTCAGAGAGTAGAAAGAAAATTGAAACTCCCCTGCACCGTATCCGTTCTCTAACTCTCTTTCTCTGGTTCTGGCTCCAGCCCCAGCTTCAACTCCAGCTCTCACTCTCTAACACTCATCCTCTAACTCCATCTCTACTTCTACCAACAAAAATACCAACAACCCGTGATAGTTTAATGCATCAGATTGGCTAGAACAGCTCCCAGTTACTCAACCAAACCCTAACCCAGGTGTTGTGTGGATGCGGTTGACATTACAGTCAGCTGACTTGGAGTCAACTGTGAGAGGGTCTTTCTCCCTCTGGGTCCCCATAGATGTACAAACTTCTGTTTGTTTTCACATTTTTCTGAGAACAGGGTCCTTACCCTCTACTCTGTGCCAGTTCTCAAACTACAGAAAGGCTAAGAACCACTGGATATTAGGTGTTTGACTTCTCCCAGGATCATCTGCTTTTGCAGATGGTGTTTGCATAGTCAAAGGAATGAACCTTTAAGGGTGGAATTAGTACAGGGGCTTGCATGGATGCTGGTGTGTCTGGGACAGCCTGGACCCTCCTCCACCAGCCTTCCATGGAGCCTGCTTTGCTGACAGCTGTGTTAATGCAGCTTAATATATAGCTACTGATTTTATTACCCTGGAGTGGAAAAGCGAAGTCTGAGAGATTCATGCAGGATTATAAAGACACGTGATTTACTGTGCTCCAAAACTTTTCCAAAGCAAAGAAGAAAGAAAAATATGGATAAAAACGACATGTTAAATTAAATGGACCAGAGGACTGATGGCAAAAAAAAAAAAAAATCTTGCGACTAAGGAGCTTGGCTGGCTGATTTTTGGCTGGAGAACATTGAGGAGGACAAAGGATGAATAAAGAAAAGGAAAAGGGTTGTTTCTTCCTCTCTCTCTGGGCGATCCGGTCTGTAGCTTCAGGAATCAGGAAGCAGATTGCAAATGCCCTGTCTCTTAGCAACACCAGGCGGTCAACATCTGGGGGTGGGCAGATCTTCTGGAATGGAATTCGTCTGTGCTGTGTTTTCCTTCGTCTCACCCACTTCCCCCACCCTCTCCCTTCTCTGTCTCATTCTTTGTGCTTATTAAGCCCTGACAAGATGCTGGCTATGGGGGCAGCAATTTTACCAACAGGATCTTAGATTTGCAACTCACCAGCCATGTGACTTTGGGCAGGCAAGTGACAACCTCGCTGGTTGAGTTTCTTTTTGATTGCAGAATCGTTTTGGGAATTGCATTAAATGCTACATCCAGAGCCGTTAGGTGCAGCGTCTGGGAGTAGCAGTCCATTAATAAATGTTAGTTCTCCTTGTAGCAAAATTAGCCAGTTCCTAATGCAGCTAATAAATACATGTGCAATTTAATGTTAGTGACATGGTGAACAAGGAACCGTGGCTCCCTTTGCTGTCTGGACACAAAGGGGCTGAAATCACCTGTTTTTAAATATTAAGATGATGTCAAGGTGTGGAGTAGGCAGAGGCAGTTTCTGAAATGCAAATGTGCATTGTGTTGCCATGACAAAGATGTTGCAAGGCAATAGAAAAAAAAATCACAGAACTTCAGAGCCAGAACGGACTCTTCGTCAGCATAACTGTATTTTCTAAACCCAAATCGGGACAGAGGGTTAGAAGGGCACAAATGTTCTTATGGGGACGGCAGGAGAGAGCCATATTGTTGAGAATTTGAGATGGTTTTTCTTTAAACATCTCTGAAATTAGAATGCTTTTAATGTAGGGTGTCTTTTTTTTTTTTTAAGTCTGGGAAAGCTGTTACATCCAAGCTGCACTTTACAGGTAGTGGTGTCTTAAAATCAAGAAAAGAAGGTTTTGAAGTCAGAGCTGCTGTGGCAGAGGGCGCTGGTGCTGTGTCCACCCTGCAGCATCCACTTCTCTGTGTTTCTCCCCCGAGGGACCTTCTGGCTGGCCCGGGTGCATGGAGAAGGCAGGGAACCCACGCCGTCGGCCGTCGGTGCTGGGCGTCTGTGGATGGCCCTGCAGATCCCCTGCCCATCCGAGGGGAGTGGGGGTGTGCTGTGCAAGTCTGCCACAGGTTGCCCCCTGGTGTTGAGGTCTGCTTTGCACCCAGGGTGTCTTCCTTGATAAGCATCTTGGATCACTGGTCCCTCCATTCCTGTCTCCCTTCCTGCTGATGTTCCCTGGGGTCCTCTCCCAGGTGGACGACTTGACCCAGCATCGTCCTGTCTCAGGGTCTGCTCCCAGGGCTCCAGCCTCGGACATCTGGGCCACCCGAGGCTCTATGAAAGCGTCAGCATTGCAGGGACAGACACTGCGAATTCCTTCTCCAGCAAGAACCAGCAAGGCAGCTGTGGGCTGTGTGAGGACGGATGCCTTCACGCCCAGGCAGCTCAGTTCAAATCCCAGCACTGCCTCCTACCCCTGGGTCAGCTTGGCCACTGTGCTAACTGTGCTGAGCCTCGGTGTCCGTGTCTATAGGATAGGAGAGGTGATTGCTCCCTCACGGGGCTGGAGTGAGGCTTGAGAGGACAGTGTCAGAGTGAGTACAAGTAGATGAAGTGTGTGTGGTGTGTGTTTTAGATGTATTTGAAAGAGTTCACACACACACGCACGCACGCACACACATACACCCAGAGACAGATCTTCCATCCTCTGGTTCACTCCCCAGATGGCCTCAACAACCAGGGCAGAGCCAGGCTGAATCAAGGAGCCAGGAGCTTCTTCCCAGTGCCCCACAGGGGTGCAGGGGCCCAAGGACTTGAGCCATCCTCCGATGCTTTCCTAGACACAATAGTAAGGAGGAGCTAGATCAGAAGTGGAACAGCTGGGACTCAAATCAGGGCCCATAGGGGACACGGGTGTCACAGGCTGCGGCTTAACCCTCAAGACCACAGTGCTGGCCCAGTGTTGTTCTTATAATTGGGAGGCAGCATGACATAGGAGAGGCTTAGCCCAGGGTCTCACCCCGGCAATGGGAGAGCAGGACACTGAGTCCTCATCTGCCTGAATCCTAAGTGCACATCCGCTCCAGTAGAATCTGAAGTAAAATACAGCAGGAATCCGATTCTGCATTTCGGGCTGTGGTCTCCCTCCCCCTCCCCCTGCCCCCCCTTTCTTCCGTCCTCAGACCTTCATTCGTGCCGGGCAGTGAGGATACAAAGCAGACACAGCTTCTGGCTATGAGACACTCACTCCAGCAGCAAGAACTCAGCGACATGGGAGAAGTGATAGCCACTCCAACGTTGGATTCTCTGTCCTGTGTCTTGCTGGTTTCACAGTGTTAGCTTGAGAGAGGCAGAGGGGCTACAGTAGAAAGAGGGGCCCAGGATCAGCCTCATCGACTTCATCCCTGGGGTCCCACTGTTGCCTGTCTGGACATGGGAATCTCCCTCCTCCCTCCGGAGAACATTCTCATCTGGAAAAGTGACATGACAAGGAAGAAAGACACACAGAGAGAGAGAAGCCTGCACCAGAGTCTCCGGTGGGGCCAGGTGAGGTGATGTTTGTGCAAGGCTGTTGGGAGCGGTCAGTCTGGTGATGACGATGGTGGCCAAGGCCAGCATTAGGTAGCTTTGATCGTGCAGTGGAGAGCCAACCTCCTTTCAGTCTCCTCTCATTCCTCTGATTGCTTGGAAGCCAAAAATCTCAGTTGGATGCGATCTGTGTTTCATTCTTGGGTTCCTCCAGTTAAAGACGACAGGGAAGGGCTGTGGCTCAGGGCTTCCAGCAGATATCAGCAGCCAGGTCCTTGTCTGAATTTTTATGGCTGATGACAGAAAACAGTGCAGTGTTTCATTAGTAGTTGCAACAAGGTTTTTTTGGGGAAAGTTGTTGATTTAGATAACAAGAGTGATTCGATGTAAAGAAAATTATCAAGGAAGTGCAACTGGCCAAAATGATGGTGGTGACATGAGCTGCCTGGGGCTGGGAGGCACACACCTCATTAAGCGTGTGAGTGTGTGTGAGTGTGTGTGTGTCCCTGTGTGTGTATGTGTCCGTGTGTGTATGAGTGTATGTGAGTATGTGTGTGTGTGTATGTATGTGTGTATGTGTGTGAGTGTGTGTGTCCCTGTGTGTGTATGAGTGTGTGTATGTGTGTGTGAGTGTGTGTATGTGAGTGTGTGTATGTGTATATGTGTATGTATGTGTGTGTATATGTATGTGTGTCCCTGTGTGTGTATGTGTCCGTGTGTGTATGTGAGTATGTGTGTCCCTGTGTGTGTGTATGTGAGTGTGTGTATGTGTATATGTGTGTATGTGGGTGTGTGTATGTGTATATGTGTGTGTATGTGTGTGTGTGTGTGTGTGTGCTCAGAGCACAAGGCTTCTGAGTTTACTTTTCCTCCTGTAGAGGAAGTCCCTGCAACACAAGTGTTTATGAACCGAGGTAAATCATTTTGAACAGCAAACAGCAGTGCACAGTTAAAATCCCCCAACAATTAAAGGGCAAAGCTGTCACCTGTTATGAAACAGCCCCTGGAATGAATAAAGCTGCGGGAAGATGATTTCAGAAAGGCAAGAGGCTCTATCAATAGCCCCAAACCTACGTGAATGTTCTTTGCTCTTGGGATAGGCAGTCGCCAACCAGGTGACCTTGAGTGGACTCTGAACTAGGCCCATGAGATCGCCTCATAGTTGGCAACCACGCTTAATAAAGGAAACATGTAAAGAGCCGGATGCCTCAAATCCATGAACTGATGAGTCAGAATTAAATCCACTATGCATAGGTGTTTGCTGAAGTCTCATAGTCAGAGTCATAGGGCTTTTCAATTACAAAATCTAAGTGCTCAACTCTTTAAAACGGTTTTATTTATGTGAAAGGCAGAGTGACAGAGGTGGCGGGGGGAGAGGGATGTTCCATCTGCTGGTTCACTCCTCAAATAGCCCCAATGGCTGGGACTGGGTAAGGCTGAAGCCAGGAGCTGGGGACTCCACCCCATGGGGGAGGCAGAGGCCCAAGTACTTGGACCATCCTCTGCTGCTTTCCCAGGCAGATTAGCAGGAAGCTGGATCTGAAGTGGAGCAGACAGGACGTGAACTGACACTTGGAGATGGGATGCCAGCCTTGCAAACAGAGGCTTAGCTTGTTGCGCCTCAGTGCCGGCCCAGTGCTCAAGTTTTCTGAAGAGCTCTGCTTCTTTCAAAAGTGTGAGGTCCTTGTTCCAGACCACGAGCTTGGACTCTGAAGAAGTCACTCACATGGAAGTTAAAACCAGGATTGTTCCAAATCAAAGAGACCAAACAGCTAGGTACAGTGTGGGACTCTTCATTGGATTCTGGGTTAAAAAAGACAAGGATGTTACAGGAACATTTGGGAAGATGTTACTATGAACTGCATGTAAAGAGGTGTTGTTTGACTTACATTTTTGGGTAATTATATCATTGAACAGTGGATTTTTTGAGGGCATGGATTTGTTCCTAGGAATATATATACTTACATATTTAGGGTTGAAAAGTCATGATGCTGTAAGAGGCATTGATTTATTTGAAAGAGTTGCAGCGCGAGAAGGAGAGACACAGAAACAGATTGTCCATCTGCTGGTTCACTCCCCACAATAGTCAGGGCTGGGCCAGGCTGAAGCCAGGAGCCAGGAGCTTCATCCAGGTCTCCCACGTGGGTGCCAGGTCCCCAAGCACTCGAACCATCTTCCACTGCATTTCCCAGGCCATTAGCAGGGAGCTGGATCAGAAGTGGAGCAGCCGGGATGTGAACCGGTGCTCATATGGGATACTGGTGTTGCAGGCGGTGGCTTTACCTGCTATGCCACAATGCCTACTCCTTAAGTTATTTTTAAATAGGCAAAAAAAAAAAATTAAAAGTAAATGTGGAAAAGTGTTAACAATGGTTACATCTAGATGAATCTTGGTATTCATTATCCTGTTATTTAAACTTTTCTATAGAGTAAATGTAATTCACAATAAAGAGTTGGGAAAATGTTCCCAGCTGGATGAATGGGCTGGGCCTGTTGCTCTGCAGAGACTTGAAGTTGGCAGTCTCAGTGTTCCTCCCGAGCTCCTTGGAGGGCTTGTTTTCAGTGAGTGACTTCTTTTTAGCACACCAGGTTGTGAACAAGCTCTTAGGAGAAAGGGTGACCATCCCATCTGGACTTGAGACACATCAGGAGCCCTCGGAAGCTCCTTGGCACCGTGGGTTTTCCTCTCTTGTCTGTAACCACAGTGGGTCACTCTGAAAGGAAGCCCGCCCTGTAATCATGTCTGAACACAGAACATCAACACACGGCCCAGCCCACGTGCCGCCACACACCTGTGTCTGTCTCAGCTGTTGCTCCCCATGGCAGCTGGAGCCTCACTTTGCTCCTCTGTCCAGAGAGGTTCACATCCCAGCTGCTCCACTTCTGATCCAGCTCCCGGCTAGTAGCCTGGGAAATGCAGTGGAAGATGGTTCTGAGATGCCCCATCAGAATCACACCTGCTTCCTGGTGGGATCCAAGCCAGGGCAAAGCCTTGCGTTCTCAGATCCCCCCAGATCACCTTACAGAAGACCAAATCCTTCAGGGGCCAGTGTTGTGGTGTAGTTAGCTCAGCCAAATCCTGTCAACTCTTGCTTAATCCTTAGCGCAGTGCCCCACGGGCCCCGGTGGCGAGCATTCTTCTTTACCGCAACAGAGAACAAGCCCAACTTGCTCCAGCACAGCTGTGCTGCTGTTGGCTGAGGGGGGGAGGACTGCCTCAGTCGTAGTGACCGTCTGCTGCAGCGGAAGACAGTCGTCGGGGCGTCTTGCACGCCAGCCAGTTATTTCCCAGAGTTCTGGAGGCAGGAAGTCAAAGGTCAGGGTACCAGCATGGCCAGGTGCTTTGTGAGCGTCCTCTTCCTGGCCCAGCTTCTCGCTGTGTCTTCCCGTGGAGGAGAGAGAGAGAGAGCTCTCACTCTCTCTAGTGTCTCTTCCGATAATCCCCTCGTGAGGGTCCCAATGTCTTTACCCCAGAGATTAAAGTTGGAACATATGGATTCTTGCAGGGAATATAAACATGCAGTCCACAACAAAGACGTGCACAGAACACTCCAGCCCAGAGTTTCCTGCCGACCAGACCTTGGGCAAGTGGCTTAGCTTCTTGCGTGCTTCCGTTTCTGTATCGTAGGATGGAGATGATGACCTCATGGTGTCGTCTTCACAAGACTTTAGGGAAGATGGAACGAGTCAGTGTGTGGTTCAGTAGTCCTTGGCACACAGAAGTCACTCTTCAGATATTTGCCATTCAAATATCTCATATACGTGATCTCAGGACCTCCGATCTTGCAGCCAGTCTATGTCCAGCTTCTGCGTCTCCCACTTAAACTCGGGTCTCAGTGGAGAATAGGTCGTTTTCCCTTCCAGTCTCTGGGGGCAAATACAAGGAAGCACCAGTGTGCTCTGGGCTTATTTCACAGCATCACGTGGCTGAGGTCTGCAGGAGGGCCCGGGGCTGGAGAATGCGACTTTTCTTTTGCTTGTTCTTCTGTGGCCAATCCTGGCAGCAGAAGGGGTAGGAGACACCTTGGCAGATGGAGCGGAGGAGACGCCAGCCAAGAGGAATACCTGGAGAAACGTTCCGTGGAAGGGACTTCGCGTCCCCGCGTCTGCAGCAAACACCGCAGAGCTGCAGGAGCTGGGAGCCGGTGGAGACGTGAGCCACACTGGGCAAGTGCCTCCGATGGGCCTGGGGCCCCCATCAAGCCCTTGTTCGTGAAGTTGCTTTGCTCTCGTGCCCTG
This sequence comes from Sylvilagus bachmani, assembly GCA_015711505.1. Lineage (NCBI taxonomy): Eukaryota > Metazoa > Chordata > Mammalia > Lagomorpha > Leporidae > Sylvilagus > Sylvilagus bachmani. Next base: position 30,195,720 of record CM027397.1, on the reverse strand, counting down.
GACAGTTGGACCCCGCTGAGCCTTACTTCAGTGCCCAGGGCTGGATCGTGTCCACAGCATCCCTGGAGGATGCAGTTCCTTCCTCAGCTTGGTTGCCTTCAGGGATGGGGCGCTCACTGCCTGCCCTGCATCGGGGGCCAAGGCAATGCTCACGTATCAATGCGTGGCAGCGAGGCTTGCATTTTGATGCAGGGCACGAGGAGGGAGCAGTAGGCGTCTCTTCTGCTCACCTTTGCTAAATGCCAGGGCCCTGTCGGAGGTGAGCGTGCAGACGGCAGGGTTTGGATCCGTTTCCTGTGGCTGTGTCAGTTTTTAATGTCACCTGAAGAAGCCTCCAGAGCAGCTTTTACTTTTAAGATGGATTTATTTGAAAGAGTTACACAGAGAGAGGGGAGGCAGAGAGAGAGAGAGAGAGAGAGGGGTCAGTCTTCTACCTGCTGGTTCATTCCCCAGTTGGCCGCAACAGCCACAGCCAGGAGCCAGGAGCTTCTTCCAGGTCTCCCACGCAGGTGCAGGGGCCCAAGGACTTGGGCCATCTTCTGCTTTCCCAGGCCACAGCAGAGAGCTGGATTGGAAGAGGAGCAGCCGGGTCTCAAATTGGCGCCCATATGGGATGCCAGTGCTTCAGGCCAGGGCGTTAACCCGCTGCGCCACAGCGCCGGCTCCAAGAGCAGCCTTTTACTTTGGCTGGTGTTCTTGGTTACCACACCTTGGGTTCTCCTCGCGCCACTCCAGTTGGCATCTGGAGAGCACACTTGTCAGTCACCAGTGCTGTGGCCTCCAGGCTGCTGGCAGCTGTGGTCAGCATTGCTGTTGTCTCACTTTTCATCCCAATAGACCGATGCCATGGCTTAGTTCTGCCTTCTCCCTCCCTCCTCTTGGCTTTGGTATCTGTGCACCCTCGATTTTCCTTCCGTTCACGGGCAGCCGCTTTGTAGTTCCTCCTCTCACTTCTCCTCTGCTTCCTTGCTGTCCCTGTCCCAGAGATGGATCAGCCCTTGCCGCACTGCACCTGGTTCTCTGGTGGGATGGTGCTTAGAGGCCACAGTCTGGGTGCTGGAGTGCTTGTTCTTGCTGGGTTGAACGTTGTTTCCAGTCCTTGTGTTGGCCAGAACTGCTGACTTCCTTCATTCATTTAGGAAAAACTTTTGAGGATAAAATACATCTTGAGTTGTTTTGGAGACTTCCAATTCAAATTCAGGATCAGTAGGATTTCTTCCAGATTTAGTTTGTATTTATTTGAAAGATAGAGGAGCAGAGGGAAAGAGAGGGAGGGGAAGGGAGAGGAGGGGAGGAGAGGAGAGGAGAGGATGTTCTAATATGCTGGTCCATTCCCCAAATGACTGCAACGGCTGGGACAGGGCGGGTCTGAAGCTGGAAGTCAGGAAGTCCATCCTGGCTTCCAGTGGGGCAGAGCCCAGCTCTTTGGCCTCTAACCTCTGCCCCTCACTGTCTGCTTTGGCAGATGGCTGCAGCCAGGAGCCGGGTGTCGCACTGTGATGTAGGATGCGTATGTCTTAGCTGCTGGACTAAAACCCACCCCAAATACTGTGTGTTAAAGTTGCATGGATAATTAATTTCTGGGAATTAAAAAATATAAAATTAAATTTGGTTTTTAAAAAATCTTAAATGTAAAATACCAACAATACTCCAAAGCTTAGGTTGCGTATTCCATCAGATGAAATCTAGTTTCTGTCTTGCGCCTCTTTCAAAGCCTTTCCACTGTCCCTTGGCGGGTAACCTTTTATTTTTTTTTCGTTTTTGATTTATTTTTCCATTGAAAACATGTATTCATATCCTCCTTCTCTCTTAGGTAAATGTCAGTGTAATATACACATTTCCCTCCATTCCGTGTGCTGCGTTTGCTCATGCATCCTGCAGGTTGTTCCACAGTTCTGGGCAGGAAACCCCTAATTCCTTCGACAGCTGGGGCGGTGGATGGTGTTGGGTCCATGTACAGTGTTAGCTTCCCCAGGTGCCAAAACAGGGCAATTCCCAGCCTTTGCCGCTCAAAAAGCTGCCGTGGAGAACATGCTGCGCCCTTCTTTGTCTTTCTGCCAGTGTATTTCTGGGGTACGTTTTTAGGGGTTCAGCGAGCCAACGGCTGAATTCGTACATCCTGATGCCAGATTCCCCAGAGTCGTGCCATTTTGCATCCCCACCAAGAGCGGCTCTGAGAGTGTTGGCCCATGAGCTAAGACGACAGGCTGCAGCACTGGGGGGCTGTGTGAATTGGACACAAGCAGCAGTCCCTTCATCAGCCCTGGCTCCCACGCAACAGGCTGTCTGTCCACGGCAGCCAGAGGGTCCATCAGTCAGATCACGGCCTTCCTTGCCTAACACCCTGCTCCCTTCTGATTTCGAAACCCAGCCCCTCATGCTGGCTGTGCAAACCCCCCCTGTCCAGTCCCTCCTGCGTTTCTCTCCCTGTCCTTTGGTCCACTCTGCACTGGCCACTCTGGCCCCCTCTCTGTCCCTTTTTTAAAAAGATGTATTTATTCGGCCGGCA
>CM027397.1:30179359-30193111 GCA_015711505.1 Sylvilagus bachmani | reverse complement strand
GCTAATCCTCCGCCTTGCGGCGCCGGCACACCGGGTTCTAGTCCCGGTCGGGGCGCCGGATTCTGTCCCGGTTGCCCCTCTTCCAGGCCAGCTCTCTGCTGTGGCCCAGGAGTGCAGTGGAGGATGGCCCAGGTGCTTGGGCCCTGCACCCCATGGGAGACCAGGAAAAGCACCTAGCACCTGGCTCCTGCCATCGGATGAGCGCGGTGCGCCGGCCACAGCGCACCATCCGCGGCAGCCATTGGAGGGTGAACCAACGGCAAAGGAAGACCTTTCTCTCTGTCTCTCTCTCTCACTGTCCACTCTGCCTGTCAAAAAAAAAAAAAAAAAAAAGATGTATTTATTTACTTGAAAGTCAGTTAGACAGAGAGACAAGGAGAGGCAGAGAGAGAGAGAGAGAGAGATGTCTTCCATCCACTGGTTCACTCCCCAGATGGCTGCAATGGCCGGAGCCAGGAGCTTCTTCCGGGTCTCCTACGCAGGTGCAGGGGCCCAAGGACTTGGGCCATTGCTACTGCTTTCCCAGGCCATTAGCAGAGAGCTGGACCAGAAGTGGAGCAGCCAGGACTCGAATCGGCGCCCATATGGGATGCCGGCACTGCAGGCATCTTTACCCACTGCGCCACAGCGCCGGCCCCCCTCTCTGTCCCTTTAAGCACTGAATCTCTCCTTTAGGGGCTTGGCTTAGCAGTGCTTCTGCTGAGACCCAGCCCCTTTCTCCTTTTCCGTAGCTGTGACGTCTCCTGAGTCGTCGCCAGTTCCTCTCTGCTTTCCCACCACCACTGACGTTCTTCCTTCTTCACCACCTCATCCTGTATTTTTTTTTTTTTTTTTGCACTGGAATTTTTTGTATTGATTGATTAGCTGCTTTAGGCACCTTGAGAGCAGAGTCCTTCCCTGCCTTTTCCTTCAAGAATTCCCAGAGCCTGGCACACAAGACCCACTGGGCCAGGGACTAGGTAGCAGACACTGCCTGTGCGATGATTCTCGTGTTCACCCTCACTGTCCCTTGGTGGGAGTCAGGTCTGTGAAGGCAGGACATTATTTACTTTTTAAAAATTTTTTGACAGGCAGAGTTAGGCAGAGAGAGAGACAGAGAGAGAGAGAGAGTTATAGATAGTGAGAGAGAGACACAGAGAAAGGTCTTCCCTCTGTTGGTTCACTCCCCTAATGGCCGCTAAGGCCGGCGCGCTGTGCTGATCCAAAGCCAGGAGCCGGGTACTTCCTCCTGGTCTCCCATGGGGTGCAGGGCCCAAGCACTTGGACCATCCTCTGCTGCCCTCCCGGGCCACAGCAGAGAGCTGGCCTGGAAGAGGAGCAACTGGGACTAGAACCTGGGGTGCCGGCGCCGCAGGCAGTGGATCAGCCAAGTGAGCCATGGCGCCGGTCTACTTAGTTATTTTTGAAATCAGCTTTTGGGCTGACGCTGTAGTGTAGTAGACAGAGAAACCACCCTCCTTGCCTTGGTGCCCTGGGTGGTGGGAGGGGAGAAGCAAGGGAAGAGGAGGAGGAGGAGGAGGAGACAGATCATCGCCTATTTTGTGCAAAAGGATTTTTGTTTTGGTCATAAGGGCCACATGTCAACAGGAAGTGAAGAAAACCTTTTTTTTTTTTTTTTTAATACCTCTGGGCTGAGTGGAATGGAGTCAGAGCAGGGCTTGTGTGTCCTTGCTGGGTGACGGGAGGCTCGAGGTCTCTCCCTGACCCGCAGGCTCTCCATCCGGGAAGGTGGAGCCATGGTAGCGACAGTCGGCTCGCAGGGAGGGGTGTGGGAGGACCATGGCGGCTAAAACTCCAGCGGGGCCTTTTCTGTCGTCCTGTCTCCACGTGGCCTGGTGGGTGAAGGCCCTGAGCAGGTGCAAGGGAGTCCCAGGCTGGGTCTGGCCACAGCACGTTGGCCCCCAGGTGCCGCCCAGAACCGCCGCTGGCCGCTCCGTGATCAAGCTCAGCTCTCAGTCTTCCTGAGCCTTGGTGTTGGTGTTTATTTTTAGCCGGGGAGTGTTACGGGGAAGGAAGACGAGAGCTATTAATGAACATATTATTCCGTAATGAGAGGTAATAAGCAGCTGCTCTAATTGTATTTTTCCCCCTCTAATTGTATTATGAGCCTGTCACTTGGAGTTTGTACTGTTACTCAAGCTCCATGTTTGGAGTATTTTTAAGTGGGAGTCCAGGTTTTCAAGTCCAAAAGAAAGAAAGAAAAAGGGCGATTACCTAAAAACGGTAAAATTACCATCATCCCTTCTCGGCCATCTCGGATGATGCTTGTGTTGTGGTTCGCCTGGGCAGCAGGGCCAGATGGGTGAGTGAGAGCGTTTCACCCCAGGAAGGGCAGGTCTGCAACATTAAAGAGCAGGAAGACTCCTGAGTGCTTCGAGAGCCACAGCTGTGTTTACCTTTTGCCACCTGGTCTCGGTGGCAGCCCTGCGGAGCAGGCGTTATCATGCCCATTTTGCAGATGGGGTTCACTGAGGCTCACGAGATGAAGAGACTTGATGTAACAGGCAGAGCCACAGCACGCAGAGTTGCGTGACCTTAGCCCTGACCTCCCTGCTGAGGGTTGGACTTGGTGAGAGCGGAACACACAGGTGGTTTTAGATGCCTGCTTTGTGAAGGGCAAAGGCGTGGAAAGTCGCTGACAGCTAATGGTCCCTGGCTCTTCCTTAGTGGCAAGTAGGACATGTGATGTGTGGAGACCTGGACTGGAGTACACAGGCCGGGCTAAGGAGTCCTGCCTCTATCCTGCCTCGTCTGTCTCTGAGCCAGTTCCCATTTACACAGAGAGACAGGGCTAAATATCAGTGTTCCCAAAGGGCACGAGGATCCCTTTAGTGGGGGTTTGACCTGCTGCTTCTTGGGAAATACTTGTGCATTTATGTTGACTGTCACCTTCTGCTTGTGACTAACAGGGCTGGTGTTCCAATTCCGGCAGTGATGCCCCATTGTGTCGTATGATAAATGCAGGTTAGCCACTTCAGAGCGTGCAGATCTAAGAAATGTTTAAATACAGACCAGAGGTGCTGGCGGATGTAATCACAAGAATTGCAAAGGTTTATTGACGGCTTCCTGTGGGCCAGGCATGGCTCTAAGCACTTTCTATTTATTAACTCATTTAATCCTCAAAACCAATGAGGTCGGTTCCATCATTGTAGAATGGAGCAGATGTGTCGCCCAGGCTGCAGGACCAGAAAAGAGGTAGAGCTGGCTCTCCGGTCCTGACTCTTGGAGCTTAGGCACATGGAGCACACATGAGTGGTGTTTGGGGAACGCTGGCCTGGGTTGTGTCGTGGCAGACCGCTTGTCCTGGTTAGCCTGGGACATTCTCAGTTTCCAACCTCAGACTCCTGCCTCCGGGAACTGCCGCATCCCAGGCCAGCTGGGACGGTGGGTGACTCTGGTTACGTCTCAAGTCTTCTCCCATCTCTTCTGAGACGGCATCACTGCATATGCCAGTGACACGCGCCAAGCATACGCAGCCAACGAAAACACGGCAGATCTGTAGGGATTGTGCGGAGTAAACATACACATCTCCCAACCACATACACACAACATCCAGGAACTCTTGCTTAAAAAAGACAGAGGAAGAGCTGTGGATGTAGCCAGCAGTGCCACTTGCCTTGCCGCAATAAACAACAGAGTGAAAATGTCCCCTGTCTCTGCCTGTTCCAGAATAAGAAGTGTCGTGCATAGAAATACGGAGTCCTGGCGCACCGACATACGTCATGCAGAATAAAGCAGACTCCAGTAACACATCTGAAATAATAAGGCATAGTGATAGTAGGTATGACAGTGGCTGTCCTGGATCTGTCCCAATGTGGTATTAAGCACGTTGTGTGCGTGATCTTAATTAATCCTCATGCAATTCCTGCGCCATGTCACTGTTGTTGTTCATACAGCCATCCCCATCTGACAGATGAGGAAACAGAGGCACAGGAAGGTTCTAGAAAACCACTGAAGAGCAGATTTCTAATTCAGGCAGCCTGGGAGAAGACACAGCCCATTGGCAAGTGAGGAGGATGGTGCAAGGTCAGGGCGTCCAGATCCCACAGATCCCCCCCCCCCAGACGCTCCTATCCATCACACTCCTCTGAATGCCTCCACCGTGTACCATGGTCGGCACTCCTGAGGATGGAAATTGGCACCTGCTGCCATTCCTGTCGCTGGTTTTCTCCTGATCTTTCCCGACTGTTTCTACTGCTTTTCTTCCTTCGGGGTCTCCCCCTAGGCATGGCATCTTGCCTACACAGGAGAAAGATGAACGTTTCTGCATGGGGCACACTGAAGGGGTCCCTGGCTTCCAGTGGTGGCTCATGCGGATACACACTCCCATCCCTGTGTAGCTGCAAATTCGCTCCTCTCCTCTCCCACTGGAGAAACCTAATCAGAATGCAGCGAGTGACAGTGATATTTCTTAGGAATAACCTTGAATTTACTCGTACATATATTTGCAACATTTGGCACTTTATTATTAGCTACAGATTACTGGGTGATGCACATCACCATTGCTTGCAAAGTAGCACACCTTGACTGAGAGTTGTTGGCTGAACAGGAGCTGTGTGTGTGTGTGTGTGTGTGTGTGAGAGAGAGAGAGAGAGAGAGAGAGAGAGAGAGAGAGAGAGAGAGAGAGAGCGCGCGCGCGCGCACGCGCGAGTGAGCGGCATCTCACTGCTCCCCTCCCTCAGAGCCAACGAGGTGACTTCTCAGGCACTGGCTACTTTTTAAAAAGATTTATTTATTTATGTGAAAGTCTGAGTTACACAGAGAAAGAGAGGCAGAGAGAGAGAGAGAGAGCGAGCGAGCAAGAGAGGTCTTCCATCCGCTAGTTCACTCCCCAGATGGCTGCAACTGCCGGAGCTGTGCTGATCTGAAGCCAGGAGCCAGGAGCTTCCTCTGGGTCTCCTGTGCGGCTGCAGGGGCCCAAGGACTTGGGCCATCTTCTACTGCTTTCCCAGGCCATAGCAGAGAGCTGGATCGGAAGAGGAGCAGCCAGGACTCAAACCAGCGCCTGCCACTGCAGGTGGCAGCTCTACCCACTACACCACAGTGCCAGCCCCTCAGGCACTGGCTATTTCAGCCCACATCTAGGAACTCTACAGAGTGAAAAGTCAAATCAGGGGGCCTCAGTGTAGGTGCCCGTGGGACTTCCCCTTTGTTGCACGTTCCTCCTAGGAAGGCTGCCGGGTGACAGCCATCTGCGAACAAGGGAAAGGGAGAGATAGGGGAAGGGAGATACTGACATTTCACCTCCTAATGAAGAAGGAATCGAGTGTTTTTGAGGCCAGGCCCTGGAGCAGTAGGGCCTCTTCCAATGACCTATCCAAACCCTTAAGGGATGAAATTGGCCCTTGGAAGACAAGGACAAAAGCTAATGTCCCCTTTGTGTCAGATGAGCAGTGACCGGGTTGTATTGGGAGAGGAAGAAAAAAGGGACAAGATTGGGAGGTTCATGGGATTGGGGGGATTGCGCAGGGTGGTGACACCCCCATCTCCATCTTTGGGGTTGGACCGACAGCAGGGCATCAGGCCCATCACGTGATCAGCAAAGCTCTTCCCTTACCAAATTCAGCTTTGGGGGCTCCACTTGCGCCACATCTCCCAGAAAGCCTGCTCTGGCACCCTCTCCTCTCAAGCTGGGTTAGGGTCCTCCTGTGATCACATGGTACCCTAATCCCTCCCGCCCCACCTATCACAGCCGGGAATGCCTCTTGTTCTCCTTGGCTACTTGCCAATCTCTGCCACACAGTGTGACCTCTGTGCCTTGTTCAGTTCTGCACTCCCCGTGCCCTGGAGAAGAGCCTGACACCCAATAGGTGGTCATGTCTTCATTGAGCACAGCTTGCTTTTTGCCTGCCAAAGGCTAAGCCTGGTACCAGGCACATGGGTGACACAGCAAGATGTAGTCCCTGGCTCACGGGGCCATGGAACACCAGGCGGCTTTCCACCTGGAGTCCTTGAGCTATCTCCATCCGTCTCCTGGACTCTGCAGTAGCACCCTAGGCTCTGAGTGGCTCCAAGCTGGGGAATGGACCCCCTGAGTCAGCGCCTTTCTGGTTTCCACTTGGATCCTCAGACAGCCCTGTGAAGCTGGGTCTGTGATGAACACACCCATTTTACCGCCGAGAACACTGAGGCCCAGGGTGGTTGAGTGACTTTCTCAAGGTCACATAATGTGTTGGCCTCAGCGTATGTGAGACCCAAGGATGTTTAACTCTTGATCCATTGCTTTGCTTGGGTTCTGAGTTACTGAGTCTGGAGCTGAGATCATGACTTGTGACTTTGGCTAAGTCACTTAACATTTTAAAGCCTTGATTTCTACATCTACAAAATGGGTGTGCATCCACGAGACGCAGACAGCTCTCCACAGTACGTGGTGGAGCTCCCAGGACATAGAACTTGCTGCCCGCAAACCCCCCAAGTTTACATTCCTTTGCAGGGTGCGGTGCCGAAGCTGGAACCCGGAGGGATCTGTGGTCTCACTCCGCTCCTGGCCAGAACAGTCTCCAGGAAGGAGATGCCCAACTTCCCGGGCACCGCAGCCCTCCTTCCTCTTGGGAGCCCAAATTCGAAGAAATGCAGCTAAAATTGGCTCTGAAACAGCTTTTGCAAAGCACGTAGCAGCTTTTTTTGGGTCTGGAGAGAGTCAGTTTCCATGATGAAAGTGGCACAGAAAGAGAGACCCAGCTAAAAACAGCCACCGCCCAGACTGGTGCTAACAGGATGCAGCCTCCCCTGTTGTTTTGGGGGTGTACAGGATTTGACTTGCGCAGCAGTTCTCCGCGTCAGCACTAGATGGCAGCATCGCAGTGCGCGGCGAGGGCACGGTCCAGGACCCTGACAAAGGAGAGAGGAGCCCGAAAATGATGCCCGTGAAATACGCACCAGCCACCACCATTCTCCACCGAATCTTTTGCTGTGTATTTGGGGTATTTGTTTGCATGACAGCGGCTCCAGGATGGAGGAGGTGGGGCGTCTCTGTTCCAAGGGCTTCCTTGGTGCCTCCGAAGCACAGCCCAGGAGGGGGAGATCCCAGTCAGGCCCATCGTGCACCTGACTTAGGTCCAGGGCTGTAGGGGAACTCACATTAGCTTTGAGTGTCCCAGGACAGGCAGCCTAAGCTGGGGGCTTGTGGTCTTGCTGTGCGTGGTCATGCTGATGTTGGTCTCTCTGGTGCAGGAATGGGGTTTGGGCTCTGGGATGTGGCTGCCTCGTGCTGAGGTTGCTAACTCGTTCTGAGGATGGGGGCACTGGTGGACCCCACCTTGTGGGCCACGACAGGGAAGAGAGGAGTCACAGATGGGAATTTTGTGGACCAGTGCGTGGCACAGGATGAGGACCCAAGCGTTGGTTGCTTTTGCTATTTTCTCAGCAACTTCAAGATCCTGTATTTATTAGGTGCTCAACAAACACACTGAGGTCCCTTATCTGAAGTGCTTGGAACCAAAATTGTTCTGGATTTTGGATTTAAAAAAAAAAAAAGTTGCCGGCGCCGTGGCTCAACAGGCTAATCCTCCGCCTTGCGGCGCCGGCACACCAGGTTCTAGTTCCGGTCGGGTTGCTGGATTCTGTCCCGGTTGCCCCTCTTCCAGGCCAGCCCTCTGCTGTGGCCCAGGAGTGCAGTGGAGGATGGCCCAGGTGCTTGGGCCCTGCACCCCATGGGGAGACCAGGAAAAGCACCTGGCTCCTGGCTCCTGCCATCGGATGAGCGCGGTGCGCCGGCCGCAGCGTGCCGACCGCGGCGGCTATTGGAGGGTGAACCAACGGCAAAGGAAGACCTTTCTCTCTGTCTCTCTCTCTCTCTCTCTCACTGTCCACTCTGCCTGTCAAAAAAAATAAAAAAAGTTGGAATTTTGCATCTACGTAATGAGATATCATGGGGAGGGGATCCGAGGCCAAATGGGACATTGCTACATTTTATATGCTCTTAAAAAAGCTAGAAGGTAGCTTTGTGCAGTAATTTTAGTGCACCTGTGTTTTGACTGGGCCCAGTCACACGAGGTCAGGTGTGGAATTTTGGGCTTTGTAGGCACTCACACATGGTAGATTTTGGATTTTTGGATTGGGGATGTCTAACTCGTAGTAACTTGCTGGGTCTCACGGTCCTTGTCTGGGTGACCATGGGGGAGAGGGATGAGGTCACAGCCTCAGGTCTCAAAGCACAGCCCTGGGAGAGTGGCGTGGGCATCACGAGGAGTTTGTTAGAGATAACGCACTGGTCTGGCTCTGTGGCACAGCGGGTTAATCTGCCACTTGGGACACCATCCCATACAGGAGTACCTGGTTCAAGTCCCAGCTCCTCTGCTTCTGACCCAGCTTCGTGCTCATGTGCGCCCTGGGAGGCAGCAGGTGCTGACTCAAGAGCTTGAGTCCCTGCCACCCCGGTCAGACTTAGAGCTCCTGGCTCCAGCCTGGCCCAGCCTCTGCTCTTGCGGGCGTCTGGGGAGTGAACCAGCGGATGGGAGATCTCTGTCTCTGTCACTCTGCTTTTCAAATAAATAACAAGAAATAAACACTCAGCAAAAGAAAGGAAAATAAACAAAGGGCCCAGGTCCAGCCCCTGGAGCGGCATCTCCCTTGGCAGCTCCAGGGGGTTCCTGGCACAGTGAGGCTTGAGGAGCCCCCCCCCCCCCCGCCTCCTTGTGGGATTGTTCCCAGCTCTGCGTGAGCTCCGTCTTCGGAAACAGCCACCATCAGGGCGGCCCTGTGTTTAATCTTTACTCTTGCTTCGTCAGACCTCTTCCCTTGGGTGTCAGGGCGACAGCTGTGATGGATGTTCCCGCTTGACCTGCTTCCCTGAGCCCCAGGGGTGGGTCCTCGCTCCTGTAGCCCCTGCTATCCCCCTGCTCTGGTCACAGTATCCCCCCCCCCCAACCCCAGTGACTGAGGAGGGGGCTGCTCTTGACTGTGCCCTTCTGACCTTGACCATCAAGGCACCTCTCACGTCCCAGGGTTTCTCTCTAGTTCAGGCTCTTTTTTTTTCTTTAAGATTTACTTATTTATTTTAAAGTCAGAATTACACACGGAGAGAAGGAGAGGCAGAGCGAGCGAGCGAGCAAGAGAGAGAGAGGGAGGGGTCTTCCATTAACTGGTTCATTCCTCAGATGGCCACAACTGTCAGAGCTGTGCTGATCCGAAGCCAGGAGCCAGGAGCTTCCTTCAGGTTTCCCATGCTGGTGCAGGGGCCCAAGGACTTGGGCCATCTTCTGCTGCTTTCTCAGGCTGTAGCAGAGAGCTGGATCGGAAGTGGAGCAGCTGGGAACTTGAACCAATGCCCATATGGGATGCTGGCACTGCAGGTGGCGGCTTTACCCATTACGCCACAGCGCCGTCCCCTAGTTCAGGCTCTTGATAGTCCATCTCTTTCTCCTGGTCTTTCTCTTCTTCTTCCTTTCTTTTAAAGATTCATTTTATTTATTTGGAAAGGCAGTTTTACAGAGAGAGGGAGAGAGAAAAAGAGGTAGACTTTTCATCTGCTGGTTTACTCCCTAAATGGCTGCAATGGCCAGGAGTCTGCCACTCCATCTGGGTCTCCCATGTGGGTGGCAGAGGCGCAAGGACTTGTGCCATCTTCTGCTGCCTCATAGGTGCATTAGCAGGGAACTGGATTGGAAGTGGAGCAGGTGGGACTTGAACCGACGCCCATATGGGATGCCGGTGCTGCAGGCGGCCGCTTTGCCTCGGTCCATCTCTTCAGGAACTGACACTGAGCCTCCCAAGTGGCCCCCGCCCCTGCTCCTGCTCTGCTTTCCCCAGCTGCTGACAGATCCCACACCTTTCCGCCTTGACCTCTGCTCCCCCTCCCCCGCTCTGCTCTTCTAAATCCAGTCCCCACTGCTGACCCAAGGTCCACCCTCCTCTGCTTGGTGGCCACGGCCTTGTCTGACCTGCAGCAGCCTCCAGGTTACCAGAAGCTTCTCTTCTCCTGGGTCAGGGACCAGCACACCAGGGCTCAGGGGCAGATCTGCTCCGTGCCTGTTCTTGTGGGCAGAGGTTGACTGGAGCACAGCCAATCCGCTTGTTCCCACACTATAAGGCAGAGCTGGGTGGCTGCAGCAGAGGCTGCGAGGCTCAGCGCGCCCGAGACACTCACCGTCTGGCCCTGTAGAGAACGCGTGTGGCAGCGTGGTGCTGGGGGCCGGGCTCCCTCCCCACATCCTCATGTCCTCCACATGTAGCTTGCCGCTGACATCCTCCCATCTTCAACAGCCTCACCTTCTGTATGCGTGGAAGGCCGGCTCCAGCCAGCACTCGCAGGGCGTCTGGCAGGTGCCTGGTGAGCCGTGAGCTGGGAAGACGCCCGTGCTGGACGTGCCTTCAGCAGCACCTCTGGGCTGCAGCCTGAGAGCGCCAAGCCTCTCGTTCTATCACTGTCGTGTCCTGTGGGCCTGGAGGCCAGGTGCTGGCCTTGGACTTCTGCAGCATTTGGCCTAATGCCCGGCACTCTGCAGTCAGTCTGGCGCACTGGACGTGATGAGTCTCTCTTCTCCCCAGGGACCTTTTCTGGTAGGGGGGCAGACTCCACCTCCCCCGTGCTTCCAGCTGGTCCTGGAATCCCACTGCAGGCTGGGTGCTATTTATATCTGAGCTGCTCAAACTTTCCATGCAGAGGAAGATGGTGTTAGAATGCAGATGTGGATTCTGTGCTTCCAACAGGTTTCCGGATGCTGTCGCAGCACATGGACCACACTGCCAGCAGGGCTGATTGTTTCTACCCCAGATTTCACTCTAGAATCCTTGGGAGGGGTCTTGAACTGCCCACGCCTGGCTCTTGCCATGGGTGGGTGAATCGGTGATGGTGCCATCTCTTCCTCTCTTCATGTGATTTTATGTGCGGCCAGCCTGTCGGCTCTGCGAGGAGCCACCAGCCAGGACAGTGAGGCTGCTCTCAGAGTGAGGGTTCTGACAGCGGCACCAGCATCAGCTGGGGGCCGATTGGCAATGGAAGGTCTCGGGTCCCTTCCCCAGTGAGCGCATCAGAAACTTCTGTAGCTCAGCCTGCTCCCAGGGAGTCCAGGGTGAGCTCACGCGGGGGAATTGAGAATCCTCTTCCTAGCCTCTGGCCACAACCCCCCCCCCCCATTCCTTTCTAGTGCGGGGATTTGCACATTCATTTAATCTTCTAGGCTACCTGCTGAGATAGTTATCAGTATCTTGGTACAACAAGCCAGTAAAAGGAAATCTGGAGCTTTTTAAAAGCTACCTTGTACCAAGAACTCGAACCTCTGCCAAGTGCTATGCCTCTATTTTCCTACTAGATTTTCACATGAAATGTAAGGGTGCTTACAGATGGAGAAATAGAGACGTCAGGTCATGCAACTCACAGGAAGAAAGGAATTTGGATTTGAGATCCTAGATCCTTTTAAAAAATGGTCCCGGGGGTGGGTGTTTGGCCCAGTGATTAAGCTGCTGCTCGGGCACCTGCATCCCATAGTGGAGTGTGTGCCGCCAAGTCCTGTCTCTGCCTTCAACTCCAGCTTCTTGCTAATGCAGACCCAGGGAGGCAGCAGATGATGGCTCACCTTGCTGGATCCCTGCCACCCATGTGGGCGACCCAGGTTGAGTTCTAGGATCCAGGCTTTGTCTCAGTCCAGGCTGTTGCAGGCACTTGGAGAATTAACCAGCTGATGGGAGATCTCTCTCTGTCTTTGTCTCTGTCTCTCTCTACTTTTCAAATAAAAAAAAAATCCCTAACTCCAGTCTCCCAGTCCTCTCTACCCTTCCTCTCTAGCGCATTAAGCAAATATTACAAAAAGAGAAACAACTTGGTTAAACCAAATCAGAGAATCTGCAACATGATGTGGCGTTATCTGTATGCAAATTTCCCCTTACCAACCTCTGCTATCAGAGGAGAGATTCTGACCCTCGTTTGGAGGCTCAAAGTTAGGTTTGTAAAAATTGCTTTATGTAATGAACCCTTAGATCAATTCTTATTGAAATGAGCTGGAATTAGATTTTTGCTCTTCCCATATGTAAGGCTTTCAGTTCAGTGATGAGTTGCCCAAGTCAGCAGCTCTCTGACATTTCGATGCTGTGCACAGCAAGCTCCAGCGCTCTTGTTTGCTGGCCCTTTGCATAGGGAATGCAGACCTATCGGAGAGCGTTTTTTAATTTAGTGGGGCTGTTTGACAGGCTTTTTTCTTTATTCAGAAAGAGCTTGCCATTTTTAACATTTAAATTCATTTGTTTTCAAAATCTCTCCTGGGCCCCTGTGTGAATATTAATGCTCTCTGCACCTGCAAACACATCGTGCGTGTGGCTTCAGGAGAACCGCATCACTTCTGCGTGTTTGCTGTGTCCTCGTCTTTGAAATGAAAGAACTGTATCCAGTCTCTGCCCCAAAGCTGCTGATCTGAGAAAAATAACAGAGAAACGTTAGGTTCAACGGAGTCAGGACTTCTGCCCTTTGCGGCACAGATTGCTCCTTTATCTTTTCTGTGTACTGAGTAAGAACTTTTCTTGACACTTCTGCCTTCCCCAGGGAGTCTGGGGAACAGGCTTTGCTCCGATCACCTTCCTCATCCCGGAGGTGGAGAGGTGGGGAGAGGCAGCCGCTCCCGGACGGTCTTCACCAGGGCGAGGGCTGCTGTGTGCACCAGCCAGGAGCTGCAGTCTGAGGATAGTTTACAATGTTTGTGGAAATGTGGAATCGGAAGATAAGTTTATTTGGGTACAAAAAATAAAATGAAATCCATGCAGTTGAGGGGATCTTCAAAAAGTTCATGGTAAATGCATATTGTGAAAAAAATGATGCGGGAATTTTAAAATTCGTTTGCACTTGGGGCCGGAGTTGTGGTGCGGTAGGTTGGTTTGCCACCTGCAGCGCTGGCATCCCATATTTGCGCTGGTTCAAGTCCCAGCTGCTTTGCTGATCCAGTTCCCTGCTAATGCACCTGGGAAAGCAGTGGAAGATGGTCCAAATATCTGGGCTCCTGGCACCTGCCTGGGAGACCCAGATGGAGTGCCAGGCTCCTGGCTCCTGCCTGGCCCAAACAGTGGCAGCCATGGGGGAGTGAACCAGCGAATGCAAGATGTTTCTCTCTCTTTTTCTTTCTCACCCCTATCTGTTTGTAACTCTGCCTTTCAAATAAAGTTTTAAAAAATTGATTTGCACAAAATAAACCCATCAGCTGATTGCATTTTCTCACAAACATTTTTTGAAGTGCCCTTGTAGATCGTAAAGTTACTTGATTTGACGCATAAGCTCTTGGAATTATTTATCTTCCTGGAGAAGCATTTTGTAGTGATCCTCTCAAACCTTAATTTATTTTTTGATTTAAACATGATTTTGTCTGGTGCTAATGCAATCACCTCATCTTTAGTTTGTTAATAGCTGTCCGATGTCTCTTTATCCATCTCTTCATTTTGAACCTTGCTATGTTTTTGTGTTTAGTTTCTAAGCTTTATTTATTTAAAATTACTTATTTAGAAGCCGGCACCGTGGTGCAGTAGGTTAATCCCCTGCCTGCATTGCTGGCATCCCATTTGGGCGCTGGTTCTAGTCCCGCTTGCTCCTCTTCTAATCCAGCTTGCTGCTGTGGCCTGGGAAGGCAGTAGAAGATGTGGCTCAAGTCGTTGGGCCCTTGCACCCACTTGGGAGTGAAGGAATATTAAAACTAAGCAGGACCCCCCCCTTTCTCTTCTGACCCTTGCCAGATTGACTTTTGACCTACTTTCTGGATTCCTGACTCAGGGAGGGGTTGAGGCCTGTCTTTACTAAATAGACATGGTGATGCTGGGACAGGAAGAGATAATACT
>CM027397.1:30080536-30179259 GCA_015711505.1 Sylvilagus bachmani | reverse complement strand
TTTATTTAACCTTAGGAAATGTATGGTAAAAGTGACCCTTACCTGTTGTAAATCTGGCCAATAGCTGATGTTATCTGTACCTTACACCTGTGCTTACGGGATTCTCCTGTACCCTGGGTTCCCATGTGAAATATGTTCTACAGATTCTTCAAAGCTTTTGTGTGACTATAAAAAGCTGATGCAATTTGTACTCAGGGTCACTCGCTCACATTCGTGACGCTGCGACCCCAGCATGCTGGTCAATTAAATACTCTACTTGCGTTTTGCATAAGAGACTGCCTCTTGGTGTATTCTTTACTCCGGCACGGCCGTAACAGGAGACCAGAAAGAAGTGCTTGGCTCCTGGCTTTGGATCGGCACAGCTCCGGCCATTGCAGCCATTTGGGGAGTGAACCAACGGAAGGAAGACCTTTCTCTCTGTCTCTCCCTCTCACTGTCTGTAACTCTACCTCTCAAATAATAAATAAAATCTTTAAAAAAATTATTTGAGAGAGAGCGAGAGTGAAAGAGAGTCCCATCCACTAGTTCCCCTTGCAATCTCCTGCAATGGCTGAGACTGTGTTGGGGTTGGAGACAGGAGCTGGGAACTCCATCCAGGTCTGCCACCTGGTGTCAGGAACGCAGCCAGGGTCTGCATGACCACGGAGGGGAGTCCCGGCCAGAGCTGGGCGTTGGACCCAGGTGCTCTGGTTGGGGGTGGGGGTATCTCAGCTGCTAGGCTGAGCTCCTGCTCCTTGTAGTTTTTTAAATTTAGAAAAGACGAGACAGCTGTTGTCCCCGCAGTGTGACGGTGTCTCCTAACTGGGCGGGCTATCCCAGCCGACTGCATCGTGATTGCTGGGACATTTGGGCTTGTTCTCCTGTTTTAACTTCAAGTGTCATTGGACCACCTTTTTGTATGCCTCTGATGTTTCTTTTCTGGCCCATAAAAATAAAGATTCCTCCCACTTGATTCTCTTTCTTCTGACATGGAACTTACAGCCTGTCTTTAAAGGATGACCTTTGAAGTGTCACTTAGCCCATGAAACTTTCTAACATTTAATGTTACTATCTTAGAAAGGATGGATGGATTGATTTGAAGGGCAGAGTTGCAGAGAGGGAGAGACACACACACACAGATCTCCATCCTCTGGTTCATCCCCAAATGTCTCCAGTGACTGAGGCTGGCAGGGACCCAAGCACTTGGCCATCTTCTGTTGCCTTTCTAGGTACAGGAGCAGGAGCTGGATCAGGAGTGGAGCAGACGAGACTCGAACCGGTGCCCGTATGGCATACTGGTGTAGCAGACGGTGGCTTAACCTGCTGAGCCACAGCGCCGGCCCCAGATGGTGGCGTTTTCAGGGTCACTGGCTCCCCACCTAGCCGGAAGCCATGCAGATCTCGTGTACTCTTACCTCTGGTCGTCTCTCTCCTGATCCACACGCTCTGTGGCCTGCGGTTTTAGTTCTGCCTTTCTATGAAGCCTGCCTTGGAGACAGCCACTTGTCCCTTATGAACACGGCGGAGATGGAGACTCATCAACACGTGTCCCCCTCTTCCCTGTCACTCCCTTTACACTCTTAGACGCTTAGACTGGGCTCGTTTGCATTCCCCCTCAGCCCCTTCCTTGTTTTCGATGCACTGTTGACGGTTGCTGCTTTGAGTTCTTGCCAGCCTGACGATGCCCTTACTTCGCCCTTGTTCTTGAAATCCTGGGTCGTTAATCTGCTGTTCCAGCTTCCTTTGTTCTCGGCGCTGTGGGGAGCGGATTGTCTGACCTCCGTTGCTGCTGTTGGGACGTCTAATTGCTGCACCTGTGCGGGTACTTGCTGCGGGTCCTCGCCACCTGTTGCTGCTTCCGCGCCTTCCAGTTGCTTTGATGTTCCCTGGTTCACCGTAGCGCGCCAGGAGGCAGTTGCTTCTGGCTTACTCTGTGTGCTGTAACCTGTACTTCCTCTAGCTGTGGATTCTTGTCTTCGTCAGCCTTAGAAGATTGTCAGTCTTTGCCCCTTTTTATTTTCATCAGGAATTCAAATTCGAAAGCAGGTTAGAATACCTTATTCTGCCCCTGAGGTCTCGGACCCTCACGTTGTCGTCTTCTTGCCTTCATCTTTCAGGTTCTGTCTCCAGTTCTACCCGGTTCTCTGTTCATTTGAAAGAGAGGGGGCGGAGGGAGGGAGGTGTTTTCTATTTGCTGGTTTACTCCTTTAGTACCTGTAAAAGCCAGGGCTGAGCCAGGCCAGAGCCAGGCGCCTGGAACTCAGCCGGGGTCTTCCACAGGGGTGACAGGGACCCAAGGATCGAGCCAACACTGCTGCCTGCCAGGCGCACGTTAGCAGGAAGCTGGAGTTGGAACACGGGACTCGCACCCAGGGACTCTGGGAGGGGACGCCAACCTCCCAAGCTGCGACTTAAACGATGAATCAAACATTCAGCCCTACGATTTCTCTTTTTTAGCAGTGTCTAATGTGTTTATTTAACACACTTGCGGAGTTTTAATTTCAACAATTACAGTTTTATCAAGAACTGGAAGAGAGGCGTTCATGGGCTCCAAACCCAGAGACACGACAAGGAGGTGGAACTGCCGAGTCTCTGATTGGATTGCTGCACGTTGCGTGTGTGTGTGTTGTGTTAGCACTCTGTGCGCCATAAATACGCACAATTATCGTGGTCCAGAAAGAAAAGCTAAAATGATAAAATACTTCACCGATGATCTTTGGGTTCCAGTCTGTCCGGTCATTTCCGACCCTGTCTTGATTCCAGGTTATTTGTGAGGTCGTCTCTGGCCAATCTCATGTGTAGGAATCCTGGGATAGAGTGTGAGGACGCTTTTCCACAGAACGGATTTGCACTTCGCCTCCCAGGAGCCAGGGGCACTCTCAGCCTGGGCCGGTCTGTGACTGAGTCATGGAAGCTGCGGTCCTGTCCCCATCTTGCTGTTGGCCTGAGACTTAGTTCCTGGTGGTCCCGTGGACACCCCCTCATACATGCATTACTGCTCCTTACCTCGTTTTGTTCAAGAGACAAAGTAAGAAGGTGAGTTTCCAAGGTTCCTCAGAGTGACCACAATGTTCTGACCAATGGTGTGTAATAGAGACCAAAGAAAAGTTACAACTTTCCTGATACAAAGGAACAGACTCAACCGGCATGCATTTTTTCCCCTTTGTTCCTTTTCCTTCTTGTCTGGAACCTGTATGAAAAGTCTGGAGTTGGAGCAATCATCTTGTGACCATGAGACATTCTATTTTCTGAGAATGGCAGAGCAGAAAGATAGAAGAAACCTTGGTTTCCAGTGGCACTTGGGAGCTTTGCTGGATTTTCTGTCACATAAGTAATATATTCCCATTTGGCTGCACAAATAATACATGGGTTTGTTACTGGCAACCAGAACAATCCTTACGCATAGAGCATACAAGGCAAAAGTGAGATTTTTGAAGGTCTTTGGTGGGTGCATTTTGCAGTGTGGGCTTCACTTCCAATGGGAAGAGACCAAAGTAATTTAATCAGACCAATTCGTGGGTTGATTCAGGTTTTGGAAAACATTGTGTAACCCAGCATGAGGTGAAGGGGTGGGGTGTGCAAGCAGGGTTGGAGATGGAGCACAGAGAAGGTGAGGAGGCCGTCCAAGACACACAGCTGGAGGGAGGCGGAGGGTCCACCGTGCATGTTGTTGGGCTCTGCGGTGGGGTTGGCCCTGGCTTAATCCACGCCTCCCTCTGCCTGCTGTCTCTGCAGGAGCCTGAAACCATCAGTTAAGTCGATTTATCTCCTGAATCGTCCTAGTATCTGAAAAAAAATGCAGCGGCTTTTCACAGTCATAAGAGGGAAGATAATTCTAGGTCTGGAAATTTTTCTATATCAATCTGGGTCAACCTAGTTAAAACTAAGAAAAGAAATTGTGTGTGTGTGTGTGTGTGTGTGGCGAACCTTCCTTGGTCTTCTGATTTGCTTTTAAGTCTGCCTTGACTGATACCCATAAGATACTCGATTGCAGTGGCATAACCAGAACGCAGACCGGTCCCATCCAAATGTCAGGTGGGCCCGGAGCAGGGCCCCACCCTTGGACATATGTTGAGTTGCATTCGGGAGTTTCCCAGGGAGCTGTGCACCACGTGACGTAGTAGGGCAGCGTCCTGGCAGGGAGGGGTCTCAGGGCTGGCTCCTGCTCTCCCACTGATTCACTTAGTGACACAGGGGGAGCCATTTCCTCCTCTGGTCCTGTCTCCCCATCTGGAAAGTGGTGCTCTCCAGCCGGGACAACGCTCTCCAACTCGTGTCCCCCAGAGCCTTGGGGTCCCGCTCAGCAAAGGGGCTGCTCCCCGGGCTGGGCGAGTCTGGAATAGGAGGAGGAGTAGAGGACACAAAGGAGCCTCAGAGGGCGACACCTGCAACCTTGTGCCCAAGGAAGCTCAGGCCTGTCACGCTCTGCTGTTTTGTACCAGTGGGGGGACCGACCGAGCTCCGAGACTCACTGCGGAGAGCATCTGCTCTCATTAGACCCATTTGGGGCGAGCAGGCGGCCTCCTGCCCGTGCCCCTGGGGGGCTGGACGCCGGCCATCTGCTTGCTTCCCGTTAACAAGGTGTCCTTTGCCCTCTTGGCTCCTTGAGCAAAGGCGACTTGGTGATTCAGAGAACTGGCAGCCTCTGGAGACGAGGAGTGAGGCAGTGCTGCAGAGATGGGATGGGAAAGCTGGGAAGAAACACTGGAGGCCTTGGAATCGCTACACCTGGAGGACCGCAGCCTGGAGGAGGGACGCAGTAGCTACAGCGCCTTGGAGGGGTCAAGCTTTGATGCTGTCAATCACTCCCTCTAGAACTTCAGTCCCATCACGTCCCCCAGTCCAGTCAAACCTGATTCAGTCTGTTGCTTCCTTCCTCCCAGCCACCCTTCCTTCCATCCATCCATTTGTCCACTCATCTATGCATGCATCCATTTGTCTATGCATCTATGCATTTATCCACCCGCCCACCCATCCACCCACCCATCCACCCACCCATTCACCCATCCACTTATCCACCCATGCACCTACGCACCCATCCATCCACCCATTTCTCTACTCATCCATCCACCCATCTATGCCTTCGCTCACTTATTTCAAGCACTTCCTTCTTTCTTCTCTCCATTCATTCATTCTTTCAAGCATTCCATCAGCATTCACTGAGCACCTGTTGTGTATCTGGCACTGTGGGGGAGATCAAGTCTTCAGCAGGGTCATGGTTTCGGTGCTGGAAGCAGGTGCACAGGCAAGTCTGGGAAGCTATTGGAACCCAGGGGGGCACTCAGTGCTGTTAGGGCTGGCAGAGAGGAGGTATAGGGCGTCAAGGAGGGCTTCAAGGAAGCAGCACAAACGCACTGACTCCCAGAAGAGGAGTCTGTCGGCCGGCCGGGTGGTGCGAGGCAGGATGAGGTTTTATTTTGCAGAGGGTGCTTCCGGTTTGAGGAGCTGCAGCCATGCTTACTCTCCACAGTTAACATCCAGTTCTCTTGCCCTCCTTCCAAGCCACACACACACACACACAAGTCTACATTATTCATTGCAGGTTTCAAGGCTGATGAAATTCAGGTTTAATTCGACAATTGATTGTTTGTTAAAACATTGGATGAGGAAAAAAAAAACATTCCAAGAAAAATCATAGCATCTCAAAGCAGGAAGTTCCCTTAATCAAATCTCTCCGTGTGGGATTTCCTGCAGGTGAGAAATAACATACCATCCATGTCGAGTGGCCAGGTGTGTATGTGTGTGTACGTATGTGAGTGTGAGTGTGTGTGTCCTGCAGGTGAGGTGTAACACACCATCCATGCCGAGTGTGAGTGTGTGTGTGTGTCCTGCAGGTGAGACATAACACACCATCCATGTCGAGTGGCCAAGTGTGTGTGTGTGTATGTGTATGTGTGCAGGAGCTGACATTGTTTCGTAGACTCAGCATTGTCACGGAGCTCGACATTTCTGCCCCATGCACCAAATTTTCTCTAGGCTTCTTCTGTCTTCCAGGCTCGGCACTAGATGCTGACAGCAATACGCTGGGGAACAAGATGGTGGTGGTGGTGGGGGGTTCTTGGCCTCAGAGAGGCCACAGTCTGGTGCCAGGGTCAGCAAACTTTCCATCACAGGCTGCATGTGAATAGTTTAGACTTCAGAGGTCACAGGGTTCGTGTCGCATCCACTTCACTCTGTTCTTGGCGTGCAGACTTCATTTCCCCAAGCAGATTTGGGCTCCAGCTGTAATGTTCTGAGTGCTCATCGAGGAGGGAGACACGCAAGTAACTGGACAATTATAAAATAGTTTTCTGGGAGCACCAAGTTGAGTTTCACCCTAGCTGAATTGAGCAGTGGGGAAGACTGCCTGGAGGAGGTGCTATGTGCAATCTTGGTCCTCCAAGTGCATGGCGTTGGCCGGGTGCAGAGGGATGCTTTGGGTGTAGCCAACACTGCCAAGGAGGTCACTGGGTCTGGGGAGTGCCAGCCACAGGAGGATGGAATGGGAGTGGTATCAGTGGGAGTGGGCAAGGAGAAAGGGCAAGAGAGTGGAGGGTCCTGGGGGACCAGTGTGTGCACCACGATGGCTTTTCGGCCTCCCGTTTGAGCTCTTTGCCGGCAGCCTGGTTTTTCTCCCACCATGACCTGTGAAGCCCCCCTCCCCTTGCCCTGGACAGCCAGTGGCCGGTCCCAGAGGCAGGTCCCTCAGGAAGATGTTTTCCCTATAGAACCGAAGCCATGGCTGAAGGAGGAGGAGAAGCAACAGGAAGCAGGCATGGAAGCGGAGCTGATGTGGTGTGTGTGCTTTCTTTCCGCACACCGGAGACCCGACGTTGCACCGCCATCTGCACACCACTCACCAGCGATGAAAGCCAGGTCGTGTCCTTGCTCGTCCCCCTCCGGCTGCTCTCCCCGCGCTCACCTGCATCTCTGAGGGCTCTGGGCTGTGCTCATGCAGGGGCGGCCAGGGGTCTGCTCCACACCCTTCCGTGCACGGCCAGCCCTCCGCAGCCCAGGATCGCGAGGCCCCAGACGCCGATGGTGCCGAGGCTGAGCCGCCCTCTCTGGTCCCGTGTGTCCACTGTGCCCAGCCATCCGCCCCGACTCGCTGATTTCTGAGCACGCCTCTGCCTCTGTGTGTCTTGCTCCCCGTTTTCTGGATGATTCTTCCTCTCTCGTTACCCTGGCACCCCGGGACCCACCTTCAGGACCCACCTCCTGGTTTCTGTTTCCAGAAGTCCTAGGATTCCCCTGAGGTTGGAGTTCACTGCTCCCCCAGCCACGCTGGGAGCTCCCTGGACTGCACTGACACCTGCCAGAGCCCTCACAGCCTTAGAGTGTGTGGGGTCAGAGAGCCGTGGGGCGCCCCCTCCTGTTCGTTCTGAGTACCTCTAGCACCGGGACCGGGGCTGTGGAATGAATACCATGTCACACAGAAAGGCCCAGAACAGCGTCTGTTAGGTTCTGTGCCGTGCGGAGAGCAGCGCTTGGGATCGATGTGTAAACCCGCCTGCTTGCCCCCTTCCTCCTCATCCCGCCCACCCTCCAGGCAAGCTGTATGCAGGCAAACTTCACGTTTTCCCGACGTCGCGAGTGATCTGCGTTTGTGATTCCATTTCAATTTCACGTCTTCAGCGTTTTCTTTCAGTAACGGGTTTCGTTTTGCGGTAAATCTGTCAAGTCAGCTTGAACACAGTTTCCTTCTGCTCCTCCCTGTAATACATTGACCGCCACCAATCAAGGGCTTTCTCTGATGGGAACGGAAGCCTGTCTGCCAGCTTCTCACTCACACTCACACTCACACGGTGGTCACGTCCTCCTGGGCACACGTGTTCTGCCCTTGGCGGAGTGACTGAGGCCTTGTGAGCCGCGGATCTGCATTGGTCTCTCTGGGATCGCTGCTTCCTCGCTGGGCATCTGGCTTGTGATCGGTGTGCACTGGCTACCTGTTGAGTGACTACTAAACCCGTGGGCGGGTCTAAGCTCTGGTTCACCAAATGAGGATCTCTGAGAGTGGAGAGGTGGTGGTCATACACGTGCCAGGTCTGGTTCCTGCTGTGCTCATTAGACATGCGATCTTGGGGGCTGGCGCTGTGGCTCATTTGGTTACTCCTCCACCTGCGGTGCTGGCATCGCATATGAGCACCGGGTTCTAGTCCCGGTTGCTCCTCTTCCAGTCCAGCTCTCTGCTGTGGCCCGGGAGAGCAGCGGAGGATGGCCCAAGTGCTTGGGCCCTTGGACCCGCATAGGAGACCAGGAAAAAGCACCTGGCTTTGCATCGGCGTAGCTCTGGCTGTAGCGGCCATTTAGGGGGTGAACCAATGGAAGGAAGACCTTTCTCTCTGTCTCTCTCTTGCTGTCTAACTCTATCAAATGAAAAAAAAAAAGACATGCGACCTTGGGCTTAGGGGCCTCAAGTCCCTGCTTTTCTAGTGGGCTTCACTGATACCCGTCTCGGGTTGTTGCAGGAAGTCAAATGATTGGCATATAGTAGGGTCTCCAGTAAGTTCATCTACTAAAAGTAACAGGACAACAGGACACCCAGCAGGGGTAGATGGTCCCATGGAATGGATCAGCTATTGGGGGTCCGGCAGAAAATGCAGTCACCCCCTATAGGAACTGACTTCTCTAGGTCCTCCTATGATATACAGTTCTTGGGTCCCTCCCTTTAGGTCTCAGGCACTTGGGCCTGAATTTCAGTACGCAGAGGGAAGCTCCAATCCCTGCAGATGTGTGTCTCCCTCAGCGTGTGGGTGCAGGGGCCCTCCATATTGGAAGTGGAGGAGAGGTTAGAGAGACATTCAATGTGTGCAGGAGCCTGGAGCTTAGAAAGGTGAAGCGGCTTGCGCAGGGTTGCAACGTGAGTCACGGCAAAGCCTCAGCTGGATCCCACCCGTTGGAGCGCTTACTTCTCTCGCCGCAAGGAGAGCCTGGTGCTGTGCGTCCTGGGTTTGGGTGGCCGAAGCACGCATGCTGAGAATCGAGCTCTTAGAGAGCCAAGCAGCACAGCTTTCTGCAGCCTGCCACTAAGTCCCCAGGTCAGCCCTTGGAGACTAGATCACCCTCGGGGGACTGGTGCACACCCAGCAGCGTCCCTACAGGCAGCTCTGGCCTTGTGCTGCAAGGTCGGCGTCTGATGTGAGCCTCTGATGGGGAGCTGTGTTCCTGCAGTAAGGAAGACAGCAGCTGCTACAGCCGCCGCAGGCTCAGGGCCCCTGGCTCCCCTTTGCCGTGACCTCGCTCCTCCATCTGGTCTGAGGTTCTGGCTCTCTGGTGTGTCTGGAGGGGCCTGGCGCTTAGGCGAGAGGCTTGGGAGTCGGCGTCCAGACGGAAAGTCTGGCTCTGCTGCGTCCGGCCGGGCCGGTCACTCGGTTTTCAGCTTCCTCATCTGTACGGCAGGCGGGCTCCTCGCAGTTGAGGTGAGGATTAAGTGAGTCAGAGACCAGCAGTGCTTAGAAGAGCAGCACGTAGTGGGTGCTCAGTAGACACTGTTGCTATTAAACAGAGATGTGGATTGCACCTTGACTCATGTCCTAGCTCTGAGTGTCGTTGGCTGTGTGGCTTTGGGTGAAAGAGGTGACTGCTCTGAGCCACAGCACCCTATCAGACAAGGGAATATGGTCATTATCGCGTAGCTTCTGTGCTTCCCATGTTCGTCTTGGGGCAGTCGGAGCTCTGGGAGCAGTACGCTGATGCCCACGTGTGGCTGCCTGCGTGGGGCAGTCGGAGCTCTGGGAGCAGTACGCTGATGCCCGCATGTGGCTGCCTGCGTGGGGCAGTCGGAGCTCTGGGAGCAGTACACTGATGCCCGCGTGTGGCTGCCTGCGTGGGGCAGTCGGAGCTCTGGGAGCAGTACGCTGATGCCCGCGTGTGGCTGCCTGCGTGTGAGTTCGGGTTTTTGTGCACCTGCTGCTGCAGGGCGGTCTGAAATGCTGATGTGACGAGGCCTCCCAGAAAACAATTCTTTTCCGAAGGGCCTCTGCCTTTGCCTGGGCAGCAGTGTTTGTGCCAAGTGCTTTAATACTTTATTGTGTTTTTGTGATTACGGCGTAAAACCAAGCAGAAAGGAGAAGTGCTGATCTTGCTGGTAGAGGACCATGAGTCTCGTAAACGAAATAGAACCGAGTCGAAGAAGGAAGAGAGGAAGATGAAATCATAAAAGCCAGCCAGCACCGGGGGTCTTTAACTCCAGCCAGAGGACCAGAGGCTTAGTGTACTGCCTGTCACTCAACTGTATAAGAGAACTAAATGAAAGGACATGCATGAGAACAGAAATGCACAACTGAAGATTGTATCAGAAAGATGAGATTTCATTAAGGATTGCATACAAATTCTGTCTTCCCCTCCCAACCTGGGCATCGCTCATTCGCATTTTGCACACATTTCGGCTGTGCACTGTGTGTTTTAGGGGAGGCTGGCGATGAGGGCACAGGGCCCACCATAGTGCATGGTGCGTATCTCTAGATGCCTCATCAGTGATGTCATCCTCACGCTTGCTTCAGTGCATTGGCCATCATCTCAGTAATTCAGAAATGAACCGAGGCATCCTGATAAACACCCCCCCCCCCCAGTTTCTGCTTTGATACCCTCGGGGTGGGGGCATACCGCCTGCAGAGGACGCCTGTTGTCTTTGTGGGAGTGGTCACGTGGGCACACTACACGTTACTCTCCACTTATACTTGTTTGGAGCCAAGAATTAGCGAGATCCCGTATGCTTTTCACATAGAGCAGCACCCGGATAGGCTGCCCGTCTCTCAGGATCGCTTTGGTCCACTCATGTATTCACAGACATTTTCTGAGCCCCTACTAAGTGCTGGGCTCTAGGAGTTCCAGAGCCTCCAGGATGGTATCCATCTGGAATTGGAATTATAGCGTAATTATGACCTGGGAACGTAAGGAGAGAAGCCCTGGGGCAGCCCTTGGTCCCACAGAGGGCGGGCATGCGGGTGGCCGTGCAGAGCTTCCAGGCAGATGGTGACACTTGAGTTTCAGAGGATGGGTGGGTGTTGGGATGGGGGAGAGGAAGACATTTCAGATCCCTCGAGGAGTGTGTTCCAACAGCCATGGAGTTCAGAAGGTTGCTGGCTCTGAGTACAGGTCTGGGGTGTGTGCTGGTGATCGGGGGTGTGCCTGAGGATGGAGGATGGTGCCAGGAGGGTTGGAGGGATCGGGAGAGCTTTGATGTCCAGGTGGAGCTTGGATTCCATCCTGAGCAGCCCTTTCGGTCACTCTGACATTGGTGGGGGCCCTCTCCTCTGACTAGAGCCCTCCAGGTGAGATTTATCGCAGTCTGTTGGACCCGCTCCTGGCTTTTTGTGTGCCAGCCAGTTCTGCTGTTCCCACTTCTCTGGCAGTTTGCCAAGAGCAGGAATAGCCTATTGCATGCTTCATGTATCCCTTTCTCCTTCCCTTCTTGGGATCTAGTGGTAAGAACTTGACCTTGGAGTAAAACAGACCAGAGTTAAGTCCCAGCTCTGTTGCTGAGAACTTCTGACCCTTGGCTGGGCTCCGTTAACCCAGCTTCCTTGTTTGTAAAATGTGGGTACTAGTAAAGCAGCAAAGACATGCAGGTGGTTACTATGTGCTGGGTGCCCTTCCAAGCACTGTGCAAGCATTATTGAACCTTCACAACTCTGTGAGGTCAATATTGTCATTATCCCCACTTTACAGATGAGAAAGCAGAGGCACACAGAGTCCCAGTGGCTTCCGACTGGAAATGGGCAAGGCCAGGGAGCCAAGAGACCTCCTACAGTGGACATGAAGATTCAAAGAGTTGAGGCAGGGGCTGGTGCTGTGGCATGGTCGGTAAGGCTGATGCCTGCAGAGCCAGAATCCTGTATGGGCACTGGTTCAAGTGTGAGGTGCCCCCCTTCCAATCCAGCTCTCTGCTATGGTCTGGGGAAGCAGTGGAAGAGGGTCCAAGTGCTTGGGCCCCTGCACGCATGTGGGAGACCTGGAAGAAGCTCCTGGCTCCTGGCTTTGGATCAGCCTAGCGCCAGGCACTGTGGCCATTTGGGGAGTGAACCAATGGATGGAAGACCTCTCTTTGCCTCTGCTTCTGTAACTCTGCCTCTGAAATCAATCAATCAATCAATCAATCTTTAAAAAAAGAGTTGAGGGGTTGGTGCCGTGGCTCACTTGTTAATCCTCTGCCTGTGGTGCTGACATCCCATATGGGCGCCAGGTTCTAGTCCTGGTTGCTCCTCTTCCAGGCCAGCTCTCTGCTGTGGCCCTGGAAGGCAGTGGAGGATGGCCCAAGTGCTTGGGTCCTGCACCCACATGGGAGACCAGGACAAAGCACCTGGCTCCTGGCTTTGGATTGGTGCAACGGTGGCCGTAGCAGCCATTTGTGGAGTAAACCAATGGAAGGAAGACCTTTCTCTCTGTCTATAACTCTACCTGTCCAAAAAAAAAAAAAAAGAGTTGAGACATGCAGAGATGTGATGCAATTGGTAGATACTCAGTAAACGCAGCTGCCACATGGTATGTGCTCCACGAAACCCACAAGGCCATGCTGTCAAGGAGGGAGCAGTCCCCAGGGTCAGCAAACCGCCTTCATCTCGGGGAGCCTGTGGAAGAAAGACTTAATTCAAATTGACTCATTAACTCCAGACAATAGAAAATGACAGATCAAGCCTTTGATGAAAGAGACGGGAACAGCCATTGATTAGAAGCCAGACTTGCTTCTTTCTTCCCCAGCTGATTGATCGACTTCTGAGGGCTCGTCTTTCTCTGTAATTAAAGAGCTAAGTGAACTGTCAGGCAAGTTTCTTCCATCAGCCACCATCATGGGGGCAGGCAGAGAATGTGAGATAAGATGCAGATTTCCTTCTGTCCGGTCCTGTGGCTGAAAATCCAGCAAAGCTTTGGGGTTTTCAACCCATTTCTCTGTCCAGCCTTGAATCCCTGAAGCCTTATGTTACCCTCTTTTTTGCTGCCAAAATAAAGCATCGGCCACTGGAATCCATGAACGTATGAGACGAGGATAGCTGCAAACCTGCCAGAGGCTGAAGTTGGCTGTAAGTGTCCAGAGCAGGCGCTGGAGCTGGCAGGGGCAGGAAGCCGGCGTGAGCGGGGGTGGCAGAGCAGGGTCACCTGCTTGGGGGTGATGCTGCTCATACTTGAACCGAGGGAGTAGAGGCCAGGGACGATGCTCACCCTGCTGTGGTACCCTGAACCTGTTTCTGCAGCAGGGCGTTATCAGCAGTGCTGAGGCTGAGAAATCCAGCTCTGTTGCTCACCAGCTTGTAAAGTTACTTGACCTGGCCAAGGCTCTGCTCTCTGACAGATGGAAGGCAAATAAATAAAAACACCACTGGCCTTGTGTGGTGGTTTTAAAAGTAGAGCCAGCGGCTGGGGCTGCGGCTCAACAGGCTAATCCTCCACCTTGCGGCGCCAGCACACCAGGTTCTAGTCCCGGTCGGGGCGCCAGATTCTGTCCCGGTTACCCCTCTTCCAGTCCAGCTCTCTGCTGTGGCCAGGGAGTGCAATGGAGGATGGCCCAAGTGCTTGGGCCCTGCACCCCATGGGAGACCAGGAGAAGCACCTGGCTCCTGGCTTCGGATCAGCGTGATGCGCTGGCCGCAGTGCGCTGGCCACGGCGGCCATTGGAGGGTGAACCAACGGTAAAGGAAGACCTTTCTCTCTGTCTCTCTCACTGTCCACTCTGTCTGTAAAAAAAAAAAAAAAAAAATAGAGCCAGCATTGCTCATGGCACAGCATCAGGCCCCTGGCTTGCCCCTGATAAGAAATCAACAGCAGATGTATTGACTGGCTGGATGTAGTAAGTGCACAAGTAACGCAGGGCTGTGGTGGGGATGGTGGTAGCGTGGCTGATTTTCCGAGGATCTTTTGGTCTGCACTTCACCATGAATCCCTGTCCCCTCTGTGTCTGTCTCAAGGTGAAGTTCAAAGTCATTGTCAAATTGAAGCAGCAGCTGACTTGTCCCGGGAGATTCTGACAATGGATCTTGACTCTGCTGGTGCTGGGGATCAAAGGCGGCCTCTCCCTGGGTTTTCTCTGCACTGCTTTTCTGAAATCTGTCTCCGACAGGAGCAGTTCATGTAACTGGGACTTACTTTCCTAGAAGAGGGGACTTTGTCTTCCTCTCTCATAGTCTGTCTGGACCCCTAACATAAGAATTTTGCCAGTACCTCACTTTCGCAGGGAAACCATGCCAGGGGGAGGGTCCTGCCTCTTGCCTATGGGAGTAGAAGTGGCTTTTCTGGTAGCTGGAGCTTGGCACCCATGGACCATGTTGGCACTGGAGGCGGTTACTGTCCCTGCGGGTGAGGGCAAGAAGCAAAGCAAGAAGCTGGCTCCTGCAGCCTCGTTCTCCCTCCCTTCCTCCCCCCCCCCCTTTTCTGATTTATTTATTTATCTGAAAGGGAGAGAGAGCACAAGCGAGCTAGCTGGGCCAGGCTGAAGCCAGGAGCCTGGAACTCCATCCAGGTCTCCCACATGGGTGACAGGGGCCAAGCACTTGGATCATCTTCTGCTGTTTTCCCAGGTGCATTTGCAGGAAGCTGGATGGGAAGTGGAGCAGCTGGGACTTGAACTGGGAGCCATATGGGATTCCAGCGTCACAATAGTACCTGAACCTGCTGCACCACACACCAGCCTCTTTCTCCTTTACCACTGAGAATCCTGTGGGCTGCTAAGAAGGGTCAGGGGTCCGTGCTGATCGGCCACACAGGCGCAGCTTTGGGCAGGGCTATGTCCATTTTCTTGGCTTGTGTGCAGTTAGATCCATTTGATGCAGTGGTTTAGAAGCCCTGATGTGTTCTTCAAACCTGTTCATTTTGTAACTGACGGACAGTCAGCCCGCTGTTTGCGACCCGCCTGCTTACTAACGTGCACTTGGAGTTCACAGTTAGTACTTGCAGCACACTCACGGTTGCACATGGGATGGCTAGAACTCGAGTCACTGGCGTGCGTCTCCCTGGCTGAGGTCAGACGGGCTGGCGTCTGCTTCTGCCTCGGCTCTCCTACAGTACACAGTGTCATTTTCACAGGGTTTCTTTTCTGTGTGCTTCCTCTTGGCTAATTTGCTGTCTGAAAAGGCTCACAAGTATAGCTCTAGATGGCCGTGTACTGTCCCTGAGCACAGGGAGGCCGTGATAGGCCTTAGGAGACGTGTGTGTTCGTTTCGCCTTGTTCCGGCATGAGTGATGGATGGCCCTGTTGGCTGTCAGTTCTATGTTAATGACTCAGAAATATGCTAAACAAGTGTCTTTCAAAAGAAACACAGACACAATAAAGTTATGTATCGATTGACAAAGTGTTGTGACAGAGGCTTATGGGACCTAAGTGTCACGTTGTCTCTAGGAGTTATGGTTCAGGTCTAACAAATTTAATGTTCTTGGTCATTGCCATAGAACAGACTTATCCTGAAAAACTAGAATTGAGTGCGTTTGGCTGGTGTTCATTTATCTCCTTGTGTGCTGGTCAGAATTTGGAGGGGATGCCGGGGGAGTGAGATTGGGAGCCCCAGATCCTCTACTGCTTGGTTTTCGCCTGATCAGAACCACACACTGATGCTTCCTACTCCACCTTTTTGCAATGAGCTTGCCCAGGAAGACACTGTCGGCTCTCCCTGGGCGTGGAATCCTTACAGTCAGGCCAGCTGTCCTCCAGAGAGTGATACGAATCTGATAGAGTATAGGGCGCAGGCTCCAGTCTCATCTGCCACTCAGCCTCTGCTTAATGACAGGCAGGTCCTGGTCTTTATGACTGTTCATTCCCGCAGACTGGGGGACACCAGCTCTTTCATTCCAGGATAGGTGTAAGAACAAAGTGAGACCCCTGTCGCCAACCGGGCATCTGGAACGGCCATGGTCATGTCCTTCCTCCAGGACAAGCGCTGAAGCATCAGAAAACTTGAGTTCTGTTGAAAACGTACTGAAGGCAAAGGCCAAGATGTCCAGAAGCCCACTGCTCTTGGCATTGCTGACCACTGCGTCCTGGCTGTGGTCACCGGGGAAGCAGGGCCCCTGTTTGCGTGAGGCTCGCCTGAGCGTCGGTGTTATTAGAGAAACTAGGGCTGGGCGTGGGACCCCTTTGCAAAGCTGTGCTGTGGAGGCTGCAGTCTGGAGCGGATGGCAGATTTCTGTGACCTGACTGTGATGGTTGTGTGCGGCTGCTGATCCTGGCAGGCTGTGCCACCTCATTATTGCATCACAGACTCACCAAGGCGCTGCTGGCAAGGGTTTGGCAGAGGTGTCAAAAGTTCAGTCAAGGAGGCCACTGTCTATGACGCGCTTGGCCTCGTGCAGTTAGTTGAAGCTCCTCCGAAGAGAACTTCTGCTTTGAAACCGTAAGGTGGAACCCCCTCCCCGCGTGCAGTGTGCAGCTACCAGTCCACACTTCAGGCTCTGCCCTTGCTGCTTCCCAGAATCTCATGAGACAATCCCTTAAAACCTCGCTCTCTGTTCTGTGTGTATGTCTTCTATCTCTTTCTCTCCCTTCCTCTGTCTCTCTCTCTGCTAATCTATCATCTGTGTATTTACTTCAAAAACTTCATGGAAAATGGAATTAAAATGTACTTCGGTGCAAAAATGGAGTCCGTGCAGTTTTTTTTTATAATGTGCACTTCCAAGATGTTTTGAAGGCCTCTTGTGTGCATAAATATCGATTTTTTTGTCCCTAAATAAACTTATCTTTTAATTCCATTTTCATGAACTTTTTGAAGTATCTTCTGATCTTTTTAGCTATCTGTCTACTCATCCACCTGTCATCTGTCTATTGTCTATCATTGTCTGTCTACCTGCCTATTGTCTATCATTATCTGTCATTCTGTCTATCTGTCTATTGTCTATCATTATCTGTCTGTCTATCACATATCATCTGTTGGTCGAGATTCTCTGGAGAATTCTGACACATGATCTGCAGACTCACCCACACCCATAGCTCCTTCTGCTAACACTGTCAGTGCTTCTTAACCCTTCTGAGCACAGATCTAATTGAGGAATTGATGGGGGACTTGGGTCTTCCCTCCAGAAACATGCACACGCACACAATATCACATGCTGAGTTGGGGAGCCCCAAACTCTGGGTTAAGAACCCCTGATGGGGTCCACACTCACTGCTCTACTGTGCGTCAAAGCTATTCACCGTCTCCCCTTGGCTGCTTTACAGGCCCTAAAACCCAACAGGTCCAAACTAATTTCTGCCTTTCTCTGTCTTGCTTGTTCCTCTTTCCACGGCCCCTTGGCTGGCGAATGGCCCCATCACCATTCAAAACAGCAATTTTAGGTAACCGTGCGTTTCCCTCCTCTCATACCCAAAAAATCATCAAGACCCATAGAATCTGTCCTCACTGCCAAGGGCCAATTTCGGGCCGCTATCCCCTTCTTGATTTCTAAATCCATCTCCCAGGTTTCTGCTCTGCTCAGTTCCAGTTCACTTCATTTGGAAGCCAGGGTTGAATTTAAAGATGAATATTAAAAATTCATTTCTGAATTGTGTCTATGATGTAATAAGCCATCACCTTTGTATTGTGAGGTCCAGTGGGCTGTGTCATTCTGTTACTCATTTGTTCTGGAAACACTCAGGGAGGAGCGTGGAGTGCCAGGCTCTGTGTTGGGTCCCTAGTGTGTGTGGAGCGGCGTGGCCCCTGTCTTTGGAGTGTGAACTACCCCAGCCTCACACTTGCAGCCGTGCAGAGACGGCTTCATCATCCAGAGGTACAGCTTGGAATCTGGAGGCTTTATGCCTCAGCACAGGCTCTCAGCCCCTTCTCCCCTTCATCATCTGGGGAGCACCTTGCCACTTTTCAAAAACCAAGCAGAGGCTGGCGCTGTGGCTCTCTAGGCTAATCTTCTGCTTGTGGCGCCAGCACCCTGGGTTCTAGTCCCGGTTGCTCTTCTTCCAGTCCAGCTCTCTGCTGTTGCCTGGGAAGGCAGTGGAGGATGGCCCAAGTGCTTGGGCCCTGCACCGGCATGGGAGACCTGGAGGAAGCACCTGGCTCCTGGCTTCGGATCGGCACAGTGTGCCGGCCGTAGAGGCCATTTGGGAGGTGAACCAACAGAAGGAAGACCTTTCTTTCTCTCTCTCTAACTCTACCTGTCAAAAAAAAAAAAAAAAAAAAAGGCAGAGATGAGGACCCTTACAGAAGTTCATGGGAAAGAGCGTTAAAAGGTAAATAACTTTTGGTGCAAACCCATTTTAAAACCCAGGCAGCTTTTTCATCGTCCACATTGTCCACTAGGTTT
The DNA here is from genome assembly GCA_015711505.1 of Sylvilagus bachmani. Taxonomy (NCBI): domain Eukaryota; kingdom Metazoa; phylum Chordata; class Mammalia; order Lagomorpha; family Leporidae; genus Sylvilagus; species Sylvilagus bachmani. The sequence goes on along the minus strand of CM027397.1, from coordinate 30,161,088 downwards.
TTGAAAACCTCTCGTATCTCCCTTCGGGGAGACTTCTATGTCTTTGCCGACAGTCCTTCAGCTCTGCATGATGAGAAGAAAAAATGAATTTATTGCGAGACTGAAGGGTGGAAAACCTGGACAGACAGAGCCGGGGGTGCTCTGGGGGAACTAAATAAATAGATTTAAAGGTGAGTGTCTCCCACCTGCCAACTGCTGACGGCTTCCGTGTCATTTGCTTGATCACTTTATTTCTTAGTCCCAGCGATGAGAGATGGATGGGGCAGAGCTGAGTCACATGCCCACCCCTGGGTAATGTCCTTCTTTGATATTCCCCAAAAGACTGAATAATGAGGGAGAGAGAATGGCCCAAAGAAAATGGAATTCTGTTACACGTGAAGAAGGAAAGTTCTGTTAGGCAAGCAAAGAAATTTACAACTTTCTTGACCTTTTTTGCCATGGAATGGTTTATTCTTTCTTCTGTGTAGTCTTTACTTTGTGCTATTAAAAATTAATCATTAAAAATCATGGGACCACCGGCATCCACATGGGTGCAGGTTCAGGTCCCAGCTACTCCACTTCTGACCCAGCTCCTGGCTAACGTACCTGGGAAAGCATCAGAAGATGGCCCAACTCCTTGGGCCCCTGCACCCTTGCAGGAGACACAGATACAATTCCTGGTTCCTGTTTTCGGCCTGACTCTGCCCAGGCCATTGTGGCCATTTGAGGAATGAACCAGTGGATGGAAGACTTCTCTGTCTCTGTCCCTTGCTCTCTCTCTCTCTATGTAATTCTCTCTTTCAGATAAATAAAATAACTCTTAAATTCTTAAATTGCATTGAGCTATGATTTTTAAAAGATTTATTTATTTGAAAGGCAGAGTTACAGAGAGGCAGAGGCAGAGACGGGGGATGGGGGGGGAGGTCTTCCATCTGCTAGGTTACTTTCCATATAGCTGCAACGGCCAGAGCTGAGCTGATCTGGGGCCAGGTCTCCCACATGGCTGCAGTGGCCCAAGGACTTGGGCCATCTTCCACTGCTTTCCCAGGCCACAGCAGAGAGCTGGATGGGAAGTGGAGCAGCCGGGACTTGAACCTGCACCCATATGGCATGCTGGCATTGCAGATGCTGGCTTTACCCGCTGTGCCATAGCACTGGCCCTTGTGATATTTGTAAAGTAGACTTTGGTTTTGCACTGAGTCTGGGTATCTCTGTGGACTGGGTGCCAATCACTGTGCCCAGCACATAGTTGGTGCTCCGGCGTGTCTATAGTATTGGGTGGATGAGGAGATGAGAATACAAGGCCAGCTGGTGCAAGAACCTTATAAGATAGATGTCTTAAGAGCAAGGTCTGAGCCGGCGCCGCGGCTCAACAGGCTAATCCTCTACCTGTGGCGCCGACACCCTGGGTTCTAGTCCCGGTCGGGGTGCCAGATTCTGTCCCAGTTGCCCCTCTTCCAGGCCAGCTCTCTGCTGTGGCCCGGGAGTGCATTGGAGGATGGCCCAAGTGCTTGGGTCCTGCACCCACATGGGAGGCTGGGAGGAAACATCTGGCTCCTGGCTTCGGATCAGCGCAGCGCACTGGCCTTAGCAGCCATTTGGGGGGTGAACCAATGGAAAAGGAAGACCCTTCTCTCTCACTGTCTAACTCTGCCTGTCAAAAAAAAAAAATATTCCCTTCTCTCGGGAGGCTTTGCGTATTGAAACACTGCCTGCAGAGAGAATTTGGGTTTATTAAAATGGATTTGCTGAATGGTTTTAATGATCATAACCGGGCACATGGCGCCCCAGAAGAGATGACACCCAAGGACAGAAGAAATGAGCCCTTATTCATACCAGGAACATGCACGTGGAGAGACTTGAAGGAAGAGGGTCATTTTGGATTAAGTATCACGCACACGGTGTTACAGAACATACAAGCAAGGTAAGCTGGATGGGTGCGCTAGGTACGGAGCTGGGCTCCCACACACAGCATCGCACTAACCCTGAGGCATCCTGGGTGCCAGCAATCATTGTCCCTGCCTGTCTGTGTCATGAGCCCCAAGTCCAGGTGGTTAGGGAGCGGCAGAGACAGGGTTTGAACCCTGGTCTTTCAAAGAGCTATTCTTGCTCCCACTTTGGCCCAAGGCACAGTTTCCTGAAAAGAGACCGGCAGCGCTGATGCTCGCTTCGTCCCGGCAGGGTCTCCATGGGCGTTCCCGTCCTGTTTCGCTGGGGTCAGGACTGGTACAGAGGTTACGGAGGGCTGCAATGTCTTGCCGGGGTTAGAGGAAGACTCCGTCCCTGTAGGATGTGTAGGGCTCCCACCCTGTGGACAAGTCCTGGAGGGGAAAATGCAGCCCAGAAGGAAAAGGATTTGCCTCCCTGTCCTCCAGCTGCGTGAGGGTTGCTGAGTGTGTGCCCCGCCGTGGCTGTGTTTGCTCGTGCATGCGTGCCAGTCCGATGTCCACTGCTATAAGGAAACACCGGAGGCTGGGGACATTCTACAGGGTAGAGACTTGTGTAGCAGTCCCGGGCGCTCCTGGGCAGGACTCTGGCTAGGACTTCATGGTGGACAGTTTCATATTAGCAGGTGCACATGTGAGGCAGAACAGACTGCCTGATGAGAAACCTGAGCCAAACTGGGGTGCCCTTAGAGCTGTGTTATCCTTTCCTTGGGCAGTGCCTCCGGTGTGCTCGTGACCTCCCTCTTAAGGTCGCACCACGTCTCAGCATCACCACCCAGGGCACCAAGCTCCCAGCCCTGGAGCACACACTCCGGTCACACGGAAGCCACGGTGAGAACGTGCCTGCCTCTCCACGTGCACTTACGTGGTCCTGGGCGTGTGCTTTGGTGTTTCTCGGTGCTGAACCTTTGGTGATCATTTAGGCCTCTGCACGTGTGTCCATGACCGTGTGAGTGTACATGTCTGTGCATGCTCCCCAGGGCTCCTGTGTGCTCAGGGGTGTTGTGTGTAATGACGTGTGTTCGTGAGGACACGCGTGTATTAGAGACACCCCTGGCCTCCTGTCGAGCCATTTAGCAGGTTTTGGAAAGTGTCAGTTTACTTCTTATTGGAACAGCTCGGCAATTTCATCTTCCGTTTGATCAGATGGTTTTTTTATCGTCCGTCAGTCGCGCTTGGGCGGCTTTAGCTCCGCCGAGTCCTGCACCTCCTCGCCCTGCAACACTGTCCTGTCTTTTACGAGCTTTCCGTTCTCCCCCCCGCCTGTGTGTGCGGCTCATTTCCTGCCATGCCACGAGCCCGTTTCGTCAGCCTGGATGTCATGGGGACTGGCTTTCGCTGTTGCTGCCCAGACCTGTCCCGTGAATGTCCCCGCAGTACGGAGCTGACCTTGGATCCTGGCAAATCCGGCATTGCCTCAGGCAGCCAGAAAGATAGGTTTTGAATTAAATGGAACTCTTCTCCAGTCTTTCTCTGGGCTCCCTGGAGGGACAGGTCCTTCGGTTTCCTTTCTGTCGGGATAGCTCTTGTGACAAACGGAATGATACGTTCTCAGTTGGGAGGATGCAGGTACTGTGTTCAAAATGCTGATTGGCTTACGGAGGCTGGGCTCTTGTGTAACAGAGCCACCGAAAGCGCAGTGGCTGAAAAACGGCTCACCGTGTTCTGCCCGTGATTTTGGGGGCAGGGTTTTTAGGGTGGGTTCCGCTGGCATTTCTTCTCCCCTGGAAGGTCTGGCATGTGTGTTTGGAGGGGCTGTCCGAGGGGTCGGGCAGAGGGCAGTGGGCGCTGGGAGTCCCTCTGTCTGCAGGCTGCCTCGCTGTGAGCCGCGGTCTCCTGGTTCTCTTTCCGGCATCTCCCAGCTCCTAGGAGAAGCCCGAGGAAGCTGTGAGAACCCTGCTGGGAAGGGGAAGGGTCCATTCCAGTGCTGCCTAAGGCGTCCGGAGCCAGATGGCGCAGAAGCAGCCTCTGCCTGTTGCTGGGGAGAGTGGTGAACTCCCATGGGAAAGGCCGTGGACGGCATGGGACAGCCGGCGCCATCTCCTGCTGTAATGGGCCCTCAGGTTCCCTGGACCTGCCTGGAACAGGAGGCTTTATTGCACCTTAATGACTGGTACTTAGTGCGACATGTCTAAGCCAAGATCTCTGCGTCTCAGCACAGATCCACATTGATCTTCGCCTTCTGGAAGATTTTGCTAAAAGAAATGGGAACCTTTTCCCTGGTCTCTCAGTCACTGTGAAAGTCTCCTTAGCTCATCCCTCTCACCCCAGATCTCTGCCTAAATTTCTGCAGCGGCTCCTGGGAACAGACATCCCCTCCCCCCTCCCTCTCCGTTACTTCCCTAAACCCAGACACTCGGCCCCGGCACCGTTCCCGGCCACTGCATGCCCTGTCTCTGCCTCTGCTGCTCTCCCTGGGGTCCGCTTGGGTCTCTGTCTTTGGATTTCTTTCCACCTCGCTCTCTTTACGCACACACAAAGGCAAACCCCAAAACCGATTCAGAAAGAGAATTTTCTCCCTGAAGGGCCCAGAAAGGAGACGGCCCCTCCCCGGAACTTGCTGTCTCTTCATTTGTTTCTGTTGTCTGGGCTACCGCTCTGTTCAAGAGCCAGTGCCTACCGCGTTCTCCAAGTCGTTTCTTAGGCTTCTCCCCCTGGCCTGGCCTGATAGACTTTTCTTGCCTGCAGAGGACGCTGTCAGATGTTGGGAGCTATCGCCAGGCCCAGAACATTGAAAGACAAGGCTGGGACAGGTCTGGGGCGCTGGCGATGCCACCAGGGGTGCAGATGTCTCCAGAGTCGTTCCCCTTTGCCAGACTCCTGGCCTTCTGCTTGGTCCCAGGGGGAGCCCCCACTCAGCTGTGTCCTCTGGCTTTGAGCACGAGACAGAGCGCATGAGCGATTCATTCGGACCGCCCCTCCATCACCACCCGGCATCCTGGCCTCAGTGCTCTGCCCCTCATCGGCAGCTCCAGTTGTCAGTTCTCCGTCTTTGGGTTCCGCTGCCTCTCATCTCCCCGCTGTTCGCTCCCAGCAGGCCTGTGCCCGCCTTTCTGGCTTCCTAGGACTCGAGGATGCACCTGACAGTTCATCCCTTCATGAGGAGGGCGGACCCCAGGCTGCATGCTTACTCCACGCTGGGCGTGGTGCTGCGCTCACGGGGCTGGCTTTGGTCATTGCTGTCTCACCACCCCCAGTGTGAGGTGGACCCTACTACACGTTAGGGCTGGCTGCGCAGCCTGCCTGGGCTCCCGAATTCACACCCAGGTCTGCCTGACGGTGAAGAAGCTACAGCTGTGTGTTTCTTAATGACCGGGACATGTTCTGAGAGCGTGTCAGGGGTGGTTTTGTCATTGTGCAGGTGTCATGGCGCAGTCACACAGTCACAGCCACAGTGTAGCCACACACAGCTAGGTGGCACAGGTGAATCACTCCCTGTGACCTCGTGCCACAGACACTCTGCACGTGAGGTGTAGAGGCTGCCACTGCTGCAGCTTCGCAGCCAACTTTCAGTCCAATGAGCACAGGGAGTCCTCAAAAGAAAGATCCTAGCACAGTGACTGCATAAACCAGGGACAGGTCAAGTGTTGTCACTATCAAGCTATGAAGCTGTGCGTAATTACACGTGCTATACTTTGACGTGACGGATAGCTAAACAGTGTCACCACCGGCAGGTAAAGCTATGAGAGTGATGACATCACTAGGCCATGGGATTTTTTTTTTTTTTTATTTGACAGGTAGAGTTGAAGACGGATTGGGACAGAGAGAAAGGTCTTCCCTCTGTTGGTTCACCCCCTAAATGGCCGCTATGGCCGGCGCTGTGCCGATCCAAAACCAGGAGCCAGGTGCTTCCTCCCGGTCCCCCCATGCAGGTGCAGGGCCCAAGCACTTGGGCCATCCCCCACTGCCCTCCCAGGCCACAGCAGAGAGCTGGACTGGAAGAGGAGCAACCGGGACTAGAACCTGGACCTCATATGGGATGCCAGTGCCGTAGGCGGAGGATTAACCGAATGAGCCATGGCGCTGGCCCCAGGGAGTGGGGATTTTCACCTCTGATAGAAGCTCGTGGGACCTCTGTCACATAGGCGGTCCACTGTGGTGTGTGTGTTCTCTTGGAAACGCTGATTCATACATCGTGTGTGACTGATTGTTAAGTGCATGCCCATTACTGGGGACTTCCTGGTGTCTGAAGGATATCCCTGCATCCTGGGATATCCCTCTATCCCGGCCGAAGTGGCGTGCTTGGTCATTTGGGCCCTGCTGAGCCTTCCTGTGTGGTGAGCCCAGGCCGCGGGCTCAGCAGGCAGGACTCGCTCAGCATCCAAGACCCCTCCCACGTGCTTGCCTAGGCCCGATCGCAGAGTTCCCGGACCCTCTGTCGCTCCCACTCCCTTCCTAGTTCCTGCCACCTGTCCTGCTGCCTCCTGCCTGTGCAGCCTTGTGTGCCTTCGACATCCGGTCTGCAGGCTGAGGGGAAGCCTCTTGGATGGCGTAACACAGCGGGAATCCTGTCTGGCTTGTGGAATCCTAGAAACGCGTTGTTCTCTTAATGCTTCCCAGCAGCACCAGCAGACAACAGTGCCTTCTGCTCATTGGAGCAGCTTCCCTAAGTCCATCTGAGCACCCTGAGAGCCCAGCCATAAGCAATGGAGTGTTCATAAAGAAGGAGGGGAGATGCGAGTAACCAGATGAAATGCATTTAAATTAGAAATATAGGACATCCCTGACAATGGTCACTTAGAGACTCCTGCTTGGATCACTTTCTTTTTTAAAGATTTTTATTTATTTATTTGACAGGTAGAGTTAGAGAGAGAGAGAGAGAGAGAGAGGTCTTCCTTCCATTGGTTCACCCCCAAATGGCTGCTGCGGCCGGTGCACTGAGCTGATCTGAAGCCAGGAACCAGGTGCTTCCTCCTGCTCTCTTACGCAGGTGCAGGGCCCAAGCACCTGGGCCATCCTCCACTGCCTTCCCGGGCCACAGCAGAGAGCTGGCCTGGAAGAGGAGCAGCCGGGACTAGTACCAGGCACCCCAACCAGGACTAGAACCTGGGGTACTGGCGCCACAGGTGGAGGATTAGCCAACTAGAACCTGGGGTACTGGCGCCGCAGGTGGAGGATTAGCCAAGTGAGCCACGGCGCCGGTCTCAGATCATTTTCAACATCTGAACTCACAAGTCCTTGCTAACATGCAGCACAGCCGTCTGCCTCGTGAACATGGGCAATGCTGAAAAGGAGCAAAGGGAGTGCCGGGCGTCCCCCAGCGTGGACTTGACCAGGGTCAGGGGCACAGCAGCACAAGTATCTCAGAAATGAAGACCTGGACATCTTTGCCACATGCCCAGAGGGATTGCTGGATTCATCTCGTCCCAATGAGCCGCCCGTCTTTGAAGCTTCCGTGGGACATCGGCAGCACCCAGCAGAGCACAGAGGAAGTGGCCCGGAACCGTTGCAACAGCTCAGCCATTGTTTCTGTCCACACAGCCTTCTCAACTCACCCACCTGGGAGATCAACACGCAGAGCAGCCCAGGAAACCCAGATCCACGCAGGCGCTCACGTTGCTCAACGTTGAATGTTAAACAGAAGCCCTCACTGCCCGCGATGGCTGAGCCTTCATGACTTACACCAGCAGTCAAATCAGTATGCACCCCGATCAGCAAATTAGGAACGGGCAGTTCCATCGTTATCCAAGCGTGCGGCGCTCTCCAAGGATGCGGAAGCGGAAGCTTGCTCCGTCCTCTGTGCACGCCCCCAAACATCTAAAAGCTCCCAAGGTTAACTCCAGAATGAAAAAGACCTTTGGCAATTGTGATATAGTGAGCATTTCCATTAGATAAAGTTAATGGGATTTTTAAAGTTTTTCTTGGTTGCTATTAGGTCCATGCTGGGAAAATAATGGAAAATGTCCAGTAAAAATGGTTTTCAGAATTAGTGGGAAATAATATTGAGGAGGACAAAAATGCCCCCTCGGGTGAGGTGCGGTATGATTTCTGGAAATGGCCACTGTGCTGGGCAGGGTTTCTGTAGCTTCGGTTTCTATTGTGGTTGATAGGGGTAGTGGCCAGGATGGGCACAGCGATTTAGAGTTGTCTGGGCACAGGGCCCAAGGACTGGGAGATTAGTGGTCAACGGTTTTGTGGGTTTTCTTCCTCCAGCTTTTCTCTTACTCGGCAGATTGTATGATGGAGGGAATGGAGGGAGATAGCAGTGTCTCTCGTCCTGGGACACAGTGCTGGCATCCGAGTGGCCCCCTGTGTCTGCGGCTCTGGGGATAGTCGCGTATTAGGGTTTCTGTTGCAGTTTGGAGTCGTTCGGACTTGGAAAAGAAGATCATGGTGATGGTCCAACCTGAACATCCATCAGATGGGCTATTTGGAAGATGGACTCGGGGGCTGGGATGCCGATCTGCCGCGGAGTGGAGAGATGCTCCACATTTTGGGAGTGGGAAACCTCAGTCCCCATAGCTAGAGATACGTAGGGCAGTTATGCAAAGTGAGTTTGTAACCACTTGGTGAGGAGCAACTCACAATTAACTCCTCCACCCCACAGGTGTCGCCAGAGTGGCAAAGAATTCCAGTTTTGTTCTTCAAGCTAGACACCCATCAGAATTCTTAAGGGATTTAAAAAACAGATTTCTGGAAATCCCTCCAGACACACTGAATCAGAGTGTTTAGGGTTGAGGTCCAGAAATCGGCATACACACACAGACACACACACATGCATACATACATAAACACACATACATGCACACAGATACATACATACACATATGCATGCACGCACAGACACACACCTACATGCAGATACACATACATATACAAACATACATACATATACACACATACATACATACATATACATACACACATACATACACACATACATGCATACACACTGACACAAACACACAGACACATATACACACATACAGTTCTTCCACCATGATTGTAACCTCCCGGGGGGAGCAGGTGTGTGCAGTTGTTACTGTATACTGTATCTCAATTTAAAGAAAGGTCATCAGCAGTTTCAAAGCAGCAGTGTCTTTGCAAAAAGAAATAAAAAGTCAGAGTCCCAGGGAGGCCAGGGGCCGACTTAACGCCCCCCCCCCCCAACATGGAGCCATGACCAGTTGGGGGCTAAAGGCTAAGGCCCTCCCCTCTGGGCCAAGGTGCAGCTCAGAAAGTAGTTCCCGAATGTTCCAGGAAGGTTTTTCTTCCCTACGCCCCACCAGAGCCCTGACTACACACCTGCAGAGGAACTGGTTTGTTTACCGGGATAAAATCCTGGCATTCCCCCCACAGCTGCCCACAGCTTACTCCCCAGGGCCCCCAGATGCTCCGGCATGGCTGCTTGCCAGCTGAGCCGTCCCCATGGGTAACTGGACAGAAGGATTCTGCCACAGCTGATGGCTCAATCTGTAACTCACTGAGCACCTAGCCTGTGCCCTCTTCCATTCTCCTGAACTTTGCATCAACACCAGGGATGATTATCCCCATTTTATAGATGGAGAAACTGAGGCTTCCAGAGGCGAAGGTGTTCAACCAAAAGTCCAAATCTCTAAAGTCCCGGGATTCAAGTCTCATTTCTTTTTCCTTTGCTTCCCTGGGACCCCCCCCCCCCCCGCAACAATGGTCCCATTGTACCCTAAAATTTTCACTGACTCATGAAGTGTATAAATCAACCCATTCTCTGGGTTAGAAAAACAAAACCAAATCCATAAGCGTCTTTGCCAGGCGAGCATAAGCTCCGGTGATGTGATTTAATACTTTATAAAGCTTCCCAAAGTGCCGAGATTTGAAGGGAATGACCTTCACGGAGAACTTAGTGCCTGAGTTACCATTTTCTTCTCGTGGATCGCGAAGATTTTCAATCGCAGAGTGCCTGCCCACGACAAGGCCGTGGTGAGGCCGGCGTTCGTGGTAATGCAGTCTTCTTGCCCCTGACTTTGGAGACGTTGTCCCTAGAGTGGAGGTCAACTTCGGGCGTTCCTAATCAGTTGATAAAAGACATGTGTGTACGGCCACGTGGGAAACCCATGAATATTATCAGATAACGATGTAGAGTATAATTAAAGTTGAGCTATTAAGCGCTAATTAATTAAGCTGTCAGCTCTTAATCAAGGAATTGATTGTTTCTGAATAGAGCTCTGGTGGTTCCACATCTTCGCAAAGCTCTGGAACCCTGATCTGCAAAGATGAACAAATTAAAGGGCCATGCTCCGGCTGTCACGGTCTGGGATAGAGGCAGGGAGCGTCTCCTGCCCGGGGCATGTGGACACACAGCTTTCTGCTCTCCCTGCTGGGACTGGACCCAGAGGTGTGTGGGCCAAGGTGGCCGAGCAAGCAGGGAAACTAATCACGCGGTCTGTGTGTGCGTCCTGGTCAGCGTGGTCCGTGCTTTGGCTTTTCATGGAACTGAGACAGGAAGCTGGTGTCGAGTACGTGTTAGTGGCGTGCTGGGACCCATGTGGAGTCCGTCATGTGTGTGGCCCTGCCCTTCTGGGGATGGGGACGCTGGGCTCCCGGGACCCCACGACCGGCCCGAGGTCACACTGCGTGTGTCTCATGAGACGCTGGGTCCTGGCAGGAGAGGACAGCAGGGAAATGGGGTTTTGCACAATTTGTCCTTGGCGGCTGCGGGCAGCAGGGAGGGCGGAGGCAGTGAAACGTGAGAAGTCGTTGTCACAGTAACATTCACAGAGCAGTTCTCCAGGTCCTCCCGCTGGAACCCTAGTGACTCCCCCAGGCGCACACAGCGGCCTGGCCTGAAGCTGCCGGGGATGCCTGACAGTGTCATCCTGCACCTGCCCGTGAGGGCCAACAGAAACAGAGCCATCAGCACTTAAGGAAACGTCTGCGTTTAATACTTGGGCTCTGCTTGTGGAGTGGTAAGAATGCCAAGGTTTACTGGTCTGGGGACTTCTAACCAAAGCATAGAAGGGTGGAAAATGTGAGCTCCGGGAATCTTTGGAAAAGCAGGCGGGCAGTTGGTCAGCCTCGGGTTCCCGAGCCTGCTTCGTTCTCGGGCAGCTCGGTGGCTGCGCTGGCGAGGGTTGAGTATGCGGGCACGTTGGGGTCGGCTCATTCCTTTCTTAATTTGGGACACACACACACACACACACACACACACACAATCTCCTATCTGCTGGTCTACTCCACAAATGTCCACACTGGCTGGGGCTGGGTTGGAACAAAAACTAGGAGCTGGGGACTCAGTCTAGGTCTACAAGGTGGGTGGCAGGGACCCAAGGGCCTGAGCTGTCACCCGTTTCCTCCCAAGGTGTGCATTAGCAGGCAGCTGGAGGCACGACTTGTATCCAGGACTCTGATGTGGAAAGCAGGGGTCTTAACCACTCGGCTGCTCTCTGGCTCATTTCTCCCAAGTGGGTACTGTTGTTGTCCTGCGGGGAAACTCGTGAGAAACCAAGGAAACCAAAGCCAAGTCTTGCCTGCTGAGGGTGGTGTCTCTGGGCCTTCCGTCCCCACCACATTGAGCTGCGGGGGTGTGGTCTCCAGAGATTGTGCAATGGTGGGGGAAGACTCCCGGGCTTGACAGCTGGTGCAGCTAAATCCTGTGCAAGTTACTAAGTGTCTCTGAGACTTGATGCCTACTTCTGAAAAAGTGAGAGCACTGTTGAAGAGTTGTTCCCAGGCTAATTGTGTCTACTAGAAAGGATATGTCAAAGTGCAAACCGTGGGTGCCTGGGAATGAGACTTTATTTGGAAGCAGGGCCTTTGCGAGTATAATTCGGTCAAAGATGAGGTAATGCTGGAGTAAGGGGGGACCTTGAATCCAATACGTCCAGAAGAGGAGAGGACACGGTCCCTCGAGGATGGAGGTGGAGATGGGAGATGGGAGAGATGCTTCCACGCACCAAGCAGCACCTGGGGCTACCAGGAGCTCAGAGGCAGCATGACTCGCCCCTTCTCATCTCCAGGGGGCACATGGTCCTGCTCACACCCGAGGGAGGGCTGCGGGCTCCAGAGCTGGGAGAGGACTTTGTGTCGTTTCACTGCATCTCATCATCAGTCCTTTGTTACGGAAGCCTGGGAGACTAAGAGAAGGCTGGGTGATTTTCAGGAGCTGTGGGCCGTGTTTCAGCGCCTGGAGAGAGTGGATGGTAGGAGCCGTGTGCTCCCCGTCCTTTGCAGTTTTGGGGAGTGCTGCAAAGGCGGGGTGGTTTCACACACACACCGATAGCCAGACTGCCTTGCCTTGCGTTCCAGCTCCAGTCCCACACTTGCTGGGTGACTTTGGGTGAGTTGCATGACCCACCTGGTCTTAGTTCTGGCAAAGAGGAGAGCAGCCCTGACACCCAGGAGCTGGTCTGGTGCTCCCAGCAAGGGCTTGGGGTTGGTCGGGACTGCTCAGTGCCCTCGGTGGGACCCCGGTGTTGTGCGAGCAGCCACAGTCTCGCCGAATGTCAACACCATAGAGACCACTCTGGAGCCAAGATGAAAACAAGGCCACTTCACAGTCACATCTGTGCACGGACAAAGCAGGAGTGTCATCCACACCTCCCAGGTGACCCAGCGGTCACTTGTCCTGCCTAACAGGGCGGCTGCTGTTTGTCCGCGAGTTGCAGCCTTAGTCACGCTTCCTTCCTCCCACTTTCCATAGGAAATTTATTAAAATAATCATCGAATCTCTCCCACTTCCTGAGAGTTTGCAGTCTGGAACAAAGGCGAGCTTCCGAAACTCTTCCCCCGGTCATCTGCCACGAGCTAAACACGGGAGGACGCTTTCCAAATCCTTTCCCCAAGGTGCCTGTGATTGCCAGGGTGTGTGTTCTCCCGCCTTGCACTGAGTGGATAACCCCAACTTGCTCAGCTGCTGTGGGATTCTGGTGGTCTCTGGTTGCCTGGGAGATGGGAAAGAACAGACCCCACTCCCAGGGCTGGAGGGTGGGGGGCCCTGAACTCTCACCAGGCTTCGATTGCATGCTGAGTAATATGCATGTGCATTTTGGCTCTAGTTGAACAACTCCTGTCTCCACAAATAGGCGTGAGGCTCAGACCTGTCCAGTCAGCACATCCATTCCCTTACTGCAGCGATTGGTTCAGACAGAGCATGTGACACTAATTGGTCCAATCAGAGTGTGCCCTGGGAGTTATATGGAGCTCCTGGAGAAAGTCCCTCCCTTTTCCAGGAGTGATGAGAAGGCATGCCCCCAAACAGACCCGCACACTTCTGCTTAGGGACTCAAAGATCTTCCACGTTCCCTTTCTCAATCCAATCAACTCCGGGGCGTCCCTCAAGCCCCAGTGCAAGCAGACCATCCTCTGCCAAGCAGTTAAGAGCAGGGACTTCGACTCCAGCTGCTTAAGTTTGCATCCTTCTCTGCCTCTTGAGCGCTGCATGTTCTTGGACATCAGTTTCCCTTCTAAAGAAGGAGAGGGCAGTCATAGTATTTCACAGTGTTGCTTTTCAGGATTAAATGAATACATGTAAGAGTGCTTGAAGTGTGGCTGGGCATGCAGTAGGTGCCCAACGAGTGTTAGCTATTATGGTTATTGTTATCATCGTCATCAGGCTTCCTTTGACTGCTCCCTATCACCATCCCATCACCCCTGTTAGAACCTGGCTCTCAAGGGACATTTCTGGATTAATTAGTAGGTGTTCATGGTAGTCATGGAAACAGAGGGTGTGATATAAAAGTGATATCTGCTGTCCAGCTCTTGTAGGACTGGCTAAAAATCCTATAACTCTTATTTTTTCCCTGAGCAAAAAAGTCCCACCCTAAGCACACTTTTTTTTTTTTAAAAAGATTTATTTATCTGTTTGAAGATCAGAGTTACACAGAGAGAGAAGGAGAGGCAGAGAGAGAGAGGTCCTCCATCTGCTGGTTCACTCCCCAATTGACCACAACGGCTGGAGCTACACCCATCAGAAGCCAGGAGCCAGGAGCTTTTTCTGGGTCGCCCATGTGGGTGCAGGGACCCAAGGACTTGGGCCATCCTCTGCTGCTTTCCCAGGCCATAGCAGAGAGCTGGAGCGAAAGTGGAGCATCTGGGACTTGAGCCAGTGTTCATATGGGATGCCGGCACTGCAGGCGGTGGCTTTACCCGCTACGCCACAGCGCCGGCCCCTGAACACACTTCCAGGCAGATGTTGCTGCCACTGAGGAAATCCTGCTAGGGTTCCTTGGGAAGACTGAGGTTTTGGATTGTGTTAAGAGTGTATGCACGTAAGGGGTCTTAGCTGACACAGCGGGGACAGGTCTGGGAACCCTGCCCTGGGCAGTCCTCCAGTGGTGCCCCCGGAGTGCAGGTCATCGGTTCTGTCTGCCCGGCAGTGAGAGCAGCGACAGGGATAGTGAGCTTCGTTTGCAGAGTGCTCTGCTCATTCTCATGTCTGCCCTCTGGCTCTGCACATCCATCACGTGGAGGCGTTGACGTCCCAGCTCTGCCCTGGCTGGGTGTCTGACCTTGGCCAAACCACTTCTCTGAGCCTCCTTTTCCTGTCTATAAAATGCGGGTTAATGATGCTTGTCCTCTGAGCTGTTGTGAGAGGGAAGGTTGAGAAGAGACCTGGAGGCCGGGGTGTGCTGTGAAGATAGGTCTCTGAAACCGCAGTCCCCAGGTGTGAACACTCCCACCGTCACATCACTGGATGCTGGACACAGTGAGCAGCAGCCAGCCAGCTCCGCCACACCCGCTTCAACTGGGTGCTGACTCTGCTTTGTAGCCAGTGACTTCCGGTGACGTCATACGGAGAACGATTCTGAGGAGAGTCCTGGCTGTCTGAAGTGGGTGGTAGAGGGGAGATGCTGCCCGGGTACAGGGCTCAGCACCCCTGGATTTATGAAACTGTGCAAGGTCTTTTCAGGGTCTGCTACCCAGGAGACAGTCATTGGCACCTACCAGGGTACTTCAAGAAGCTCATGGGAAGATGGAATAAAAAGATACATTTATTTTGCTGTGAAAATGTTGAATCCCATCATAGTTTTTCCTAATATACATTTCCATGAGCTTTTTGTTTGTGAACAGAACTATACAAGCTTTTTTGCACCAGAATAAGGTTATTTGGGGGGGGGGGTGTCTGGTGAGGTAGCTGAGATGCTGCTTGGACACCTGCACCCCCCACTGAGTGTCTGGGTTTGATTCCTGGCACTGTTCCTTTTTTTTTTTTTTTAAATTTTTGACAAGGCAGAGTGGACAGTGAGAGATAGAGACAGGGAGAAAGGTCTTCCTTTGCCGTTGGTTCACCCTCCAGTGGCCGCCACTGCCGGCATGCTGTGGCTGGCGCACCGCGCTGATCCGATGGCAGGAGTCAGGTGCTTCTCCTGGTCTCCCATGGGGTGCAGGGCCCAAACACTTGGGCCATCCTCCACTGCACCCCCTGGCCATAGCAGAGCGCTGGCCTGGAAGAGAGGGCAACCGGGACAGAATCCGGCGCCCCGACTGGGTCTAGACCCGGGGTGCTGGCGCTGCAAGGTGGAGGATTAGCCTATTGAGCCATGGCACCGGCTCTGGCACTGTTCCTGATCTCGCCTTCCGGTATTGAATTCTTGGCTCCTGGCTTCAACCTCAGTGCAGTGCTGGAATGCGTGGGCATTTGGGAAGTGGACCAGCAAATGGGAGCCCTGTCTCCCTGTCATTATCTCTGTTCCTCTGTCTCCAGGCCTTTTAAATAAATAAATACACACATGTTTTATCTTTTTTTTTTTTAAAGATTTATTTATTTGAAAGAGTTCAAGAAGGAGAGGCGGAGGGAGGGAGAGAGAGCGAGCGAGCGAGCGCGAGAGAGAGCACTCTCCCATCCATTGGTTCACTCCCCAGTTGGCCACACTGGAGCCAGGAGCTTCCTCTGGGTCTCACACCCGGGTGCAGGGCCAAGCACATGGGCCATCCTCCACTGCCTTCCCGGGCCACAGCAGAGAGCTAGACTCGAAGAGGAGCAGCCGGGACTAGAACCCGGGGTGCCAGCACTGCAGGTGGAAGATTAGCCTAGTGAGCCATGGCGCTGGCCTAACTCTTTGAAGTTCCCTGGTACAACAGTTGGACAAGGTGAGGGAGGCTGTCTCTTGTTCTTGCCCCTACACTTGCTGAACTCACTGTGGAAGTTAATCATGGCCAAGGCTGGCGAGTGCTGCAAACACAAGGCGACGTGGCATGAGGTGCGCAGGCTGGACTCTGAGGGGAAGCTCACCTGGGCTGGCGTTGTGCTCTGTTAGTCGTGCGACCTGGGGAACATGGATGTGATTGGGAGGGTCAAAAAAATCACACGCAGAGAGGGGACGTGATTGGGAGGGTCAAAAGCCACACGCAGGGAGGGGACATGATTGGGAGGGTTGAAGCGCGAACATAAAGCGTGACACCATTGCTGGCGTGACCTTAAGTGGTGGCCTCCTTTTCCTGTTGAGTTCGGAGCTGCAAATGGGCTGTTTGACCCGAAGCCAAGTTCGTGTCATAAACCCTGGAAACCCTGGGCCCGACTTCCAAGCAGCACCAGCTCTCGAAAGCACTCACATGTCTTCTGGCTCCACTTAAAAGATTCCCGAGTTATTCTTCTGCTTTTTCAAATAGAAGAATAAAATGGAAAAAAATGCCACTTACGGAGTCTCTGCACATACGCGTCTCTAAGTAGTTCAATGGCAGGAAGAGTTCCCGGTGAAGGACAGGGAGATTTTTGTTGTTGCCGCATGCTGAGTTCGTTATAATCTCGGGGAAAAAGCAGGTTCCTAGCGAAATGCTGACACAGCCCTTCTCTGCGTGGCTGTGAACCATCCACACGCGTTATACATAATTAGATCCTGAAATACAGAAGCCGAGGTTTTAATTACCGAGTTCCCTGCCTGTCTTGCAGGAGGGCTTCGGTCACCGTGTTCTGCTCGGCGTCCGCTTCGGTTTCATTTCTTCTGTGGAGACAGACACTAATTGTCCTCCGTGGGGTAGCTGCTTCCCACTTGGAAGACGTGAGCAGGAGGTTGGGGTGGAGTGGACAAGCGAGTTCCCCAAGGACTAGGCTCTCTGTGGGGGCAGTGAGGGGGCCGCACTCCCGCACTGCTGTGTGTTTTTAGACCAGTCACTCAACTGCTCTGGTTCCCATGCGGACTCTCTCTTTGGCTGATTCGACCACAGGAGCCAAGGCCGAGCCTCTGGGACTGGAAGTGCCCATCACCTTGTTGAAAACACAGATGCCGAGTGCACAGGGCTGGGTGGGACCCGGGACTCCGCGCTTCTGCCTAAAACCTCGGGGGAACGCCGTTGCTGCTGCTGCTGGGCCGGTTCTCATTCGAGCCGTCAGGTCTAAAGAAGCAGTTTGGAAAGTGTTGGAAGACGTGGACGTCTCACCAGCCGCTCGGCTTGGTACTGCTGGCTCAGTACCTCAGAAGCACCGGCTGGGGCCCTGGGGCGGGAGGTGGTGACCTGGAGTGGAACCCACTCCTGCCTCTGGGGCGGTGACAGGAAGAGAAGGAAGGGCGTCAGCCCCACGCAGGCCTGAGTTGTGGTCCTGGCTCCGCGCCTTCGTGGATTGCGATCATAAACAAGCCAGCTCACCCGTGCAGGTGCAATTTCCCTGTCTGTGACCTGAGGGCGTTGTCACCACGCAGGGCGGGCTGAGACGAAAGACATAGGCCATCCTTCAGCACCTGTCCGAAGCCCACAGCTGCACAAGAGCCCCCACCCTGCGGGAGCCCGGCCTCCCTGGGTCAGGGGGGAAGCCGGCTTCAGCTCCTGGAGTCTTGGCCCGGTGGAGGGGGGTTCATCTGTCTCTGCAGGCACTGTGGAGGCCCTTTCTCCCAAGGCAGCTGAAGCAGGTGCAGTGTCCAAGCTCCAGTCCCTCCTGGAGCTCACACTCCTGTTCCCCCGAGGACCGGCAACCTTGCTCCACGGCCAGTGGCCTCTGAGGTTCCAGAGTGAGATGTCTGCAAGCCGAGGTTACTCCTGCCCGCCTTGCAGAGCTGCGGGTGGAGCAGACAGCAAGGAGAGAAGCCAGAGCTGCTGCCTCTGTGCCAGCACCAGGCCTCGAGTCTGCGAGCCCCCTGCAGCGCCGGTCTCAGGAAGACGCTTGATTCACAAGTGAAGACAGTACGGCTCAGAGAGGTTAAGTCACATGCCCAAGGGTACACAGCAGGCAAGGGGAAAAATTAGGATGAGAACCTCAGGATCCTCCCTCTGGGAGTTTGTAAGGTCCAGCCCCCAGGCCCTGCTGCGTTCCCTACGGCTTTTCCTTGGACTCTAACCTGGGCTGGGTTGGAGTTTGATGGAGGAACACATACGTGCCCGGGGATCCCCTCTTTGATAATTTTTTGAGTCCTCGGGGCCTCCTGTCCCACAGTTTCTTTAACATCTCTTAATCAGTCGTCGTGGTTCTGGGATCACGGGCAAGTTCAGCTCACCTGTCTTGGCTTCTCTTTCCCCATCTGCTAGAGGGGGTGATGTCCCCTTTCCAGAACAGGTTGGATGCAAAATGCCCAAGGTAGGGGATGCCAGTGCTCCCCGTGTGCTGGGTCTCTCCTGCTCTGGACCTTAACTCCCTAAACCATGCTTCTCCTCCCTGCGTGCATCCCAGATAGCCTAGGCACGTGGTTAGGGATTCTCAGCGTTCGGAAGATGTCGTAGCATCTGAGTAGCAAGGCCTATACTCAGGGTGTCTCCAGGCCTGCTCGTGTCCTGTGTTATCAGCTGACACAGATCCTGGGGTCCTGTCAGTCTTCCTAGCAGGGAAGAGACAAAGCGTCAGATAGCAAGGTTGTGAGTAGGGCAGGCGGGAGGATGGGCAGTGCGGGAACCAGCTTGCGCCGCAGCCAGCCCCAGAGCAGTGGCTACAGCTTCCCCATGCTAAGGAGGCCTGGCCTTGTGGAGCTCCGCTGCGCATTGCAGTAAGGCTGGGCTGATAGAGCTGTCAGGGGGAGGAGCTTCCGCTCCCAGCACACACACAACACCAGCTCAAGGCTGACCACCAGGGCTGTGACTGCGCTCTGGGCGCCTGCACTCTGAAGCACCTTCAGGAGCCCAGAGAGAGAGGATACACACCCTGTGCCTCTGGGAGTTGGGTGGGGGTGCATTTGCCCCGGATATGGAACAGCTGGGGTGCAGGGAAGAGTGAGTGAACTTGGAGAGTGAATCCCAGTGACTTAAAACTCTCTGGCCTCAGCCCCTCCCCTTTTTCTTGCCCCGTGAAAGGGAACCATAAACCTTGATTCAGAGAGGGAGTACAAGAAATGGAAGGGAGCCTGGTGCTGTGGCACAGCAGGGTAACCCTCCACCTGCAGCGCTGGCATCCCTGTGGATGCTGGTTCGAGTCCTGGTTGTTACACTTCCAGTCCAGCTCTCTGCTATGGCCTGGGAAAGCAGTAGAAGATGGCCTAAGCCCATGGGCCCCTGCACCTGCATGGGAAACCCAGAAGAAGCTCCTGGCTCCTGGCTTTGGATCTGCTCAGCGCCAGCCATTGTTGTCATTTGGGTAGTAAACCAGCAGATGAAAGACTCTCTCTCTCTCTCTCTCTCTCTCTCTCTCTCTCTGCCTCTGCCTCTGCCTCTCTGTAACTCTGACTTACAAATAAATAAACAATTTTTTAAAATAGAAAGTGAAGGAGTTTGGCAAGTTTGGATTTGGATCTTGGCTCATCCAGTTGTGCCCTCTTGGGAAGATGATTCGCCTCTCTGGACCTTGGGTTGCTTTTCTGTGTAAGGTGGATAATGAACCTCGCAGAGTAGGTGGCGGCTTTACCCGCTATGCCATGGCACTGGCCCCCAGGCATTTACCTTATCATTTAACAAGTACCAGTTCATGTAATTTCATGATAGATGAGGTGAATGAGATGATGTCCTCATTCTGTAGATGAGGAAATTGAGTCGTAGGGAAATTAAATAAGTTGTCTGAGGTTACACAGTGCTGAAAGGAGCAGCCTTGGCTATGAACCAGATCCTTGCTTTACTCTCCCAACAGCTCCTCAGGATGGCAGGCTGGGTTGCTAACCACGCTTCCCACTGCCATCTCGTATCCACTGGTACAAGTCCGTGCTGCCCCAGGAGTGCATCCCAGAGACGCTTGCCCCAACTTCCCTCAACTCAGCGCAACTCTTTGAGCTCATCTCAACCAAACCCGACTTATTTCAGCTCAAAACTACTCAGCTTAGCTCAGCTCTCAGTTTAGTTCTGTGTAACTCGAGTGATCAGCTCAGCCCGATGCCGCTCAGCTCAGTTCAACATAACCCCTCAACTCAGCTCAGCTGCATTCACTCGGCCTCACTCAAGTCAACTCAGCAGAAGAAAGTGTGTCTGTATGTTCAGCCAGATGTGAGTGAGTCCACTGTCAAGACTGGGAGCCGGATCACATGCTTGTTTCCAATCCTGTGGACTGATGGGGATTCCCGTCTTCTCTGTTCATGTAGAATAACTCAAGACAGTTACTTGGGTACAGTGATGTGAGATTTACAAAGCCATTTTATATATGTAGCTCATTTATTGACCTAGAAAACCAAGCCAACTTTGAAGTAAAAAAAAGTGGCCAGCGCCGCGGCTCAACAGGCTAATCCTCCGCCTTGCGGCGCCGGCACCCTGGGTTCTAGTCCCGGTCGGGGTGCCAGATTCTGTCCCGGTTGCCCCTCTTCCAGGCCAGCTCTGTGCTGTGGCCCGGGAGTGCAGTGGAGGATGGCCCAAGTGCTTGGGCCCTGCACCCGCATGGGAGACCAGGAAAGGCACTTGGCTCCTGCCATCGGATCAGCGCACTGCGCTGGCCGCAGCGCACCGGCCGCGGCGGCCATTGGAGGGTGAACCAACGGCAAAGGAAGACCTTTCTCTCTGTCTCTGTCTCTCACTGTCTCCTCTGGCTGTCAAAAAAGTGGGATTATATGGAGAAAATAATATCTACTATTAATTGTGCAGCTACAAACATCGTCTTATATATCCTGGTGGCTTGGGAAGTGAGATTTTCCTGGGCATGCTATAGATGAGACACTGAAGTGTGGATAGGCTAAGTGACTTTTCCCGGTCTCAGAGCTCTAGGAGGCAGAGTGGCCTGCTCGCTGCTTTGTCTCTGCCTCTAAGGTCTCACAAGCTGTGTGTCTGTCTGGGAAGCCAGAGCTCAGAGCGATAAAGGTTAAGCAGAGACACATCCTTTTATTACCTCTGAGCCAAGAGGTGGGAGAGCTGTGAGCCCTGTGACAGCTGGAGACAGATTTTTTTTTTGCTTGTCTCCAGGGGATGTTGTAGAAGAGCGAAGCCAGAGCCTGCACCTGTTGGAGTTGTATGACTTCACTTTCCTGAACGCAGGCTCTTGCTGACTTGACATCGTACCCTAACCTTCTGCTCTCACTGACGTCTCAGACTTTGGACTGGAAGGAGCATCACAGATGATCCAAGTCAGCCTCCTCGTTTTCAGACGTGCCCACGCTGGCCGTGAGAGACGGATCCTCAGGGGCAGGGAGGCGGGAGAGCAGAGCACAGAGCTCCACAGAGCATTCGTGGGGTTAATGAAGTCAAAGGCTTTGGAAGGAAGCAGGCTTGGGATTTAGCTTTTAAAAATGAACATCAAAAACATAAAATGAACATCAATCACATTACTGATCCTTTCTTCTTCCCTTTTTTTCTTCCTTGTGTTTGAGATTTCTGGACTACGCTTGCTGTGAACTGCGCACAATCAAAATCACGTTAACGCAAGCTCTAATTTAGATCTGAAGAGGACACTCTGCTGTGGAAAGGGTGGACTCCGTGCAAGGAGCCTGCAGGTGGCGTACTGCCGACCTGGGGCTCCCCAGCTCAGAAGGGAGACGGAGGCTCCAGGACCCACTCGCCTCTTCCATTTTGTCCGGGTGCAAGCTCTCATTTGCACCTGCCCTGGGATTCTGGCTCTGGGCAGCACCACAGCCCAGTGGGGGAAGCCACTTCAGTGTCAGGTTAGAGTCCCTTGCCCGCCACTCACTGCGTGGCCTTGGCCGTGGCTCTCCTCACCATGCCTCCTTTTCCTCATTTGTTGAAGTAGAACAACGATGCCCAACATACTGGGGTTTGAGAAGGGTTCAGTGGACACAGAAGGGGGCTTGCATCTCTGAAGTGCTGCCAATTAATTATTCATATTCATGTGGAGGGGAGTGTCTTAGTCCATTCAGGCCACTGCGGTAGCAGGATACGTGCCCTGGGAGGCTTTTAACAAACAAGAACTTCTCACAGTTAGGCAGACTGGGAAGTTTAAGGTCAAGGCAGATTCTGCTTGTGTCTTAGGGACGGTGCCATCCTGCTGTGCCGTCACATGACAGTAGGGACGGGGGAGCTCTCTGATGTCTCTCTTACTAGGGCCTGATTTCACTCCCACATGATCTAATCACCTTCCAAAGGCCTGACTTCCAAATACCATCACGCCCAGGGTTAGAATCTGGTCTTTGTTGGGGGAGATACAGACGTGAGTCCACTGACCTACAGAATACCTATGGCCGTCAGACAGCCTTTTCTGATGGAGAGAATCATTGGTTACCTCTCATCTCTCAAATTATGATCCCCCAGTCTGCCCCCTCCCCCCCGGCTGGACCACCAAACAGCCAGGTGGGATTTTCAGCCTCCGGGTGCCTGAGCGTCCTTTTTATTGCGAGCGGGCCTGAAGTGATGGCACAGGTGTCAGGCTGGCAGGTGCTAGGTGTGCTCTGTCTGTCTGCACCACATTTTTCCCTGTGGCCGCTTCGTGGCTGGGGAGTGGGAACTCCATTTTCCACTGTTTCCAGAGGTTAGTGTTCTTTTAGCTCTTGGCTCGTGGGTGATGTGTGGTCCTTCCTAGGGTTAATCCAACACTTTTCTTCTTTTTTTTAAAGAAATCTTTTCAATCAGCTCTTCTGATCAGTCATAGACGTTAGGGACCTAGCATGTGGCTTAGGGAACTGGCTATGGAGTCAGGCAGAGCTGAGTTTTCGTGCCAGCTCTCCAGCCCCACCTGTGCCATCTCAGTTACTGCGTAACCTCTCCAAGCCCATTTTCTCAGTGATAAGCCGGGGGAAGAATCGCCCTATCTTCCCTACAGCAGTGTCATAAGGAATAAATGAAATGCATGTCAGACAAGTGCTTAGCTTAGGGCCTACGTGTTAGCTGTTATTATGTCTTTTTTTTTGGAAAAAAGAAATCCTATTTCTATTGCTTCACATATCTTGATAAAACCCCCTAAAATGCAATAACACAAGTGCACCGAGAGAGAGTATTTACAGTGAAATGCAGCACTCTCCATTTTCCTGGGAGACAAGGGGCAGCCGGAGCTGGCTCCGCCATGTCTCCTCGTCCAATGAACAAGATCCGAGTGGGCCAGCTCCTTTGGATGGCGTGGCAGCTATCATCAGCACGAGAAACCTTGGCTTGGTGCTTGAGATCTTTTTGTTTGTTTGTTTGTTTTGTTTTTTTTTGACAGGCAGAGTTAGACAGTGGGAGAGAGAAAGGTCTTCCTTCTGTTGGTTCACCCCCCACAAATGGCCTCTACGGCTGGAACTGTGCCGATCTGAAGCCAGGAGCCAGGTACTTCTCCTGGTCTCCCATGCGGGTGCAGGGCCCAAGCACTTGGGCCATCCTCCACTGCCCTCCCGGGCCACAGCAGAGAGCTGGACTGGAAGAGGAGCAACTGGGACAGAACTGGTGCCGCAACCGGGACTAGAACCCGGGGCGCCAGCACTGCAGGCGGAGGATTAGCCTAGTGAGCTGCGGCACCAGCCCTGTGCTTGAGATCTTCTGCAGTCTGGCCACCACCTTCCTGTTGGCCTCCTTTCAGCTGCTACCACTCGCGGGTGGTAGCAGCACCACACCACACTCCATGCGTTGGCTCACATGGTGAGAACCTTCTAGACTTGTAAATCCAGACAAATCTATCCTGACCTCTCTGTCTTCCCCGGATTTCCCACGAACACGGGCCTTGTTACGCAGTCATCTTCGGGGCAACAGCCTCTTGGTGTGGCGACAGACAGGGGGTTGGCCTCCATCTCCAGCTTATTGGGCTGGGCCCAATCAGAGCCTTCCACTTCTTTCTTGTTTACAAATTTTATTTTATTTATTTGAAGGGGGGGGGGAGACAAAGGGAGAGAGAGAATGAGAATATCTTTCATCCACTAGTTCACTTCCCAAATGGCCACAACAGCCAGGGCTGGGCCAGGCTGACCCCAGGAGATAGGAACTCTATCTGGGTCTCCCACATGGGTGCCAGGGGCCCAAGTCCTTGGCTTATCTTCTGCTGCTTTTCCAGGAGCGTTAGCAGGGAGCTGGATTGGAAGCAGAGCAGCTGGTGCTGGAGCCAGTACTCTAACACGGCATGGAGGCATCGCACGCAGCAGCCTAACCCATTGCACCACAGCACCGGCCTTGGAAACTTCCACTTCTGTGGCAGCAGGACAGGAAAAGGGTGGACAGAGGGAAAGAGGCCACTTGTCGGTGGAGCGGACTCCTTTTCAGAGCCTTCCTGGAGGGAAGTCCTTTCCCCGTGTCTTGCCCTGTGTCTGTCTACATCTCAGTAGTCAGAATGTGGTCATGTGGTCATGTGACCATGTCTGGCAGAGGAGTCTGGGAAATGTATTCTTTGAGCTTCTGCTCGATGTCACTTCTCATACTAGCAGATAGGGCAAAATCCACTAGGCACTGGGTCTTTGCTGGTCTCTCCATGAGTTCACCACGGCAAGGATAGCCAGGGTGGTTGTGAGGGTTGAGAGGGGAGGCTTAAAGGCGTTTGGGAGTGGAGCACTGGTACCTGACTTGTCTCTTCCAGTTTCCTCTCAAGACTATAAATCAGCATGGCCTGGGGGAGGCGTGCTCCAGGGGGTGCCTGGACCTTGATTCTGGCCTTTGTTCTGTCCGACCTGACCGGGGGCACCTGTAAGAGCAGGGGGCCAGTGGTGGCCCCTCGGGTTCCTTCCAGCCCTGTGTGATTCTCGGGGAGAGAATCAACCCCTGCCTATTCTGGTCCTGAGCTACGCATGTTTCTGTTGTCACTAAGCTTCTTACCACTGTCTTTGGCTCCACTTATAAATGTTTAAAAATATTCGCTTGACGCACAGTGGGATTATAGACTCTCTCATTTCCGAAATGAAAAGCAGTTCATGCATTATTCAAGAGAAATATTGTATTATTGAACAAAGGATGGGCCCGTTCATCCCTCATTGTGCATCCCCGACTTTGCTGCGTTATTAGTGGACTTGCTCCAGGAGGCGTTTGCGGGTGGAGTTTGTAAACAGAGGCAGAGATCAAAGGTGATGCATTTAGACGGTAGGATTAAGAGATTAGCACACAATCAGTAACCTGCATGCCTGGGAGGTCACCTAGGCTACTCTGCTACAAGGAGGGTCAGCCTTGACTGGCCGTCTTCCGGGCAGGGGAGACTTACTACCTCTGATTCCAGTTCTGTGGGGTTTGCGTGCGAGGGACTGCGTCCCGTGTTGGGCTGAAGTCCCTTGGCCTGTGACCTTGGTCCACCATACTTGGTTTCCCCCTGGGGCATTTCTGTCCCCCTTTATCTGTGACAACCCGTTAGTCATGTGCAGAGAGCAGCTGTTGAAACCCACCCACGTCATTCCTTGAAAGGGGCTGGTTTTTGAGCAGAGTCGATGGTACCTAACAGACTACAGCAAAGAGCCTGCTCTTCATGCTCCAGGCCCTGTGAGAAACGTGTTTATGCCTTACTACGTTTTGCAGTTCAGGAGAAAAGTTGTATTGAGCTATCAGGGTTCAAACCCTTGTTCGCTCCACCCCTCTGGAGCCCTGTCCTCCACCACCTCCCTCTCACCTTCCTTCTTCAGCCTCCTGGAATTTTCCATCCTTCCAACACACCAATATTCCTCATGCCACAGGGCCTTTGCATAAGCTGTTGTCAGTGCCTGGGATGCCCTCCCACGATCTGCAGATCTGCTGCAGCTTTGCACACTGAAGAACTCGACTCCAAAATCCCCTACTCCAAGAAGCCTCCCTGGATTTCTGCCTAAACCATGACCTCAATCTCACTTCTACCTCATTCCTGTCTATAATGTAGTCCATTCGGAGTGCTCTAACATACTGTAAACTGGGAAGCTTACAAATGACAGAATTTCATTTCTCAAGATCAAGAGAGGTCAGTGCCTGGGGAAGGCCTGGGGCCACCCTCACATATGATGCTTTTAGTTCTGTGGGAGCGGGTAGGGGACCCTCCTTTATATGGACATTAGTCTCATTGATGAGAGCTGCACCCTCACGCCATAATCACCTCGGGGCCCCCACCTTCTGCCTCACACTGGGGATTTGGATTCCAGCACGTGAATTTGGGGTGAGGGCACAGCATCCACACCATAGCCATCTCATCACCCTCATTTTCCATTAAATCAGATGATTCAACAGATATTTACTGAGTACCTACTATGTACCAGTGACACTCA
The DNA here is from genome assembly GCA_015711505.1 of Sylvilagus bachmani. Lineage (NCBI taxonomy): Eukaryota > Metazoa > Chordata > Mammalia > Lagomorpha > Leporidae > Sylvilagus > Sylvilagus bachmani. The sequence continues at coordinate 30,134,855 of CM027397.1, read as the reverse complement.
GACTACTATGGTGACAGTGATTCTTGTCCTCATGAGCTGCCACTACCCCAGGAGAGACAGGAATTACACTGTGCGCTGTGGGTACATTATCTGGCAGGTTAAAAGAGGCTGTGAGCTATGGAAAAGGAAAACAGGGCAAGATTAGGGAGCAGCTAAGGTTGGCTTCTCTAAGAGATGGGATTTGAGGAAAGAAAATTTCATTACATTGAATTCTCTTTTAAAATAAAAGATAATTGTTCATTATTATTTTTTTTGGACAGGCAGAGTTAGACAGTGAGAGAGAGACAGCAAGGTCTTCCTTCCGTTGGTTCACCCCCCAAATGGCTGCCATGGCCAGCGCGCTGCGCCAATCGGTAGCCAGGAGCCAGGTACTTCTCCTGGTCTCCCATGCGGGTGCAGGGCCCAAGCTCTTGGGCCATCCTCCACTGCCCTCCCGGGCCACAGCAGAGAGCTGGCCTGGAAGAGGAGCAACCGGGACAGAACCGGCGCCCCGACCGGGACTAGAACCTGGTGTGCCGGTGCTGCAGGCGGAGGATTAGCCTAGTGAGCTGCAGCGCTGGCCAATTATTCATTATTTAAAGGATTTGTTTGAGAAGCAGACACACACAGAGAGCCCGTATAGCTCCTGGTTCACTCCCCAGAGGCCCACAAGTGCTGAAGTCAGGAGCCTGGAACTCAATCCATGGCTCCCACACAAGTGGCAGGAACCCAACTACTTGAGTCATCATGTGTGGCCCCCCAGGGAGCCTCAGCAGGAAGCCGGGGACTGGAGTGGAGCCAGGACTGGAGCACAGGCACGCTGACAGAGGCTCTGAACATCCCAAGCAGAGTCTCATCCACCAAACCAAATGCTTCTCCAAGTATCATCCTTATTATTAATTTCCGCATGGAGTGTGAGTCCCCTCCCAGGGAAGATCTACGAGGGTGGGAGCCTGGTCTGTCTTGTTCACTGTCTGTACTCAGAGCCTGGCACACGGAGGGTGCTCAACGGGATTTTTGTGGAACGACTTTTCGCTTGCCTATGGGACAGGAGGCGGGGCGGAAATTTCATGGGATGTAAACTGTGACATCCCTGCCACTGTCACCCGTGTGCCTCCCTTCCCCGTGGATGCTCTTTTTAGGTTGTTTCCTCCTGCCTTCCTCCTTGATCCATGCAGGAGGAGCAGACTCAACCCTCATGTCCATCGTACACATCCCGTGACCATGGCTAGGCAGAGCAGGTGCAATTATTCCCATTCTGCAGATGAAGAAACTGAGGCTTAGAGAGGCCCATGATGGTGCAGCTCTAGTAGCAGAGTGTGGACTGGAGCCAGAGGACCAAAGGGTGTCAGCCAGCCCCATCGCCCCCCGCTTTTCTCTGCCATCCTCAGCCCAGAGCTGTCCTGTGTGGTACAGACAGTGCCTGCCCGGGGGACTCTGAGGAGAGCTGGCTCTTGTGCAGCCTCCTCCAGCTCCTGCACTAAGATAGAGTGAACTTGCTGCTTCACGGCTCTCCCTGAACCAACCCAGTTAAGGTAAATCCCGCTCAGTCTGAAGCAGCGCCAAATAAATAGGCAGCGAGCTCTGAATAATTGGCTTTGGCTCCTCGAAGTCAATTGTTATCAAAATGAATCCTTCATTCTGCCTCCTCTTTCATTATGTTTAAAGAAATTGTCTTCTGGGGCTCAGGAGAAAGATTAACTCTGTGCCTTCCATGTGATTTTAGGAAAACCAACACTCCCTTACCTTGCTATGGGAGTTTGAGATTTACAAAGCATGTCCGTGCAAATCATGTGACTTCGGTTCAGGTGCTGTGATGTGTACAGGGCACCTTTAGATCCTGGGTGCCTACGGATGCATACATTTTTAAGTAGTGGAAAACTCAAGTGCAAGAATGTAAAAAGAAAGGGAACTGGCCGTGTTATGTAAGAGAGACGTCCAGAGGAAGTACCAGCTTTAGGTGCAGTGTCATCATCCCTACAGCTTAATTTCTCCAGGATTTTTTTTTTTTTTTAGTTCCTTCTGTTCATTTTGCAAGTCAGATTCACTCCCAGACTGGCTTCTCTTAGGATTGCAATATGGTTCCAGCAAATGAGGCTTCCTGCCTTCTCATTTAAGCCCCAGCAGGCAGACAGGCAGGGCAGTTTTATCTCCAGATTCCAGGCAAGGTTTGGAGAGTCTCATTGGTTGTACCTGTGTCAGCCACTTGCCCACTTGTGCGCTGGAGACTGCGGCTTCAGGACCGAAAGCTGCTGAGTGGGTGACGTAGGCGGGGGTCAGTTTCCCCTCAAGCACCTTGGTGTTGCTGGCAGGCAGCACACGGTGGCTACAGCTTCCCTGCAGGGTAGGGAGCGTGGAGCATGGCGCGGTTTGGAAAGGGCATTTGGGTATTCAGCAGTGAAGCGGAGACTCGACCCCGGACTGACATCTTTGGGCTCAGAGACCTGTCCACCTGTCAGATTCTCTGTGCCCTTTGCCCATGCTAAATTCACGTCTCTGTCAGAGGCTGGGCAGCTAACAGTGGAGTAAGATGTTAGGGGTGAGGGAAGGTCTCTTTCACATCTTGCTGAGACCAAAAGAATCCCGTGTAATTACCTTCTTTCGGGCGACGGCATCGCTCATTCATTCAAACACAGATATTCACTGAGCTGGGAACACTGCCTAGCCTGAGCCATCTGGAAACCTGTCTTTTAATCAAGAGTCTTTTAGCTGCAAGTCATAGAAACCTACTCCAGCTAGTTTGGAGGTGGGGGGAAGGAGGGGAGGGAGAGGAGGATTTATTCTAAGGACACAGGATTCTCTACCCTGTCCCCAATTCTCCCACAAGTTGTAGCATAATCTTATTTGACACATGTTCAACAGCAAGACACACTTGCTTCTTGAACACCACAGTCGACATGTTTAACTTTCCGGGTGAATACCCCATTACTGTCTTTCTACCTAGGTCTACGGAACGTCAAATAAAACTGAATCCCATTTGCATGCACTCCCTGCTAGCTCATTTAGGCTTAATTAGATGGATATGTTCAAGAAAAGTGAAGGCACCGAAAAGTTTGCCAGGGACAAAAAAGGACAGGGGATGCGTCGGAAAGCTGGAAGGCAAACTCTGCTTATTATGCAGCTGAGCTTTGCAGCGGCTGTAACCTCAGCAGCCTGCCCGCGTGGCGCCGAGCTTGCATCCTGAGCCAGTCCCACAGGTGCTAGCAAAGAGCACGCCAGGCGTCCAGGAGCCGTGTGGGTTTTACAAAGTTGCCTCTACTCATTCCCACGTGAAAGCTAGGACCATGACAAAATTCCTTGGCAATTCGGGTATTCACACACTATCAGGAGAGGGCCAGGTGGCGTCTCCCTCTTCGTGAAGACCTGGATGATTCTCAGACACCTTCCCGTATACATGGATCATCTAGCACGATGCTTTCCAGCTCACAGACTCCACCACCTCTCCCTGTTTCCAGTAGAGACCAACACCCAGGCAACCTGACACAGCAGCAGGTATCATCCCCACGAGTGAGTGAATTCCTCCTTTGTTGCTCCAGGGACTTTTACAGAGCCCCTCTGCTCCCACTGGGCAGCGTCCTTTGCCAGAGATGTAGATTCGTAAGCCCATCCTGTCGCAGGATGAATTCCCTAGGTTATTTGTGTACATGTGAAAGGGTTGGAGGCGCTGCTGCTCCGTCTCTTACAGTCCTTTGTTGCACTCATTGGGTGCTGCTGTGTCTGGGAGAAGGGCCAAGGTTGTGTCTGTTTACCTGTACGTCTCCCTCTCCCACAGAGCCTGGGGTAGCCACTGTGTGGGTGGATGGGTGGGTGCACAGACGGATGGAAAAAACAAGGTTCCCTGCTTCTTGTGGGGGCTGCAGCCCTGTCAAAGAAGTAGACAGGCCACACAGTTCTGTTGCCTCCACATTTCTGGAGTGTTTAATTGGTAGGAGGTGGTTCATCTACATTCCACAATTTCCTCTCCTAGAACTTAACCAGATAGCAACTGGCATCAGTTTACAGATGAGCGATGGGGAGAACTGCATTTTGATCTTGGAATGATTCTTTTTCTTTCTGCTACACTGCCACTGGGGATTCAGGTGGTCTTGGGTTCGCCTCCTGCCTCTCGACTGTCTGAACTGATGGCAGAGTCTCCGAGCTCTGCTCACACACTGCCCCGGCGTTCACTCTTGCTGCTGCTTGTCTGAGAGGAGTCTGCTCTGCCCGAGGATTCCCCTGGCTTGAGGAACTTGCCCTCGTACAGGGTGCTGAGAAAGTCACACCCTCGGGAGTGTCCCTCAACCGATGGTGAATGGGGGCTGGTGAGTAATGCCACTTGGGCGGGACATCAATCGGGGCTGTGTTTTCCGTAACCTCCCTGAATCCCTCTTGGTCGGGATCCTGGGAACCCACAGTAGAGACCCTGCTCCAAATACACCCTACAGTGTCCCCCCCCTCCCCCCTTCCTTGTTTGACTTCCTGACTCCTTCCTGGCGTGTTCTCTGAGACGTTGCTTGCATTCAGTTTGTCCTTGTGAGGTCTTCTGGGAGACGGAGTCTGAGACAGGGTCTGTTGAGCAAAAACAACCACAGCCAACATGGCCTGATGCCCTGGCAAAGGTTTAGGCATCCATGAGCATTGCCTTCTTTAGTCTTTAAAACAGTCCTGTGAGGTAGGTACTGGCCCAGTCTCCAGCGGAGGAAAATGAGATGCAGGCAGGGGAAGGCAATGGCTTAAGTTTTCCCCAGCTTATAAATGGTAGACTCAAGGTATGGACTTATCTCTGCTTGATGTCAGACATCAAGGTCTTTAAACACTTTAGCTGAGAGCGTGGGTGTGAAGATTTAAAAGAAAAAAAACTTAGACGCTTGTTTCTAGAACAGGCTAACTTTATCGAAAATCTTTCTATCCAAGGGGACTGGATCAAGTCAGTTGAGGCTGAGTTACCAGGGCTCTGAGAGGATCCCTAGAGAGTCTAATGGTAAGAATCCGTGGAGCTAGAGGACAATGGGAATATGCCAACTCTAGGGACAGGGAGCGCCAGGTCAGTTGGACAGAACGAGGCTGGATAGATGCAGGGACCAGCTGGGGAAAAGCCGGGCTGTCTGGGTCCCTCTACAGTGAGTGTATGCATGTGGCTTGGCTGCCGACTGCATAGAGGAATGTGACAGTGGAAGAAAGATTCTGTATCATCTGCAGCAGCCAAAGGTGAGCATGTGGTGTCTACGTAGATAAATTCTGGATGGCAGGATGGCAGACAGCTTTTATCCCACCTGCCACTCTCACTGACTGATAGTGATATCCCGGAGCCCTGCGCAGAGGGCAGTCCTGGGGCCACCTCCCACCTTGGAGCCAGAGAGTCGTGATTGATTAGTGATGTCTGCCCAGGGCTCAGGCGTGGAGAGTGTTTGTGCACGCATCACTTGGAGGGACAGACTGAATCTCAGATGTGAGTCAGAACGCTCGCAGTCAGCACTGCAGTGATGTTAACGTTTCAAGTAGGCGTTCGCTTTTGAAAGGGATAGTTTCCCCCTTGAAGGGAGCTTATCTTTAATTTGAACATATGCGGCAAACCTAGGCAATATGCAGAAATTCCAGCTTGATTATCATTCCCTAGGAGCGAGGAAGACAAAAATGAGTACAATTTGCCGAGTGGAAGACACGTGAGAGAGGAGCTGGGGCTGCATGTGGAGTGGCTCTCATCTCCTGGCCGTGGTGCCCCAGTGCTGGGTGGGCTTTGGTGATGTGCCGTCTGATTGCTGCCCTGATGGTCTCTGGCTTCTTGGTCTGGTCTGAGCAGCCCTCGAAAGTCCTCCCTGCCAGTTGGCCTTCATGACTCAGGGCAGATGGGAGAGGAAGGCAGCGAGCCTTCACACAGGTGCATTTGCCTGTGAGGAATGCTGCAGACAAAGTAGAAAAGAGTGCAGCCACTCTGCCCTTGGCTTTGGCGTAGAAGTCGCTGCACCACAGAGGTTACCGATGTCCAGTGCAGATCTGGGTGGTGGGAGGACTCTGATGCACACTTTGAGTTCCACTCGTGTTTTGTATCCTCGATTTACAAATGCTCTTGGGAATCCCCTTTCATCTCCTGTGATGTCAAACTCTCTTCACGTTTTCAAAGAAAATTGAACTTCACTTTTTCTTTAATTAATAACGTGTCTGGAATGTTTAGGCGACGTGGCGCAGAGTAGACCTGTCATGAAATCGCAGTGGGGCAGATTCTGTTCTGATTTACCCAATAATTCCAGGTTAAGTGGTTTAATATGTAGGCTTCACTGAGATCCTATGGTGAGAAGTGGCTTTTTTTTGGTCAGGCAGAGTGGATAGTGAGAGAGAGAGACAGAGAGAAAGGTCTTCCTTTGCCGTTGGTTCACCCTCCAATGGCTGCCGCGGCCGGCGCACCGTGCTCATCCGATGGCAGGAGCCAGGTGCCAGGTGCTTTTCCTGGTCTTCCATGGGGTGCAGGGCCCAAGCACTGGGGCCATCCTCCACTGCACTCCCGGGCCACAGTAGAGAGCTGGCCTGGAAGAGGGGCAACCGGGACAGAATTCGGCGCCCCAACCGGGACTAGAACCTGGGGTGCCAGCGCCACAGGTAGAGGATTAGCCTAGTGAGCTGCGGCACTGGCCGAGATGTGGCTTTTCTAAGATGAGCTGTGCATTCAGCAGATGGGTGGGTGCAGCCAGCGTAACATCAGGTCGTAGCACATGTTTATCGTTCTCCAGAGCAAAGATGTGGTCAGGAAGCTCAGCTAGATGAGCTCCGTTCTAGGAAACAGCGGACAGTAGACCTTGCTGTGGCTGCCCGGAGCCTAACTCAACGGGACATTGGATTGTTGCGCTGGAATGCCAAGATGGATTGGCAATGGCTGCCTTCACAAAGGCCGGGAGGGAATGGCAGACACAAGTGTGGAGTCCTTTCTCCAGGAGAAAGTTGTCTAGAAAAACAGACGCCAACTGTCCTGGACGTGAGAAAGCACACTGGACAGCTTCCATTGTGACTGGCTCACCACTGCTGGGGGAAAACTTTGGATTTAGACCTTGGCAGAAAAACCTAGTGTCTCCATCCTCCTCTGTCTGCTAGGAAGATGAGCCAAAAGCACTGTTTCAGCACTAGCCCAAGTGAGGTTTTCAGGCAGAGGAGTGACAAGGCAGAGAAGAGCAAATGCTGCCTTGGCACTGGGCAGCGACGAGCAGGACTGTTCAAGGAGCTGCTTTGTGGAAACACGTCAAGAACGGAGCTGCCCTTTTCCCTGGAGTTTGCACTGCCCGCAGAGCACTGTAGAGGGAGCAGCTGATCCACTTGGGGTCTGGACTGAAATGCTGACTTTCCTGCATTCCCTAGGGCAGCTCAGACCAGTCGTCTCAACCTTCTGAGCACAGTGGCTTGGTGTGTAGCTGGAGACTGAGAACGTGAGAGCCTGGGGAGGGCGCTGTTGCACTGTGGGTAAGCCCAGTGCCTGGGGTTGAGTCCCACCTCTGCTTCAGATCCAGCTCATTGCAAGTGTGCCTGGGAGGCAGCAGACGGCGACTGAGCACCTGGGCCCCTGCCACCCAATGGGAGACCGGGATGGTGTTCCTGGCTCCTACTTTTTGCTTGGCCCAGCCTCGGCTGTCATGTGTATTTGCGGAGTGAACTAGCCAGTAGATCTAACTCTTTCTCTCTCCCTTTCTCCCTTTGTGTGTCTCTCCTCTTCTCCCTTTCAAATAAATACATAGTCTTTTTAAAAACACAAAACCCACTCATCTTGCCAGCAGTTGAAGCGTAATGCATCCCACGTGGAGTCCACATGTGTGGCTGCAACCAGCAAGACATCGGGCCATCCTATGTGTTTAACAGTGTGACTTCAGGAAGCACAACGCTGTAGGGTCAGACTTCCATGTGTTTCCTCCTCTTTCGCTGCTGGTGCCAAGGCCCTTGAACCCTCTTCTCAGAGGTCATGCCTTCTGGGCTGCCACTCGCAAAAAGAAGGATAGTTCTGGACTGTGGTGGCTTTTGTCATTTTATCACCTCCGTGCACTCAGGAGTGGTGATCCAAATTCATCTTTAAGGAGATGATTTGACCAGAGTGTCTACGTTATCATATCTCCATTTTTTTGAATGTCCTGGATGCTGAAGGTTTTTTTTAAGTTTATTTATTTGAAAGGCAGAGTGACAGAGAAAGGACACACACACACACACACACACAGAGAGAGAGAGAGAGAGAGAGAGAGAGAGAGATCGATCTTCTGTCTGTTGATTCCCTTTCCAAATGCCCACAATAACCAGGGCTGAGTGAGGAAGAAACCAGGAGCCAGGAGCTCTGTTTGGGTCTCCTACATGGGTGGCGGGGACCCAACTACTTGATCCTTATCTGCTGCCTCCCAGGATGTACCTGACCAGGAAGCTGGATGGGAAGGGATGGCGGGACTTGAACCAAGGGACGCAGGCGTCCTAAACAGTGACTTCGCTGGCCGTGCCACGGCAGCCGCCCCTGAGTGCTGGAGCTTCAGATTCTTGCTTTTCTCAGCCAGGTCCTTAGGAGGCTCCCGGGTGAGATTCACGGCCGATGTGTCTCCGCCATCGTGTGGTTTCAGGAGCCAAGTTCTGTGCTTCATTTTTGGGTTCGTGAGTCTTGCAGCTCTGACCATCCCAGGCGGGGTGAGGTTTCCAGCAAAGCCATGAAGTGATCCGGGTAGGAAGGAAGTGGGGGTGGGCAGGGCAGTTCTCAGTGGCTCCTTTAGCAACAGGAAGCTGGGTGCAGGTATCTGCGCTCACAACGCTTCCTGCCTTCAGGGCTTCACAGAGGTTAGCAGTGAATGGCTGGAGAACCCAGGGGTTCCTGCTTGTGCTTTTACCATCCTTCGTTTTGGCCGAATGCAATAGACTGCGTGATAGTAATACATCTAAATGGCATAATTTTTCTGCCCCTGCTGTGCCCGAGATGCACCCAGCATCAGCCTGCCTCGGCCATCACTGTGCAGATGTCAGCTGTGCCAGAGCCCTTCTTCTCTCGGGAACCTCAGCCGCACTAACTCCTTCCTGTTTACGTTTTCCTGCCTGGTTATTCCAGAGGATCAAGGCTGGTGTCCGCAGCCAGAGTCAGGTGTTAGGTGTGTTTGAACACAGGCCCCGCTCGCTGGGTCTCTCAGAGGGTTGGGATGTGCAGCCCTGGAGACACTCCCCCACGGGCATTGAAGAGAGAAGCTAAAACCGATTTTTCTGTTGTCTGGCAGCAGCCTTTGCTCTCCTTCTCCCTCAGGGGAAATTAGCTTGCTGGCATGGACAGAGGGAAAACAAACAAGCCTCGCCTGAAATATGCATTAGAGTTTAGCTATTTTTGGAGATTTCCAAGATTGAAAATGGTTGAAGGTTGACCAGTTCCCATCTGTCCTGAATTAACTTCCTGAGGTTTGGTGGGGGGAGACTGAGGGGCTGGGTGTGTGAGAAGAACACAGCTGGGGCTGGCACTGATCTGTGGGTCTGAGCGAGAGAAACATGGCCATGAAGGGCCCACTCCTCCCAGTGTCTACTTCACAGAGGAGCTGGAGGAGGGGCTGTGTTGGGATGAGGACGTGGGTTGGGATTCAAGGGGAATACTGCAGCTTCCCCACTGCGATGCTGTAGTGTTTTCCCCAGGGACAAAGTTGGGACTTGGAGAGGAGGATGTGGATGTCTGATCACTGGGTGTGGTTTTCCCTTTGCAGTGATGCAGAGAGAGCTCTTCCATGCTTCCGGTTCACTCCCCAAATGTCTGCAACAACCAGAGCTGGCCAGGCAGAAGCCAGGAGCCAGGAGCCAGGAGCTCCATCTGAGTCTCCCACGTGGGTGTCAGGGACCCAGGAACCTGAGCCGTCACGGCTGCCTCCCAGGGTGTGCATTAACAGGAGGTTAGAGTGATGGAATGTCAGGCTAATCCTTCGCCTGCGGTGCCGGCACACCGGGTTCTAGTCCCGGTCGGGGCACTGAATTCTGTCCTGGTTGCTCCTCTTCCAGTCCAGCTCTCTGCTGTGGCCCGGGAGGGCAGTGGAGGATGGCCCAGGTCCTTGGGCCCTGCACCCCATGGGAGACCAGAAGAAGCACCTGGCACCTGGCTTCGGATCAGTGTGGTGTGCTGGCCACAGTGCGCTGGACGCCCCGGCCATTGTGGGGTGAACCAACGGCAAAAGGAAGACCTTTCTCTCTGTCTCTCTCTGTCTCACTGTCTAACTCTGCCTGTCCAAAAATAAATTAAAAAAAAGTAGATGGTGGTGTATGAAATGCCATTGGGTTGCTCATTTTAAAACAGCTACTGGTTAATTTTATGTTAGGTGGTTTAGAGTTCATGACTATAGCAAATACCCGAGAGAAGCTACTTATGAAGGAAGTTTCTTTTTCTTTTGTTCATGTTTTTTTTTTCTTATTTATTTACTTGAGAGGCAGAGTTACACACAGAGAGAGGGAGAGACAGAGACAGAGACACACACACACACACACACAGAGAGAGAGAGAGAGAGAGAGAGAGAGAGAGGTCTTCCATCCTTTGGTTCACTCGTGAGATGGCTGCAATAGCTGGAACTGGGCTGATTTGAAACCAGGAGCCAAGAGCTTCTTCCAGGTCTCCCATGTGGGTGTAGGGCCCCAAGCACATGGACCATCTTCTGCTGCTTTCCCAAGCTGTAGCAGAGAGCTGGATGGGAAGTGGAGCAGCCAGGACTTGCAGTGGCGCCCATGTGGGATGCCCGTGCTGCAGGTGGATGCTTAACCGCACCACAGCGCCAGCCCCTGTTCATTGTCTTGGAGGTTCACAGTCCAGCAGTGGGCAGCCCCACTGGTTCGACGTCTTTGTGGTGAGTGCGGTGTGTGAAGAGGGAGGAACAGTTGGTAAGCAAGGAAACAGAGACGGGGAACACACTTGTGCTCCTTGTCCACGTGGTGTCTCTTTCTAAAGCCACCCTGATTCAGTCACAGGGCTCTGCCCAGAACCTCACCCCGGCCCATCGCTTCCCAAAGGCCCCGCTGCCAGACAGCACACATGGATGAAGTCTCGTCCATGAACTGTTACCTAAGACTTTGGGGACCACCAAGTCCTTAACACGTGGGCCCTGGGGGTGGTACCCACAGTAATAGCCAAACTGAAACACCCTAAAAAAAGGATAAAAAGGAAAGTGGAAGGGTGCGAGTGCATCCCCAAGGGGCTCGGCCTGGCCGCCTGGAGGGACCACCGGGAGCTTGGTGCTCTGATTCCACTCGCGCTTCCTAAACCTGCTCGGCGGCTGCTAACCTGCAGCAAGGTTAAGAATCGTCGAGGCCCCTGCAGTTCCTGCCAACCCTACGCTCCCCTGTTCAGTGAGAGCTGAAGTCGGTTCACCCTTCCTCCCGCAGTGTTTTTAATCTTCTCTGCTGCTGGTGGAGGAAAAGTCCTTTGTTTCCTTTGCTAAAGATGTTGCACGCGTGGCTTGTGGGAGAGGGAACTTGTGGGAGAGGGAACTTGTGGGAGAGGGAACTTGTGGGAGAGCGAACTTGTGGGAGAGGGAGTGGAGTAGGAGAGGGAGAGTTTCCAGGAACTATTTATTTATTTATCTATATTTGAAAGGAAGTGGGGAAGAAATACTGAAGGAGAGAGAGAGGGAAAGAGAAAGAGAGGGAGAGAGGGAGAGAGAGAGAAAGAGGGAGAGAGGGAGAGAGGGAGAGAGAGAGAGAGGGAGGAAGAGAGGGAGAGAGAGATCCTTCACCGCCTGGTTCACTCCCCAAATGCCCACAATGGCCGGGCCAAAACCGGAAGCTCAGAACTCAGTCTGGGTCTTCCGTGTGGTGAAGGTGGCAGGGACCCAGGTACCTGAGCCATCACCTGCTGCCTCCAGGGGCTGCGTTAGCAGAAGTAGAGCCGGACTGGAGCCCAGGCACTCCGATGTGGGATGCAGGTGTCTCTAGTGACTGCTCAGAGGCTGGGCCCAGGCCCCTTCTGCCCGCCCCTCCCTGGCTCCAGGCCACCCAAGCTCTTTCAGCGTATTTCATACTTAAAGTCACAGTACAACAGGAAGCAGCTAAAGGCGTTCAGAACAGATTCGACTCAGTGCTAATACACTCCTGTCTACCAGGTGCAGCGCTGTAGCTGGTTGTGAAAGACAGAACCTTGTAAGAGAAAATAATACTGACCCTGACGCTGTTAAGGTGGATGCAGAACCTATTGCACGTCAGACCACTCGTATTTTGAGAGAGCAGCTGTTTTTATTCCTTTTTTGTGATGGGGTGACGGGGACACAGCAGGTTAGGTCGCCTCCTGCATCCAGGTCCCCTGGCTTGGAGGAGCTGACGCCCTGGTCACCGCTCCTGCACCTGTGCTGCACCCCCCGCGTCTCCTGGGCCATTTCTCACGGGATCACTTGCAGCTGTCCTGTTCAGCGTGGTAGCACGAGCCACGTGTGGCTACATACCTGTGATTAAAATGCTGCAAAACAAAAAATCCGGTTTCTCAGTCACATGAACCACGTTCGTGTGCTCGGGGGCTCATGTGTGGCGACAGTGTAGACATGGAACATTGCTGCCCCTCTAGGAAGCTCTTGACGGACAGCCCAGACCTAGACCTTCTGTGCAAACTCAAGGCCTACAGGAGCTGCAGCCCCACCCCCGGTGCCTTCCTCGTGGGGTTGGTGACTGCTCTGAGCCTGCCTTGCACGTATGCAGGCGTCCTTGTCCTCTGGTCTTCTCAGAGCGCCCCACCCCCTTACAGCACTCATCATCGTGTGTATTGGTTTGTTATTGCTGATGGAACAAATTGCCACAAACTTACTGATGGAAAGCCTGTACTTGCTGTGTTACAGTTCTGGGAGAGGGTCTCATGGAGCTATCACCAATGGGCAGGCAGGGCTGCGTTCCCATCTGGAGGCTCTGGGGGGCAAATCTTTCCTTCTTCTGGCTTCTAGAATACCCCCACATTCCTGGGTTCATGACTCTTTCTTCTTCATCTTTTTTTGATCTTGAAATTTTATTTGAAAGTCAGAGTTACAGTGAGAGAAGGAGAGTCAGAGAGAGAGATCTTCCACCTGCAGGTTCACTCCCCAGATGGCCACAATGGCCAGGGCTGGGCCAGGCCAAAACTAGGAGCCAGGAGCTTCATCTGAGTGTCCCACATGGGTGGCAGGAGCCCAAATGGCTGGACCATTTCTGCTGCTTTTCCCAGGCTCTTTAAGGGAGCTGGATCAGAAGTGGAGCCACTAGGACTTGAACTGGCACCGTCGCAGGTGGCAGCTTAACCAGCTACGATGCAACGCTGGTCACCTTTCCTTGGTCTTTAAAGCTGTCCACGGGTAACTGAGTCTTTGTCATGTCACATCTCCCTCTCATTGTCCCTCCTGCCCCCCCCCCCACCTTTGAAGACCCTGTGACAGCGTTGGACCTACCTTGGTCACTCAGCCTGTTCTCCTTATGTTAAGGTGAGGTGATGAGTGATCTTGATGCCACCTTCATTCTCCTTTGCCATAACACAGGTCACATATTCACAGGTTCAGGACTGAAGATGCGGACAACTTTGTGAGGTGGTTCATTCTGCCTACTCCATCCTTTGATGTTCTAGAGAGAGCGTTTATTCTAGAGAATGTAATCCACAACTTTGGAGGAGGTGTAGCAGGTACAAGACCAGGCTATGTGATTTGAAGAGTGGTGAGGAATATGGATGAGAGGGAGCTGGACAGCCGGGGTTTGAGTCTCCCACTGCAACTTTGGACAGACCTCCTTGGGCCTCAGTTTCCCCCCTTGTAGATGGAGGGAGGGCAGCTTGTCTCCCTCACGTCATCCTGCTGAGGATGAGAAAAGATAACGCATGTGAAGGCTTGGCAGATAGTAAACCCTCAAATGTCAGTTACCATTTGGAAGCTAAAAATGCCTGCACATTACGGTGTGATTGCGTTCTGGTGTTGAAAATAGCTCCAAATTCCATTTATGTCGGGAGACGTTCTGTTCCCACCCCTGTGTGTGGGTTTGCCCCTCCGAGTTAGGTGGCCATCAAGGGCTGCGTGGAGGAACTCCTGCCCCTGCTGGTTCTGGAGATGATGGCCAGGGGCTGGGTGGCCCACAGGCTGCTGGTGGTGATGCTAACAGACACAGCGACTTGCAGGCCGGAAGCTTGCCTCGCCTCTACAAAACTAGTGGAAACGCTTTTGTCATTTTGTGATGAAGTAGGCAGTGCTGTTGGGCTCCATGGGAGCCCTGGAATGTCTGGGCCCCGAGGGGAGTCTATTTGGTCCATGCTAATGATGCTTCTTTTCTTTTCTTTGAAGATTTTATTAGTTTACTTGAAAGTCAGAGTTACAGAGAGGCAGAGGCAGAGAGAGAGGTCTTCCATCTGCTGGTTTACTCCCCAGATGGCCGCAATGGCCAGAGCTGTGCCGATCCAAAGCCAAGAGCCATGAGTTTCTTCAGGGTCTCCTATATGGGTGTAGGAGTCCAAGGACTTGGGCCATCTTTTGCTTTCCCAGGCCATAGTGGAGAACTGGATGGGAAGTGGAGCATCTGGGACTCAAACTGGCACCCATATGGGCTACCAGTACTGCAGGCACCAGCTTTATCTGCTACGCCACAGCGCCAGCCCCAACTTCCCTCCTTTCTGTAACACAGAATCAGTTGATAGATTCACTGCTGGTGAAATAACCTAGAGATAGCAATTTCTTTATATTTACTTTTTAAAAAATTATTTGGGAGGAAGATGCAGGCACCCTGGAGGAGAGAGAAAGATCTTCCAGCTGCTGGATTACTCCCCAGGTGGCCGCCGAAGCCAGTTGGGCTGAGGCCAAAGCAGGGAGCCAGGAACCCAGGTGAGTGGGAGGGACCCCGTCACTGGAGCCATCACCAGCACTTCCTAGGGTCTGCACCGGCAGGAAGTTGGAGTCAGGAGCCAGAGGCTGGTGTCAGACTCAGGCACTCTGATACGGTCTCCGGGCTGGGTCAAACCTCAACTATTTTTAAGCAAATTTTTTGAAGAGGTAACAAACACACTGACATGATACAAATTTAAAAGGTTTAGAGCTTCAGCCACCACACTCTCCAGAGCTGGCTGTTGAGTGCCCTGGGTCCTTGAGTGTCCTTATAGATATATTGCAAGGATTACATTTGGTGTGTTTGTGCTCTGTCTGTCCCTCTCCCTGCACCGTACGAGCTCACCGTATTCACCACCAGGCATCTGCCGTGTCCTCCCTCCCTCTTGTTCCAATTTTGACAGTGGATCTTGCAGGCTGTTCCATACTGTGATGAAGAGCAGCACTCCATTGCAGGAATGCACCAGATATGCCATTGTTTGAGTATTACAAGCAATGTTGCAAATAAGCTTGGTAGGCACAATGTTTCACACATGTCCAGAGGGGCTTGTGGGAAAATTCCCCAGTGGAATGGCAAGGTCATATGGGACATGCATTTTGAATTTTCAGAGTTTGTATCAAATTTCTCTTCAAAGGTGGCTATATGTTTATCATCTCATAAGCAACTAAAAGAGTGTTTCCCCACAATCAGCACTACAGTTTGTTATCAACCATGTTGATTTTTGCCAGTGGGAAGTTAAGATTATGTAGTTATTCTTTTAATTTACATTTATCTTACAGTTAGGATGGGTGAGCCCATTTTCATTTTAAGAGTCACTTAGATTTTCTTCTGAAATGGGGGAAACACCCCATTTTTTAATTTAGTTTTTGGTCTTTTCCCTACTGATTTATTCCTATCATTGCTTTATCTTGTGTAAATATTTCTCTCAGTTTTTTGTATCTTAGAATTTTATAATTTATAAAGGCAGATAGTGTTTATTTGTTCACTCCATTGTAAAATAGAGATTCTGCATGTTGATTCCTCCTTATGTTTTCATCAGGATTTATTTATTTGAAAGGCACAGTTGCAGAGAGAGAGGGAGAGACTGAAAAAGAGATCTTTCATCCACTGGTTCATTCCCCAAATGGCCACTGGGGCTGGGCCAAGCTGAATCCAGGAGCCAGGAACTCTACCTGGGCCTGCCACATGGGTGGCAGTCGTCCAAGTACTGGAACCATCTTCTGTTACCTTCCCAGGTGCATTAGCAGGGAGCCGGGTCAGAAGTGGGGCAGCTGGGACATGAACCAGCGATCTAGTATGGCATTTCTAGATCTGGCATTTCAGGCAACAGCTTAATGCACTGTGCCACAACGATGGCTCTTATTAAGGTTTTATAGAACAAAGTCCCATCCTCTCTTTAAGTATTTTAATGCTCCATTATTTTATGTTTAAATCTTTGATCCATCTGGAATTTGTTTTAGCACAAGGTGTGAAATAAGGATTCGGCTTTTTATCTCTCCAGATGGTTTCCCAGTTGCTACCATTTACGGAGTCATCTGTCATTTCCGCACTGACTAATCTCAGATGCGTCCATTAGTCTTGCTGGATTTTCTGCCCTTTGGAGATCTCCAGTGCTCTTTGTCCCAAGTCCTCCCAAACTCAAGGAAGGAAGGTCCTGCCCAGCTGACAGGATTCTTGACTTCTGTGATGGCTTCTGTGTGGGACAGACTCAGGCTTGGGATGATGACTGGGGAGGAGGAGGGGCCCGGGGACAGGCAATTCCTCCTACTGTTAGGTGCGATCACATTGTCTCTCGGAGTTCAGAGGTCTCCAACTGCTACTGAGACATGGAATGAAAAACGAGTTGGCTCTCTCTTGCAGACAAACAGATGATGATAATAATGATAATATCAATGATTATAAACTGCCACCCTAGTGGCGTCAGGCATTTTAAATATGCGATTGCATTGAGGCCATGTATTATGCAACTGATAAATTAGCATTTTATCTCCATATTATGTAAACGGGGAATGGAGATGGTACAAGATAGAGAAGGGATTTGCATTCAGGGATAACTTGTTCTAAGCCAGGACTCTTACTGACTGTGTCATGCAGCATCTTTGGCACAAGACAGCCAAGGAAGTCACACGTGGTTCATTTATTCTCCATTCATTCATTCATTCACCTATCATCAAGTACCTTTGGAGAACTTGGTCATTTATTTTTTTAAATTTTTTTATTTTTGACAGAGTTAGAGAGAGAGACAGAGAGTTATAGACAATGAGAGAGAGAGACAGAAAAGTCTTCCTTCCGTTGGTTCACTCCCCTAATTGGCACGTTGCGCCAATCCGAAGCCAGGAGCTGAGTGCTTCCTCCTAGTCTCCTATGCGGGTGCAGTGACCCAAGCCCTGGGCCATCCTCCACTGCACTCCCAGGCCACAGCAGAGAGCTGGACTGGAAGAGAAGCAACTGGGACTAGTACCCGGTGCCCCAACTGGGACTAGAACCCAGGGTGCAAGTGCCACAGGTGGAGGATTAGCCTAGTGAGCCATGGTGCCAGCCGAACTTGGTCATTATTAACAGGAGGCACAGATCTCTCTGTCTTCAAGGACAAGCAGGTGAAGATGCCATTTGGGTTGTAACAGGAAGTGGTGTGACAGCGAGAGGCACATTTTGTGTCTCAACTTGGTGTTATCTCTCAGCCTGGCCCACTGCTGTCTGGTCTTGAGACCCCTGAGAAGAGCCAGACATCTGGGTTTTTATATGATGCCTTCCAAGTTTTAGATGTCAACAAATTATGAAAACAATGAAGTTCATTCTTTGAAACTCAATACTTGCGGCCAGCAGTGGGTTAAGCTGTTGCTTATGTTGCTGGCATCCCATATGAGTGCTGGTTTGAGTCCTGACACCTCTGCTTCTGATTCGGCTCCCTATTAATGCACCTGGGAAAGCAGTAGAAGATGGCCCAAGTCCTTGGGCCCCTGAATCCATGGGGGAGACGAAGATATGGGGTTCTGGGCTCTTGGCTTTGGCTGAACCCATCCCTGGCTGTTGAGTTCATTTAGGGAGTGAACCAGTAGGTAGAATATGTCTGTCTGTCTGTCTGTCTTTCTCATCCTGCTTTTCAAATAAATAAGTTTTTTTTTTTTAAAAAAACTCAAATCTTAATTCTAAATGTTGCCCTGTAGACAATGCATTAATCAAATAGACACTTACCCAACTGAATAAGAGTCACAGTGGGAAGGAACAAGTTGCCAAACACACACCCCCCGTGCCAGGTAGGGTTCTCAAAAGCAGTGTGCTGAGCACCAGACGACAGACACAAGAAGGACATGGGATGTGTGTTCACGTATTGAAGTTGTAGGACAAACACAGCTAGGTAATGGTGAGCTCAACACAGCTAACTAATGGTGGGCTCAAGGATCAGCTTGGAAGGGAGGCAGTGGGGGCACTTTGATGGTGGTAGTAAAATTCTGTATCCTGATGGGTGTTTTGAGTACACCAATACAAGCATTTGTCAGAACTCTGCAAATGTACAATTCAAATGCACATATTCCAACCTATGTAAATTGTGTACAAACCAGTAAACAAATATTGAGTCTAGTTAATGAACATCATGCTGAACTATTTATGAAGAAGTACACTGAAGTCTGAAATTCACTTTGAAATGAAGCGAAAGTAAGATGGATTGATGGATGGGTAGAGGGAGGGACAGATGGATAGATAAATGATGCATAAAGTTTAGTAAAATGTTAATTAGTCAGTGTTGCCATGTGTTAGAAAATCTTTATAAGAAAATGTTGGGGAAAATTAGCAAAACAAAAGTAAAAGCCTATGCATGAGCTTAGCACACGCAGGCGCACAGGCACACACTGGCACGCATGCACACACACCCGTGGGACAGGGTTGGCTCGTGGACACCCATTTTCAACAGTGTTTGCCTTCTGTTCTATATAGCATCATACTTGGTCGCCACCCCATTACACGTTGTCATCTCAGCAAGTTGATTACAAGGGGATTGTTTTTGCAGCTCTGAGCTCCAACCCGCCTCACCCTGGGCTTGATAAATCTGGCACGGTTCACTGAGTGAAGGTATGAGAAAATCCATCACCTGATGACATCATTAACATTTCTCCAACATGATCTGTCTGAGATAAAAGCACAGCCTGGCCTCTTTCTCATTGATCAAGGGGAAAGAAGAAAAGCTTTCTGGTGACATAGCTCCTTAGCCCTTTCTGCTAATCCATCTTGCTGCATTGGCATTCTGTTCCCACTGGCATTTAAATTCAGAGGGGACAGAGATTAGCCAGGGACCGTCCCTTCATTAGACAGCAGGGCTTATGAAGAGTGCTTACAGGCTGCATTGGTTGAGCAAACACAACCTCCGCTCATTAGCAGCATTTCCCAGCAAGGGGCTGGGTACCCACAGCGTGCCCTTGGCTGTGCTTGGGGTATCAGAGAATATGAGCACACAGCGGCGTCAGAACATTGGAGGCGCTGCCAGGGCTTTGGGGAGAAGGGAACGCAGAAGGCTAGTTTCTCCTCTGAACACACCTTTTTAAAAAGTGGCACCTTTTCAATAATTCTAAAAGGCAATTTGTTGCCATAATAATGGTTAAGGCTTTGCTGAATACAAATTACTGGAAGTTGCTGCACCAGAGTTCAAACCTGGAGATGTTTAAGAGATTGCAGTCAGAAAGGGCCATCTTTTATGGGCTGCCCCATGTGCTAGCTGAATTCTTTACTGGAATCTTCACTGACCCTCCTTGGAAGAGACTAATGCTTCCCTTCCCCAGTGATGTCATGCTTTTGGCTTGCTCGGCCAACGGAATGTGAGCAGAAGTGACGTGAGTCACTTCCAAGCAGAAGATTTAACAGCCATGCTCTCGTCTCCATCTGCAAACTGTGGCTGCTCCTGCAGCCTGGGTCCCAGGGAGAAGAGAGAGGGCACACAGACACAGCTGACCCAATGCACGAGCAGTAGGAGTGAGAAGCAGTGATTGGTTGTTAAGTCACCGAGCTCTCAGGGTCATTGTTGCAGCATAACCCAGCCCATGCCAACTGACACACCCCAGCCACAGGGCTCTCCTGTCCAAGTCCCACACATACAACCCTTCTCCAAAAACACTTCTGCCATTGTGGAAAGGCTGAGAATCACGCAGTCTAAACTGTCCTGGACAGAGACACAGATGAGGAGGTTTATATGTCAATGCGTGTTGGCGGGGTGGTTGCTAAGGGAAGAGTCCATCTGGGCTGCCAGAGATCAGGGTGGGTGTTAGGCACCAGGGGCTGTGGGGGAATGTGGGGGTAGGGGTCTAGAATTCAGTGGCTGGAGTCCTGGGCCCACTCAGCACTGGCTGTGTGTGGCTTTGGACAGCACCTCTGGCCTCTCCTATCCTCCCTCTACACCTACTAGCCAGCGCTGCTGAGAGCTCTGTCGTAAGGATGGACCAGGTCAATAGGGCCACCAGCTGGGTGGTTGCTCTTCCTCTCCCCTTCCTTCCTCCTCCTCTTTCTCACTGGCTGGAACAAAGCCAGGAGGCAGTAGAGAGGGGCAAGTGCAGCATGAGCCAGGTGGAGTGACCTTGGAGACTGAGAGGGCGACTGGGAGGCGCCCTGTGCTTGAAGCTTCCAGAAGACACATTGGGAGGGCAGATTGGCCATTCACTAGCTGTCAACCTTTTTCCCTTAAAAGTATTTATTTGGGGGTTGGGGGAGGGACAGGGGTAGGGGAAGTGTGTTGTAAGCATACACCCCCATTCCTTGGTGAAAACTGCGAGGCAGGAACTGAAGCCGGATCTCCCACGTGGAGTCAGGGACCCAAGTCCTTGAGTCATCGCCTGCTGCCTCCGGGGTGTGCACCAGCAGGGATGAGGCTCCAGCAGCCTGAAGCTGGAGCCAGGCACTCTGCTCTGGAGTGTGGCCTTCCCCACTGGCGTCTTGGACACTCAGCCCATCGCCCACCCCTCCGTTAAACATAGACACGGTGTGGGCCACGGGGAAGTTCAGTGAAGACAGAGATTTCTTGAAGAATTCTGAATTTACAGAGTAACAGAATTACAAACAAAATGTTTTACTCTTGACAAAATATTAGAAAAATACCAAATTGTGATAGAGTAACATAAATAGTTCGCAAGTAGTGTATTAAATAACCAGTTCTCTTGGCCATGCTCAGAACCATCAAGACTTCAAAATTGTGTTAAGCCTGAGTGATACTTGGCAACAACTTCAACAACTGGCATGGGAAGATACCTGTGGTTTCTCTGGGTGACAAAGTATAAAAAATGAGCTTCGCAGGGCTTGGTGGGCTGCGTTCAGCTGAAGGAAATGTTCACTGAGAGGCCATTGAACACCTTCTTCCAGTTCTTTCTCATTGAAATTCATGGATCCCCTAACTTTTATGCTGTGCTTTTTGAGGGTCTGTAGACCTTAGGTTAAGAATCTCTAAGCCAAGTGGATTGTTGTTTTGGGAAGCCACAGCCTGCTTGGAACCTCAGCACCCTCATTTGGCAAACAGGCGCACTGCCCCTAGTGTTTTATTTAAGCATGAAATTTGGTTCTTCTGACGTGAATGCCCTGTGTGGCCCTGATTGGCTGGATGATGGGTTTTGAGGGTTAGGAGCAGGTAGAGGAATGAACGTGACTTTGTGCCTCCCCTCCCACCCCAAAGCCTGTGCAATGATGAGAGAGCGTGAAGAAAACAGGATCTGCATGAGCGTTTGTAAAGCAGCCTGGGAAACAAGAACGAGTGGCATCAGAGGACCAGCACCTTATGGAATTCCTGACCGACCAAAATCAGGTCATGCATGTAGAGAAAGAACCGTGGGAAACCACAGCCTGCAACATGCTTAAAAGAATATCAGATTTTTAGGGAGCCCTTACTCTGTGCTAAGCATGGTGCTGGGCTTGGGACTTGGATTATGTAGGTTTTACTATTATGCCCGTTTTGTGGATGGAGAAACTGAGGCCCAGCAGGGTGAGGTGGGTCTCACCCAAGATCACCCTAGCAGAGGGTGGTACACACCGAGCCCCATCCTGGGCTGCCTGGCTTCAAAGCCCACAGCGTGGTCTACTGCTCTCTCTCCCATTGGTTATTTGCTGCATTTAATTCAAATGCAGGAAGCAGCTTTTTTTTCTGCCGCTTATTCTGTTGTTAAGGCTTCAGAAACTTGGATGAAAACTCTTCTGGTCCCACTTCTGTGTTTGGGAGGAGTTTAAGTGGCACCAGGCTGTTCTGGGCCAGTGAGGTCCTCACAGCACCCCCAGGTTAGTGATGCCGGCGGGAGCTGTCCGGCCCTGGGTGCTGCCGGGAAAACCCACGCTAATCCATTCGGGAATCTGCACTTGAAGACACTTACCTCACTTTCTCCCCAGCTCTTCACTGAACACCATTTGCCCTAAAGATACTCTTTGACATTATGCACAAACATCGAAGAGACCGTTATCTGGCCCTGACCTTTGTATGGTTCCTGCTAAAAGAATTAGTGACACAGGAATGGGGCTGAATTATTTACAGGTCCAAGGGGAAATCAAAGTTGCTTTTATTCTGATTGAAAGTGTATCAGAAAGCCAGAGTGCCAAATTAGCTCCAGCTCCCTGCAGAGTGACTCCAGCTAGAGCCAGGGGTGCTTGTTTAAGTTGGGGGTGTCCTCTCCAACTGGGTCTCTGAGAATCTCCATAACTCTGCACTGTGGGTATTTCTCCAAGACTTTTTAGGGGGTAAGAATCTGCACGCTTCTTGGCACAGAACTGCTTAGGATGAGCCCGGGGCTGTCGGGAGTATCTGAGAGCTTAGCGCATACTAGGAGAGTGTGCACTCATGAGTTTGTCTATAACTAAATTTGTCTGCCACGAGTTGAGAACCTACTTGATGCTTGCCCCAGAGGAGGGATGGATAAATTCACTAACTCATATTTCCAAAGATTCAACAAATATTTATTTAGTGTCATCTCTTGGCGAGTTCTGTCTCGGGCCTTGGGATGTGTGTGTGCAGCAAGATTGACAGGTCCTGATTTTGTGAGTAAGACGCTGTTTCTCTCCTCAGGGCACTCAGCACACAGAGTGTCTGAGAATCATCATTGTCATCATCCTCGCTGCGTTCATTGTACATATTTCTTAAATGCTCACTGCATGCCAGGGCCCGAGCGCTTTATGTGCGTTAACTCCACTAATCCTCATGAGTCTCTAATGAGAAGAGTTACTGCGGGACAGGTGTTGTGGTGCGGTGGGCTGGGCTGCCACGTGGGGTGGCTGCATCCCGTATCAGAGTGCTGGTTTGGGTCCGGGCTATTCCACTTCTGATCCAATTCCCTGAAGCTGTGCCTAGGGAAGTGGCAGGTGCTGGCTCAAGTGCTTGAGGCCCTGTCCCCCATGTTGGAGATTCAGACAGAGTTCCTGGCTCCTGGCTTCAGCCTGGTCCAGCCCCAACTGTTGTAGCCACTTGAGGAGTGAACCAGCAGGTAAAGATCTTCCTCTTTTTCAAATGAATAAATGAATCTTTGTTCTTTTTTAAAGAGAGAAGTCTGTCTCTCTCTCTTTCTCTTTAAGATTTTTATCTATCTATTTGAAAGAGTTACACAGAGAGAAGGAGAGGCAGAGAGAGAGAGGGGTCTTCCATCCGATGGTTCATTCCCCAGTTGGCTGCAACAGCCGGAGCTGCACCGATCTGAAGCAGGGAGTCAGGAGCTTCTTCCAGATCTCCCATGTGGGCGCAGGGACCCAAGGACCTGGGCCATCCTCCACTGCTTTCCCAGGCCATAGAAGAGAGCTGGATTGGAAGTGGAACAGCCGTGTCTTGAACCAGTGCCCACATGGGATGCCGGCGCCTCAGGCCAGGACATCAACCCACTGTACCACAGCGCCAGCACCAATGAATGAATCTTTAAAAAAAAATTGCTGATATCATCCCCATGTGATAGGTAAGAACAACAAAACACACAGAGGTTAAGTGACTCAGTCGTAGCATCACATCTCGGAAGTTAGGAGGCTTGGACTGAAACCCAGGCAGTCAGCTGCCCCCCAACCCCTAACCCTCCACAGCATCTGTGCTGTTACAGAGGCCGCAGAACTCAGAGAAAGGACATGAACCAAATCTCCGAAGACAAGTCATAGAAGACAGGCCACTCAGTCTCTACACTTCCTTTCCTCCCCTCAGAGGGAGAGCTGAAGTCATCAGTGTGGAGCCCTCCTCCAGGCTGCGGGCACACGTCCTTCTCCCTCCGTCCCCTCTTGCTGCACTCAGAGCACTTGGTCCTCAGCTTCCAGGACTGCCGGGCAGCTGAGGAGGGTTCTGCACTCCTGAGTCAGCTGCAGGTGGGAAAACGGGGGACAGTCGATTCACCTTCTGCAGTGGTTGATTTCTCTTGTGGGAATGGGATGGGGCCAGAATTTGCACCGGAACCAATGCCAAGAGCCATGTGTTCATGCAAGGGGACCCATAAACACGGCTGGACCTGTGTGTCATTGTTGTCCCAGTTGTGCGCCTCGGGAGCTCACCGGCCTGATGTGTCAATCTGGGCTAATCTCTCCGACACCGGTTTTGGACCTTATTCCATTTGGCTGCTTGGTGAATACAAAGCAGAACGTCGGGCGTTGCCTTCTGGGAAGCGTGCTGCCTTTCCAGGAATGGTGATTGATCACCGAGAGCTTCCTGGGGAGAGGCTGAGTTTCCGAGGAGCCCGGGGAGCGGAGCCCACGTTCACACTGGTTTGGGGCCTCGGTGGGTAGCTGGTGGTGGGCACTGACTCTGTGCTGCGTGTGCTGGGGAAGCTGCAGCGTGGGCTCCGCTCTCCCAAGGGAGGAAGAGGATCCACGTTGTTGGTGTGCACGTGGGGCCCCTGCCGGGGTGAAAGACCATCGGGTCAGCTTTCCTGGGGCCCTGAGGTTCCGGATCTCCAAGGGTGTAGGCAGAAGGGGTTCGTCCAGGCTGGAGTGCCTGGGAGGATGAGGATGGGTGTACCAATGCGGCTTGCTTTATGCCAGCTTTTTCAGTGAAGGTGCTGATAAGTGGAATCCTTAGAAGAGCAGGTGCGTCCTGGGAAGGGGAGGAGTGTGCGGGTGTCAGAACCCTACACTCGGGTGTTGGATAATGGATAATGACTCTGGAGCTACTGCTGCCACCGCCCATGTCCCTTATGACAAATCCTTTCTGTCTGCTTCTCCATGAGGACTGGCGACTGCTTCTTGACATCGCTGGGGTGCCCAAGCCAGCCTTTTAGCAGAGTTCCAGTGGACAGAGAAGTACCGAGGAGTAGAATCGGGCCAGTGGCAGTTCTCAGACAGCATAAGGGCAACCAAGCTGGGGCGAGAAGCACTCGCTTGCTGTCCCTGTCACATCAGGGCTTAGCACAATTCTTGTACATGGCAGAAATTAAAAAAGATATTTTGAAGGGGTAATTAGGATGGGGGAAAGGCAAAATAATCTGAGTGAATTAGTATTTGCTGATTCTCAGCATGTGCTAGGAACACTGGAAAATGCTTAATTGTCAGCAACTCCATGAAGTCCTATTATTGCTCCCATTTTACAGATGTGGAAACAGAGGCTTAGAAACTTAACAGGATGTGTTCAAATCATAAGAGCTGGTAAGTGGACTGGGCTTCTTGCCTTGTCTGACTCCAGAGTTGTACCCATTGCTGCCAGGCCACCATGATGGGTCAGAAACACAGTATGGAAATACAGGACTGTAGCCGATGGCATTTGAAGGAAAGGAAAACACAAGGAAAAGGTACTTTAATCAGAGTATTGGGCATTGGGTTATTAGTAGAAAAATTTAGAGTTCCATTTACTAAGTATAAAACAAATTCCAAATGGATTAAAATCTGCATGTAGAACACAAACTCCTAAAAGCTCTTAGATGTGCGTAGAAATATTGGAAAGAAACTACAAAAACATGTATACAGGGTGGTGAGCAATTTTATTTTCTTTATGGTATTTTTAGCTTTTCCTAAAGTAAGCATATAATAATGTATTTTAGAAATATTTGTTGATTCAAGATGGAGAGAGAGAAAGGGGAAGAGAGCGAGCGAGCGAGCGAGCATCTTCGATTTGTTGCTTCACTCCCCAAATGCCACAGTAGCTGGGGCTGAGCTCTGCTGAAGCCAGAAGCAGTGAATTCCATCCTGATCTCTCTCCCGTAAGTGACAGGAACCCGAGTACTTAGGGCCATGACTGCTGCCTCCCAGGCGCATCGTCAGAGGCACGGAGTGAACTGGACTTGAGCCACGTGAGCGTCCCAAGTGGTGGCTTAACCTGCTGTGCCACAGTGTCTGTCCCTCCTTAAACATTTTCAAAGGATACTGTTTAGATTAACAGGTAATAACCGTGTGTGTTTGTAGGATACAGTGTGGTTTTCAGTGAATGCATGCAAGGTGTACTGATGCACACAGGAGAGTAACAGTTCCCACTCCTTGTTATAACAATGTTTGGGCCTTGGGACTCCTCTGCTCACAAAACATATAATGGGCTATTGTGGACCCAAGTCACCCCACTGTGCTGTAGAGCACTAGGACTAAAAGGCTTTTAAAATGCAGGAAGCCCCACTTCCTTCTCAAGGTAGGCCCCTCTTGAATTGTATCAGATGGTCTTTCCGTAATGCTTACATCTCAGCTTTATAAAAATAACAAACTGCAGTTCTCCCAGCACACACGCTGTGGTGGCGCCTATCTGCCACGTTCACGTGTTGGAAACTTAATCCCCTGTGCAGCCCTGTGGGGAGGTGGGACTTACTGGGTGCGTGGTGTGCAGGTGCTCTGCAGATGTGGGCGTGGCTTAGCGATCTGGCCGGGGAGTCTTCCTCTTTCTCATGTCCTCTCTTGCCCTTCTGTTTCTCTGCCATTTTTTTTTTCCATCAGGGTTTTGCTACAGCACAAAGGCCCTTGCCACAGCCTTGGACCTCTCAGTCGGCACGACCATGAGCTAGATAAACTTCTTCTCTTTATAAGTTACCCAGTCTGCGTTTTTCTCTTCTAGCGATAGAAAACGGGCTAACACCACAAGCTTGGTCTAGATCTTGGGGCGGGGTGGGGAGGTGGCACTTCCAACCAGCAGACACTGCCACAGAGTTGGCCCCAAATGGAACCAACGGAAGCACTGCGGAGAATGTGTGCAGCTGGCTGCGTGGGGGTGAGGGCAGGGAAGTGACTGTAGCAACACTGGGGAACAGCTCGTGTTTATCATATGTGTGTCCCGGATTGTGTATTCCAAAAAGCGATGCAACAGTTTCTGCAGGCCAGGCGGTGGGAAATACAAGGGTGAACAAGAGCCAGTGACCACTGCCACAGAGCTCCAGGTCCGGAGGAGAACCTGTCAAAGCAGCAGGAGATCCGGACACAGAGAACACACAGAGGGGAACACAGGACTTGGCCTGGAAGGGAAGTTCACCTGGGCCAAGTGGTCGGGAAGATGTGTCGAGGAAGTGGTGCAGGATGAGGGCACTGGGGCGGGGCACTCCAGGCAGGGGGATGAGAGCATGCAAGTGGCACGTTCAGGGCATTGGAGGAAGCTGGGTGCGAGAATTGTTCCTGACTTGCTGAAGAGGCGCGGTCTGCGTGGCCGTTGGCTTGCATTCCGCAGAAAGTGTGTTTTCATAAGAGACTGTCTCCGCTGGACGGAGGGAGGCTGTGGAAGTGGGGGTGGAACAGGGTGAAGTCACGGTGTACAGCAGAGTTGGATTAAGGCAAAGAGTCCGTCCTCTGCCACCTCCCTCCTGGAACTCGGAGGTAATTTGTCCTGTTAGCTGCCTCGATCTCCTCTCGGCCCCTTGAGTGCTGGCATTCTGAATGTTTCGGCCCCTAGGTGGGGGATACAACTGGGGCCACGAAGTCTTCCTCTGTAGCCCCTCCCACAGCTTTGCCTGCTCTTGTGATTCAGTTCTGCTAGTTCTTCTCCATGGCACCCTGTGGCATCCTTCCCATCTCCTCCTCCCTGTCTGGTTCACTGTTCGCCTGTTGCAGAGGGTCCGCAAATGCCTATCGGATCATTTGCACACTAAGAGGCTTCAGAAGCTGTTTGGTTCCCCTTCCTTGCTGTTTTACTTGACGACGCTTCTGTTGAATTTCTTACTGACAGGCTGGGCACTTACATCCCTAATGTCAAGCAAGCCAGGCTTATGAGAACTTGATCTTACAGAATTGATATCAGGTCGCAGAACCCTTTCTGTTCGCCTGGGAGACCTCAGGGGACTGGAACGCATTTTTGCAAGGCTGCCCTTGCTGGGCAGGCGTAGTACTGCTCTGCAGCCTAGCAGTACTTGGGATTCCCATACACAGAAAAATGGAGCAGAGCTGTACAGTTTGAAAGTGGAGTGTTAGGGACCAAAATATCTAAATATCTGAGATACGTTTCTGTGACCTGAAGACCATGGTAAGTCTTCCCTGGCTAGAGAGAAAATGGATCTTGGAATCCATGCAAAATGCTGTAAATCTCTGAAAGTATTCTAAAAAGCATCCATTTTATTATTTATTTTTTAAAAAAGATTTGCAACATTGCATGAGAGAGAGAGAGAGAGAGAGAGAGAGAGAGAAAGGAGGGATCTCTCATCAGCTGTTCGACTGCCCAAGTAGCCACAATAGCCAGGACTGGGCCGTTTGGAAGCCGGGATTCAGAAACTCCATCCAGGTCTCACACATGGGTGGCAAGGGCCCAAGTGCATGGGCTTGGGCCACGTTTTACAGCCTTTCCAGATGCGTTAACAGGACCTGGATGAGAAGCCCAGCCCCTGGGACTCCAGTGAGGGATGCTTAAGCTGCGGCAAGCCCTGGAACCACCCATTTCATTAACACCAACAGTTTTGGACCTGACTACCCATGGCATTTCCCCCAGCATTGTTTTTTCCAAAAACCCTACAGATTTTTTAATAAAGATTTATTTATTAATTTGAAAGGCTAAGTTACACAGAGAGAGGGATAGACACAGAGAGATAACTTCCATCTGCTGGTTCATTTCCCCAAATGGCCACAACGGCAGGCTAAAACCAGGAGCCAGGAGTTTTTCCAGGTCTCCCAGGTGAGTGCAGGGGCCCAAGTACTTGGGCCATTGGATGCTGGTATCATAGGCAGCGGCTTAACCTGCTATACCATAGCGCCAGCCCCTCCAGCATTGTTTATTTTGTTTTTCCAGGGCAAATCCATCTGTAATTTTGTAAGTCAATGAAGAAGTTGGGTTTATTCACATTCCTGAAATATATGCCTAATTAAGATGAAAAATCAGGTACTCCAAAGTCAAAATGACTGAACTCGTCTGAAGTCGTGTCTTTGGTTGTCACTTCTCCATGCTGTCCTGGAGACCCGGTATGGGTAGAGGGGGGCAAGCTTCAAGCAGACAGCCCGTTGGGAACATCCAGGAAGCATCTGACTGTGTCTGGAGATCACTGCTAAAAATACCTCCGTATGTTGAGGCTGGTTACCCACACTGGGGACTTGTCAGACTTCTCCCATGACAGCTCCTCAAATTCTACTCATGGCCCCGGAAGTAAGAACCCCAGGAAGCAGAGAACTTCATGTCCATGCCCCTCAGTGGAAGGGAGGCAGCTCTGAGGAGCGCCTGTCAGTCTCAGGGGAGCAGTGCTTTGTCTAGGTTGCTTACAGCCCCTCCCTGTAGAATGCAAACGTGACCTGATGATGTTGTGTGTGTCGGGAGCTGGAGCGAATCATAGAATGTCGCTGTCATTTTCAGCTCGAAGTCCACCAGCGGTTCGCTACTCAGACATGGTGCTTGGTCAATGCGTTTGCATCCTCCTCACTCCCAAGGGCTGGCTGCTGCATGCCCCCACTTTGCAGATGAAACAACTGCGGCACCCAGAGAAAACCCTGCCACCAACACGGAGTTACTGGTGCAGCTGGGACTGCCACTCATTCTACTTTGATTTCAGCAGATGCACTGTTTTGTTTTTTTTTTTTTAAACATGACTCATAGCTGTCATTTTTATAAAAGTGATATATGCGTATTATAAAAAATTCAAGCTACTGAGGAAGGACACAGAAGAATGGGAAGTAATTCTCCTCACTTCACGTTCTGCAGAAAGCCGTAATTACCATTTAGTGAGTATCACTGTAGACGTCTTTCTACACACATACATAGAAACGAGAATAGAGAGGTCAGGACCAAGGTAGGTGGGCATGATTTTACCAGGTGCCAGCATGTTCTCCATATTATTCTTCATGAGCTAATTAACTTAAATTTTACCTGCAGACAATTAATTGGAGATGAAATTTAAAGACATTGTTAGAGTTTAGATAACAACTTCTTTACTCAGAAATAATTCTCATTCCAAAGTTATCCATTTAAAGCGAAGGGGAAAATTCTGAAATCATTTAGAGATTACAATCTGTTTTTTTAGAAAGTTGTATGGAATCTCAGGTTTTGTTAGTGGTCTTCCACAAAATGAGAGGAAATACGTGTACACATCCCATTGTTGGCCTTTCTTTATGGTTTTACTTTTGCAGCTGGGATTAGGTTCTGTAACCACACTTCTCATAGCTGTTTGCTCCTGGCTTTGTAGGCAAGTGGCTCTGTGCTTCGTCTCAGCCTTCTTTCTTCTGATTCACGGTTAGCAAGTGCATCTCACTGTCCAGAGCTCAGGGGTTCCGAGTTCTGAACTCTTGGCTGCTTGGGGTGTCGTCTGTGACTTTT
Organism: Sylvilagus bachmani; assembly: GCA_015711505.1. Taxonomy (NCBI): domain Eukaryota; kingdom Metazoa; phylum Chordata; class Mammalia; order Lagomorpha; family Leporidae; genus Sylvilagus; species Sylvilagus bachmani. The sequence continues at coordinate 30,104,518 of CM027397.1, read as the reverse complement.
CAGAACACTCTTCTCTGAGTTGTGATTGTAGTGTGTGGAGCACACAAGCCCTCAGTGTGTAACTCTGGGGAGGACTTTCGCCAAACTGCTTTCCTGAGCTGTAATTGAACTACACATATTGAAAGTGTGCAGTGCAATAAATGTTGACTTATGTTTACACCATGAAATCATCACCTCCTCCAAACAGCGGACCCAGCCCCCAGCCCAGGCCTCTCCCGGCTCCTGGGCATCCCTCTCTGCTTCTCTTCCTCGTTGCCCCCTCCCCTGGCAATCACGCGTCCATTTCATGTCCTGCACTAGTGGTCAGTTTGAGTTTGCTAGAGTTCTTATAATTGGAATTGTAGGCAGGTTCTCTGTTTTGTCCGGCTTCTGCCACTCTTTGAGAGCCTTGAGCACTGCTGTATGTATCAGTCATTTGTTCCTTTTTATTGCTGAGCGGTATTCCACTGTATGGAAGTACAGGATTTGTTTATCAGTGTACCTGTTGATGGACATCTACATTGTTTACAGCATTTAGATATTACAAACAAAATTGCTATTAACAGCTGTGTGCAAGTCTTTGAGCATTTGCTTCCATTTCTCTTGGTGAATTTCCTAGAGGAATGGCTGAATTCATGTATGAGTTTTAGAGGAACTGATGAACTATTTTTCAAAGTGGTAGCATTGGCTGGCACTGTGGCATAGCAGGTAAAGCTGCTGTGAGGGACAACAACATCCTCTATGGGCACCAGTTCAAGTCCTGGCTGCTCCACTTCTGATCCTGCTCCCTGCTAATGGCCTGAGAAAAGTAGCAGAAAATCGTTCACGTGCTTGGGCCCCGTGCACCCATGTGGGAGACCCAGAAGTTCCTGGCTCCCGATTTCAGCCTGGCCCAGCGCGGATGTTGCAGCCATCAGGAGAGTGAACCAGCCGATGGACGGTTTGTCTCTCTATCTCTCTCTGAGTAACTCTAACTTTGAAATAAATAAGTCTTTAAAAGTAAAAACAGAGTGGCAGCTTTTTAAACTCCTACCAACAGCATATGAGGGCTCTAGTTCTATGTTCTGTCCAACACATGTGGTCTGGCCAGGCATTTTCTCGAGCATTCTATAAGGAGAGATGGGTCGTTCATGGTTTTAATCTGCATTTCTCTAATGAAGGATGATTTTCATCATATTTCACATGCATCTTTATAGTTTCTTCAAGTGCTTTGCTTATGTTAAAGAGTATGTTGGCTGTTTTCTTAGTTTTTGGAGCCCTTTATATAATCTGGACATAAATTCTTGGTCAGATGTCTTTTCTGCAAGTATTTTCTCCCAGTTGTGTCTTTTGTTTTTATTCCCTTAACAAGTATCTTTCATAGAGGGAGCATTTTAAAAATTTGACCAAGCAGAATTTATCCAATTTTTCTTTTATGGATCATGCTTTCAGTGGCATATCTAAGACATCTTTGTCGAACTCAAAGTCAGAAAGATTTTCTTCCAGAAAAGTTGTAGTTGGGCTCTGCAGTGACGTCTGGCAATCAAGTTAACTTTATATAGAGTGTGAGGTACGGTGTCAAATTTGTTCTCTTTCTGACATGGCCACCCGATTTTTCTCTAAACGTCAATTAAGCCAAGTCGGCCAGTGGTTCAGTTCTTCTGTTCGCTGGTTACTTTCTGGTCTGGTGTCTCTGGCTTTCATCGTGAATGCATCTGTTTTTCCTTGTGTGCCGTCAGTGTGTGCTTCTTGGAGACGGAGCTGTGCTCTGAGTGTGGAGACTCAGTACTGTTGTGTCTGCCTGGGGAACTGGCTGCTTTTGCTTTATGCGATGAACTTCCTTAACTCTGACGATACACTTTCTAGCTCTCTCTTGACCAGTATTAGCTTGGTGTGACTTCTCCATTATTTTGCTTTTATACTCAAAATCTACTTCTCATAGGCAGCAGAGATGCTGTGTGCTATTATAAAATGTACCTTGCTGGGTGCTGGACATTGCTGGTGCTCTTGGCCCCCAGGTATTTTTCCCTCTAATCTTTCTGTGTGGTTTTTTTTTTTATTTGGGGTGGGGATATATATATTTGAAGAATATATATATATATATATGTCACAGAATGTGCTGAACTGTATTGAGCAGAATATTTGAGGGATACTCCCTGTTTTCCCGAATGTACAGTATTTTTTTCCTGTCTGCTTTTAAGAGTTTTTTTGGCTTTCATCAGGACGACTATGTTGCACCTAGGTGTGATTTTAGTTGTACTTCTGACACTTTGGGTTTGTTGAACTCCTTGGATTTTTACATGTATGTTTTCAGGCAATTTTGAAAATTTCAGACTTTACTTCTGCTACTATTTCTTATTCTTTTTTCTTGTGAGCTCCAAATAAAGTGTGCCAGATCATCTGATAACAGCCCGCAGCTCCCTAGCATTGTTTTTTAAAAGTTCCCTTTTTACATTTTGCTTCAATTTAGATCATTTATATTGACTTGTCTTCAAGTTTGAAGCCCCCTTTTCACCACATGACGTCTACCATTAAGCTTATTCAACTGTTTTTCCATTTCAGACTCTGTATTTCTCAGCTCTAGAATGTCCATTTGATTCTTTAGACTTTGAATGACCATTTTGAATTTTCTCTGTATTTTCATCCATGCCGTAGGTATTTTCCACCAAATTCTTTCACATGCTTCATAATCCTTGTTTCAAAGTCTCTGTCCACTACCTGTGTGATGCCTTGACCCATATCTAGTCACCTGTTTGTCACTTAATTTTTCTTTCACATTTCCTGACTTTTTAACATATCTTCTTATTTTTTTACTGTATGCTAGCATATGGATATAAGAACTAGAGACTGAATTTGATAATATCTTACCCAAGAAATGGCTCAAAATTTTGTGGTTTGGGCAGCTAGGGTAAGTCGTTGGTGTCTTCAGTGTGGTAAGGAGTTGAGCTTATTGGGGTTTTAGTTTTGGTTCATGTCTGATCTTAATATGAGGAAGGGAGCCAGGCTTTTCCTTGATGTGCGTATGTTACCGGAGACAAAGGGTCCTCGTCTTTGCACAAGAAAGAATTCAGGCGTGGGACAGAGAGCAGTGGAAGGCCGAATAGCAAGGGTAGGGACATCTGTAAGAACAGAGCGGCGCCTCTCCAGACAGAACCTGAGAGTGTGGAGTTCACATTTCGGCTGGGGTTTTAAGGGGATGGGTCTTGCCTTCCCGCCTTTTCCCTCCCCCTCTCCTTCTCCGGAACAAACGAAATTCCTTTCTGAGTTTTTCCCCCTGAAGTTATCAGACAGGGGGAGCCAGGCTGGCATCGCCCGCCTTAGAGGAAGGATGTCTATCAGGCCGGGTAGAAGGGGCAGGACTCCCTGGAAGGTCATCAGGGGCTGGGCTTCTGGAGCTCCCACAGTGGGTGCTGGTCTTCAGGCCTTTCTCACACACACATAGGCTCAATTCTGACTTCCTACCTAACATATATTGATGATTAAAGAATACAAGACTGTAAGACCTGCTCCTGTTCTTTCATTAGAGAGAGTGAGGGAGTGAGAGCGCTCTCTTAGCTGTTGAGGCTGAGCTGGGAGCTGGGAACCTGGTGCAGGTCTCCCACGTGGGTGGCAGGAACCCGGTGCCTTGAGCCATCACTTCTGCCACCCAGGGTGTGCTTAGCAGGAAGCTGGGGTCAGGAGCCCCCCAAGCCAGGAGTCAGACGCAGGTGTGGGACATGGGCATCTCACAGCCAGGCTAAATGCCTGCTCTGAGTTCTTTTTCCAGCCATGTTCCCACCTTCCTGCCCCACCCCATTCAGGGAAAAGATCTGATGATGGGGGGTGTGGGGGTGGGGGCTCGCTCTGGAGCACAGTGGCAGGAGACTGCAGCTCCAGACCTGGCCCTGAAGAGCACTCAGAGTCCCGGCAGCCTCTGCTTTGTCCGCTCAAGGCTCCTGTGCATCGCTGACTGCATTTTCCACCCGCAATGTTGTATGTATGTATGTATGTTTGTTTCAACATGGATTTCATTGCTGTGACATTTGACCTCCACCCCTTACTCTGAATTCTTCCTGATCCATTCTTTTCTTTCATCTTAGGCTGCTACATAAATGTTTCTTTGGACTTTTGTTCTCTTGTTTTTGATTTGAAGGGCTCCCTTGCACCCCTCATTTCTTTGTGGGTACAGAGAATGTATCTGCTTCCTGTGTTGATTGCTCTTGCAATGAGTGTTTTTATATAACATATATATAAAATATATGTAATGAGTGTTTATATATAAAATATATATATATATATATATATATATATATATATATATAAAATATACCTTTTCATCATGTTTCCTGCCTCCCTTCCTCACTTTTTAGGGTACAGGTCTCATGCTCATTATTTTCTTAGGCATCCACCCTGTCCATTTACAGAGGAGCTGGGCCAGTCTGCAGCTTTGGTTAGTTTTGTTGCAAAACACATGCAAAAATCTACTTTATTATTTTGCATTGTGGACACACACCCCATCCCGTTTTGTGCTCACAGGACTTACAACAAAGTTGTTTCATTCCCAACCTCTTTGTGCGGTCACCTCGTGATGTTTCTCCCTCCTGCCATCACGCCTTTCACCCCCAGTCTGGCCGTGGCCCTGGCCAGGTCTTGGGGAGTTAGGATGACGTCAGTGAGGTTTCGTAGTCAACATTCTATCTTTCCGACCACCAGACTGGATCACCACAGGACCCCTCTTACAGCCTGATTGTGCTCCTGGATTTTGCCCCAAGGAGATTATTTATTTTTGGATAAGCCTTTCACACCCAAGGCGTTTATTTTCAAGGAAATTTGTTTGCTGCTTGATGTCTGAGGAGGTATTTGTTGAGATTCAGTTTCACCAAAACTGCTGATAATGATGACAATAGCAGCTGCTCACCGCCAGGTGCACTGCCCGCTTTATCTCTCATCCTCTCAGCAGTCCTGCGTAGTAAATATTACCTCTGTTTCCCAGGTACATTTTATGTGTAGCTTCGGGAGTCCCAGGATGGTTTATAGAAGTCTTAATAAGAAGTCACAAAATAACACATAGTAACGAAAGATAAGGCAGAGAGGATTTTTTTTTTTTTTTTTTTTTTACGAAGCAGTGCAGAGACAGAGTGTCAGAGTTTAAGAACTCTGGCTGCCTGAAGAGGAGTGTTCAGTAGCAGGTTGTGATTTGCATCTGGATCCCTTGGTGGCCAGAGAGCTGGCCTTTGTGGGGGAAACCTCACAAGAGACAGGCAGGGCGAAGGTGGGCTCTGAGCCGTGAGCGCTGGGCTGCGTTCTGATGTCACTGCAGGGACATGGGCCACAACCGGCGTCAGGAGAGCTGTGTCTGAAAATTGTCAAAGATTTGCTGGGCTGGGGCTCAGGACCCGCGAGCGCCATGGCTCATGGGAACGAACAGCACCAACGCCCTTCCCAATGCTTCTTCCCTGTGCACCTGCTGTGGGCAAGGCAGGCACTGGTAGGCTGCAAGGGGGTCCAGATGGGAGCAGCCAGCCCGGTCTCTGGCCTCAGGGGCTGCCTTGTCTAGGAGGTAAGGCAGGTCTTAGAAAGATAAATTTACACTTGACAGATTCTGAAGGCTCAGGGAGGATTCACGATGGAGACCCATACGGGGCCAGTGCGGGTGGAAGGGGGAGCAGAGGAGGGAGACGAGACCCACACGGGGCCAGCACAGGGTGGAAGGGAGGACAGAAGGAGAGGAGACCTTCCGCTAACATCTGCTGCTCCTGTTTCCCCATTAGCCTGCTGTGGACAACAGAGCCCTGCTTCTCTGGAGGAACCACTCCGTGTGCACCTAGGGAGCCAGCTCCCTGGGGTCAGTTGTGGGCAAGTATGTCCCTGACCAGCCGAGCACAATTCTCTAATCTGCTGGCCACGGGAAGTTCAGGGGACCGCATGGTCTGAGCAAACCCAGAGTCCTTTCTGGGTGCAGGGTTGGAGCTGTCTAAGTGGTTCTATGCATGACCCTGTGAGTTCAAGGTGTCTGCAACCAGACCCACTCGGAGAGACCAAGACCTGATGGCCCCTTTCAACCCCAGACCCAGTCCTGTCTGAAGCTGAGCTTCTAGTGATATGCTTTGAGTTTCCTGCTTTTGGAACACAACCTCCATCTGAGTTGGATTTCTGTAACTTGTCCCTGAGAGGAGTCCAATACAGACCTAAAAAGCAGAGGCAATTAGAAACATAGTAAGAGGAAGAGTACTGCAGACAGAGAGAATGGCACACGGGAGGGGCTGAGGTGAGAGAAAGCTGGATGCCGCTGGATTGAAGGAGGTCGGCGTGGCTGGAGCGAGGGGATGAGGTGGACAGTTGCTGGGCTTGTGTACTGCACCATGTCATCTAGATGAAGGTACAGGGAGCTGGTAGATGTACTAGGTTGAATAGGGCCCCCTGAGTCCCCAATTCCAATCCATTCAGAACAGAGTGGGATTGTATTTTTTTTTTTTTTTTTGGTAGGCAGAGTTAGACAGTGAGAGAGAGAGACAGAGAGAAAGACCCTCCTTTTGCCGTTGGTTCACCCTCCAATGGCTGCCGTGGCTGGCTCACCACGCTGATCCGAAGGCAGGAGCCAGGTGCTTCTCCTGGTCTCCAATGGGGTGCAGGGCCCAGGCACTTGAGCCATCCTCCACTGCCTTCCTGGGCCACAGCAGAGAGCTGGACTGGAAGAGGAGCAACCGGGACAGAATCCGGTGCCCCAACCCAGGGTGCAGGCACCGCAGGTGGAGGATTAGCCAAGTGAGTCGCAGCACTGGTCAAGGGATCGTATTTGGAATTCGAGTCTCTGCAGACTGGTGTTAGTTAAGATGAGGATCCCGACATCGGGAAAAGGCCATGTGACAGTGGTCGGGGACCGGAGGGCTCCCCGCAATTCATGCAACACCAAGGACGGCCAGCCGGCCCCAGAGCTGGCAAGAGGCACACAGAGGTTTGTCCCTGGTGCCGTGAGAGGCAGCCAGGCTTGATCTCGCCCCTACAGCTGTGAGAGCACAGTGGTTGGTTGATGCCAGCCTGTTGTATGGCAGCCCTAGGAAATGAACAAGGTGGGTACAAGTTTCCTGTCCCCTGATGGGACAGCCCTGAGCACCTCCTGGAGCCACTGGGTTGGCCTCCAGCTGTTCATTAGCAAGCCCTGTGGGGCTCTGCTCCACCTCCTCTACCCTGTCCCTCACCCCCACTTTGCTTCCCGGGACCCCCTTTCAAAGAAGCTGGTGGGGTTCACATCTTTGTCTCAGGGTTTGCTTCTGAGAAACCAAACTAAGAGTGATGGCGTTCAGACAGCAGCGGGGTGCTGGGGAGGAGCTGGGGAGGCAGTCGGTCCGCGAGCTTGGCAGGAACCCCACCGGGAAGGGGCAGGAACCGTGGGCCAAAAGGCCTCGCAGCCAGCTGGGCGGTTTGTTTGCCTTCGTCCTGTCTGGGGAAGCCACAGGAAGCTGAGCAGGGCCCATGCCAGCTGTTAGGAGAATGACTTGAGGGCAGCGGGAGAGCTGCGGGGAGACCCCCACTGCAGTGGTCTTCCCTTCTGTAATTCCTGACCCGAGGCCAACGGCTCCACTGGGGACGAAGGGAGAGGCCATGTTCTCCGCAGCTTGCTGGGTGATTCTCGTTAGCTCTCTGGCTGACAGCGAGCAGCTGCCAAGTTCATCTCACAACACAAGATGATCCCCACCCACCCCGCCCCCATCTCTAGTGGAGCTCAGGGTGGGTGGGAGCCGGGGAGCAGGCGCGGTACCCGAGCGTTTAGGCTGTGCCTCTGCCGGATGCTGCGTGATGCTCCCGCCTCCTCCCTTGATCAGTGCTTGTGAGAACCAGGATGGTGCCCCACGGCTCGGTAGATGTGAGACGAGCAGGAATCCAACCCTGGGAACCCACAGCCCGCCAGCCCGTCTTCTACTCCCCACCTGTCCATTTCACCCTTAAGCTGTTTCCTCCCTGTTTACCCAGTCAGCTGGATTCTGAGATTTCTCCTGGCCAGGAGATCTCAACCATGGGTGAAGGCGCCCACTGTGTGCCGGACACCTAAGACACTCAGTGTTGCATGAACGGTTACTGAGTTTTTATGGGTGGAATCAATGCATAAGCAAAATACAGCGAAAGCATTTTCAGTAATGGCAAAGTAGTTCTTACCTAGCAGGAGTCCAGGAGCATTTTCTGAGCTCCTGCCTTGTCCTGAGTACCATCCTGGGGTCCAGTATGCAGCTGAGGACAAAGCAGACAAGGGATGGGGAGGAATTTGTTTCCTGGGAGTTTACTTCGAGCACCTCCCACATCCTGTTTGTCACCATGGCCCATGGTGCACCACAGGGGGTGACTTTTCCCCTACAGGGCTTTGGCACTGTCTGGGTGTATGTTTGGTTGTCTCAGCAGGAAAGGGTGCAGGGAACAAGAGCTTAGGGCATCCTGTGGGGTGCAACGCGGGATGCTGCTAAACACCTCCCTGTGCACAGGACAGGCCCTGTAACGAGCAGCCATCTGGCTCCTAACGGCCCTAGTGTTGAGGCTGGGAAGCCCTGGTGTAGCCCCCTTACCTGCCTGCGTCCGTGAGACATGGAAAAGGCTGTGCAATCGGGGCTTGGAGAAAGGAAGCCATTCAGTGGTGATGACCAGGATGTCAGGGCTTCCAAGATGGGCGCCTATGAGCAGTCTGTCCAGGGGAGACAGGACTGGCCTCATGGGCATGGGACTGGCTCACTTGGGCAGGTCTGCATGTTCCGAAGACCTCGGGCTTGATTGGATTCTGTTCTAGCACCCTCTGGACATTCTCAGTTGGTTTTAGGACAGGGGTCTCGCAGTTCACTCTGCATTGGATCCTATATATTTTGTAGCTGGCCCTGGGGTGGGGTGTGAAGCAGGCAGTGGGCAGTGGGGCCTCTGAAAAGGGGATTAGGAAGGGAGATGGAGGAGAAGTTTCTGGAAGAGTGGGAGGATGGGCAACCCTCTCTTAGGTCTCAGGTCTGGGTTTCTCCTCTGCAGGGAGATCTTCTCTCGCTGTGCTGGACTCTCTTCCTTAGGCGTCCCTGCCCCTTGCTGGTGCCTCATTATACTGTGTATTGCAGAGAGTTTCATATGCATGCCACAGCGGAGCAGACGGTACACTAAAAACCCAAGGGCAAGAATCGCCAGGGTGTAGCATACCCCCTCCAAGGCTCTCCCTCCCCACATCATGGTGATAAGCAGAGTTGCACTGGGTGAAGTTTTGAAGCTTCCAGGATATGTCTCTAAACGCTAAGGACAATTTAGGAGCACATGATCATAATACCATGATCACATCTGAGAAGTGAATAATTCGTTAATACCATCCAGTGTCCTGTCAGGGTTTTTAAAGATCTATCTATTTATTTGAAAGACAGAGTTACAGAGAGGCAGAGGCAGAGGCAGAGAGAGAGAGAGAGAGAGAGATCGTCTTCCATCTGCTGGTTCATTCCCCAAATGGCCACGATGGCCAGAGCCAAAGCCAGAAACCAGGAGCTTCTTCCATGTCTCCCACGCGGGTGCAGGGGCCCAAGGACTTGGGCCATCTTCTGCTGCTTTCCCAGGCCATGGCAGAGAGCTGGATCAGAAGTGATACAGTCAAGACTCGAACCAGTGCCTTTATGGGATGCTGGCACTGCAGGCGGCAGCTTTACCTGCTACACCACAGTGCCGGGCCCCCAACAGCTCCTCTTTTGAAATGATGGGCAGAATTTCTCAGGATGCAATGCCAGGATTGCAGACTCCAGAATGCATCCTGCCACAGAGCTCTGGAGTCTCAAAAGCCACTGGTTTCATTGGTGGAATCTTAGGGAGTGAGAGCAGCCTCATAGTGATCCTCTTGCCCAGGAGCTCAAAGAAATGTTTTGGCCTAAAGGAGAGAGAGAGAAGGATTGAGATGATAGGTAGGTAGGTGGTAGACAGAAGGTGGACTTTACATCTCTGAATCCAATCATTTCCCATCATTAGCCACCAAGTCCCATGGAGAAGGGGCTGCCAGTTTTCCAGGAGGGAGCAGATGCCCCGTGACAGTGCCCCTCCTCAGGGGCTGACCCAGGAAGACACAGCGGGGAAGGGGCTTTTGAGCCCTCTTGAGTCTCTGTGATAAACACCAGAGCTTAGCTTGGCCTGGAAAGTGCTCTTGGAAAAGCAGAGTCATAGGCGTCGTTCTTAGCTTGAACGTGACTTCCCCATGTCTCTCTGCCACATCGGTGGTGTGCCGGGACCAGTATCTCTTCCCAAGTCTGTTTTGGTGATGGGCAGCTTGAAGTGGCCGTGGTAGGAATATTTGCCAATGAAGACAAGCCAAAGACACAAGTCACGTCCCTCCCTCCGGCCACACCACGAAGCTCCCTGAGGACAGACCCTGTGTCCAGGGGTCTGCTCTGTGCTGCCTGTCCCTGGCTCAGGGCCAGGCGCACGAGTGGCTCTGGGAGAACACTGCCATGGTGATGGATGGACGGGTGTGGTTTGGTGCTCTCCTCCTTGGCATGAATCGTTTGCACTCAAGTTTGACGAATTCCCTACCTGTGGTGGACCCTGGGGATTCAGGACGGAAAGACCATAGTTTTCTGTCCTGCAGTGCTGCATGGGCTCGGACTGGGTTTTGGAAGAGACTCGGGACGAATAATGGGCACAATATGGTAAGCGGCAAGGGGCGGGGCTTGCAGAACGCTGGTGAGGAACCACTGGTGGAGACTTGGCTGTTTGTCTGCAGAGAGTCAAGAGCCCCCTCTGGAGTCAGTGCTCTGCTGGAAGCTCCATGGTGCCAGGTGGCTGGGACACGCACTGGGCTCTGTGTCACACTCCCTGTCCCGCTCCTCCTGGGCTCTGGGGCTCCGGGTATTTCACCTCGCTAGTCCCAGTTTGCTCTCGTGCAAAGAAGGAAATAATTATCCTGTGGAGGTGCCGTTGTGCAGGATAAATTAACACGTGTGGGCTGAGTGGACACTCATAAAATGCACATCGCATCCACCCAAAATGCCATCGGAGAACGTTGGAAGAAGCACTTTTTTTCTCAAATGCCGTGCTCTTGTGCACTATTCCCGTGTGGTTTATATGCTTGCTCCTCTTGTCTTCCTCGTTCTCATAATCGTACTGTTTGGTAACATTTTGTGAGCACTCACTTGGTGCCAGGCCTACCCCAGTGCTTTCTATATGACTTACCTAATCCATGCCACGGTCAGAAAAGATGGTACTACTATTATTTAATTTATTTGTTTGAGAGGCACAGTTACAGACAGAGAGGTCTTCTTATCTGCTGGTTCATTCCCCAAATGGCCACAATGGCTGGAGCTGGGCCAGTCTGAAGCCAGGAGCCAGGAGCTTCTTCCAGGTCTCCCATGCTGGGGCAGGGCCCCAAGGACTTGGGCCATCTTCTGATACTTTCCCAGGCCATAGCAGAGAGCTGGATTGGAAGAGGAGCAGCTGGGACTGGAACCGGTGCCCAAAGGGGATGCTGGCACTGGGGGTAGAGGCTTAGCACCACAGTGCTGGCCCCCAAAGGTGATACTATTATTATTATTATTATTATTGACAGGCAGAGTGGACAGAGAGAGAGAGAGACAGAGAGAAAGGTCTTCCTTTTGCCGTTGGTTCACCCTCCAATGGCCGCTGCGGCCAGCATGCTGTGGCCGGCACACAGCGCTGATCCAAAGCCAGGAGCCAGGTGCTTCTCCTGGTCTCCCATGGGGTGCAGGGCCCAAGCACTTGGGCCATCCTCCACTGCACTCCCGGGCCACAGCAGAGAGCTGGCCTGGAAGAGGGGCATCCGGGACAGAATCCGGCGCCCCAACCGGGACTAGAACCCGGTGTGCCAGCGCCACAACGTGGAGGATTAGCCTAGTGAGCCGCGGCACCAGCCAAGGTGATGCTATTATCTCTAGTTAAAAACAACAACAACAGAAGACGGAGGGCATCCTGCCACATGGAGGTGTCTGAGCACACATGGAGGATCACAGTGATGATGTTCTGGCCTTGTCTTCGTCTTGTCTAAGCAGCCTGTGGCTCTCGGGAAGCTGCAGCTTCCGTGTGGGGAATTTCAGCACTGGGACACACACAGCATTGCTACCGGGAAAAGTGCAGGGGGAACCAACAGGGGGCTTTGAGAGCACAGAGCAGGGAGGCCTGGCCCAAGCTAAGCCGCGGGGGAAGGCGTCTAGGAGGAGGTGGCTCCTGGCCAAGATGGGGCATGGAGGGTGATGCATGGCGCAAAAGACAAGATGCTACTCACAGATACGTGAAGGGACGACCTCTGCTCCTCTCCTCACAGTACTTCCGGCAGCAGATGAGTGGGCAGGAGTTCCCCCAGCACCGCCCACTTCTCCACGCTCTGGACATCCAACGAGTGTCCTGCCAGGGTCAGCACAGAGTCTTGGGTCAGGGTTCCAGGCTTGGATGCTGCTCCTGGGTCTCGGGGCTGGGCCTGGGCCCAGGATGCCTCTTCTCACACCCTCAGCCTATCCCTTGCGGCTTCTCCCCTCCCCGACTTCTCCCACCGCCTTCACAGCAAACGGGCTGTTGGAGTGAAAAAGACGGCCTCATTGCTGAAGCCTGGGACCCGCCGGCCAGACTGAGGCCCCTTAGTGTGGGCTGGGGTGGGTTGGAGGCTGTAGGGGGACAGTGAAACCAGGCAGCCTCAGGGATGCGGAGGAAGGCAGGCGGGCCACTCCGCGTTTTCTCCTGGGTACCAGTGGGAGCTGAGCAGAGATGCTGATCGATTCTTTCCCTAATGAGGGAGGCTCAGGAAGGAGCAATTGGCTTTTGTTTCTCCCAGGAGGTTAGAACTGGCCCTAGTCTGTCTCTGGGCCAGGCAGGCTTTGCTTCCGGTAAAGGCAGGAGTGTGCTGAGTGCCGATCTCACCACATGCAGGGGCCGCAGGTTCCATCCTGTGTGCAGAGAGGGAGGCCCTGTATTCCTGGGGTCACTGCAGCCCCACTCCCCCTCAGCCTCCCTGAGTGGCAGCCAGAGCTCCTTTTAGCACAACCCCTGGATAAAGGCCATACTTGCCCCAAACTCTCAGAACTTCCCACCTGCCCTCCCCCACCACTTTGCTGTCTTCCCGAGGCACCTGCCATACCCGACGGCTTACAGATGACAAGCGTGCAGTCATTTGTCACACATAAAGAATATGCATTTGGTCTCTGCCCTGGTCCTTGGCACAAGACTTCTGAACCCTTTTAACTTCCTGAGTGACAGGGGTGATAGGAACATCTTCTGCTATCATGCTTGATCTTATTTCCTGCCAGCTCCTAACCTGACACTTTGTAAGGGTTGGAACAGCCAGAGGGGTGAGTGCTTCTGTGCGGGTGTTCTTGGGATGAGAGGGAGTCGGAGGACAATGCCTAGCTGTGTGGTTAGACACTTCTAGGGTTAGAGCACAGGGACTCCCCAGTCTCAGCTGAGAGAAGAAAGTTCTGCCGTTCCCCAGGTCTTCCCACATCAGCACAGCCTCTGTCCACGACGCCGAGCAGAGGGAGGCCCTCAGCCCACACTGCCCAGAGCCAATACTTCTCCTCCACCTGGAGCAGACTGGCCACAGCCTCCCCTCCTGTCCTGGAGAAGGCCAGCGCCACGTGGTGGGGACCCTCAGGCATGCTGTGCAGAGGACCATTGCACAGGTGTGGGACTGCGGTCTTTGATCAGCAGCCAGTAGGGACCCAAGTCCTGAATCCATCGTGGAGGCAGATCCTTTCCTGGTGAGCCTCTGATGCTCATAGTCATAGATGAAGATGTGAGAGACACGCGGCAGAAGCGTCTGCTGAGCTGCTCCCGGGTTCCTGACTCACAGACACTATGTGATAATAAATGTCTGATGTTTCAAACTGCTAAATTTCAAGGGTAATTTGTTCTGTAGCAATCGCTAACTAACATACGCACTCAATAATTTGTTGACTTCTTATTGGCTACACTGTGTCACATGGTCAACCCATTCTCAAAGGAGGCTGGGAAATGTAGTTTTAAGCCAGGAAAATGGTCAATCTGAACAGAGCTAGGCACTATGAGGGAGAAGGGGAGGATGTACATGGCTTTAAGCAGTTTTGGTCCTTCTTTATTTTGTATAGCGCAGAGTCTTAAGGGATTGAAAATCATTTGTGGATGACAACTCCCTTATCCTTTTTTTTTTTCTCACTAGTTTGGGATAGGGAGGCAGTAATTCCACTCCTGTTTCATGAGGGTTTTCTTGCTCCTGTTGCAGTATTTCAAAGAAAGTTTTGAGACAAGGAAATTGGAAGTCCTACCTGTGGCCATCTCCCTCTCTAAATAAGTCAGTCACAAAGATATCTGCATCATCAATCAACAATTTAATTTTCTAAAGAGGGTGTTAATTTAAGAACCTTCCCACCGGTCAATTGCATGGCTATGCCAGGATTTGGAAGGATTTACAGTCCCTTAATTTTTCTCACTGGCACATTCTCCTCCATTCCCTCTCAAGAGGAGAGGACCAAAATGCCATTATCATATTTCACGTTGAGTACTTGAATATCTGCCACCAGGGACATTTTACTTTTCCCCTAATTAAGTGGAGAGTGCAGGCCCAGTTTTAATGTTTTTATAAAACACATTCATCACACCAAAAACCTTTTTGTGCTATTTCCCAATGGGAATGAACCCAACATTCATTGAGGACCTACTGTGCGTTCCAGGTACTTTACACATATTCAGTGTATTCTCTACTTAGTTCAACAGTCTGATGATAGAGGATATTATTAGTATATTTGTTTTATAGATGAGATTCATACAAATGATTTGTGTTGGGTAGAGTTAACATTTGAATTCAGAACCCTGTTTTCAAAGTCTTTCTATGCTGATAAATTCTCACTTCCCCTAAACTCTCCCACCCCCATTTTACAAAGAATAAGTGAACTGCTGATGCCCAGTATTTCACTGTTCTCGATGAGTTGGTACCTTGACCTAGTTAAAAGTTAACTCCAGAACTTTGCGGCACTTACACAATGCCTGATTGTGTTTTAATATTTGATGTGCTTAGAAACGTAGGAAGAATTAGTGCTAATTCTGAGCTGAGGGTCACATCCTGGCATGCCTCCCCGTATGCGAACTCCAGGCTTCCAGACATTCTGAACTTGCCCTTCTAATTATTGTCACGCGGATGTGAATGACGCTGCTATTCAAGGAGCCTGCCAGGACATCATTTTTAAAAAAAGATTTAGCAGGAAATGGATCTGACTTTTCTGAAGACATTGGCCGAATGACTAATTGGTGGTATTCTACTGCTTCTTGAGAAACCGACCTCTTGCCCACATGTAATTTGGGTGACAAGGTCATTTTTAGTTGAGATTTGGTTTTCTAGTTTTTTAAACTAAACTTTTTTTTGAGATCAATCTAGAGTCACATTCAGTTGTTGGAACAAAGAGAGACATGTATCCATCATTCAGTTTCCTGTAACGGGAACCCCTTGAAAAAGTAAGGGTAATAAAACCAGCAGAATTGGACACTGAGACGGCTTAGATGTAGAACTCACAAGGGCTCCTCCTGTTGTCCTTCAATACCCAGCATGCCCGGTTGTGGTAGTCTGACTGCAGGAACAAGGTCAATCCAAGGCAGCTAAGGCAAGAAAAATCAGTAAGGAGAATTTCTTGCAAGGTGCACTTACTACCTCCCGGAGTCTGTTTGCCACATCACAGTCCTTTCCTTCTCTTTCTCAGCCAGTCAGGTGACTCTGGCGAGGCTTTCAATCATAGACCTTGCTGTCACCCGGCAGAGATTAGTCGGGGCATGCAAGGCAAGCCCTGTCTCCCTGCTGATGCTGAGTAGGGAATTCTGGTTGAAAGATTGTCCTTGGGACTTTCTGATACGGAGCGGGAGGTGGGACCTGCCTCCGAGGCCCTGGAGCTGGAACAATGGATGTCGGTTTCTTGCTGTCTATGGGTCTTTCTTTTCCCTTTTTTTTTTTTTTTTTTAATTATTGTGTCTGCAGCTTACAACATGATGTTGTAGGATACATGTAGGCAATAAATGGTCACCACAGTGGAGCAGATTGATCTATCTAGCACCCGACACAGTTCCTTTTCTTGTGACAAGAGCAGCTGAAATCTACTTAACAAAAATCCCTATACAGCAGAATTTTATTTACTTTAGTCCTTACATTGCGGTACACTGGAGTCCTAAACGTACTCAGACTACATGTCTCCAGGAGGATTCGAAAAGTACGTCTGAGCATCACCCCCAGAGATTCGAGTTTAATTGATTTCTGGACTTGGATTTTTATGAAGGTGCCTAAGATGATGTCATTGTACGGGCAGGGTTGAGAGTCACTGGTGCAGTGCAACTTGCTTAGAGGAGACCTGCTGCTAATTGTGGAGCTAACCCAGACCACCCCGCGAGGCCAGGATGACCCCTTTCTCTTTTATTATTATAGTTTGCTGCTTTAGTGTTGCAGCATTAGCAAATTGAAGATAATCCCTATCACAGAAAGCCAACTGACATCTCCATTGACTTTAAAATGATTCATTTATTTATTTGAAAAGCAGAGTTAGAGAAAGAAAGAGGGAAAGGGAGAGGGAGAGGGAGCGGGGAAGGGAGAGGGAGAGGGAGAGATATTCTATACACTGGTTCATTCACTGGTTCCCCAAATGGCCACAACAAGCCAGGAGCCAGGAACTTCTTCCAGATCTCCCACGTGGGTGCAGGGACCCAAGCACTTGGGCCACCTTCTGCTGCTCTCCCAGGCACGTCAGCAGGGAACTGACAGGAACTGGTGCAGTGGAAGTGAAGCAGCTGGGATTTGAACTGGTGCCACTTAAGCTGCTATGCTGCTAAGCCACAATGCTGGCCCCTCCCTTGTCTTGGGCAAACTGTGAAGATGGCTTTTTACATGCAACACATTTCTTCACTGTTGTTTTAGTTGACTTGAGGGATTGTTGTCATGCTGGTGTTCTGTTGACCTAAGGATGTTGGAGCCAAAGTTTTGAGTCTGTGTCCCTCTGAAACTTTCCAGGGCTCGTGTACCCCAAGTCTGAGTTTCAGGAGCTCATAAGAAGGAAAAAAGACCAGTGAGACT
The DNA here is from genome assembly GCA_015711505.1 of Sylvilagus bachmani. NCBI lineage: Eukaryota > Metazoa > Chordata > Mammalia > Lagomorpha > Leporidae > Sylvilagus > Sylvilagus bachmani. The sequence goes on along the minus strand of CM027397.1, from coordinate 30,087,564 downwards.
GTCAGGAACAAATGCCTCTGCAGTGGAAGCCAAGGCAGAGCCTCTTTGGTTCGTTTAGATAATGTCCCTGGTGGCCATCACGGGGCATTGCTGCTCACAGTGATGGAAGGGGCACTTAACCAGAAAGAGACTATGGTTGGAGATTCTCAGAAATTTGCATAGACCATGTTCAGATTCTGCTCCCTGAGTTAGCCACAGCTCATACACGGCTTGTTTATGATGTTAATGTAGTTAAAGCCTTCTGTATAATAATACCTACTTAGAATTGTATGGATTGAATAGAATAATGCAGAGAGAGCACCTGATGTCCTGACTCTCCTGCTGTTTCTACAAACTGTATGGACAGATTTCTTGGCTTCTCCAGCTTCAGTTTCCTCATCTGTAAAATGGGTACAGGGAAGGGTCACTGTGAACATGACCTGACCTGGAATTCGTGGTGCCTTTAACCAGCTCCAGGGCTTCCTTTGCAGTGTGCTCCATCACCTCCTCACTCCCTGACCTTCTTTAAACAGTTACTTTGCTAAAGGATGACCTGTAGTAGCACTGAGTGTAAATAAGATATAAATGCCAAAGTTCCCCTTTTCTTAAAACGTCAATAACCATAGGCACTGCACTGGGTTGGCCAATGTGTTAGTTACTTGTGGATGCAAAACAAACTGCCCCCAAGGCTGGAAACAGCAAGGCTGTGTCATCTCGCTGACTCTGGGGGAGAGATCTGGGAACGTCTTACCTGAGTAGCTCTGGCTCAAGATATCAGTGAGGGCAGCCATCATGCAGAGGCCCACCCCAGGCCCGGGGGCCACCTCCAGCATGGTGCACGTGCTGCACGCTAGTCCTGGGCGGAGACCTCACCTCCCTGCCACGTGCGCCTGGCCACAGCACTGCTTGAGCGTCCTCACAGCACGGAGGCTGGGCTCCTTCAGAGTGAGGGATCCAAGAGAGAGCAAGGCGGTGGGGGTGGGGGTGGGGGTGGGGGGACTTAATGGCTTTCATGACCCAGCCACAGAAGTCACGTACCATCATTTCTACAGTGTCCTATTGGTTTCACAGCTATTCGATAGGGGAGTGGCCCACAGAATGACATACATATGAGGAAGAAAGATTCACGAGGGGCCGCCCTGGAGGATGGCTAACGTGACTACACAGAGAAATGTCCATGGTCTCAGCTCAGCGAGGCACTCGGCAAACCCTCCATCCCTTCCTTCACCCCCTATCTTTACCTTGAGTTTCCGCAAAACGAGGAGAGGGGCCCTCCCACATGACCGCTCCCCTCTGAGGCTCGCAAGTACAGAGGTTGCTAAATCCAGAAATGCGCTCTGTTGCTTATATGGACTCGGTTTTTTTTTCCTACGGCTTCTGCCTTCCTAGCTCACAGGATCCATTTACTGATTTACCTCTCTTTTGGCACTGACTGCAAGGAAATCCCCTTCTTCCCCCACGAGAGCCTCTAGCTGCAGGAGGGGCTTAATTCGGAAAACTTGAGAAAAGTAGCAACACAAAGACAAATGTCATTCAGGAGCCCTGGTGGGCCCCAGGCTGATTAGAAAAGTGTTGTAAAATAATCGCAGAGCTCAAGGAGGCTGGCAGCAGCAGCCAGCCTGGTGATAAGGACTTGCTGCAATCAGCCCGCACAAAGAACATTTCACGCAATGCCCCAAGCCCATGTGAAGAACAAGGCCTCCAGCTTCCCAAGCCACTTGAGCCCCAGCACAGGGGAGGAGGCGCATCACGTTCAGATTTCACAATAAAGGGTAATTTGGGGTTGATTGTAATGATGGAACAAGAGGGAGAAAAAAGAAGGGAAAATTAAACATTGGAGAAAAGGAACTCGGGACAAGAACAACTTCTATTCATTCATTCAGTTAAATACTCACCCGGCATCCGCCTTGGACATCCTGCTGGCTACATGTGATGCACAGCAAATTCAGTAAGACTGATCCCTGCTCCCAGCAAGTGCGTCGTTGACACTGAGAACAAGGTGTTAGCCAGAGCACGGGACGTGACGTGTGGGAGAACCTTCTAGTCTGCTGGTCTACAGATTAGAGTCGAGTTGCTGAGGGAGGAGGTGGTACCTGGATGGAATTCCTGTTGGTATATATATATATATATATATATAGAGAGAGAGAGAGAGAGAGAGAGAGAGAGAGAGGTAGACTGTGGGAAGCAAAGCGTTTTCAGAGAGAAGTTCTCTGCCCCACAGGAGCTGTTTATTGGCTCTTACCCCGTCTTAAAAGTCCTTAATCCTTCACTGAGGCATTTTTAAAAAGAGATTTTATTTATTTGTTGGAAAGGAAGAGTTATGGAGGTGGAGGGAGAGATGCTAGGTGATCTTCTGCCCCCTGGTTCATTCCCCCAGAGGGCTGCAGTGGCTGGGGCCGGGTCTCCCATGTGGGTGCAAGGGCCCAAGCACTTGCACCATCTTCTGCTACCTTCCAGGCCTAATAGCAGGCAGCTGGATAGGAAGCGGAGCAGCCAGGACTCCAACAGGCACCGGTATGGGATGCTAGTGTTTGCAGGCAGCAGCTTATCCTGCTGCGCTACAATGTCAGCCCCCGCTGAGATTTTTTGTGCTGCTGTTAACACAGTTCTCAAACAGCCAGACATCTTAGCGCTGCTTCTCACGGGCAAACTGATAAAATTAGAAGGGGCCGCTTCTGAGACAGTACTAAGAGAGGAACTGGGAAGGAGGGACCATGCGAGTTCCCCAGAAGACACCTGCCATTCCAATAGATTCACCTGCCTCCTGTGAACAAGTTTATGGCCTCAGTTTCCACCCCAGCAGCTGCTTTATCTGAGTGTCTGAGGAGTTGCTTATTTCTCCTTCTGAACAAGGAGGGTCATTTTGCCACCAAAAGAGTAGATCATGCAGCCAAAATATGGGGCCCCCAGAAAGCAAGAGCCCGGGCTCTATCTAAGCTGCTAACATAGACTGGGAGTCCAAACCGAGACCACACATGACTCTGAGGACCAGGACGAGGAAAGCGAGACTTGTCTCATCTGCTCCTGTGGGTCCCAAGCGCACGTTCAGAGTCACATGATCTCAGCTCAAGTCACAGCTCAGGCAGCTCCAGTCTCTGAGCCGAGCTTCCTCACATGTAGCAGAGTTACCAGGATAAAGCAGACCTCTCTGGACTGTTGCGGCTGTTAAAGGAGGGTGTTGCAACTGTGTAACCCCTTCCCTTCTCTCTGTCTCTTAGTCTCTGTGGTGCATGCCTGCTGTCCATCTTCCTGCTTCTGACATGTCCTTGCCGATCTTGCCCTCCGAGAAAGCACATGGGCACTTCTGGAGCCACGCCGTGGTAGATGGGGGCCCAAAAGCTGCCTCGAGGCCTCTACTGGACGCTTGCCTGCTGTACTTATTACCTACTCTGCTCAAAACAGAGCCCCAGATGTATCAGCTTACAGAAACAAATCCTGTCTCACAGTTTCTGTGCATCAAGAATCTGCAGGTAGTTGGGTGGATGCCTCTGGCTCAGTGACTCCCAAGCAGGTGCAATCAAGGTATCAGCCGGGGTTGCAGAATTCTGTTTGCCGGGTCAGTGGTGTGATGTAGTAGGCTAAGCCTCTACTTGCGGTGCTGGCATCCCATTTGGGCACCAGTTCATGTCCTGGATGCTCCTCTTCTGATCTAGCTCTCTGCTATGATCTGGGAAAGCAGTAGAAGATGGCCCAAGTCCTTGGGCCCCTGCACCTGCCTGGGAGACCCAGAAGAAGCTCCTGGCTTTGCATGGGCTCAGCTCCAGCCTTTGCAGCCATCTGGGGAGTGAACCAGCAGATGGAAGACCTCTCTCTCTGTATCTCTCTCCTCTGTCTGTAACTCTACCTCTCAAATAAATAAATATTTTAAAAGTATCTGCTTGCAACTTCAGTCATGTGGCTGTCAGACTCAGTGCATCAGGTGTCCTCTGTGAAGGGCAGCTAAAGACATGCCAGTTGGCTTCCCTGATGGGGAAGAGAGGGAGAGAGGGGGAGAAATGGAGGGAAGGAGGGAGAGAGAGAGAAGGGAACAGAAAGGAAGGGAAAAGAAGAGAAGAGGGGAGAAAGGGAGGGGGGAGAGAAAAGAGAAGAGAAGCAACAAGCTGTGAGTCTTGGAAGTGACAACCCATTGCTTCTGCTGTATTCTGCTAATGAAAAAGGAATCGGTCATTCACACTCAAGGGAAGGGGTTCACACAGGCTGGGAGCTTCAAGGGGTGGGAATCTTGGTGCTTGTTGCTTCCCTCCAACTTTTACCTGGAGAGCAAGAACCAGACATCTGCTCTTAGCTCCCCAAACCTGGGCTCTTTGCCTTGTTCACGTGACCCTGGGACTTGACCTGGACAAGGGATGGGGCTTCAGAACCCCCCTCAGAGGAGCAGCAAAACAGAGTGGCCCTTGCCCTTCTTCCTCATGCAGCTCAATCCTTACAGCCTCCAACTCCTGGAAGGCGGGACACTCACTTTGGTGGGCTATGAATTCTCTGAATTGATTATCAGTGACACCATTTTTATGTCCAGAGCCTTTTAGAGACTTGACTTCTGATGCACAAAACACAGGAGTCTGCAACTCAGAAACCAATCCTCTCAAACCCTTGTTTCTAGCATCCAAAGTATCAAAGGCTGTTCTGGAAACTCAAAGGCAGAGAACTTATTTTCTTCCCTTCCAGGATTTCTGCTGTAACATTCTTCCCCTGGAGCAGGGAACACAGAAAGCCCCAAGGACCTATGGGAGGGGATTGGAAATACATCTGTCACTCGTGCCAGTATTGTTCATGACTCCTGTCCTTGCTCAGCAGCCTCTAGGGTGAAAGTCCTTCTCCTCTCGCTTTCTGTCTGTTGCTTCCTTGGTGCAGTCTTGAGTACCTTCTCATAGAGTTGTTGCTGATACAAGGCGTGCGTGACCCAAGCCTGTGGGCAGCTGTTGATCCTTTCCCTCAGGTGACGGCATCAGCGATCTCTTTTCCATCTTTGGGTCGACAGTTCTGAAGAATATTCTGCACAACTCCTCTGGAATAGCAGTGGCATTGAATTCATGATCGTGGATCATGGTGGTGACCAACCTCAGACATAACCTTTTAAGAATTTCTCTCTTTCCTTGTTCCACTGGTCTTTCTCCCTTGGGGAACACTTCCCTCAAGCAAACTACATCATAGGAAGCTCTTGTCTCAGAGTTAATTTTCTGGTGGGGTGCCATCCGCCTAAGGCAACTTCCTTCTCTGGACTAGCTCCTACCCTCAATGTTCTGTGCATGATGACTCATTCAATCCTCCTGACGCCCTATGTGGTAGCTGCTGTTTTCTCCATCGTGCAGATATGGAAGCAGAGTTCAGAGAGGCCAACTGACTTAGCAGGGAAGTGACAGTGTTGGGTCTGAGCCAGGCCAGTCTACCTCCCAGGGCACTGCTCTGAGTCCAGTGGGTTGCAGTCTACGCAGTGGGTGTGTCTTTCTCTGGCTAATGAAGTCCCCTCTGTGGGGATGTTACAGGTCAGCACTGCTTTGTCCTACTATCGCCTGCATCTGTTCCCCCTCCCCCTAGACTGATGTAAAATCGCAGATTCAGGAACGTGGTCAGGGACCTGCAGCTCTCACTCCAGAATTCTAACTACTTTGAGACTCATTTGAGATTCATTAGCAGCTGAGGGAGGGGGAAATGGGCTTGACTTGCTCTTTGATTTTAAAGACACTCAAAGCTCTCTACAAGTCAAAGGCCCTGGACCAGTCAGTCTTAAGTCTGGAGACGGGAGGTGACTGCTGATCACTGCTGAGGCTGTGTTGCTTTGCACTTGGAGGGAGCAAGTGAATCCATTTTTGCAAAGCCTTTCTGGGGCCAGCACTGTGGCATAGAGGGTAAGGCCGCCTCCTGCAGTGCCGGCATCCCCTATAGGCACCAGTTCAAGTCCTGGCTGCTCCACTTCCGATCGATCTCTCTGCTGTGGCCTGGGAGAGGAGTGGAGGATGTCCCAAGCCCTTGGGGCCCTGCACCTGCGTGGGAGACCCTGAGGAAGCTCCCAGCTCCTGGCTTTGGATCGGCCCAGTTCCACCCATTGTATCCATTTGGGGAGTGAACTAGCAAATGGAAGACCTCTCTCTCTCCCTGCCTCTGCCTCTCTGTAACTCTGTCTTTCAAATAAATAAATCATAAAAGAAAAGCCTTTCTGTGCTCGGTCTTCTGCATTGTTGACCTTTGGACTTTAAGTTCATCCCAGCCAGAGTATGTGTCATTGTCATCTGATTGTGAATGGGATCTAAGTGGTGCCAGGAAACCTGCACGTAGAACCCAGAATATACCAAGCAACATGCCTACTAGGTGTTGTGTGTTTTATAAGAAATTCTTCATTCTGCCCGGATATTTCCATTATGCAGATAATAACACTGAGGCCCAAAGGGGATCCTTGGCTTGCCTGAGACCAGCAAATGAAGGAGTTGGCATCCAAATTAGAAGCTTTCGTAGTGAGACTTGTTCCGCTCTCCGTGGTGCTATTGTTCTCAGTGACTCCATCTTTTGAATTAAGCCTGTTCTCTCCCTGAGGAATGACGAGGAGGATTTGGTTAATGGGTGGGTACCTAAAAGTTCCTCTCACGGGGGAGTGAGGGTCTCAAATCCATGCAAATGTGTGGATTGACAGTTTCACCGTGGGCTGACTTGATCAGACCTCATCAGGGCCCAGAATCTGGTGACCCAGCTGCATTGCAGGTCATTGAAAGCATGCTAGACCATGTGAGCCACCTTCTCAGGGAGGCTCCACACAAAGTGGACAGCTTGTCTGAGCCCTGGGAGCGGTGAGGAGCACTCTGGGCCCCGAGCACTTGCCATCTCGGCAACAGTAACAGCAGAGACCCTGCTACTCAAAGTGTGGCCTGCAGACCAGTAACATCCGTGTCAGCCGGGAGCTTGTTGGAACACAGGACTTCCTGGAGGCCCCAGGACTGCTCCGTCCAAATATGCATCTTCACAAGGTCCCTGTGTTACCAGAGAAATTTGCAGGGTTCTTGTCTTTGCACAAGAAAGAATTCAGGCGTGAGACAGAGAGTAGTGGGAGGTAAAATAGC
>CM027397.1:30068339-30080436 GCA_015711505.1 Sylvilagus bachmani | reverse complement strand
TGGGGGGGTGTTTAAGGAGATGGGTCTTGCTTCCCCACCTCTGCTCCTCTTGGAACAAAGGGCTTTTGGGATGTAAATAGAAAAACTTCTGAGTTTTCCCCTGAAGGTTTCAGACAGGAGGAAGCCTAGCTGGCGCCATCCTGAGTTTGGAGGAAGGGTGAGCAAGACCCCCTGGAGAATGCAGATCCAGAGCAGGGTGTTTGAAGTGCAGATACTGGGCTGCATCTGGGAGAAGGGGTGGGGACCCCCACCTGGCAGGTTATCAGGTCCAAGGGGGCAGGGCAGGATGCGAAGGCCGGGCTGCCCCTGAAACATTGTCAGGAGGACTCTGAGATGCAGATGCGTATGCTGGACATAGATGTCTTCTCTTTAGGCCTTTATGTCACACACACATAAGCTCATAACTAACTTCCTACCTAACACCTGCGTGACCTGAGTGCACGATGAGTTGAGAAGCGCTGAGCAGACTCCAGCGGATGCTTCCGGAGTGCCAACTCACCCAGGGCCGTGCCTATCAGTAAATTATGTGACACAGATGACAAATATTGTGCCCCTCCCCTCATTTTACCCCTCATGTACAATTTTAATGCAAACATCAATGTGAGAATTCTTGTGACATTAATTTCTGCAGCAAAGTGTTTTGTGGAGCAAATTCCATTAAGCCATTGTAATCCAGGGTTTAATTTTCTATACAGTGCAACTAAACCATTTTCATTTTTTTCCCATTAAAATGTTCATTTGTAATAAAATTGTTTTCATGGGATCAATTATTTTCTGTTTAAATTTTATAACATTTGACGCATCAATCTTTCTCTATATTAACTTTTCATCCACTGCAACTTCTACCATTTTGTGTTTTTTAAAAAAATTATTTGCCTGTTTGTTTCTTTTGTGGTAGTCAAGTTCAGATCTCTTGAATCAAGTTTTGCAGATCTAAGCTGTGTCAGCAACATTTTTTCTGGCCAGTTTTCAGCCCATTACAAATTCTAGTCATTTTAATGCTGTTAATTTGACTTGTTGCTGACTATTATTGTTATTAACTTACTTATTTGAAAGTCAGAGGTACAGAGAGAGAGTTCACTCCCCACGTGGCAACACGTGAAACTGGGAGCCAGGAGCTCCTTCCAGATTTCCCATCCATCACTGCTCCCAGGCCATTAGCAGGGAGCTGGATTAGACGTGGGGCCGCTGTGACGTGAAGCAGCATTCATCTGGGGTGCCAGCATCGCAGGTGGTGGCTTTACCGGCTACACCACAAGCCGGCTCCCCCGATGACTTTCACTGGTGATTCGCGGTAGAAATAATCACCAGAATGCAAGCTCTGGGAGAGCAGTGTTGCTGCTTCTGTTTTCGTCTTCTATCTCAGCCTTGGGGCCTAGAGCGGTGCCTTATGCATGGAAGGAGCTTCGTGAATCTTTGTGGGTAGAAAGGATGATAGTCACTGAAAACAATCAAGGACTAATGCTTTATGTGTGTCTACCTGATAAATGGACTGGAGCAACTTTAAGGGGTACAGATAGAGAAAGTGACGAGATAGGAGATGAAGAGAACACACACATACATGTGAACACACATGTACCCACAAGCACATACAAGTACATAGATGTGCAAGCCACACATGGACACAAATGCACAAAACTACACAGTCACAATGAACACACATATGCAATAGACACAGAAAGATATGTGCACATGCATGCCCACAATCACACATATATATGACACACATATGCGTGGACATACAGACATGCCCATGCACACGGCCACCAATGTCACCTATATACAACCACATGCACATTCATGTACATATGCACATACAGGTACATATACATGAACACAATCTGTAGACACGTATATAAACACATTTACACATACACATGGGTACTTGTGTACATGCACATGTATATACATGTATGGTCTACTGGCATGTTAAACTTCTTGGTACAAGATAGAGTGAAATGTCTCTAGTACAAGACCGATGGAATAAAAATTGCAGGTCGCATGGCATGCTTAGCACACGCCTCTTTGGGATGTTCATGTCTCTGTTTTACAACCAGTGCTTAATTAGACGTGTATTGAGTTGAATTGACTATCAGGAACCAGTTGCTACCCTTGAGTAAATTGATTCAAAACTCATGCTTGGTCCTCTCTCTGCGCCAGACCCTGTGAAAATCCCAGAGTAGGGGAGATGAAGAATGCATGGCTCTTTATTGTGAAAGCTCCCAGGCTGCTGGGAGAGATGGATGTGGAAGTTGAGCAATTAAATGCAGCTAGATAAAGACTGTGTGAAAAATCCCCACGGAGCTGTGGGAGCACCAGGGGGGAGTCTCGTGCTGCATGACGGCATTTGGCAAAAGCTGTTTAAATTCTGAGCCGTCGGGCATTTCTGCCGAGTTCCTCTTGCTGTGTTTGTTAACCAGTTGCGAAATAATTATAATGCTTACTTTGGGGGAAGGAAGGAGGGTGGGATGGCAGAAGAGACTGGACTTGGGGTTGGCAGATCCACAGTTGGAAATCTGGGTCACCTGTTGGTTGACCTGTACAGGTGGAGCCAGGCAGCTCCATCCGTGGAGCCTCAGAATTGATCTACAGAGCGGGGAATGAAAGCATTGACTGCACAGGTTTGCTGTGAGGGGCAAAAGACAAAAATGGGTCCAAAAACGCCTTGGAAACCAAAATGGCACTGGGAAGCTGATTGTTTTATTACTCAGAAGAGGGTGCAATGGTTTTGAGAGAGAGGGGCGGGGTGGGGGGGGGGGAGAATCTTCCATCCACTGGTTCACTCCCTAAATGGCTGCAGTGACTAGGGCTGGGCCAGGCTAAAGCTGGGAGCTAAGACCTCCATCTGGGTTTCCCGCATGGGCGATGGGAGCCCAAGTACATGGAGCATTATTTGCTGCTAGTCTAGGTGCGTTAACAGGAAGTTGGATCATAAGCAGAGCTCCTGGGATGTGAACTAGTGCTCTGATAGGGATGCGGCACCACAAGTGGCTCATTAACCTGTTGTGCCACAACTCCAGCCCCAGTCAACTTTGTTTTTTGCCCCTCCACCTCTTTTCACCCTAGCCTGCCCACCACTCCCTCCCCCCATACACCAATGGAATATAACCTTCAAAAAGGCAAGGGTATCCGTCTGGTTGGTCCTCATTGTATCCCCAGATAATGCCTGGCATGGAGTTAAGCCCTGTGTATGCACTTGACAAATGCATGACGCAAACAGTGCAATGCTTCGGAAGTGGCCAAACAAGTACAAGGTGCGTAATGAGTGTTAGCTTTTATTATCATCATTTAACTAAAATAAGCTACTTCATTACCATGTCTTCTGTCTGCCATGGCTCCGAATTTGAGGCAAATATCTCCCCTCGGGAGTCCTTGCTTGCACACGCATGCAGGATCGACTCCTGTGGTGTCTGTGGACTCAAGGCTTCAGCCGCAGGTTCCTTCCCGCTGGGCACAGCGAGCCGTGACATTTATAAATCTCTGGGCTCTTAATCCCCTGCTGATCCTCGGAGAGGAGAACCAGTTTGTAGCTAAACATATGACTCCACTCTGCACAAAGGGATGGAGAGCTAGCCGGGCATCCACCCTGGGGCTGCAGCACCAGCTCCATTCGAAGGGGGAGGTGTGGGGGCTGGGTCGTGGGAACCGGCTTGCTGAACGTCACCCACCTAGTGGCGAGAGCTGAAATCACTGTTGTCACAACCCACGTCTTTGGCGGACTGCTCCTCACACAGTGTTACTATGTTTTAGAGCAGGTTTTTTTTTTTTTTTTTTAAAGACCTCTTCTTCAAATAGAGCTCGAGTTTTTACATTATTTATGTAAATCCCACATGCTCCTTGCTACCAGTCTGTTCTCCTCCATGTCAGACCTTTAAAGACAACGCTCGACACCTTCAGAGCAGTTTTTGCAGACTTCGGCCGGAGCAGCTCCTGTTAGAATGCAGATGCGTGACTGCTGCTGGAGAAGGCAGCCCGGTCGCTCGGTCATCATCACCATTTAATGAGAACCACGTGGCTGCGGCTCATCTTGTGTAGGGTCACAGTGGAAGTCGGGGATGCCTGGGTTGATAAGGTGGAGGTGATGTGCTCCCGAAGAGCAAATCCGCACTTCAGAGGCTCCCCAAAACCTCTGAAGTCACGGGAGGCACGGGGAATAAGTATGTGGACGCCACACGGTGGCTGCAGGAGGCTGCACTTGCAATTGCACTGTTTATGGAAAGACCCGAAGGCAAGCGTCTTCATCCGTTCGGAGATGGGAGCTGGCAGGACACAGCCCCGCCCGGTGAGCTGCAAAGGCCAGATCAAACCGAGTCCTTGAAGGTGCTTTTGCTTGTCAGTGGCCATTCTGTTTTGTTTGTTTGCTTGCTTTTCTTTTTTGAAACAGCAAAGCATTTGAGATGGGACGAGAGAGCTATGCTGGGGTGTAACATGTACTCTGGGGGATCCGTGCCACAGAAGGAGCAGTCTGCTCCTTGGCTGGCCAGGAGACTAGGAGACTGTCACCAGCAGTTTCCCAGAGGAGGGGACTCCTTGTATGCTCTGATCAGTTTTGCAAAACTCACTGAGTGCTGGTTGCTGGCAGGGGGTGCAGAGTTAAAGAAGCCAGATCCACACTCTTCAGAAACACACAGCCTAGGACACGTGAGCATCTCCCTATGTAACACTTGCAAATACCAAAAGTGTAGCAATCAAACAGTAGACTTATGGGTACCACTGGGTTTGTGTTTGTACCTTTAGGGTTACTCCCTAAGAAATTACAAATAGGGCACAATTCTTTATTATTCTTTTTTTTTTAAAGATTTATTTATTTGAAAGCCAGAATTATACAGAGAAGGAGAGGCAGAGAGAGAGAGAAAAGTCTTCCATCCACTGGTTTGCTCCCCAGATGACCTCAACCGCCGGAGCTGCGCCCATCTGAAGCCAGGAACAAGGAGCCTCCTCTGGGTCTTCCCACGTGGGTGCAGGGGCCATCTTCTACTTCTTTCCCAGGCCATATCAGAGAGCTGCATTGTAAGTGGAGCAGCCAGGACTAGAACTGGCACCCATATGGGATACCGGCCCTGCAGGCAGTGGCTTTACCCACTACGCCATGGCGGCAACCCCGAATCTTTATTATTCTTTGCTTATTTTCTTGTCGCAGTTGCTGCTTTCTTTAACCTGTACTAAGATATCATTCACACACCATAGAATAGACCCACTTGCATTATCTAACTCAGTGACTCTCAATACACTGTGGAGTTGTGCAAGTGTCACTTCAATCTGACCACCCAGAATAAAACCTTGCCCATTTGTGATCACTCTTCATTCCTACCCCCAGCCCGAGACGACCGCCAATCTCCTGACTATCTTGATCCATTTTCCTTTTCTGGATAGTTCATATCATGAGCTCATATAACAAATGTCCTGTTTGTGCCTGCTTTCCCTCACCTAGCAGATTTTTTTTTTTTTTTTGCCATTCACTCTTTTTTTTCCCCCAAAGAAACTTTTTATTTAAGAAATACAAATTTCCTAAGTACATCTTTAGGAATATAATAATTCTTCTCAGCATACCCGCCTTCCAATCCCCATTCCCACCCTCCTCTTCCCTCTCCATTCCCAGTTCCATTTTCTATTAAGATTGATTTTCATTTAATTTTATAAACAGAAGACCAACTATATACTAAGGAAAGATTTAAACAATTTGCATACACACACAAACACACACACACAACTGTTTGAGAACAAATTTTACAGTTAACTCCCATGCAGAAGTCCTGCATGGGGAGTTAGTACACAGTGACTTTTGTTAACTTAACAATTAACACTCTTATGTATGACATCAGTGATCATCTGAGGCTCTTAACATGAGCTGCCAAGGCTATGGAAGCCTTTTGAGTCCACAAACTTGGTCAGTATTTAGACGAGGTCATAAGCAAGGTAGAAGTTTTCTCCGTACTTCAGAGAAAAGTACATCCTTCTTGATGGCCACTTGTTTCCACTGGGGTCTCACCTATTGAGGTCCTTCATGTAGAACATTTTTTGCCACAGTGTCTTGGCTTTCCAAGCCTGAAATGCTCTCATGGGCTTTTCAGCCAGACCAGGATGCCTTAAGGGCTGAATCTGAGTTCAGAGTGATACTTAAAGTGATTACCATTCTATGACTCTGCTGTGTGGACTGCTTCTCATGATGGAACATTCTCTCCTTTTTAATTCTATTTGTTATTATTACCAGACATTTGATCCTATTACTTTAACACTTAATATGATCACTTTAAAACGTAAATATGATCACTTTAAAATGTAAGATGGTATTTTTAACACGCAGGTTAATAGGATTTGGGGTCCCATGGCACGTTTTTAAACTGTACCATTAGAATTAAGTCTGTAGGAATGTATGCAGAACTATACAGCTTTATAGTTACATACTTCCTCCTCCCTCTCTTATTCCCACTTTTATTTTTTACTGAGATCCATCCTCATTTGGCTTTATACACATCCAGATTCATTCCATTGTGGTTTGAAAAAATGCATGGTATGATTTTGATTTTTTTGAATTTGTTAAGTCTTGCTTTATGGCCTAGCATGTGGTCAATCCTAGAGAAAGTTCCATGCACTGGTGAGAAGAATATGTATTCTGTAGCTGTAGGATAAAAAGTTCTGTAGGTATCTGTTAGTTCCATTTGGTCTATAGTGTTGATTAACTCTGCTGTTTCCTTGCTGATTTTCTGTCTGGTTGATCTGTCCATTGCTGGAAGTGGGGTTTTGAAGTCCCTCATTACTACTGTATCTGAGTCTATGTCTCGCTTTAGATCTCTTAACATTTCTTTTACATAGCCATTTGCCCTGTAGTTAGGTGCATATATGCTTACAATAGTGACATCTTCCTTTTGAATTGATCCCTTAATCATTATATAGTGTCCTTCTTTGACTCTTTTAACAGTTTTGTTGAAGTCTATTTTGTCTGATATTAGAATGGCTACACCAGCTCTTTTTTGGTTTCTGTTAGCATGGAATATCTTTGTCCATCCTTTTACTTTTAGTCTGTGTGCAAATTTGTTGGTGAGATATGTTTCTTGTAGGCAGCAAATAGATAGGTTTTATTTTTTAATCCATTCAGCCAGTCTGTTTCTTTTTACTGGAGAGCTAAGGCCATTGACATTCAAGGTGACTATTGAGGAGTAAAGTTTTTCCATGCCATTTTTCCAAAAATATTCCCATTAACTCTGGATTTCCTTTTTATTTTTACTGGGATATGCCATTTTTCCAAAAATATTCCCATTAACTCTGGATTTCCTTTTTATTTTTACTGGGATATTTTCTTCCTTTACCTTCTTTCGTGGTGGTGACCATGTTTCTGTGTGCAGCACATCCTTAAGCATCTTTTGCAGGGCTGGATGGATGGTGACAAATTCTTTCAGTTTCTGTTTCTTATGAAAGGTCTTTATTTCACCTTCATTAATAAATGAGAGCTTTGCAGGGTACAGTATTCTGTGTTGACAGGTTTTTTTTCCTATTATGACTTGGAATATATCTCACCATTCTCTCCTGTCCCATAGAGTTTCTGATGAGAAGTCTGCTGTGAGTCTAATTGGATATACTGTAAATTTAACCTGGCATTTCTCTCCTGCACATTTTAGAATCTTTTCTTTATATTTTACTGTGGTGAGTTTGATTACAATGTGTTGCGATGAAGATCTTTTCTGGTTGTGTCTATTAGGAGTTCTATGAGCTTCCTGTACTTGGAGGTTCCTTTCTTTCTCCAAATTAGGGAGTTTTCTGTTATTATTTCACTAAAAACGCCTTCTAATCCTTTCTCTCAGGAACTCCTAGAACCCGTATGTTGGGTTGTCTGATAGTATTCTGTGGATTCCCAACAGTGTTTCTAAGTTTTCTTCTTTTTTTTTTTCTGTGAAGGCTGCATAAATTATTTATTTAGAAAGCTTTTATTTAATAAATATAAATTCCATAGGTACTGCTTTTGGATTATAGTGGTTCTTCCCCCCCCCCCCATACCGACCCTCCCACCCCCACACTGTCCCACTCCCTCTCCCATCCCATTCTTCATTAAGATTCATTTTCAGTTATCTTTATATACAGAGGATCAACTGTATACTAAGTAAAGATTTCAACAGTTGTGTTTTTAAGTTTTCTGTTTACCTCTTCTTGTGATTGTTCTGACTGTAGAATTTCCTGTGCCTTGTCTTCTATGTCAAATATTCTTTCTTCTGTTTTACTGATTCTGGTGTTAATATTTTCCACTGCATTTTATTGAATTCTTCTTTTCCAAAATTTCATTTTGATTTCCCTTTAAGATCTCAATTTCATGGGAGAAATTTTCTTTCCTGTCATGTGCGATTTCACTGTTTCATGCATTTGCTTCTGATTACTCCTATGTAATCTTATGATCAATATTTTGAATTGCATTTCTGGTAAGTTGTGAATCTCAGCATCTTCACAATGTAGTCCTGAAGTGTTCTTTCTGGTGCCTCATACTGTCTTCCTCATTCTTGTTTCTTGAATTGGTGTGTGTGGTGTTCAGCATTTGTGGAGATACTTGTTGGTTTCTTTTTTTTTTTTTTTTTGCTGGGACAGCTTTTATTTGGTACTCTGCGTCTGTGGATACACGGAGTGTCTGCTTTCAGTGCCTGTCTAGAGCCTGTGGTGGGTGTGTCCAGGGAGCTCTGTTCAGTTCTCCAGAGTGAAGGGTGTGTCTAAGATGACACACCTGGGTTTGTATATTAAATCTCTCTCTCTCTTTCTCTTTCTCTCTCTCTCTCTCTCTCTCTTAGATGGCAGGTTTATTCTGCTCAGCTGAGCTCCTATTCTCAAAAGAGACCTGTGCCTGGGCACTAGCCCCAGTGGGTATAATACTCGCCTGCTCTGTCCAAGGACCACACAGAAGATCTGTGCAGTCCTCAGTGTAAGCTCAGATTCCCCAGCGATGTCCCTCACCAGGTAACCAGGGAGCCCTGATCATGTGGAGCCTCTAACAGTGACTGCCCAGAGTCCCAGGCACACCGTGAGTCCTCCCACGCAGCTTCAGTTTTTTTCACAGTCCTGGTGTACAACCCTCCCACAGTCAGGAGCACCCAGCCCTGTTAGTTCTCCCCACCTGACTCAGGAGTCTCCACTGGGCTGGCTGCTGGGCATGGACACCAGCTGGCACAGCTGTTATGTAGATCCAAAATGGCACCCGCCCTCTGTCGGCTTCTTACGGGATGTTGTTGCAGGGTGATGGGGAGAGAGAAAACGTGACCTTCGTCCTTTTTTTTTTTTAATGCTCCTCTAGTTTGGCAGGTACCTTATCCCCCATGGGACTCCAAGCTGAATTCCCTCTAGACTCTTTCTGCAGCTTTATCTCCAGTGGCTTGGGCTGCTGCAGTCTGGTCTCACCTCACTCTCCAACGCTGGTGCATAGGCTCTTGGCTGCTGGGGTCCTGAGTTGTGGGCGTCCACGGCCTCCATGTAGGTCCACTGTGTCCCTCTAATTTGTGTAGAGTTTCCTCTGCCTTTTTTCCCCTAACTGCACTCACACTGTACTCTCTCCACTTTTTTTTTCAACTCTCTTCTCCCAGATTAGAGCAGTAAGTTGCCATTCACTCTTTCGACCCACTTGGATACAATATTTCTGGCATCAACATATATTTTAATTTTGTCTTTTTCCTTAACAATTGAAGATGTAATTAACAGGCCTAAATCTGATGTAATTAAAGATTCGACATTTGTGGTGAGCTCTATCATTTCAATTCTGGCTGAGATTTGATCTCCTATTATGAACTTGTATGCTTTTACTTTTCTGTTTCCAGTTACTTTTAAAAAAATATTTATTTTATTTATTTGAAAGAGTTACAGAGAGAGGTAGAAACAGAGAGGTCTTCTATCTGCTGGCTCACTCCCCAGATGGCCACAATGGTTGGAGTTGCGCCGATCCAAAGCCAGGAGCCAGGAGCTTCTTCCAGGACTCTCACATGTGTGCAGGGGCCCAGGGACTTGGGCCACCTTCCCCTGCTATCCCAGGCCATAGCAGAGAGTTGGATAGGAAGAGGAGCAGCCGGGACTAGAACCAGTGCCCATATGGGATGCCGGTGCTTTTAGGCCAGGGCGTTAACCTGCTGCACCACAGCACCGGCCCCTCCAGTCACCTTTTATAATATACTAAGATGGGATCATAATGAGATAGTGAAATAACTCACACCGACAATGACAGTGATGGTTCGCTGGAGCTGTCTGTTGGCAAGCAGGGGTGCCGTGAAGTGGTAACATGGAGAATGTGTGAGTTAGCATCTGGCAGAGACATTTGATGTAGGGGCATTGATGCTTAGTGCATTCAAGGGCAGCCCGTTCAGAACATGAGTGCAAGATCACCAGACTCTCTGAGAACCGTGTCTTCCTCGCCACCATGCTTCTAAAAACAGCAGCAGCACGTTACCTTCTCCCAGGTACAGGCTGTGTGTCAGGCACTCTGCTGCTGGGTTCTCAGGCATTTGCTCATCAAATCCTCACAACCAATATCTGAAGCATGTGTTACTATTGCTTACGTCTTACAGATAAAGAAAGTGGTGTTCAGAGACCAGGAGCACATGGTGTGGGAGGGGTAGAAGAAGGGTTGGAATACAAGGGCTCTCTTGACACCACAGCCTGCTCCAGCAGCTGTGGCATAGACAGCTGCTGCTTTCGTGTGGTTGTGGTTTATGCCCCAAGGGATCATATGTTAAAAGCTGCATCCCCAGTGGGTCCACGTTAAGAGGTGATGTGCCTTTAATTGGGGCTTAGTTGGAGGTCGTTAGGTCATTGAGGTGTTGTGGTCATCCCCCTGGGACTGAATTGTTCCTGGCTTCCTGTCTGGCCATGACATTTCTCCTTCCTGCACCTGCTCCCACCGTGATGTCATCTATGATGTGATGTAGCCAGGAGGCCCTGCTAAGAATCCGTGCTCTGCTGTTTGAAGCCTAAAATCACCTCTTTCCTTTATAAATGACCCAGCTTCGAGCATGTCGTTATAGTCACAGAAAACAGATGAATACAAACCATCAAAATATAACCACAAGGAGGATTAGTGGAGAATTAACTCTGGGCAGTGGGAAAGGAGCCAGCAGATCAAAAAAGGAGAGGGCTTGGGATCTGGAATCTGAAAGGAAAGTCCACATCGCTAGGTGAGCCCATACAGGAGGGAAGAGCCTGAACAGTGGCCAGGAGACACGAGACAGCAACGTATGGGTTTGGGATGAGACGCAGCTGACTGCTGGGGGGTGAGCGATGAGAGGCGCCTGGGCCGTGAGGCAGAGGGTGAGGCTGGGGCAAGTCATGAACATGATGCGCCCTGTCTGGAGTTTGCCTTTGTCGTGGGGGTGACACTGAAGAATTCTGAGTGCAGATGCTGTGTGAACAGATTGGAGTCTTGCAAAGATGCGTTCATGGTGCCATGGATCAAAGGTCTTAATACCAGTATCACATGTGGGTCTCACAAAATGTCCAGAGCTTCTGACCAAGGCCATCTGTCCCGTCCTCAGAAGATGGCACAGTTGGGAGTGAGTGGCCGAGGCTTTCTGAGTCTTGCGTCCTAGCCTGGTGCAGAAAGGACTCGATGGAGATTGAAGCATCACCCAGCCACACTGCCTGACAGCCGCTGCCAGTGTGTTCTCGCTTCCTCGCCTGGGAAAGCCTTTTTGGTGCAGCGTGTCTGATTTCTTCTGTCGGCAGGCAGGTGTATGGAGATGTGACACTGACTGCTTTCCTTGTGCAAGTTAGGGCCTTCTTCCCACTTGCGGGTTGGTTTTATTGGTGAAGTAAGAGAAAGTGATGAGGCCGTCTCTGTGGCTCACTAGGCTAATCCTCCGCCTGTGGCGCTGGTACTGCAGGTTCTAGTCCCGGTCTGGGCGCCAGATTCTGTCCCGGTTGCTCCTCTTCCAGTCTAGCTCTCTGCTGTGGCCCAGGAAGGCAGTGGAGGATGGCCCAGGTCCTCGGGCCCTGCACCTGCATGGGAGACCAGGATAAACACCTGGTTCCTGGCTTCGGATCGGCACAGCACGCTGGCCGTAGTGGCCATTTGGTGGGTGAACCAACAGAAGGAAGACCTTTCTCTCTGTCTCTCTCTCTCACTGTCTAACTCTGCCTGTCA
>CM027397.1:30049961-30068239 GCA_015711505.1 Sylvilagus bachmani | reverse complement strand
ACAGGCTAATCCTCCGCCTTGCGGCGCCGGCACACCGGGTTCTAGTCCCGGTCGGGGCACCGGATTCTGTCCCGGTTGCCCCTCTTCCAGGCCAGCCCTCTGCTGTGGCCCAGGAGTGCAGTGGAGGATGGCCCAGGTGCTTGGGCCCTGCACCCCATGGGAGACCAGGAAAAAGCACCTAGCACCTGGCTCCTGCCATAGGATCAGCGTGGTGCGCCGGCCGCAGTGCGCCGACCGCGGCAGCCATTGGAGGGTGAACCAACGGCAAAAGGAAGACCTTTCTCTCTGTCTCTCTCTCTCACTGTCCACTCTGCCTGTCAAAAAAAAAAAAAGTGATGAAATACTCTTTCTTTGGATCTCCATCCCTTTTCAACAGGGGTGCTATGGTACATATTGCAGGGGGTGTGGATTGTGAGCCCCACCTCCACGCCGCTTCCCAGGACTCAGTATCCCACCGAATGCACTCCCCCATGATGCCCATGCAGGATGTAGTGATGTAGTCTGGGAAATGGACACACAGACTTCAGCAGCACTATCGGCCCCTGAAGGTTGTTAGGATTTGCGATGCCTTTAAAACAGAGTCTGGCATACGGTGTGCCTAGAAGTGGTTTTTCATGAAACATAAATTGATTTTC
Organism: Sylvilagus bachmani; assembly: GCA_015711505.1. Taxonomy (NCBI): domain Eukaryota; kingdom Metazoa; phylum Chordata; class Mammalia; order Lagomorpha; family Leporidae; genus Sylvilagus; species Sylvilagus bachmani. The sequence goes on along the minus strand of CM027397.1, from coordinate 30,067,604 downwards.
TACCACAGCTGGGTCATGTTGTGGAGAGTGAATTAAATACCCGGCCCAGTGACCTTGGGCCGATTGCTCATTCTCTCTGAGCCTTAGCTTTGTCATCTGTGAAATGAGGGGGCTGGACTGGGTGATCTCAGCTCAGCCACTTCGCTCCCCTTGTCCAGTGAAAGAGAAAGTTTGTTTATGCATCATGGACATCGCGGATGAGATGGGGACACACAGGGCTCGTGCAGTTTGCCAGAAGCCCAGGATGACGGCCAGCCCCACATGGACCGTGTTCAGGCTTTTCTGCCCACAGGAAACATCTGGAAGCTTCACAAATGCCAGTGCCCGTGTTGTATCCCAGCACAGAGGTACAGAAGCCCTGGGCATAGGATCGAGTTCCAGTACTTGAAAAAAGTCTCCCTAGATAGCTCTAATAGCTGCGAGCCTGGCCCAGCTCTTGCTGCCTGTCAGCTGTAGATCTATGAGAATGGGTGATGGTGGTCCACAGCTCTCAGGCTGGGGTTGCCCAGGAGCTGAGTTTTCCTCCTGGCATGGCCACACGCTGGGCGCCCACTGTGTCACAATGCACGCTATCCCATTTACCTTCTCGTGAGGTGTGAGTGGCAGGTGCGCATTTTACAAGTGAAGCCTCAAGAGAGGACGTACGTTTCTCGAGGTCCAGTGGCGGGACGGGGTCCACCCGACTCCAAGTGATGGAGTTGTCCATTGCCCCTCACCACCCCGGCAGGGGAAGCAGGGAGAGCCCCTTGCGGGAATCGTATGCTCAACTTGCAGAAAGTTCAGCTTTCACTGGGCTGTCGCTTCTGTGCCTGCTGCTAATCTGGGGTTGGGGAGTGGGTTGCTTCTGCTTTGGGTTGATTGAGTCCCTGGGTCAGCATGCAGTAATGTGGAGGTTCTCAGAGGGTGGTGGTCCCTGGACTGCCAGCACCAGCATCACAGAGGAATCTTAGACAACTTCAAGCCTGGCATGACTCGCTGCCTTGGAGACTCTGGGGTGGGCCCTGTAGTCTGTGTCTTTACACTCTCCAGGGAAAGCTAACGCTCGCTGAAGTTTAAGGCCCATGACCTTGGACAATGCTGCAGAACACTGGCTGCAAATTATAATCCCCTGGAGAGCTAATTGAAAAAGTCTCCCCAGAGACTAATTAGAGGTTTGTTTTGGGGTGGACCTGGGCATTCGTACTAACAGAAAGTGGTTTCAGTATGCAACAGGGTTGCTCCGTTTTGCAAAACAGTAGTAACAACCAGATGTCGAATTTGAATTTCAGAAAATGAGTAATTTTTCAGCATAAGCTTGACTCATGCCATATCGGAACATATTGTACTAGAATTTTCCGTGTGTCAAATCTGTGTGCACCCAATGGTAAGACCCATTGAACTTGGGGTCTGACATTTATATTGTGGCGTTAGAGCGGCTGAGATTACATAAAAAATAGGAAAGTGCCTAGAACTTAGCGGTATGACTAATGCATTTTGACTTATGCAAACAGCCGTGTAACCACTGCCAGGTGATTTGTACTCAGAGAATGGCTTGTGGGCCAGGAGCATTGCCACCGTTTGACAGCTTGTTAGAGTTTCGAGCTCCACCCCAGACCTACTGAGTCAGATCACCGTGGTTAACACGATGCCGTACAACGCGCGTGGGCATTCAGCCTGAGAAGCCCTGGTTGCATATTTTTAGAGCAGCATCGCCCACTGTGGTAGTAAGGTGCCACGTGCGGCCTCTTCTGTTAACATGAACTGAACTGAAATGTAAAGTTGGTCCTCAGTCGTGTTTGTCCTGCTCCACAACCACGTCTGGCTATGGTCTTGTAGTGTGCAGTACTGACTGTCTCCATCCCTATTAAATAGCATTATTACAGAAGGAGGCGTCTCTGGGGACCAGCGTAACCTCCGGGACCTTGTGCAGAGACCAAAATATGGTTATGGGTCAGAGGAGCGAGGCAAGTAGCCACTCAGCAAAATTGCCTGAATCATCTGAAAAAGGCGGTGGGCAGGGCAGGGGCGCTCCTCGTAAAGCCGGCCAAGTTCCTGGGCAAGCGTGTCACAGATCTCTCGGCCTGCACGCTGCCGCATTGCAAAGCCTAAGTGCATCTGGCATGCATGTTGCTGCCAGATAAGTTTGTGAGGGTGGATAGGGTCACGGTGAACAGCCAGCGAGACAGCAGTGGCAGGACAATAAGGTGACATCAGCAGTGCTCACCCCCGTGCACGCCTCCCAGTGTGGCTCCTGCCAGTCACCTGCTGGGGCTCATCAGAGGGTGGACGCTGAAATGTCAGGGCAGTTTGTTATAAGGAGTCACTGCAGCAGAGGACCTAGGAGGGGCTTGGAGATATTTGGAGAAAACCTCAAAGTGCCTGGGGAGTTTGGATCAGTCGATCAGTCTCAGGGTCCGGGGCAAGATGACTAAGACTTGGCCAGCGCCATGGCTCCCTAGGCTAATCCTCTGTCTGCGGCACCGACACCCCTGATTCTAGTCCCGGTCTGGGCGCCGGATTCTGTCCCGGTTGCTCCTCTTCCAGTCCAGTTCTCTGCTGTGCCCGGGAAGGCAGTGGAGGATGGCCCAGGTCCTTGGGCCCTGCCTGCATGGGAGACCAGGAGGAGGCACCTGGCTCCTGGCTTCTGATTGGTGCAATGCGCCGGCCATAGCAGCCACTTTGGGGGTGAACCAATGGAAAAAGGAAGACCTGTCTCTCTCACTATTTAACTCTGCCTGTCAAAAATAAAATAAAATAAAATAAAAAGATGACTAAGACTACCAAGGGCCATGGTCACCCTTTTGAATTTCAAGGGTTTATCATTGTGGATGTTTTCTGCATACCTTTCTTTCGATTGCCAGCTACCCAGAGAGTATTCAGCCTCAGTATTCGAGGCTAGGGCACTGACGAAGGCATTGCTGGAGATGATGGGAACAGAGACATGCGTTTCTCCTAGGGAAGACTTCATGGAAAGATGTCCTGTGGACTGAGTTAGGGGAGAACAGTTGGAGTTCGTATGAAGGTTTGGGAAAAGACACTGCCAAGGAGGGGTGGATAGCATTCAAGAAGGAAGAGGGGTGGAGTCTGGTGGGTCAAGACCAAGGGGCCTGGGGCCAGTGCTCTGGTGTAGCAGGTTAAAGCCCCAGCCTCTGGCACTGGCATCCCACGTGGGCGTTGGTTCAAGTCCTCTTCCGGTCCAGCTCCCTGCTATGGCCTGGGAAAACAGCAGAAGATGGCCCAAGTCCTTGGGTCCCTGCACCCATGGACTAGAAGAAGCTCCTGGCTCCTGGCTTTGGATCAGCTCAGCTCTGGCCATTGCAGTCATTTGCGGAGTGAACCAATGGAATGGAAGATCTCTCTCTCTGGCTCTCTCTCTCTCTCTGTAACTCTGTCTTTGATATAAATAAAATAAATCTTAAAAAAAAAAAGACCAAGGTGTCCATGTGGAGGAGGCATGTGCACAGAGGCAGGTGCTGTGAGTCAAGGCGGGGCTTCTTCATCGGGTTTAAGAAGTAACTCTTCCATTCTTAATGATGGGGCACTGCATGCATTCTGCAAATTACCCCCAAATTTAGCAGTTTAACAGATCTTGAAACTTTTATTATCTGACAGTCTCTAAGGTCCTGGAACTTGAGAGCAGTTCAGAGGGGTGGTTTTGCTGCGGGATCTCTCATGAGGTTGCAGTCAAGTCATTGGCAAGGGCTTGATTATGCCTGGCGCACCCACCTCCGAGACGGTGCCCTCGTGTGACTGCAGGTTGGTGCTGCTTGGGGCCCAGAGGGGCTCCTCGCCCCCTGGACCATCCCAGAAGCCGGCTTTGGTGCCTTCACGACCTGGGGTCTGACTTCCCCCAGAGTGAGTGACCCAAGGGAGAGCAAGGCGATGCTTCAGCGTCCTTTATGCCCTCAGCTCACAAGCTGGACTCGTCACTTCTGCAGTGCCGCACAGGTCAGCCTGTTCCACGAGAGTGGGAGGCTGCCTCAAGGCTTGACTGCCAAGAGATGAGGGTCACTGGGGCCATCTTGGAGGCTGGCTGTCTTTCCAGGAAGCTGAGGGTTTCTGCCATTTCTCCCGTTTCCGTGATGGGGAGGCTGATTGGGTTTCTGAAGGTGTCACTGGAAGGCTGGAGAACTCTAAGTTCTCAGTGGGCAGTGATAGGGAAATTCACACTCCGAGCAGAAGCCAAACCCAGGCTCAGCCCTCTAACTCTTCTACCCAGAACCCACTGCTCGGGCAGAAACCCAGCAGGAGGGAGGGTGGTCTGTTGGCTAATGTTGGTCTGTTAAAAGCTAGTTTGTTAATGTAGATTTTCAGGGCGTTTATGATGAAGTGAGAAGCGTACAGGCGCGGGGAGGTGACAGATACGTGAATGGGTAGATGAGTGCCAGTGCTTCCTTCTGGGAAAGCATGCTTTATGTTGAGGTTGTGCTCGTTCTGAATGACCCCTAGAGAACTGACTCCAAACAGCCCGAGCTCTGGAGCCATCCTGGACGTCTCCCTTTGCCTCGTGTCCCACACTTTGTCTTCTGCCGGCTATCTCAGAATCTCCTCACTCTCGCTGCTGCCGGGCTGGCTCAGGTCCGATGGTCTGGCATCTGCACGATCCGGGTGGCCTCCCCCTTCTGACTATCCTCCACAAGCCGCCCCTGTGCTCAAACTCGGGGCGAACACAGGCCTCACCGAGGTCCGGGTGGCGTCGTGCAGCCCCTCCCCTGCTGACTCTCTGACCCAGCTCCCCTCTCCCCTGCTGGCTCTCTGACCCGGCTCCCCTCTCCCCTGCTGGCTCTCTGACCCGGCTCCTCTCTCCCTCTGCATTCCCTCCACTCTGGGCACTGCGGCCCCAGGGCTGCACCTCACACGCTCGCAGCCGGCGACTCTCAGCACCTCTGCCGATCCCTCGTCCTGCCGCGTTCTTCCCCAGATGCCTGCTTGTCCCAACCTCTCCGCTCTGTGACTCCTAACCAAACCATCTTTATGCCCTCTCACGCCTTACCTGCCTTGTTCCTGGCTCTAAGCCCCAGCATCCGGAAGGAATGCTGAGTGTAGACCAGACTCCAACAAGCATCGGTGGGATGTATGAACAACTCGTGACAGTAAGCCTTCACACTCATCATAGTATTTAACCCAGCAGGTGACATGGTTTATTACTGCCCCCATTTTGCAGATGGGCAAACTGAGTCTAGAGCACACAGAGGTGAGATTTGAGTTTGTCTGCCTCTGAGGCTGATGTTCTCTTGCTTCCAGTCAGCCTGTGAAATCCTCTCGGATAGGATCTTCCTGCTGTTAGATCGCAAGGCCTCCAAACCGACAACTTCAAATTTTTTTTTCCAAATTGAGTTTTCAGAAAAGTGACATTTGTAGGCAGTAGGAAGTACAGAAAACTTGTCTATTAGTTTTTCCTTCTATTTTCTAAAAATGTTTTTCTGTTTTTGCAAGTCTTCTCGCCTGGCCCCTGCCAACGCCATTCTCCCCCAACCATACATGCTTGTAGAAATCTTGATGGCAAGAAGTGTCAGCTCCAGCCACCTCGGGTGGCTCTGGGGGAGGGCTGGCTGCACTTAGCTCCGCTCGGAGGTGACAAATCCGTTTCAGTCTCGACAGTAGTTGTGACTAAGAATGACGGAGATGGCATTTTCTTCACTGGAAACACAACACACGCACATCCCAGGAAATGTGAATGAGGGAAAGACATTGCTGGGGCTGCCGTGTGTCTCCGCAGCCGTGGGGAATCACGGGCATCCTCCACGATACCAAAGCCTCTCCCTGTGTCAGCAGCTCGGGGCGTTTTGGCTGAGGAGTATCCAGGGGCGAGACAGGGGATAACACCCCCACACAGTTGCAGAATGTAGGTCTTCAGGCCAAGCCGCGGGGGAGTCAGGAGTGCTCCGTCAGGTGGCCCGGTGGGAAGTGGAGGGTAGGTTAAGCCACCGTGAACAATCATTAATGACCTTCACCGTGAACCCAGGGCTCTACCTTCCCCAGCTCACCTAATCTGATCATGTCGTTTTCATGTATTGCTGTCCCCATTATGCAGGTAAGAAAATTGAGTCTAGAGAGGTTAATTGTTGAGCTGAGACCCTGGGGTTGCACTTGGTGAGGGGAAGCTCCCAGGCCACAAATCTTTGCACTTCTCTGGCACAGGGCCTGGTAATAAGGGTTATGGCATCACCTATGTAATGTTCTACATCCCTTTAACATCTTCCTTACATACAAAATGAAATCACTTTATCGATATAAAATCCGAGATGGAATAGTGGAGTAGGCAAAAACTCACACACGTGGAACGTCTACCATGTTGAAGTGACTGTGCGAGGGGCTCCCCACGTTTTGCCGTATTATCACACTCTGCCTTTTGCTGATGGTGCATGTTCAAGGTCACACAGCTCATGAGGGGCGGAGCTGGGATTCGACACCAAGCCAAGCAGACTCCAAGGGCCGCATTCTTTTGGCTGCTGGAGCCGGGGCTCAGCAGCTGGCAGCTGAGGCTGAGGTATGCCAGCGCTCCCTTCTGACTGTTGAGTTCCGTGATGCCAGTTTTTGTAGCTCTGCTCATAAATGGCACTGAAATAGCATCTGGTGAATCAGGGCTCGGGGGATCCAGATTCTGCAGGAGAGTTCGCTCATCTGTTGTATTTTGCAAAGCAGGGTCTGTAGGCACTAATTTGCGGCAGGCACTAGGCCTTCCCTTGAGAATGGCAGACCGCAGCGTTCAGTGCAAGGACCAGAGTCCTTAGACTACCTGTTCTGGACTTGAACTACCTGGGTTCAGTACAGACTCCACTGTTTCCCAGCTGAGGCTGTAGGCTGGTGATTTGTCCACCTCCACGTATAGGTTGTGTGTTCTCCATTTCACCTGAGGTTTGCTGAAATACATGATATCCATGGGCTAGAAGACACCAACTGGCTGTTTCTGTTTTCTTCCTACTTGCTTGGTTTTAAGTGTTGGAGTGAACATTGCCCGTGAGAATTCTGGCCCAGGGCCACTGGAGTGCCTGAAGTTCTGCAAGAAGTCAGAAATCTAGATTTCTAAAGAAATCTACCAAAATTTTAAAAACTTTTATTTATTTATTTGCAAGTCAGAGGGAGGGAGAGGAAGAGACAGAGACCTTCCCTGTACTAATTTACTCTCCAGATGGCTGTGACAAGCTGGGCTGGGCCAGGCTAAAACCAGGAGCTTCGTCCAGGTCTCCCACGTGGCTGGCAGCGACCCAAGCACTTGGGCTGTCTTCCACTGCTTTCCCAGGCCATTAATAGGGAGCCTGATTCAAAGTGGAGCAGCTGGGACTTGAATCAACCCCCAGATGGATGTAGCTTTACCCGCTACACTGCAATGCTGGCCAGAGAAATCTACCAAATTTTAAGCAAAGAAACCAAGAGACAGCCCCAGCCTGGGAGGGCTTTCCTTCTTGGTATCCTTGGATTGCAATGTGGACTGCGTGTCAGGCTCCAGGTCCGATGCCCCTCACCCCCAAGGACGGGGCCTGAGCACCAACGTTAAGAAGCTCCCCAGGTATAGAACACAAGAGGATGACCCTCCATGGAGCCTTCAAAGAGCTCACAGAAATGCATATTCTGGAAAAACCAGGCACAGATTTCAATGTCTTACCCTAAAATACACTTCTTCTAACTCTGTTTCTCATGACCTTTTGGAAGTATCCTTGTATCCCCACTATGCAAGAGAAATAGCTAAAATCACCTTCCACCTAATGTGTGGTAAAGCTGAGATTGTCGATGACCTAAGGAGAAGCTGTGGGAGACCTTCCGACCTGGAGAGGAATGACATGCAAATAGAAATGAACGCTTGGCTAATTCCTTACCTGTTCAGGTAATACGCCCCCAGCAGCAGCTTACTCATTACTGTACGCTCTGCTGAAACACCCTGTTTACTGACTGTTTTATAACTAGATGATACATACACATAATTTTGTATTTATGGATAAGTGCTCCTTCCTGACAACTCGAACATCTAAATTACGCAATGCAAAATCAGATAACTGCAGAGAAACATTTGTCATCTGGCGTACGAGAGCTCAGGTAAACAGCATAATGATGTAGTGTCTGTTTGGAATCCATGGGTGATGGGTGATTGCTGTTTGTTTGCTATCTTTTCATCTCATTCTCGTTTTTAAATAAGAAATTCAAATTTACTTTAAAGAATGGCTTCTGCTTTTGACCTCATCAGATGTCTGTGCCGTTGCCTTCGTAACCTGATTTTTTTTGGAACTTGTAAGTCCAGGAGAGCATGCTAAACTAAGCCTATCCAGACTTTTAAAAACAAATTTTTATTTGCATCTCCCTCCTTCTGATAGCAGATCTGGTCAGTGAGGTCAATGAATGAATGAATGAAGTCTGTCCAATCCACTAAGCTCTGTCCCTCAGGTATTAGGGATTGGCTCAATGGGAAGTCACGTGACCTTAGTGGGGCCAGTGAGCATTCTTTCCTGGAACTGATATAGACATGTTGTGGGGAAAATATGGTTGCTTTTGTCTGGAAATATAAAAGATGGAAAATTTGAAAGTGATGGTAATTGTTTTACTGTCGTGTAGAATAAGCCCGTCTGTGTGTAGTGGAAGGTATGAAGCCATGGAAGGAAAAGGGAGGTGAGGAATTGATGGAGGAACGAGAGACAGGAGGAGAGAGAAGAGAGGGGAGAGAGAGAGAGAGAGAGAGAGACAGAGAAGTAGAGAGAGAGAGAGAGAAGGAGAGAGAGACAGAGAAGGAGAGAGGGAGAGAGAGAGAGACAGAGAAGGAGAGAGAGAGAGAGAGAAGGAGAGAGAGAGAGAGAGAAGGAGACAGAGAGCAAGAGAGAGAAGGAGACAGAGAGAGAGAAAGAGAGAGAGAGAAGGAGAGAGTCAGACCCATATTCTGTTGTTGGGAACACATATTTGCAGCCTTTCTTTCAGTTCTGTGCACTTCCGTAGTGTCCTTTCCAGACCATGTAGGCCAGTAATTTCCCTTCCGATGATTTGATTTCAGCCTTAGTTCTGTTTCCTGCGACAAAAAGAAGGCATGGCTTCTCTCACACATTTCCCTGGGAGTTTGGCGGGAAAACACTCGCCCCCAGATGCTCTTTGAGGATGCGCTCCTACCCCAGAGACTCAGGAGGCCTCCATGTGGCCCAGGATAAAGCAGGATTGTATCCATTTTCTGAGTAGTCAGTGCTCCCCCTCAGGGATGGAGACTGGAGGAGGGAATGGAGTTAGAGGCAGAGATTTTACGTGTCTCTGGATGTATCCAGGGCCCACACGTAGTCTCACTACATGACAAAGTAACTCTAATTCTTGGTTTCTGTCCCGAAAACAGCACCAGAGACAGCCAAGACATTCCCATAAAGACGCAGAGCCAGGCTCTGTCACAGTGGTCAGCTGCAGACGGCTCAGGCGCTCACAATCTGGACAGCATTAAATTAATGATGGGCCTTCGACATCTGGCGTGTAACTTGTCTAACCAGGAGTTGGAAAAATGCTGTAAATACGTGTGCTATGTGATCGAGTGAGAAAGTAGGGCAGAGAAATGGTGAAAGCTACTCTCTGAATGATGTAGAGGCCTATTCACAAAGACTCCCAGAAAATATGCTATTATTTGACTATAACTGGTAAAATTGGAGGGCGTATTTTTGCTTATTGGGTTACATTTTTCTTTTTCTTCTAAATGTTCTGTAATGATGATGCATTGCTTTTATAATCAGAAAAGTGAAATGGAACAAAATAGAATAGAGGAAATGAATCTAGGCTTGGCCATACCTCATTCCTCTGGTTGAGCAAAGACATTTGATAGCGTGGACATGGAACCCAAGAAACCAAATGTCCCCTGTGACCTCTAGCAAGGTCCTTGTTTCTTTTCCTGACATTTCTCCCTCTCCCTCTCCCTCTCTCTCTCCCTGACATTTCACCCCACAGAGTGGAAGCATTAATTCCCACACCATTGCCACCCAACAATGTAACGAGCGTGCAAAAGGCCACAGCTGGTTACTCAGCATGAAGGGGGTTGGGCACAGGTGTCGGGAGCTACTTTGCTGGAGATGGGTGGGAGGAAGACTCTGGTGTCTCCCAAGAGGAAGTCCTGTAGGCTGAGTGGAAGGAGACTTGCTCCCAGGAGCAAGTGTAAGACGCCGTGTAGGACATCAACACTATTGGGTACATCCCTCTACCCCTACAGTTTGCACAATGGTGGTTTCACACAGAGGGCGTGGGCTGAGGACGGAGGGAGGGTGGGGAAGAGGGAGAAGGAGGGTGAGGAAGAGAACGGGAGAGGGTGTGTGGGGGGCGAGAGCGAGGGAGAGAGAGAGGGAGCCGTGTGGCATCATAGGAGCATTCCCAGCCTGGTAAAGTGCTCACCCCTTCCTCCTCCTATCATCAGCAACCATCGGCCAACACCTCTGTGATACACCAGGAGCTGTGCTTGGCACAGAACTCACAGCCAGCATTCTCCAGGTCTGTGGGTAAAGAGTGCTTCTGCAGAAACCACCTGGTACATCAGTGCTCTGCGACAGACATGTGCAGTGCCACAATGTGAGTTTATGTAATAATATAATTTATATAATTTCATGTGAGTTTTACACTTCCTTGGTAGTCACATTAAAAAGTAAAAAGAGACAAGTGAAATAAATTTAAGGGATATTTAATACTTTTTAACTAATATTCCACAAATGTCATCTTCACGTGTATCATCATAAAGTATTATCCATGAGGCAGCTTGCATTTTTTTTAAAGGATTTGTTTATTTGAAGGGCAGAGTTAGAGAGGGAGAAATCTTCCATCTATTTCTTCACTCCCCAGATGACTGCCACAACCTGGGACTGGGCCGGGCTGCAGCCAGGAGAGGGGAGCTCCGTCTGGGTCTCCCACAAGGGTAGCAGCGGCCCCAGCCTTGGGCCACCTTCTGCTGCTTTCCCAGGCACACGAACAGGGAGCAGGATCAGAAGTAGAGCAGCCAGGACTGGAGCTGGTGGTGCCATATGGGATGTAAACTCCTGGCTCCCGTGCACGTCTCACTTCCCCTGCCACAAGCACCTCAGCAGAGCTGTGTCTTTGTTACAGCAGGTGCACCTGCAGTGATGCATCCTCACCACCCAGAGTCCCTGTCCGGGGTCCCCTCTGGGTATTGTGCAGCCTGTGGGTTTGGATGCATGTGTAATGCCATGGGCCCCGTCATAGCATCACACAGAGCAGTTTCACTGCCCTAGAAATCCCTGTGCTTCCGCTAGTCCTCCCTCTCCTGCCCCTGTCATCGTTGTTTTTTTTTTTTGCTGTCACTGCTGCTTTGACTTTTCTAGATTGTTCTATAGCTGACATTGCCCAGTGGGCGGTCTTTTCAGATTGGCTTCTCTTGTTTAGTAATAGCACTTAAGTTCCTTTCATGTCTTTTTATCCTTTTTTAAAAAGATTTATTTATTTATTTATTTGAAAGGCAAATTACAGAGTTAGGCAGAGAGAGAGAGACAGACAGACAGATAGACAAAGAGGTCTTCCATCTGATAGTTTATTCCCCAGTGGCCACAGTGGCCTGAGCTGCACTGATCCGAAGCCAGGAGCCGCCTCCAGGTCTCCCACGCAGGTGCAGGGGCCCAAGGACTCGGACCATCTTCCGCTGCTTTCCCAGGCCATAGCAGAGAGCTGGATCAGAAGTGGAGCAGCCGGGACTCGAACAGTCTCCCACATGGGATGTTGGCACTATGGGTGGCAGCCCCACCTGCTATACCATCGTGCTGGCCCCACTTCATCCTTTTTTATATTGTCTTTAAAATCCAGTATGTATTTTAGACTTGTAGTGTCCCCCTCAACTTGGAAAAGTCCTGTCTCGGGATTTGGTGGGCACCTGGGACCAGTGCTGCAGTATTGGGCAGTGCAGCGGGGACTAAACAGTCCCTAGCATCACTCCTGAGTGCTCACTGCACCGTGCTGTACTCTCAGGGCTCAGCAGGTGTCAGCATGGAAGTGTCGAGAGACACAAGAGGACCCCAGCGCTGTACCCTAGCCAGTGAGGCTCCCAAGGTGGCAAGTTCAGAATGGGAGGCTCTGAGTGTGGAGGCATGGAATAAAGGTCAGTGGTCCAACTGTCCCTGTGAGAACTGCTGTCTCATTGAGACATGGCGATGAGCTCCTAACCAAGAACTGTATGCAGGGAGTCTCAGCTGGACCTGACAAGACTGTGTGGATGTGTTAATGCTATTGTAATGGTTTGGAGCGGATGTCTTTGCTGTATGGGACTGGAAGGGAGGAGTTTTATTTCCCCCTCCCCAACAGTGCTAACCCCCTAATGTCTACAATAAAATCCCTGAGAACTGTGAATCTGTCTTACATCTTACATGGCCGTAAGGACTTTGCAGCTGTGATGAAGTGAGGGAGACCCATTTCTGGCTTCCAGAGCTGCAAGGTCAGACCTTTGCCCTGTTCCAGGCCACTGTGTTTATGGTCATCTGTTACAGCAGCCACAGGAAACCGTATGCTAACCGAGCCTTTGAATAACAGAGCCAAGTGGCTTCTTGTTCCTGGCGAGAACTGGTGCGACTTTCCTAACCCTGACTCCTCTAGGGGTGAGAGAGTGGGGCTTTATAAAGCGGAAAGAGCCTGCAGAATTCGAAAGAGATGGGAGGGCTTCAGGGGGCTAGAGCAGGCTTGAGTTCCCCAGCTGAGCAGGGCAAGGGAATGGGGGAGTCCCAAAGATGGTGGAGGAGAGTGTGCCTCCCTGGTATCTGTGAGGGTGCAGCTAACTGTGGTGCAGCAGGTTAAGTTGCCACCTGTGATACAGGCATCCCATAAGAGCACCTGTATGAGTCCCGGCTGCTCCACTTCCAATCCAGCTCCCTGCCAGTGTACCTGGGAAAGCAACCGAGGACTGCCCAAATACTTGGGCCTCTGCCACCCACATGGGAGACCAGGATAGAGTTCCTCGTTCCAGCTTTGGCCTGACACAGCCTCAGCCATTGCAGCCCTTAGGGGAGTGATCTAGGTGGTGGAAGACCTCTCTCCTCCTCTCTGTAAATCTGCCTTTCAAATACATAAATAAATCTTTTTTAAAAAGCTGAGATGAGAGCCGTTGTGCCTGGACTCCCAGTCTGTTGAGAGGCGACCTCTGCTGGCTGCTTCTCTGAGCCCATGTGGGTGTCGTCGTGCAGAGAAGGCAGGGTTCAAGTTCCGGTTCATCAGCCAATCGTTGGATGCAGGCTGCCCCCTCCCCTGTGGGAACTGACCTTGGACGAGGCCATTCAGCTCCACCCAGTGGATGCAATTCCCGGGGAGGAAGTGGACAGAGCTGGCCTCTGGGGGAATGCATGCTTCAGTCCTGTGGGGGGATCTGGGCCGCACGCTGTGCTATCTGCAGCAAACACTGGAGGACAAGTAGGCTTACATCCACGAAAGTGCACTGAGCAATGGGCACAGAGCTCAGCACATGTTATCCCCTCAACACGTGTTTGTTGGTGATATGATGATGATGACGGTGATTCTGACATCAGCAGTATTTTTGAAGAAGCTAACGGATAAAGGGGGCAATTTGTCGACTCCAAGCAGCCTTAAGATCTGGGAAATTATAATCCTACGAGAGTTCATTGGCCTGAGAAAAGCCTCTCATCTCAGAGGCGCTGATAGCAGACTTGGGTCCTGCAAAAGCTGCCAAGTCTGCAAACAAAGGAGCCGGGTTAGGCTTCCGCAAAGCCACTCTGCACTGAGCCCTGCCTGGTTTGTGGCTCTCCCGAGCCCAGATGTGCTGCAAACGCCAGCCTGCGCTGTCTCCCTGCCTCCTGACAGGTGCATTCTGCATTCTCGCCAGGCCCCTGGCTGCCTGTGCCTTCTCTAATTATTTACAGCCTGAACCCGGTGCTGAGCACTTTGAATTTAAACATGACACCTTGAGGCTCCTTGGCAGGCCTGGTCGCTCACTGGGGCAGCCTCTGTTCTCTCCCTGGAAAAAGTGACAGGTCAGCAGAATGCTGTGCTGGAGACACCAGCAAGTCTGGGAATTTGTTCCCAAAGCGGTGGCCCTTCCACCCCTCTCCTGGGACTTCTGAGAGGCCCAGAGCATGCACCTGACCTGGATGTGAATGGAACTTGTTCGTTAAGTTTGTCATTGCACCTGGAGAACGTGTCGGAGGGCTGGGAGCAGCTCAGTGAATCTTTGTTTATTGGGTGGATGAACGATAGAATTCTCCCCCTGCAGTCTCTGGGTTTCTCAGCCCCGGGAAGGCATTCTAGCTGCGAGGCATGGAAGCGTGACTGTCCAAAGGTTACCACAAGGTGCTTCACCGCCCACCAGTTCCATGGTGATGGAGAGACAGTGTGCGGTGCTCTTCCGTGTATCAGAGCCTTCAGACAAACCAGCCGCTCTGCCCGCTCACCGTTCCTCCCTCCTCCCCTAGCCGAGTGCCTGTCGTCCTTGGGAACTCAGCATAGAGTTGCCTCCTCAGGGGAAACCCCTGCACTCCTGTGTCCTCCCACAGTCCCTGGGCCTCTCTCTACAACCGTGGTTTGCCCAGGAAGAGCTGGGTCAACTTCCGAGCCGAGCTGTGGGCTCTGGGGGGAGGGGCACGCTTGGGTTTATCTCTGAGCCCCACGCCCTGCAGAGAACCCATGTGTGGTTTTGGAGGGGTGGACGCCAGTGAAGTCAGGATGGCCTTGGGAAGCCCCCAGCCTGGGAGGTGGTCTGCGAGGGCAGGGGCCTGGGGGAGATCAGGAGGAGGACTGGGGTCTGGGATGCAGCTGGGGTGCAGATCATGTTCCCAGAAACTCAGCATCACCCGCGATCATTCCTAGCCAGTCCTCCCTCTTGCTCCCAGTCTCTGAACTCCACGAGTGAGTGTAGAGTGCTCGGGTGAGAGGCTCTCACTGGGCGCTACCACGCTGGAGTGGCAGGTGCTCGTCCCTGACCATAGTAGTTGGAACTGCAGGCCCCTCGGTTTCCAGGTGTTGATGGTGTCTTCTGTCTCTCTGGGTGCTCTCGAGCCACTGTGCTGGGCAGGCAAACTTGTCAGTCAATGGCCCAGGCGCTGCCCTCATTGGGTAAGTTGAGCGTGGGCGTGACCCAGCTTCGTTCCTGCCAGACAGGACCCCTCTGCATTCCATAGTTTCACCAGTGGACCTGACAGCTCCCAGGCCTGCAGGTGACCGACTGGCACCACATGCAGCCGCTCAGAGTCCCTGCTACCGAGGACATCGGCAGGGTCTTCCATAACCTGAGATAGAAAAGCCGCAGTTCAGTCTCCTGCTCTGGGGTGTGAACTTGCAGCAAGTTAAGTCTCTCACCTTGATTTTCTCCTCTGGACAAAGACCAAATGAAATACGCTCCTTGCCAATGCCTGGGACCATGAAGGGTTCACTATTAATAATTATACTGAACCACAGGCATGATCCAGGATGTGAGAATCCCTGATTGTTTTGCTAAGTGGGAATAGAAACAGTGCCTTTGAGGGAAGCTGGATTAAAGTGTTCGTTCCTCATTTAGTCCTTGAAATAATCCTAGGATAGAAGCACTGTCATTATTCCCATTAGACAGATGAGTAAACGGACATCAAGAGAGGTTCGCTGACCGGCTCAGGGTCTAGGACCTGCTTCTGTCCGGGCAGTGTCTGTTGCAGCAGCGGGTGAGGGGCACGCAGTTGGCCCTGCCAGGTAGACACAGCTTTCCAAGTTCTGTGCAGCCTTCCCGCACCTCACCCCCGTCATCTCCTTGTCCTCACTGCTACTGCGTGAGGTCCCCACCTAGCAGCCACTCATTATACTCTGTCTCAGAGTCTGATTCTTGCAGGGCTGCTCGCGGGGTGCTGGCCGGTCACCTGGGAGTCTGGTCCACTCTCAAAACTGGAAGTCCCAGAGAGCCGTTCCTCACCAGCTGCCTGGATGGGCCGAGTCCCATCTGTGTGCTCTCAGCCGTCGGTGGGCCCTGTAATTATGAAAGTATGAATTGAACCTCTTTCATTTTTCAAGGACATGAAACTATTCATTAGAAGTGACTCCTGCTCAGCCCATCCTCACAAACATAAATAAATCACACCGCTTTCCCATGAATTATGCATTAAACACACATCTGTAAAACTTGCTCGTCAATGGTAGGACTTTGAACATATGGGGTTTTAATTGGACACTAAATCAATTTTCATGTTTCTGTTGATGGAATTTAAAAAATACTCCTAGCTTTGTTTAAGACGCCTTTCCTTGTTACATGATAAAAAAAATCACACCCTCCGTCAGACTCCTGCGATTTTGATACCTGCTGCTGGTGTTTCAGTTTCCATAATTTAAGCCTCAGCTCAGGTACCCGTGATAAAGAGATTAAAACGGTTCTCGGTGCGCCGTGTGGCAAAGCACTCACATAGCATCAGAAAGTAAAAGCCAGGAAAATGATGGGATTGCCAAGGAGATGCGGGCAGGCAGTGCGCTGCGGCAGAGGGAGGCTGGGGAGGGGTGATCACCAAGGAGGGAAGGAGGGGGGCGGGAGGAGAGGACCTGCTCCCTGCCATGCTCTTTCCCTCCAGCGTTCATTTCATCTGTTCCATGAGCCGTTCCATGAGCCATTGTCCCCATTGAGCAGATGAGAAAACCAAGGCTTAGGATGGTTAGGAGAGGCACACACCGTGACTCAGCCCTGAGGGGTTCTGGTCCCCGAGAACTTGCTCTTTCCACCCGAGGAGGGCTGGGCGGCCAGTTTTGTAAAGTCACGGGGACCACTGCTTACTGAGATGCTTATACGTTGGTGAGTTTCCTAGTTAACTTCTCTCGTCTCTGGCATGTGATGTGAGACCTCATCGGTAGTGAGGAAATGCGCTCCAATGGCGCGTCCTACAGGAAAACATCAGAATTCAGACCTTGAAATTTCCATCAATGTGAGTTACTTTGGTCCCACTGTCAAGCTCGAAATCAGAACGTTGCAGTGTCCAGGGTCGGGGCCATGTGTACTTGAAGTCCAGAATCAGGGCTGGTGAAGACACGAACACCACTAGGTGTGGCTGTCGATGACTTCCAGTGGATGCGACCTCGTGCTAAGCTGTTTACCAGCTTGGTCCTACTCGGTCCTCCCCACAACGCCATCAGTAGGTCTCATCATTCCTTTCTGCAGATGATGGACCTCAGGCACCCAGGGTTTGAACACCCGGCTAAGAAGCAGGGGAGCAGATGTGGACCTGAGACCTTCTGTTCTCAATTGTATGCTGTATTCATAGTTGCTGAGCAGCCACAGGGCGCCCCCATGCTAGGCTCCGTAACCTTCCTGCTGGTGGGGGGCAGGGCGGAAGGGGGAACACGCTGTGGTGGGAGGCTGAGCCACGACTTTCTACGCCTTCAGCCCCTGCGTGTGCTCCTGTCGCTTCCCTTTGCCCTCTGACCCCAGGGACTTCTCCACCCTGGGAGGTGGAGCCTCTCGAAGAGTGGCCGCAGAGTGGCCGGCTCCAGAGTGGCCCAGATGCCTGTTTCCTTGGTATGTTAATTCTGTGCTTTGCCAAATTGAGGACAGGGATTAGGCAATTTCGTTGCCTCCTGCAATGTCCTTTCTCTGAATTGGTTCTATCAAGACCATTATCGGTGGCCTTGGGATTGCTCCCGCAGGCAAGCAGAGGGAGTCAGGTGGCACATCTCCACGTTCAGCCAGGTCCCAGGCTCTTTTCATCCCTACTCGGCTCTGCCAGCACAGAGGATGAAAGGCAAGGCGGAAGGCAGAGCTGCCACTCACAGTGT
>CM027397.1:30029404-30041514 GCA_015711505.1 Sylvilagus bachmani | reverse complement strand
AAACTTTGAGTAGATCATGATGTGCCTGGTGCAGCAGGAGAGAGGACAGTCCCCTTGAGGGCCACCCCCTGAGTGCCAGGATGAAGGGCTCTCCACATCAGACCCCGACAGGGTCAGGGCCCACAGGATGGGGGCGGGGACTGAGGGTGGGCGGGCGTGGGTGCCATGGACCCTGCAAAACATTCCTAACCATCGGTTTGACAAAGATATAAACAGTTTGACAAAACTGTACTTGAAGCAATACTGATACACACAGACATTTTTTATGGTCTTTTGATTTCTTTTTTAATTTTAAGTCACTTATAACTTTATAAGTGAGAACATGCAGTGTTTGTCTTTATGTGTCTGATTATTTCATTCAAAATAATGTCCTCCAGTTTCTTTCGTGTTGATGCAAATGGCAGTATTTCATCCTTTTTATAGCTGAATAATACTCCATTTTGTACATGTACATACCACATTTTCTTTATCCATTCGTCTGATGATGGACACCTTGGTTGAGTCTGTATTTGAGCTGTTGTAAATTTATAGTTAAAGATCTAATGTTCCGTTAAATAAAGAGCCCAGCAAACAGAAAGACTCTTACTCAGCAAGAATGCAGACAAGGGCTGTAGACAATAATCACATCCCAATATGTCCATTTCGCTCGTACGCATTGAATTTTTTGATACTCCATTACCAACCACAAATCAGAGAAAGCGTGATATTTGCCTTTTTTGGGTCTGGCTTATTTCATGAAGCGTAACAGTCTCCAGTTGCATGGGCGCTGCTTTTGAGGGTCTTGATGGGCATGTGTGTGTGGAGAGAGAGATGGAGATCAAAGAGGCTGGTAAATGTCTTAACGATGCAGAGGACAGGCTCCCCATAACAGAGTCCCGATGTCACAGGGCTGAGGCCGAGGAGCTCCAATCTAGAAATATTTCTCCCCTCTCATGACCCATGAGCCCCTCTCCACTGCAGAGCCTCTATCTGCTTGCAGAGAGAATGGACAACTCCCAGGAGAGCTGTCCATCATGCTAGCCCCAGCATCTTCATTTCCTGAGAGAAATCAATGAAGAGAGTGGCAGAGATGAACAGTCTCACGGACAGAGAAGACGGCCTTAGGAAATCCAGGACTCACCAGGGGCCTCTTGAAAATGACCAATGACTGACCCATTTCTTCCCTTGATCTCCAAATAGAGGCACATACATAAGCTCTCTGGATTGGGTTAGATTTGAGAAAGGAAGGCATCATTTTTCACTGGTACCTCCTGGGGATGATACTGGCACAGAATATCTGGCAACTTGGAGACAGATGGGTAAAATCGCTATGAAATAGAACAGTTCACAGTGAATCATCGTGGAAAGCCTGGGGAGGCTAACTGTGTCTGATAGTCTTAGATTCCCTCTCCATACTTTGATGCACCAATAATTTATTCAACTAGTGTTAATTCGGCTCTGTGTTCCAGGTGTTATGTTTAGGGCTTTGTGAGTATAATCTCAATTAATCTGAATATCGGCGAACCAGGTAGCTACGTCATCGTCTTCATCTGGAAGACGGGGAGGCTGAGCCTTGTTCAGTAAGGACCAGAACTTGATTCCAGTTTCCACTGACTCCAGCGACTAAGCTCTTAACTGGCTAGTAAAGGGTTGATTCTGGTGCCTGAATGTGTTTGACTTGTACAGGGTATTTCAAGAAATACTTTCCAATAGTTGGAAATTTGAAAATTTAAAAAAGTGTTACCTTCTAACTTTTACCAGAGAATAAGAATATCTGGTCATCCTGCACATTCCTACTTAGCAAAAATCATCTGCCCTGAGTAGTAGCTGTCCTTTTATTTATTTATTTATTTTCTTTTTGACAGGCAGAGTTAGACAGTGAGAGAGACAGAGAGAAAGGCCTTCCTTCCGTTGGTTCAGCCCCCAAATGGCCGCTACGGCTGGTGCACTGTGCTGTCCGAAGCCAGGACCCAGGTGCCTCCTCCTGGTCTCCCAAGGGGTGCAGGGCCCAAGCACTTGGGCCATCCTCCACTGCACTCCCAGGCCACAGCAGAGAGCTGGCCTGGAAGAGGAGCAACTGGGACAGAATCTGGCGCCCCAACCGGGACTAGAACCCGGGGTGCCGGCACTGCAGGCGTGGGATTAGCCTAGTGAGCCACAACACCAGCCAGTAGCTGTCCCTGTCAGACAGTGCTGTCACTCATTGGAGCATGCAACCTGGTGAGCTCCTTACTTACTGTACCTGAGACTGTGGTCTCTGGGCAAAACTCCCCGGGCATGTGAGTGGCATAGAAGAAGAGATAAGAGTACCCATAGTACTGTGAACATTATTGGGTCCTCTATCCCTGGCAACACGACCTAACCTATGCCTCCTCCTTGGACCAGAAGGATGGAAGACTCTGCGTGAGGTATACGGAAAAAGCAAGAATTAAGATATCCGTAGAAGCCAGTGTAAAGGTTCCAGCATTCTCTCCCAATCCTTCCTTAGTTTTTAAAAGGCCTAGAGTTTCAGAATTCCTGTAGGTATTGTTCAACCAGTCGGGTCCAGGTCAACTCCCCTGACGGTTATAACCATAATTCTGGTACCCAGGGGAGCGAAATCAAGGAAAGAGCTCCCTTTGCCAAACCCGACTTCACCAGGCTCATTTATTTCTCTGTGAGCCACAGGTTATGATAGCGTTGTCTTTCCTCTACATAAATAATGTAGAAGTGTATGTTAAATTGCTCTGCCTGCTTTTTTAGTCCTTGGGAATGCGGGAGGACAAAGGATTCAGCCTTACTCAGAGACTTATGAGGTGGACATCGCTACCCTTCTTGCATTCAACACAGGATCTGGGCCACTCAGGAACATAAGTCTCAGGAGAATGTTTTCATGTGTTGTCATGGACTCGCTCTACTTGCAAGCTGAATGTCACAAACTCACCGCTGACTGGTGATGTTGCTAGTATTGCTGATGATAAGACAGCCCCTCTGTTGAGATCACCTTTTGTGCATTACGGTAAATGATTTCTATACATCATTGCCTATCTTCATAACTCTTTATAGTTGGTCTTATTATATACATCTTGCAGATAAGGAAACAAAGACTCCAAGAGGTCACCAGCTAGAAAAAGCTGTAATTTGTATTCACATACAGT
Source organism: Sylvilagus bachmani (assembly GCA_015711505.1). Taxonomy (NCBI): domain Eukaryota; kingdom Metazoa; phylum Chordata; class Mammalia; order Lagomorpha; family Leporidae; genus Sylvilagus; species Sylvilagus bachmani. Next base: position 30,038,398 of record CM027397.1, on the reverse strand, counting down.
TTCATTGGCATCAAAAATTTTCTTCCCTGCACAAATGTAAATAATCCAGCCATTTAAATTAAACCATTTGGGCTACCCAGGAGTACAGTTTGGAGAAACTCCATCGACCTCATTTCCCAATTATCCAGTGAAAATCTATGAGTCTAGGGGGCTTCAAGCACTCGTCACCAGACAAAACCTGGGCAACTTGTAGAAGCATCGAGAATTCATTTAGAATGAACACGGCACATTAAGGAGCTAGTGAATTCTGGTGAGCAGCCTCCCTCCTTCCGAGATCCCCCTGAAAATCTGTGAGCCCCTCTGCTCAACGTTCCTGTAATTAGTCAAAGTCCAGAGCACACTCCAGCCGGCTCTGTGTTGAGAAATGTTAATCTCTTATCCAGAGAGCTCAGTTAGCACGACCAGGACCAGTGGTTAATAATAATAACAGAGTGGGATGATCACTGAGGGGAAGGCTTTTATTTTCATTTCACAGGAATCATTTGTTAAACACAAGGAGAATTCTCTTTATCTTTAATTGGAGAGGGAAGGGAAGCCCTGGATACACCTCTAAGATCTTAATCACAAGATGATAGGGAAGGGGGATGGGGGAACTAGAGGACGCTTGCTGAGCCCTCTTCTTGGAGGCTCAGGCTGGAAGCAGGTGCTGCTCCTCCCTGTCTCTCTTTTTTTTTTTTTTTAATATTTTTTGGACAGAGTGGACAGTGAGAGAAAGAGACAGAGAGAAAGGTCTTCCTTTACCGTTGGTTCACCCCCCAATGGCCACTGTGGCCGGCACACCGTGCTGATCTGAAGCCAGGAGCCAGGTGCTTCCTCCTGGTCTCCCATGTGGGTGCAGGGCCCAAGCACTTGGGCCATCCTCCACTGCACTCCTGGGCCACAGCAGAGAGCTGGCCTGGAAGAGAGGCAACCGACCGGGACTAGAACCCCGGGTGCCGGGGCTGCAGGCAGAGGATTAGCCTATTGAGCCACGTCGCCCGCCGCCGGCCTACTCCTCCCTTTCTCCAGCCCTCTCTCACACTGCCCTCTCTCCCCAGGGCTTGGGATCTGATTACCCAGTCTTAGCTCCTGAACACTCAAAGGAATGTGCGAGGCTCAAGTAACAAGATCTAGAGAGGAATAAGGACCATGGGGGCTTCTACCGGTCACAGAGGAGTCGGGGCAGAGAGGTGCTGACCCTGGGTGTGGGAGGTGCTTGCTGACCTCAGACCTGGGGTGGGGGAACAGGGTCTCCCCTTTCGCGACCACCTTGTCTGTGCCAGACAGTGTGGACTCTTACTTGATGTGACTCATCCAACAACAGTAGGGGAGAGGTGTTAGACTCTGCAATTTACAGATAAGAAGATTGGGTCTCGTTTGTCCCCAGTATCACTGTCAAGGAGAAGTGCAGGTGAATTCCGATTCAGATCTCCTTCTGAGACATGGCTCCCCTGTGCCCTGTTCCAACTGAGGATCTTGTTTCTCTACAGAGGCAGCAGGGGTGAGGGAAAGGATGCAAAAATTCATTGAAGGGGCAGGCTGGATATGCTAGAGGAACAAGAAAACTATGAGCAAACAGGAAGAAGAGACTCAGGGACTGACCCGTTCTGAGCAGCATCGGCTCCTGATTGTTGTGTACTTTTCCTCGTGTTCTCATCTCCCACCCTGTGGTTCTGGTACCATTTCCTTGTCTTGTGCTACTTGAGGAAACTGAAGCTCAGGGTGTCTCAGTGGTCTGCCCAGATCACGTAGCTGTGAAGTGGCAGAGTAGGGAATTGAAAGAAACCTGGTTCTTCCATGTGAGGTCTCCTCCCAGGAGTTCTAGGCATCCTTATGTCAACACTCAGAAATAATCTACACCACATACTGTATTCATCCAACACTCTACTCGTTCCTCGAATCCCACAACAGCACCATGTGTTGGAGAGGGTGCGGAACGGGCAGGGATCTCCAGCATCATTGGTGAGGATGTAAAATGAGGCAATGACTTTTCAAAAATCGCAGGCCCTGTCTTACAAAACTAGACATCCACCTGCCACCTGGCCCAGTCATCCCATTGCTAGATGTTTACACAAAAGAAATGAAAACATATGTTTGAGAAAAGACTCAGATAGCTACATTCACAGCAGTGTTATCCATAACATTTAAAAAAAGCTTGGAAAAAGCTTAGGTGTCCATCAAGGGGAATGTATAAATCAACTGTGGCGTATCCATGCAATGGAATGCTCTGCAACAATGGAAAAGCAAGGAAAACCATGGATGAGTTTCAAAAAAGAAGCATTGCCTGAAAGAATATCTGGTGAATAATTCCATTTTTCTCCAGTTCAAGAATGAACAAAACTGACAGTGTATAAAAATTCAGAGTGTCTTCTGCAGTGGGGGTTGGCAGGGAGGGGCATGTTTGAGGGTATCATGATGCATTGTGGAACGTGTTTGAATTACAGAAGTGAATGCCTTTATCCAAACCCAGGGTATTTGTGTACGAGGGCTGTTGTGGGATGGATTAAACAGCAGTGACTGGTGTTCACAGTGGTTGTGGAGGCTGGACATCACGTGTGGATGAGGTTGGTGTCTCTGTGGTCCGAAGGGAAGGACCTGTCCCAGGGCTCTCCTTGGTGTGCAGAAGAACTCCTCTTCACGTGGTCCCGTCTGTGTGTGTCTGTGTCCTGACCTCCTGTTCCTTAAAGACATGGTCCATACTGGGTTAGAGCCCACTCTAATGAACTCCTTCATTACCTCTGTATAGACCTGTTCTCCAAATACATCTCACTTAAAGGAAAAGGGAGTTTAGGACTTCAGCATAGATTTTGAAGGTGACACAAATCAGTTTATCCAGCAAATGTTCTTTTAAGATTTTTATACAATGCTGCATGCAAACGTTCATCAAATGAAAAAGGCAAACAAATATTAAACTGAAGTTAATAATATGCATGCTGTGGTGCTTAGGGAAGTGTATTGATGCTTGCAATTTAGTTTGAAATGCTTCAGAAAATAGGGTGGATTAATGACAGATGGTAGATATATAGAAAACAAATATAACACCATTTTAATGGTAGGATCTAAGTGGTGAGTGTATGACCTTCCACTGTAAAACCCTTTCAACTTTGCTATGGTTGAAAACTTTTAGAATAAAATGTTGGAAAAAATACTAACCGTGCGTCTACTGTGTGCAAGGTGTGGCACAGGCTGATGGGGAGTGAATGATGCACAAGACAGATACGGTCCCTACCGTCATGAAGTTTGCATTTTGTGATAACTTTTCTCCAGCCCCGGGGGATGCCTGCAGTGGGCACGTTCAGTTTGTGAGTTAATCAGGACTAAGCTGACCTCGCTGCCGACCACACATCTCACATTTAGCTGCTCAGTGCTCATGCTGTGCGTTTGCTATTTGGTTGCTCAATGAACATGGGCCTGTTGGCTTCCTGCCTGCACTTGGAAGATGAATTCTACAGCAGCCCCTGGTTGTGCAAAGATAAATCACTGTAGGTCCAAGTGGTAAACCAGAAAAATAACAGCAATTTATATATTCCCCAGGAGTCCCTTGTGAGAACTTGTACACTATTTATGATGTGTGGTGACGAAAGTTAAAACTCAGGATGGGGATGTCAGCTTTATTTTATTGCCATCTGCATGCCGCAAAAAAAGAAACCCAAATGGATATGCTCTTTGGAAAGCCAGTTAGTTAGGAAGCCATCAAGACGGGGATTTTATCATGCAAAGAAAACGGACGATCGACCCAGCGCTGCGGTCGTGTTTTTAATACTGGCTGAAGGTTCCTGAATTGGAACAAAGGGATTTTTCAATCTTCTCAAATGACTTCCAGGCTTATGGTCCAAATCTCAGTGAGCACAATGTTGCACCAACTATAGCCACAATAACAGAAAATAAAATAACTCTTCTGCTGGAGTTTATATTCAGGGAGTTTGGGAAATCTAGGATGACATGGAAAAACAAAACCTTTGCATGATGACGTAATGAGTTTTCTATGATGTCATGGCCTTTGGGTTTGAATTCTAATTTATATTAGGTGAACCTGGGAAAGTGTCGTTGCTGGCCTCGGTTTCTTTGCCCATTAAATGGAGATAGAATAGTCTCTGCTACATTTTGGGTGTGGCTTGACACTGTTTCCCAAAGGTTCATGTTTTGGCGATGATAGAAATGTAAATTTGCACACCCTCTATGGAAAAAGTATGGCGATCCCTTAATGAACTAGAAACAAACTAGAAAGTGAAATCTAGCCATCTCAACACTGAGTATCCAAAATAAAGGAAATTATTGTATCAAAGGGCGTCTATGCCACCAAGTTTACTACAGCACTGTTTATGATAGCCAGTATATATATAGGACCAAATGATGTGTCCATCAACAGATAAATGGATAGAGAAAATGTGGTGTACACACAATGGACTGTTATCCAGACATAGAGACGATGAAATCCTGTCATTGGAAGCAAAATGGATGGAACTGGTGGACGTCATGTAAGCCAGCCAGAGAAAGGAAAATACCATATATTCCCCCTCCTGTATGGGAGCTAAAGAAAAAGTTTATGTAAACATAGAATAGTGATGAACAGAGGCTGGCAAGGGTGGCGGTAAGGTGGTTAGAGGGAGTTTGGGTAACAGGTGCAAAATCAGACTGAAGGAGTAAGTACCCAGGTTTGCACAGCACAGGAGAGTGACTGCTTCCCGGCAGCCTGGAGTGTATTTTCTGAACACACAGAAGAGAGAGATTTGAAGTCTCCAATCACAGAGTGGTGACAAGGAGAGGAAACCGCTAATACCCTGATTTGATCAGAGTTCATTTGTACATTTATCAAAACGTCACTCTGTACACAATGGAAATGCTAACTCACCTGATTTGATCTCCACATATTGAATATGGGATACAGACTTATCACAGTGTATCTCGTAATTGTGTGCACTTAAAATAAAAATAAACAAAAGAAGAAAAAGAGGGTGGGGCTTGGTGCAAGGTCCCTGTGTAGTTCTCCCGAGAGTGAGCCCAATCCCTGACTCTCTCTCTGGCTTCCCAGTTTGAGACATACGGGCTCTTCTCATACACACTCCTGTCACCCACCACTTAGCAAAGCCAGTGTGGTGCTGTGTGGACGTCCAGATTCCAAAACTAATAGCCCAAAGCCCTTCTTTTGTTTATAAAGTAAATTTGCCTCAGGTATTTTGTTATAGTAATCAAAAAAGCAAACCAATACACTACCTATTCAGAATGTCCTATGGAATTGAAATAAAGCTTAGAAAATACTTAATAAACCCTTAGCTGCTAGTCGCTGATTTGGTGTTTAGCCAGTTCATAGTCAGTGTTCAGGAAATGGTAGTGGTGATAATGATGGCAGTTGATTGGTGGTGATGATGGTCATGGCCATGATGGTGACCATGAAGGTGATGGTGATGATGACAGTGAGGATGATGATGGTTCTGTTGGAAGATGAAGAACAGGGGGCTTGCAGTGACAGTTGCTGCCAACAGCAAACAGGGAGCAGCTCTTCTGTCTTTTGAAGAACTCAATGGCAAAAAACCAATCAAGAGACTTTGGGCACAGGAACAGTCTAAAGATTCGAGTTTAGGTTGAAGAAAACCAACAGGAGACAACTTGATGGCCAAAAGGCACGTGATTTCTTCTTCATCAGTTGTTAGTCCGGCTTATCTGTAGTGCCATGATCAATTATTGATGCCTGCCAGGGGTTTGCTCCCAGGAATGGCAGTGTGTGTGTCAGTTCATGGGCTTGCAGGAAGCACTGTGCACAGTGAGCTGAGCTGCTGCCTACAGTGTGGCATCCCGCATCGCAGGTGGGTTCAAGTGCTGACTGCTCTGCTCCCAATCCAGCTCCCTATAGTGCTCCTGGGAAAGCAACGAAACATGGACCAAGTACTTGGGCCCCTGCCACTCATGTGGAAGACCTGGATGGAGCTCCAGAGTCCTGACTTTGCCTTATACCAGCCCTGGCCATTGCAGCCATTTGAGGAGTGAACCAGCAGACAGAAGATAGAAAGAAAGAAGGAAATATTAAACAAGAAGTTATGGGCTCTGGAGAGGTCATCTCAGGCAGAGCTGTCATATTTCACAGCTCTGGATACACTCAGTGCTTACCATTATTTATGAGTCTGCCTCATTAGTTTTGAGAGCAAGAACTATTTGTTTCTTTTTTCAGCTTTCATTCTTACGGCACAGGGACAATTCTTTTACTGCACAGTGGGCATTTGTTAAACTAAACATGTCCCTGTGATACTGATTAGCATCCGTAACACGCTCTTCTATCGGGAATCTCGCCTGTTAGGAGAAATAGGAAACTCACGTCCCTATGCAGTGTGTGGGAGGCAGAACCGAAGCCTGCACCCTGGGACACTCACCTGCCGCTTGCCATTAGCTCTACAGACTGTGCAGACGCCAGTCTTGGGGAGACTCTGGTAGAGGTTCCAGATAGGACGTAATGACTGGGCTTGTGATTCCCCTTCCGACAGTGATGACTGGCTTCTCAAAAAAGTCACCTCCATTCTAGGTCAAATGAGGATTAAAAAGGAAATTCACAAGGTTTTTAAGCAATGGTGTTGGGCTACTCCCTGTTCATTCTGACTATTGTGGCAATCTGCGTGGCAAGAAGGGGAGATGTTTATGAGGCTACGTGTCCCTGGCTATTCTGAGATTTGCAATGCTGAAGCAAGACCCTTCTTAAGAGCTCAGCCCAATGCCCCATGAGTTGTGAGGTTTTGCAGCTGGGCTGGTAGGAACAGGCAGTGTTCCCAGCACCACAAGAACATCAGGCACCTTTGCCTCTAATGCCCTGAGTGGCTCTTTGCCTGGGCTTAGGCAGTGTCCCACCAACCAGGTGTGCACAGCGTGCACAGGACCCAGGGGGCGGCCACAGAGACCACCTGTCTCTGACGCTCCGTGCTGGAAGCTCCAGCTCTCCCAGGCTCAGCCTCAGCTCCGCCTCTTCAACCCCAGCATCCACAGGGCTCTCCCTGGCTCCCCCTCCTGCAGCAGCTTCCTGGGAACTCTGTCAAGACTGTAAGGACTATGGGGCTGGGCTCGCTTGTCCCGACTTCCAGGGTCCATGTCCATCATCGCCTCCTTTAAAACCATTGCTGCAGGCCAGTGTTTGGCCTGGCAGCCCTCCAGGGGTGCCCGGCTCGCACTCTGAGCTCCAGGCTGACTGCAGCTTCTTGCTAACACAGACCCTGGGAGGCAGTGGTGATGGCTCAGTGAACTGGGTTCCCACCAGCCCCGGGTCCGACTTGGAGTGTGTTCCGGCTTTTGTCTTGACCTCAGGGGTTGTGGACATTTGGGGGAAGGAACCAGCAGATACACGCACCCTGTCTCTGCCTCTCAAATTTTTTTTTAAATATTGCTGCTTATAAGTTGTCAGGCTCTATGGTTATTTGGGTGCGAGGGTAAATCTGATCCCCGTTACTACATCTGAGCCATACGCGGTACATGAATCTCTCCTACATTGTGATCCTGGCACACAGAGGTCTAGCAAATATTTGCAGATCTGCATCAGTTTTCAGTCTTCCTTAAACAATGTGCTTTATAGGCCTCTTCAGAAACTGTCACAGAAATAGAATCTCTGCACTGAAAGCTGGGAGAAGTCTCAAGGTCAGTTTGTCCCGCGCCAGATGCCACGTTCTGGGATGCAACACTGGCTGCAACCCCCGACTGAGGCTCGGAACAGAACGGCAGCTCCGACCCTCTCGCCTTCATGGCCTCCTCTGCAGGACGCTGAGGGAGGGATGTAGAAGCAGTTTAGCAAGAGCGGTGGTGTTCACAACCCTTTGTTCAAATCCTAGCTGTGCTTCTGCATTGCTGATCGACCTGAGATAACTCACTCTGCCTCTCTGAGTCTCGGAGGAGGAATGCCTCCCTGCAAGAGTGCTTGAGGATTTGAAAGAGGTGGTGTAATTTGTTTTTGGGGTGCTGCAGCGTCACAGGGGCTCGGCGGTTAGTAGCTTATTTCTGGTGTCCTAAGTGGGTGAGGGAGAGGGCCTTCAGAGCATCCTAGGACGTGGGGAGTGTGGAGGTTGTGTCTCCCAGGCCTGCCCTCTTGAGTACTGCTCTCAGGGCTTGTCTCAGCAATAAAAACAGCGAAATGAGCAAGGCGGGGAAGCACCAGTCCCCCTTCCTCCCGAGGGCAGGAGTCCAGGCCCGGCCCCAGCAGCAGGCGAGGCTGCGCCCTCACCCCGGCCACACAGCCCCGCCAGCCAAGCCCCAGAGCTGTAGCAGGCTCAGCCGGATCAAATCGCTCTCCGGAGTCGGCAGTCCCAGGCCGAGTGGAACTTTCCTCTGGGCCCTTTCCGCGATGACTTGTGCGCAGGACGAGGACAAGGCCAGATGGGGATGACTGTGAGAGCTCCCACCCACTGAGCTCTTCCTAGTGCAGTTCCAGCTCTAGCTGCTGTTCATTCCGCGAGCGTTAGGGAACCAATTCCCTCACGGCCACTCTGGGAGCAGTCAGATTACATCACCCCCTTGCATTAACATCCTGTAAAGCCCGCTCAAAACTGTGCACTGTGTTTGGAATAAAACCCAAATTCCTTACCATGTCTCTAACGTCCTACATGATCTAACCCTGCCTTAAGCTAAGTCTCTCTTCCCTCTCTCCTATGCTATGTGCAATAGCAACATTCTCCTTTTTGTGTCTTTAAAAATTTATTTATTATTTGAGAGGCAGACACACACACACACACACACACAAAGTGACAGAATCAGAGAGATCTCCCATTTGCTGGTCGCTCTCCTGATGGCCACAATGTCTGGGGTTGGGCTGAAGCAGAACCTAGGAGTTGGGACAACACTCCAGATTCCCCTGTAGGTGGCCAGAACCCAGCACCACTGTCTCCCAGGGTCTGCGTTAGAAGGAAGTTGGAGGCCGGCGCCGCAGGTCAATAGGCTAATCCTCCGCCTTGCAGTGCCAGCACACTGGGTTCTAGTCCCTGTTGGGGCACCGGATTCTGTCCCGGTTGCCCCTCTTCCAGGCCAGCTCTCTGTTGTGGCCAGGGAGTG
>CM027397.1:30019129-30029304 GCA_015711505.1 Sylvilagus bachmani | reverse complement strand
TCTGTCTCTCTCTCTCACTGTCCACTCTGCTTGTCAAAAAAAAAAAAAAAAAAAAAAGGAAGTTGGCATCCAGAGCTGGGATTTGAACCCAGGTACTCCAATGTGGGTTGTGGGCATCTTAACCGCTAAGCTAAGCATGTGATCCCTCTTTTTCTTGAACACAAAAGCCCATCTGTGCACCAGGCCCTTTGCACGTGCTGGGATAGTCTTCCATGCAATTTTTATGTCGGCTCTTGCTCAGGTGCTCCTTGCTTAAAGTACCTTCCCTCTGGGCGTTAAAGGTACTAGGTGATCTGACAAATGCTATGTTATCAGGAGCCATTATTATTTCCATTTTATAGGTGAGGAAAGTGAGGCCCGGAGAAGGACATAGCCTGCCTAAGGTCTCACAGGCAGTAAGTCGTGGCACTGCAGTTGGATCAGGGCAAGTGACTAGTGCACTGTTTCACCTACGACTTACTCATCAGCACATTATTCTCCTTTTGGGGGTCATTTTAGGGACAAACTGATGCACACTGCATCTCCTTCAACAGGGTGTCCTCAGACCACGTCTGCCCAGGGACATCAGTGGACTTCCCGGGTGGGGCGTCCTCGGCTGGCGTCTGCCCAGGGACATCAGTGGACTTCCCGGGCGGGATGCAGCCTCTCTTCTCCTGTGGCCCGGCAGTTCCGTCGTTTATCTTATTACAGACAATTGGAAACAGTTCATGCTGTGGAGACTGAAATTGCCAACACTAAACTTGTCTGCTCTCAAAAGCAGTTTGTGAAATAAAATGGGTAACGATTTTTCCCCCCTCAGGCCAATCCAGTGTAGTGATAAGAACAGGTCTCGGCTCCAAGCACAGATGATATTTCCCATTTATGACCTGCCCTGGGAGAATCCTGTCCTCCTCCATTCTCGCTCAAGAGCCAACAGCTCTTCTCTCCCGCTCTGCTCCCCTCCTGCTGCTCTCTGGTCTCTGGCTCTCGGGTCTCTGGCATCAGTGCCAGATGTGCAGTGGACAAAAGCAGCCATGAAACCTCCTACTGAATCACCTGATCACCGCCTCCTGAATTCCCTGGGGACGCGAGGTTCTTCCCATGGGAGATCAGAGAAAGAGTATCGGGTTGGGATCCGCGAGCCAAATTCAAGGCTGGGAGCTTCCACTCAGTAAAACGTCTCAGACAAGCTCATTTCCTCTTACTGGGACTTGGCTTCCTCCTTCGTAAATGACTGGCCTTACTGGGTAGTTTCAAGCGATGATACGTTCTAGAGTACCTCGTGTCCATCATAGTGCATGGGAGAGCTGAATGTGGGCCCACGGCACCTGGGCCTCACTGGTATCACTTACGTTGGTTGCCTATGAGCAAGCTGCTTATTTTCTTAGTCCATCAGTTGACCTCATCTGAAAATCAGGATAGCAACAGGACCTTTGTCATGAGGTTGTTGTACAGATTACACGGGTTAGTTCCTGGACGATGTGGGTAATATGCAAACACTACATCATTTTATATAAGGGATTTGAGCATCCATGGATTTTGGTGCCCACTGGGAGGTCTGTCTCCCAGGGGTAGCAAGCAATGACCGTAAAAATGTTCTAAAGTAAACGCTTTAAGAAAAGGAAGAGGGGAGAGTTCTTTTCGCTCATTTTCAGCAGGCAGAAACATTTTTATTTGTATTTGCTCTTACATGGCTTGAGTGCAGTCTGTCCAAATTATCAGGCTGAATACTTAAAATATGTACATTTTAGGGGCCGGCGCTGTGGCTCACTTGGTTAATCCTCTGCCTGTGGTGCCGGCATCCCATATGGGCGCCGGGTTCTAGTCCCAGCAACTTCTCTTCCAGTCCAGCTCTCTGCTATGGCCCTGGAGGGCAGTGGAGGATGGCCCAAGTGCTTGGGCCCCTCTCACTGTCTAACCGTATCTGTCAAATAAATAAAAAAAAGTACATCTTATTGCACGGAATTTGTACCTAAGAGAAGATAATTCAGAATATGCCACCAATCCTCTGGCACACTTCCTGCTCTCACACAAAGCACTTCAAAAGCTCGTCCGTACTCTACTGGAAATGTTCACAAATCTGAGTTATTTTCATCATAACAGTGAAGAAAAATTGTAGGTGGGTTATATCCAGGTTAATAGAACTCTCATTAAAGAAATCCTCTTACATTTTTGTGGTAGTAGAGCTTAATTCCTTCAAGTTACAGAGACACACGATTCACAGGGAATTTAGTAAAGAATATTAAAATAATCTAATACCTTCCACTCAGTGAAGCATATTGTAAGCTGTTTGCTTTCTCTCCTATGCTCTTTGCAAAAAAGTAACTGAGCATCGACCACGCTGTTCAGTTTCAGTGGATTCTGAGCCCATGATGCTGAAAAGCAGGCGCAACCCTTGTCCTCAAGAAGATTAGTCTAGACAGGCAGCCATAGAGCAACCATTATAACAAACATGGACTTGGGTGTATTGCAAAAAAGTACCAAGCAGAGCTTCAAGACGTAATGACCATGGTGGGGTGGGCTGGGCACTGGGATGACCTACCTTAACCTGGCACTTCTTACCTCTGTAACCACGTCCGTACCTGCCCTTTAACCCTGCTCACTCCCTGGGAATCCAGACTTGTTAAAAAAGTTTTATTTTAATTTATTTGAGAGGCAGTGTTCCACAGAAGGAGAGAGAGAGAAAGAGAGAGAGAGAGAGAGAGATTAATTTGTCTCCCATCTGCTGGCTCACTACCCAAGTAGCTACAATGGCTGGAGCTGGGCCAATCTGAAGCCAGGAGCTTCTTCCGGGTCTCCCACATGGGTGCAGGGGCCCAAGGACTTGGGCCATCTTCTGCTTTCCCAGGCCATAGCAGAGAGCGGGACTGGAAGTGGAGCAGCTGGAACACAAAGCTGTGTCCATATGGGATGTAGGCGCCATAGGCAGAGCTTAGCCTACTGTACCACAGCGCCCACCCTCACACCGACTTTCTTCATTCGACTTGGAATACTCCAGGCAATTCCTGACATCCATCTTTGCACGTTCTGTTCTCTGTGTCTGCAACACCTTCCATCAGGTCTTAATTTTTTTTTTTTTAATAGCAGTATCAGCCAAACCCACATGTCTTTATCAAGACATATGTTGGCAGGCTTTTTTTTTTTTTTTTTTGACAGGCAGAGTGGACAGTGAGAGAGAGAGACAGAAAGAAAGGTCTTCCTTTTCCGTTGGTTCACCCCACAATGGCCGCTATGGCCGGCGCACCACACTGATCCGAAGGCAGGAGCCAGGTGCTTCTCCTGGTCTCCCATGGGGTGCAGGGCCCAAGCACTTGGGCCATCCTCCACTGCCTTCCCAGGCCACAGCAGAGAGCTGGCCTGGAAGAGGGGCAACCAGGACAGAATCTGGCACCCTGATAAGGACTAGAACCCAGTGTGCCGGCGCCACAGGCAGAGGATTAGCCTATTGAGCCACAGCGCCAGCGCAGGACTTTAATTTTATCTATTTATGTAGTTACATTAATTTTTTTTAGGTTTTCTTTGGAGGTATAGTTGATACGTAAGAACCCAATGGGTATGTAGTTAACACACAGATCTTGATGAATTTGGGAAGTGCACATTCAGGAAACCACGATAAAGGACGTGAGCGTCACATCTCCTCCCTGAAGTCAGCTCCCGGTCCCTTTATCACAGTGTGTGTGCAGCAAGAGCTCTTTGTGCAAACTCTGAGTGTACATTGCTGTATTGTTAGTGATAGGCACTCCAGATCTATTTGTCTTTTTAACTGAAACTTTGAAAGCAGCAGGAACAACATGGCAAATCCGAAGAACCTCCTGTAGCTATCGGTGGACTTCAGAGCAGAAGCCGTGCAGGCCAGTAGAGTGGGCTGATGAGTTCAAAGTGTTGGGGAAAGAATGTGTCAATCAATACTATACCCAGCAAAACAGTCCTTCAGAACTGAAAGAGAGGTGAGACATTCCAGAGAGACAAAAGATGAGAGAGTTTTTCACCACCAGACTTGCCTTACAAGAAATGCTGAAAGTTGTGGGCCCTTAAGTTGAAGCAAAGTGGTGCTAATTAACAACATAAAAACAGTGAAAGTCTGCTATGTACACAACCAAATTCAGAATGTCCTCATCCTGCAATGGTGGTGTCAAAGTCACTTTTAACTCTAGGATGAAAGTGGAAGTAGTTACCCAGATCTTTGAATCTTTGGGATCTCATCCCAAATTTCCCTGCTAGGAATTCCCTGCCTGCCCTCTATGAAGACTTCAGTATTCGTATTCCAAACTGAAGCCACACAGTGGTCGTTGTTTGTTTGTTAGCGAGCTGACCTCACTCTTTGAAACATGAGCTCATAGAGCAGTGTGTGCATTAGCAGGAAGCTAGAGTGTCAGTGGAGCCAGGACGTGAGCCAGGCATTCTGATGATACGGGATAAGGGCTTCCTAAGTGGTTTTGGCCCCAATTCCACTTAATCCTTGGACCATCTTTCCCTCATAGAGGAGAAGCCTCCAGGCTTACAGATGAAGAATCTGAGACTTAGAACTTAGCAATTTGCCTAGGATCTTAGGACAAGACGGTGGCCGTCGCTGGATGCGATTCCTGATCTGTCCCGTACCAGAATGTGCCTCTCTGTACTGGAGTCCACACTTCCCTCTGAAGTTGTATTTTAAAACTTCCTTTTCTCTTAATAGCTTAATGAAGGAGTTGGTCGTCATGGAAACAAGGGGCAGACATCTGGAGAACTGACCCAACAATTTCACATCCTCTTGATCCTCAGGACAACCTGTGAGGGGTGGGCTGGGACAATAGGTTCAGAATTCCCCCTTTAAATCCCAGGTTGGCCTTTGGGAAAGTCTCAGCTTCTTCATCTGTAAAATGGGACTGCCAGTTCCCATTTCGCAACTTGCCTATAGTAAATGGAAACATGGTCAGTCATTGGGCAGAATGTGGGCTTTGCATGGTTCATGATATTTTTAATTACCTCTGCCTTCATTAGCAGGACCCACAACCCAATGTGTTGAGGTAGGAGGACTCCAGGGCCACGGGTTGATGGGAGAAGCGCTCATCATGGCTAAAGACACCTGGGTCCCACAAGCTGGTCAGTCGTAGGGTGTCTCCGTCCTTATTTTCCATTGGCTAGCAGGCAGCAATCTTCACAGTGGGGCAGCATCTTGTGCTGCTTTTGTAAGACTGATCATTTCTGGCCCCATAGACGTGAGCACCATCTGTCTAACTGAGCCCTTCAGGGGAAGGGTGATTTGTTCTCATCCTGTCCATGTGAACCCGAGGCACCCGTGAGTTAACCTGGCATTGTCTTAGGAGAAGCGGGGATGATGTACACACACAGCGATGACATAGCCATCTCCATGACCCTGTGCGTCTCACACCTCTTTTCATTTGTCAAACAAAATAATCTGGATTTGTCTTTGGAACACACTTGCTTGTAGGGCTGAGGGTGGGCGAGATGGAAGAGGGATCTGGTCTCCAGGCTGGGAGAGGGAGGCCTTGCCAAGCCGGTCTGCATCCCTGATTTTTTTCCCCAGTCTTTTATTATTTCCTGATTGTTAGACGGTGTTCATTGTCCAGTACCCACTTAGAGCTTGAAAGGAGGGGATGGTGATGTCGATTCTTGTTCTCTCTGTTACTTGGCATGGGTTTGTACCCTGTCCACCCTAGCTGGGTAAAAGATCTCTCTGCATGGCATGGTTCAGAGTTGGATATGGTGTGTCCACATTTTACTTCGTCTGTGTAGTAGGTGCCTAATCTTGTCTTTATTTTCATCTAAAAAATAGAGAAAAGTACTCATGCCCACACATCCATCAAGCAAAAAGAACCAGCCGCTAATATTTTCATTATGCATTAGGATTTTCAAAAACTGTGGAAAATGGAATTAAAAGATGAGTTCATTTTGGTGCACAAAGTTTTGAAATCTAGGCATACAAAGGATGTTGAAAATGCCCATGGAAAATGTGTATTATGAAAAACCGTGCATGGTTTTATAACTTTTTGTATGAAAAGTAAATACATCCTTTTTTAATAGAAAACTTTTATTTAATAAATATAACTTTCAGAAGTACAACTTTTGGATTATAGCGGTAGTAAATACATCGTTTAGTTCTGGTTTCTGTAAACTTGCTTTTTAAAAATATTTATTTTATTTGGAAGGCAGGGAGAGACACAAGGAGACACACACACACACACACACACACACACACACACACATCCCCCTCCACAGACAGAGGTTTCCCATCTGCTGATTGACTTCCGACATGCCTGCCATGGCTGGGGCGGGGCCAGGCTGTTGCCGGAAGCCAGGATCTCAATCCAGGTAGCCAATGTGGGTGTCAGAGCCCCAGGTAAGCCATCGACAGCTGTCTCCAGGATGTGATTATCAATAAATTGGGTTGGCCTCGAACCAGGCACTCTGAAGCGCAATGTGGACATCCCAAGTGGTGTCTAAACCCCTGCACCAAACACCCCTTTTGGGTCCTTTGGTTTCTTAATTTCTGAGATTGTCTCTCTAGAACCCCATTTCTTCTTCTCAACTTTTCACCAGAATATCAGTTTTTAAGTCCCACCAATTTCCCCTGGCTGGGCTTAGGGATGGGTTAGGGAAGAAAAGGAGCAGGACAAATCTTCGCAGTGGAGCCCAGGAAACACTGTTAAGACAAAGCCTCTGGTAACGACGGGCCACGTCTTGGCACGACTCCAATTTCTCTGAACTCTGAGTTAGTCTGTGTCTTTCCTATGCTCTCCCCAGCCCCCACTCTCTTAATCCAGAACAGCAATGTTGGGTGAGGGCCAGGGCCCCAGAATGGTAGGGAGTAGAAATCTAGTTACTGGGAGTAGAACGAGGTGTCACTTCAGAAAATACAAGAAGTGTTACAAAGGCACCACTCTCAGACACAACACGAAGAGGGTCCCCTCCAGCTAAATTTTTCCAGTGTTGGTAAAATTTCCTTGTTCTATATGGTAGAGAATCAAGTAATACAATTTCACACTTTCATTATTTTGCTTGTCCTCATAAACTATCTCCCATGCTATTAGAAGTGCTCATAGACATAATTTTAATGGCTGCATTACAGTCCATCACTCTAATGTATCTCATTTGTTTAAGCAGCACCATATTACTAGACAGTTGGGTTGTGTTCTGTTCCCTATATTGCAAATAATGTTGTGATAAAACTGATCTGTGTTTCAGAATATTTCCTTATGGTATTTTCTGAAAGGGGGATTTCTGGATTACGGGGTTGTACATTGGTTCCTGAGGTGTGTGCCAGTCTGAAGCTCATCGTCTGGCTTCGTGGAGAGTCGTAGCTGGACAGCTGGTGTGATGTGTTGGTGCAACCCCCCAAGGGGTGGTACGAGGGAGGGAGGCGGGGAGGAGGCTGACGCACAGGGTGATGGAGGGTTGGTGCCCGTTCTGAAGTTCTGAATGGGAGTACAGCAAGAGTCTGAAATTTCCCACAGAAGTGCGATTTGTTCCCAGATAAATGATTTGCTGAAATTGGCATCTTGGCAGTTCGCTGCACTGCAGAGGTCTTACCCAAAGCAGGCGTGCCAGGTTGTTTCTAGAGCCACTTGATGCTTTTGCTTCAGTTTTGACTTAGAAATAATTCTCCTGCCTTCCTCTCTCCTACTCCACTTCCCCATTCCCTCCCTCCTCTCCTCCTTTGCTCTCCCTGTCCCCCTCCCTCCCTCCCTCCCTTCCCCCTCTCTCCTCCCTTATTTCCTCTTATCCCCTCCCTCCCTCCTCTCCTCCTCTCCTCCTCTCCTCCTTTCCTCCCCCTCCCTCCCTCCCTGAGCTGCTTCTAAGGATCAGCGTACACACTGAGTACCCACAATGGACCAGGCACTGCACTTGGCTCTTTGCTTCATTCTGCATTTAATCCTCAGCACAGTGGCGTGCGATGGTCACCACCATTCCAGTCCTAGCAGGAAAGCTGGAGCCTACAAAGGCCATGCAGCGTGCACGCCAGACAGGTCAGCAGCAGGACTGGGTTCCGCCTGGTCCGCAGCCCGTGCTGGTCCCTGGAGCCCAGGAACAAGGCACACTGCGGAGCGCCTGCACGGGGGAGTGAGGGCTGCTCCCAGCTCTTGGCTTGGTCTTGACCCCTGTCTTTGGGCTGGGGAGGCGCCCGCCTGTCCCCTTGAGAAGCAAGGCTGGGTCTTAGCAGCCTTTCTGCCTCCTCAGCACCAGCACTTCCTAAGACGTGCCTCTTCCTGCGGCATCCCGAGCACCCACTCACCACGCTCCTCTGTGCCTTTTGGTTCTTTTTTCTTTTGCGTAAATTATAAAGAGTCCCAGCTAACAAGGTCCATGCCACTGCTGACTTTTTATTTTTAGTTTTTTAAAAATTTTTATTAATCTAAAGAGGACAGATTTCATGTATTTCAGATACAATTCTAAGAAGATAACTTCCCTCCCTGCCTCCCTCCCTCTTCTTTTTTTTTTTTTCCTTTAGTTTTTGCAAAACATGATTTCAGTTGACTTTGCAATGGATGAGGAATGATGGCCTTTGTCATTTTTGCTTGTTGAACATTATGGCCAGTGGTGCATTAAGCTCATGCTGCTGCTGCTGCAGGTTTTTGTTTTTTGTTCTTTTATTTATTTGAAATTCTGAGTTGGGGGGGGGGAGGGAGAGAGGGAGAAGGAAGTAACTTCTATCGGCTGGTTCACTCCCCAAATGGTCTCAACTGCCAGGAGTCAGGAGCTTCTTCTGGGTCTCCCATGCATGTGCAGGGGCCCAAGGACTTGGGCCATCCTCTACTGCTTTCCCAGGCCATTAGCAGAGAGCTGGATCAGAAGTTGAGCAGCTGGGACTCGAACCGGCACCCATATGGGATGCTGGCACTGCAGGAGGCGGCTTTATCCACTATGCCACAACGCTGGCCCCATGGGGGTTTTAAATTCCTTTGCGTCCAGTACCAGGAAGACCAGAGAAGTAAAAGACGTGTAATTAGTGTGATCTGAGGGATGTAACAACAGTAGCCACACCTCAGCTCTCCTGAATCATAGCAGTTACCCTACAAGTAAACAGCTCAGGAGCAAACTGGCTCTTACCGAACACTTGTATAACCCTTCTATGTGGGGAGCATCCGGCGCTTAGTGCTGGGTGCAATGATATTCCAAGTGCTTTGAGTTTCCCTCGAAGGTGTCCTGTGTTCTTGTCTTCAGAGGGAAGGCAGTGAAGTAATGGAATCAGGTGGACCACACCTGCGTCTCATGAAAAGCAGCGGCGATGAGTCCGTGCTTAGATTCAGGCATGGACATTTCTCAGCGGCGACTCCTGTTTCTGAGTCTCAGTCTCCTTTTGTCTAAAATGGAACAGTAATTCACGTCTTAAATTATTGTTACCAGGACATGATGGATGAGAGTAACATGTTTAGCAGTGGGTCTGAAATTTTCAACACCGGTATTTTTACTATTTTTTCAAGTTGTCCCTTGGTATCCTTGGGGATTGGCTCCAGGGCCAAGATCTATAGAGGCTCCTGTCTTAATAAAATGACAGGGAATTTGCATACAACCTGTGTACATCCTCTGGTATACTTTAAATCATCTCCAGATTACTTATAATCCTTAATGCAATGCAGATGCTATGTAAATATGTAAATAGTTCTTACACTGTGTTGTTCAGGGGATAACAATGATATAAGATTCTGTCTGTGTGGAGGACAAACACAATATTCTGAATATCTTTGGTCCACAGTTGTTGAGGACTGACTGTGTTATCTCCTGGCTGCATTTAAAGTATGGGACCAGCGCTGTGGCATAGTAAGTTCAGCCTGTCTGTAGTGCTGGCATCCCATATGGGTGCCAGTTCACGTCCTGGCTGCTCTCTGCTATGGCCTGGGAAAGCAGGGACCCTGCACCCACGTGGGAAACCCAGAGGAGGCTCCTGGCTTTGGATCCACCCAGCCCTGGCCATTTCAGCCATCTGGGGAGTGAACCAGTGGATAGAAGATCTCTGTCTGTCCCTCTCTCTGTAACTCTGCCTCTCAAGTAAATAAATATTTTAAAGACTATCATTGTGGCTGGGTTTTCCGTCTCTACCTTGTTATATATTAATGTTAGCCATCGCAAAGCACACCAGATACCGGAGTAAGGGAAAGGGTTTATTGGGGAACACCCTATAGACCGGAGTGAAGGGGTGGCGAAGGGAAAAAGAGAGAGAAAGTATGAGAGAGAGAGAGAGAGAGAGAGAGAGGAGA
>CM027397.1:30007230-30018629 GCA_015711505.1 Sylvilagus bachmani | reverse complement strand
CTTGGGCCCTGCACCCCATGGGAGACCAGGAAAAAGCACCTAGCACCTGGCTCCTGCCATCGGATGAGCGCGGTGCGCCGGCCGCAGCGCGCTGTCCGCGGCAGCCATTGGAGGGTGAACCAACGGCAAAGGAAGACCTTTCTCTCTGTCTCTCTCTCTCACTGTCCACTCTGCCTGTCAAAAAAAAAAAAAAAAAAAAAAAAAAGAAGTGGTCAGGTTGGGTCCATGGTTTTGTTGTTTTGTGTGTGTGTGTGTGTGTGTGTGTGTGTGTGATGGAGTGGTTTGCTGCTGATGCTGCTGGTGATGGTGCATGGGTCTCTCTGTGTGATATAAAAGAAACATGGCTGGAATCGTAACCATGCCATAGGCTGAGACAGGAAGAATCCAGCCAGGTTAGGATAAATCTGGCTGATACTCATGAATGGGAAAAAAATCTATCAAACTGCGTCTTCCTCAAAATGCAACATGCATTCAACAAATGGATGAGCGGATGCTACTTTTGTTTCTACTCAATGTGAGGACAATCACAGTTAAACACCTTGGAGAGAGTTAGCAGACTCCAAGTCTGCTAATTCCCTTTGCAAAAACAGCTCTGGAGTCTTCGCTTGCTGCTAGCAGGGGTAATTAAAACTAATGAAGTGAATTTAGGGGGGTGCCTGCGGTTTCCTGGGGGTAATTGTTGAACGACCCTCCTTCATTTGTATTCATGAGGATAAGGAGCCGTTTGCAGGAGGCTGATAAACATTTTGGAGGAGCCATCTACATGCTACAATTTAGAATTTAGAATTTTTCATTACGCTTTAAGAGGTCTAGGGTTTTTACCTACTGGTTCCAAATGACTAAGCAAGAGACATTAGACGTCTTCTGTGTTATTGTGAATAATGAATGTAAGAGGTGAGAAGCTGGCGATAACGGAGGCTAGAGGGAGGGAAAGTGGAAGGAAGGAAGTCATTTGTGTCTTTATAATATAAATATTTATTGAACATCTATTATGTGCTCTGCTCATTAGATGCCAGATTGGATTCAAAGTACTGAAGATGTTAAACAGAATAGACAAGGTCTTTTATAGGGAGAATGAAAAACAGTGAAAATATTAGTTGATGATAAATGCTCAAAGATAAAAATAGACAGTGGGTTAGAGGGAAACTGGGGTGGCCAGGAAGTCCTGTCCAGGCTTGTGAGACTTTAGTAGAGAGCAGACAGAAAAATCGAAGTGAGAGTCTGAGGTTAAGGACTGGCGAGGACACAGGTCAAGTCCAGAGGAGTAAGAAGCAAGCCGAGTGGCCCGGATGGGGCAGGGCTTTGGAAGGGGGAGGAATTCAGATTTTATTACAAGTATAAAAGGCCGTTAGATGCTCTCTGTCTGCAAACAACATGATCTGCTTGGTTCTGAAGTGCTGTCTTTGATTTAGAGAGCGGCTCAGACTGCAGAGGGCCAATGGAGCAGGAAGACTGGAGAGGAGGCGCCAGCAGCCGCCTGGTGCAGACCCATGGTGGCTTGGCCCATGGTGCTGGTGGGAGGAACGGAGAGAGGTGAATGGGGTCAGTTGCTAGTTTGAAGGTGAGTTGCTACCTTCACCCTTCCGGCCCACAGGAGGTGGGGAAGACAATGCCAAAGTCAGCAAGATCTTCACATTTTCCCTAGAGTGTCTGACATGTGCTGGGGCCACAGGCAGGGTTGGCGCTGGCTGGGGGAAGAACAGAGTAGAAGGGATGGCTATGATTCCTGGTAATGGGATATTCAAGTGGAGAAGCTGAGACAGAGAACGGTGATGGGACAGAGCTATGCAGACAAAGGGAGTGGAGGAGGAGAGGTAATAAGGCAGAGGTGCCAAGCCCCCACCCCCACTCCCAGGCTCTGCTTGTGGTACCTGGGACTCTTCTTCTCGTCATCAGACTGGAAGATCCAGGGTAGAGGCTCAGCCTATCTACTCAGACGCCCTGTGTTTGAGCATTGTCCTCACCAAATGTTCATTCCTCCCCACTGAGCTGTGATCCATTGCTTCGCACCTACCTGCCAGTCTGGGTTCCAGTCCTGTTGCTAGATCAGTCCTGTGAGCTCAGTTTCTGCATCTTTACGGAGACCGATAAGAAGGCCTGCCCCGTGGCGGTTACTGAGGGAACAGTGACTGGCCTCTAAGGAGCGCTATCAACTATCACCTTACGGAAGTTTCTGCGCGTGGTGTTCTGCACAGCGCTGGGAGGTGGGGCCTGCGTTTGTCCTGTCCTGAGAAGGGGAGGCAGAGGCCTGGGGAGGCTACAGAGGTGGTCAGAAGGACCACGTTCAGGGGTTAGGAGACAGCAGGACTTCTCCAGGTCGACATCGCTGATTAGTGCCTGGGTTGATTTTCAACCTGGCCCAAGAGCCTACACTTACTCCCTCTTTTTTTTTTTTTTTAAGTAAATTTACTTGATTGAAAGGCAGAGAGAGGGGAAAGGGGAGAGAGAAAGAGAGAGGAAGAGGGGAGGGGAAAGAGAGAGGAAAGGTGGGGGAGGAAGAGAGGGAGAGGGAGATGGATTTTCTATCTACTGGTTCAGCCTCCAAACGCCAGACTAGGCCAGGCTGAAACCAGGAGTCTGGACCTCAGTCTGGGTCTCCCGTATGAGTAGCAGGAAGCAAAGCCCTTGAACCATCATTCGTTACCTCCCAGGGTCTGCGTTAGAAGGAAGCTGGAGTCAAGGGCCACAACCCAGGTCCTTGAGTGTGGGACGCAGCCATCCCAAGCGGCCCTCACTCTTTCCTTGTAACCCAGTCCTTGACACAGAGGCCGAGACCTGCTGCTTCATGGCTCTTGTTGCCATGTTCTAGGGTGCTCTGTGCATGTTTGCCAACTCTCCCAGGCCACACTCACTGTGTCCTTGAGGGTAGGGATGGTGACGTCTGCACGCCGAGTGCAGAGGGAGCGTGTACCGTAGATGCTGCTTCTCTGAGAAACACCACTGCAGCGTGGCCGGCCCGATTCTCGGTCTGCACACAACCCATCCAGTGAGGGGTTCTTCCTCTGTGTTTGAGGGGGAGCTCCCTCCTGCCCCACGTGGAGCAAGCCTCCCCTGTCCACAGGAGGTGAGGTGGACAACGGAGTCCCTGTCCCGGGCTCCACCCCAGTGCAGACAGAGTCTCCTGCAAACAGAAATGGAAGCTGTCGTTGCATTTGGCATCAGCCGAGTGCCCACACAAGTGCTACACATAGCCTAAGGGAGGTAGAGCAGGAGACTTCTAATTCCTTCTGCTTCCCGCACGTGAGACAGTGAGTGTGTCACGGGCAGGACGATTACATTGAAATATGGCCCGGCTAAGCACGAGAATTGTTCTAACGGGCGGGTCAGGAAAGCCAACAGCAAGCCTTCCGGGGAGGCGGGACGATGAGGTCCTTAAGGTGAGGCCTCATTATCTTGGCTGTGTCAATTTCAGAGCTGGGGACTGGCCTCAAAAACCCTGAGTCCCCAGGCTCTGCTGAGACAGTTATTTAATAACAGGAGCAGTTGATAACAGCCTTGCAATGGCACAGGCCTCTGTGACTGCACACTGAGGATGGAGTGGGTCTCTCTGCACCCTTTATCTTGGAAGGTCAGTGGTCACAGGGACGCTGCTGGTTGTGGGGTCTAGGGGCAGGGGGAGGCCGACTGGAGCGGTCTTCTTTGGTAGTTCCTGTCCTCAATGAGGTGACTGCATCTCCCAAGGCAGAAGGTCCTTAGGGATAAGGATGCACAGAGCTGGGGGGAGGGGCTGTGAAGCTGAGATGCACCTGTTTTTTTTAGAATGAAAGTGGGAACTCTTGCCCCAGGGTCTTCTTGGCGACTCACTGCCCTCTGGAGGCACTGTGCCTGGGTGGGAATCTCAGATAACTAAGTGTGAGTGTCTTCCTTGCTCCTGCAACCCTCTGACCCGGCAGGGACTGGCTGCGAAGGGAGGACGTGGCACAGTCCCAGGTGGTGCACTGGCAGCCCCGCGTCCGCCAGGGCTGGGTTCCAAACACGTCCCGATCCTGCCTTGTTCCCCTGTCTCTCGCTTCACCCCAGGAGCACCGTGGGCTTGAAAACCACTGTAGGTTTTTTTTTTTTTTTTTTTTTTGACAGGCAGAGTGGACAGTGAGAGAGAGAGACAGAAGGGTCTTCCTTTGCTGTTGGTTCACCCTCCAATGGCCGCCGCGGCCGGCACACCAGCTGATCCGAAGCCAGGTGCCAGGTGCTTCTCCTGGTCTCCCATGGAGTGCAGGGCCCAAGCACTTGGGCCATCCTCCACTGCACTCCCGGGCCACAGCAGAGAGCTGGCCTGGAAGAGGGGCAACCGGGGAACAGAATCCTGCACCCCGACCGGCACTAGAACCCGGTGTGCCGGCGCCGCAAGGCGGAGGATTAGCCTATTGAGCCGTGGCGCCGGCCCACTGTAGGGTTTTAGAGCCTCCAGGGACGTTAGATTCTGGTTTGGATTCCCCTGAAGCACGGGACTGTTCTCACTTCCACCCACTTTGGTGAGTGCTTTCTCTCTTTCTTGACTGCTTTTTTTTTTTTTTTTTTTTTAGAAAGCTTTTATTTAGAAATAAATTTCATAGGTAGAGCTTTTGGAATATAATGGTTCTTCTCCCCATACTCGCCCTCCCACCACCACTCCCATCCCACCTCCTACTCCCTCTCCCATCCCATTCTTCATTAAGATTCATTTTTAATTATCTTTATATACAGAAGATCAACTCTATACTAAGTAAAGATTTCAACAGTTTGCACCCACACAGACACACGAAGTATAGAGTACTGTTTGAAGACTAGTTTTACCGTTAATCTGCATAGTACAACACATTAAGGACGGAGATCCTACATGGGAAGCAAGTGCACAGTGACTCCTGTTGTCGATTTAACAATTGACACTCTTATTTATGATGCCAGTAATCACCCGAGGCTCTTGTCATGAGCTGCCAAGGCTATGGAAGCCTCTTTGAGTTCACAAACTCTATCAGTATATAGACAGGGCCATAATCAAAGTGGAAGGTCTCTCCTCCCTTCAGAGAAAGGTACCTCCTTCTCTGATGGCTCGTTCTTTCCAGTGGGATCTCAGAGATCTTTCATATAGGTCATTTTTTGCCACAGTGTCTTGACTGCTTCTAACACAGGGAATCGCAACCAGGAGTGACTTTGTCCCCAGGGCACATGGGGCTACACCTGGAGGCAATTTTGGGTGCCATGACTTGGGGAGGATGCTTCTGGAACGCAGTGGGTAGAGACCAGGGATGCAGCTAAGCATGCCACAGTGCACTTAGAAATCCCCAGAGCAGCCCCCAAAACTGCGAGGAAGTCGCCCTCTGTTGATTCAGCCACCAGTCTGGCATTTTGTTATGGCAGCCCTTGCAAACTAGAACAGCACCTTTCACTTATTACAATAATGATAACCATCTCCTCTTTCTCACAAATGAATTTCTTAATCTCCAAAAAATGGCGTGATAGAATCTGGGGAAGCTAGGCCTCTTGATGTCACGAAGCTGTGTTGGGGCTGTTGGAGTGATGACTTGGGGGGGGAGCATCATGGGTGTTCAGACCAGGTGGGTGACGTCACACGTCACTCACTTCCTGTTTCACAGGAAGTAGAAGAGGGCAGTGGAGGGACGCCATGTTCAGTGCCAGCAATGTGAGCTTCCAGTGTCACCCCTGCCCACTGCCTCCTCTTGAATCTGTAGTCAGTTCAAGAACAGTTTCAGCTCCCAGCCTGCACCAGGTCCTAAGCTGCAGAGCGGAGCTCGAGCGGTGAGCAGAAGCGACATGGCCGGCCCTGTCCTCAAGCTGCTCGGAGCACGGTCAGCTTTGGAAGCCTCCATGTCCCGCACCACCTTCCCCCCTCGAGCCAGGGAAAGCGGACAGAGCGGCAGGCTGGCTTCCTACCGTGTTTTCCTTTGTTTCGCCCTTCAGAGAGCCATGGCAACAGGGGCAGTGATTCTGACAGTGAGCAATTTATGAGTTTTGACTGTTTGTGAAGCTCCCTAATTAATTCTTTACAGCCTTCTGTTGGCAACTAAAATTGTGTTTTGAGTTAAGAACGGGAGTTCGGATGAATTACTGTTGAGCACGCTTCCTCTTTGGGGAGCTGGCGCTCCGCGTGCTGCACTGTTCAGCTCCCTGCGTGTGGAGCGGGCTGCTCCGCTTGTCTCGCCATGATGCGCGGCCTGTGGTTACCATGGTGTAAGACAACAGTGCCAGCCTCAGCCTGGCATCAGGGAACCCTGGACCATCTCCTGAGCAACCAGGCAGGGCCTCCCAGGCCACCCGGCCCTTCTCGGCACCAGGAGCTCGATGTGGAGGAGCACATTTAGGGAAGGGGAGATAGTGGCTCTCTGTCCAGAGAGGACGGAAGCAAGAGAGGAGAGAGGGAGTGCGGGAATGTACCTGGATCAGACACCAAGAGACACTGGGATCAAAGGAGACAGAAGAAGCCGATGGTGAGAATCAGTATTTATGGAGAGTGTCTTCTTGCAGGTGCCGTGCTGGGCCTCCCAGCAGTGTTACCTCACTTGATCTTTGCGATAACCCTAGGAGGCAAATTTGGTTATTTTCCTGACTTTTTAAGTGAAACAATGAGCTCAGAGACACTAAATCAATCACCCAAGTTCACACAGTTCTTCCAATGTACAGCCAGTCTGCAAATTCAGACAGACGGATCCAGAGGTCTCCCTTCTAATTACTGTGGTTGGGAGATAAAGGATACAAGAAATAGAAAGAATTGATGAGAGAGAGAACAAGAACATGAATATGATTTAAAGGAGACAGTGTGAGACGTGAGAGAGGCTGAGAACAATACAAAGATTTCAAATACTGTGTAGAAACAGACTGAGATAATTGACACATGCGTGCAGACAAAAACAAAGAGGAGAATTTGCAAAGAAAATGTTTTTGTGGGAGACCAAAGCATCCAGGGGCGCGACAGCGTGGGATGCGCCTCGCTCTGCAGCCATCTTCTGCTTTTTTTTTTTTTTACTTCCTTCATGCTACATTGGAGAAATGCTGGGACAGGCTGAGGAGCTGGCAGTGGGGCACACAGCCCGGGGAGGCACAGGTCTCCAAGTTCAGAGCCCAGACCGCACAGCTTGGCTTTTTTTTTTTTCCTGAATGGCTGTGTGTGTACGTGTATGTGTACGTGTGTGTGTGCGCGCGCGTGTGTGAGAGAGGGGAGAAAGGGCAAAGAGAAACAGAAAGGTCGAAGTTACCTCCTGGATTCCTTGTACCCCTTGGGAAACCCCTGGAGTTGCCATAGTTTTCTTGGGTCTTTCTGGTATCTGGTGACCAGAGAGGTCAGGTGGATGTTGATTGCTTGTGAGCCAAGACTATCCCCCATTTTATATACAACATCTTTTTTTTAAAAATTTTTTTGACAGGCAGAATGGACAGTGAGAGAGACAGAGAGAAAGGTCTTCCTTTGCCGTTGGTTCACCCTCCAATGGCTGCCGCGGCCGGGGCGCTGATCTGAAGCCAGGAGCCAGGTGCCTCTCCTGGTCTCCCGTGCAGGTGCAGAGCCCAAGCACTTGGGCCATCCTCCACTGTACTCCTGGGCCATAGCAGAGAGCTGGCCTGGAAGGGGGGCAACTGGGACAGAGTCTGGCGCTCCAACCAGGACTAGAACCCGGGGTGCTGGCGCCATAAGGCGGAGGATTAGCTTATTGAGCCACGGCGCTGGCCTATACAGCATCTTGTTTGCTCCGTACAAAAGGCCTTTGTATTTGAGATACATCCTTCTCCTATAGATAAGGAAACAGGGGCACAGAGAGAACAGTAGGCCAGGTGGAGGCATGGGTGAGGACCCGAGCTGTCTGCATCTAGAGCCCTTGTTCTGGGGCCCATGTTGAAGTCCCAGGAGGAAGCCACTGCTCAGACGGTAATGACCTGGATGGAAGAGGTGTGGCAGGAGCAGAGGTTCCAAGCCTTCCCCATGGCCCTAGTTGCAGGGGGACTCTGGAGGGTGTGAGTGGCCATCAGGTGAGGGGTCAAAGCAGATTTCTAAATGAGCTGGGATACACGCTCTGAGATGTCTAATTCCTCATCCAATGGAGCTGAGCACCGTGAGTTCTCTTCACCGTCATCCTTGACACCCAGTGCAATGGATGAGGTACTGCTGGACAGTTTCTAGTTTAATTCTGTTACACTGACTCCATGGTGCCAGGGCTCGGAGAAGGGAAGGAATCCACTCTTCATGCGTACTTGACGTTGATTGGCGTCGTGATCACTCAAAAGGCCTCTCTGCAGATCAGTGTGGGGTTTGGAAAGATGACAATCAGAAGATTGGTGATAACAGAAACAGTGGGTTCCCAGAGCGTAGAACTAAACTTAATGGATGAGAAGATGCAAAGGAGGAAAGATAAAGAGGGAATAAAAAGCTGGGGCTGCGGGGCTGCAGAGTAGGAAAATTTTTAAAAGCTTTTATTTGAAAGACAAACTGGCAGAGAGGGAGAAACAGAAGCAGGGAGAGAGAGGGAGCAAGCTCTTCATCCACTGGTCCACTCTCTAAATAGCAGCAACAGCTGGGCTGGACCAGGCTGAAGCCGGGAGCCTGGAACTCCATCAGGGTCTCCCACGTGGGTGCCAGAGTTCCAAGCACGTGGGCCATCTTCTGCTGCTTTCCCAGGTGCATTAGCGGGGAGCTGGATCGGATGAGCAGCCTGGACTTGAGCCAGCGCTCTGATGTCAGATGCTGACATTGCAGCCTGTGGCTTACCGTGCTGTGCCGCAGTGCCAGCCCTGGCAGACTTGTTATTAAGCTCTGCCATCCATCAGCTGTGTGATCTTGGGAAATGGAACAATTTGATTTGATTTCAAGTCTTGGGCATTTACCATCACACAAAACACAGAGGCTACTTGAAGCATAGTCTTTGCCCCTGAGAAAACAGGTCCTTGTCTACTTGACCATGGAGTTGAGAAGTACATCAGACAGTTCCCCAGAGTTAGGAAAATTGGGCTATGGTAGAGTTCTCAGGAGGGCTTCCTAGAGGAGGTGGTCCATGCTCATCTTCATGGCCATCATCCTTACCATTGACAGCAGTGACTTCCACCCCTTGAAAGTTGAATATGGAGCAGCGTGACACTATAGGACCCACGTTTTCTACTTTATTTCAGAGCCACTTTGAATTATTTGCCTCATTTTGTGCCAGGGGAGCCCGAAACCAGCTCCAAAACCCAGGGTCACTTGGTGCAGAGAGCTGGGAGAGAGCTGAGGTTCAGGGGTGCCTCCAGGAGATCTCGGAGTTCAGGTGGACCTCAGACAGACACACGTTGAATGCTTTCTGCTCTCATTGAATTTTTAAAGGATGATTTGTGTTTTTTTTCCCCTTTTAAGTGAATGTGTCCTTTACTGATGGCTTTGGTTATCATTTCCAAGATAACTCATCTTCACCACGGGAATATCTTCAGTTGACACCTGCTTTTCCAACCTCAGTGGGGGTTATTTGTGGTCACAGTGTTGGCCTGCTCTCCCTGCCCAGGAGTTGATGGTGTCGAAACCCACGCCTAAGTTCACCCAGGGATCTCGCTGCTAGGTTTTTCCTTGGTAGAGTGGCACTAGCCATTGTTCTGGGGGGAGAGGTCCCCAGATTGTCAGAAGAACACATCTGTCCATCAAAGCTGCATTGGTTGAATCGACAGCATCACACTGTTACTGCTTCTTGAAAGAGTGTTTCCTAATTCCAGTAACAAAAGGCTTCGGCACCAAGGTCCTGTGCGTTAGCATTTTCTTGGTTTTTCAATAACAGAGCTCACGCTGAGTCAGCTTGGGAAGAAGCTGAGACATCTCAGAGATGCCAAAGATGTTGAGCAACAAAGCATAAAAAAGTGGGCTGGTGGTGTGGAGCGGGTTGTGCCAGAGCTCGTGTCTTCCTCTCGGGAAACTGCAGTCATGTTCACGTCCCTGCTCTTTAAATAACACGGACTAGGACGTCTCCTGTCCACCTGATGGTCTTGTAGGTGTCTGAGATGTTTCTCATGTTTACTTCTCTCAGATAAGATGTACTGAAGCCCAGTGCAGAGTGGGTGTGCGAGTTCATTTCATGTCTCAACTTGACCGGGCTCCAGGGTGCCTGGATAGTGGGCTAAACACTAGGAGGGTGTTTCTGGGAGACAGTAGTGTTGGCATCAGTGGTCATCAGAGTCAAGATGACTCCCTTCACCTGTACAGGAACGTCATCTGCCCACAGGGGCCAGGATGGAACAGCATGGCCAAGGAGGGCGAACTGTTGTCGCTTGTCCTTGAACATTGGGCTGCTGGGTGTTGGTGCTCTAGACCACGGGGCAACCTTGGTTCTCAGGCCCCTGGACACAGCTATGGTCTACCTGCTTTTCCAGGGAAGGGCAGACTGCGGGGACTGTCAGCTTCGGTAGTTAGGTGAAACGAGTCCGTGGTGAGTCTCCTCTCATATGTCTCTTTGTTCTAGCCTGCTTCTCTGTGGGGAGCAGAAGACGGTGCTGAGGGTCAGACTTAGCGGTGGCATCTTCAGGCCTTCCGAGACCTGGGCTACTAATCTTACATCTCTGACTCTTTCCCCACGTGAAACTTGGAGTCGTTCTCCTAAGAGTCTTAGCGCCTGTGTCATCTGGGATCTATAGCATTTTTCTCAATGATCTGAATCCTTCTGGGGTCAGGAGAGACTTAGAGAAGGTTTTACAGACCAGGAAGTTCACGCAGTTCTTAGCAGCGCCCTGAAGTGCTGTGGGCAGCAGGGACGCTGGATACCGCTGGAGGCATCCTGGGACCCCGAGCATAGAGCAGGACAGTCTGTGGGAAGACTTCCGAGTCTGCAAACCAGACTCTTTTTGATTTAAAAGACCATCCCCTAGGAGAGAGTGTAGGTTATGTACCTCAGCCAGGCAGAGACACCACTCCTAGCTTTCTCCTTTCCTGACTACTTACAGTAGTCCTACGAGGGTAACCCCACTGCCTCCATGTCACATGATAAGGGAACTGAGGCACAGAGCATTGAATACTTCTCACATACATCCAGCCAGCACAGGGCAGGCCAGAACTGGAGCTGCACCATGCACGTTCTCACCTGCTCCTGGGAGCTTCTCGCATTGGTACGCCAACCATGCTCTGAGAATTCACGCACTACTTCAGTGACGACTCACTGGCAGTGTCTTTGGGAAGAAGAATTGCTGTCACCAGCACCCAGTTTTAAACTCTGATTGATTCTCTTGGGACTGTGGCTGCTTTGTTTTGAGGTGAAGGGGACTGTTGGGTGAAGGACCCCACTCCCCGTGACGTCCTCCAGTACACGACCCCAGACTCAGAAATCCTCAGACCAGACGATGCAAATACAAGAGGTAGGGTTTATTCACGAGCGCTCGTGGACGCAAACTCCAGACCTGACGCAGCAGGTGACAGGAGAAGCGTGCATAGCAGTATCTGGGGGTGCTTATATACCCGGGGGATTGCA
>CM027397.1:29945253-30007130 GCA_015711505.1 Sylvilagus bachmani | reverse complement strand
GGGGAGAATGGAGAGACTTAGATTTGCATCCATTTCACAAAGCTGAGCACCGCTGCTGACCTTGTGGACAATGGGTCACACTGCCGTTGAACCTGTTTCTTAGAGGCGTGTTTCAGGACAGCCACCATCCCTTCCAGAGTGCAGCCAGCATGCGCAGGGCACTGTCCAGGGTATGTTTCTGTCCAATGTGGAGAGAGGGCAGAAATGGTTGTGCACACCCATTGGAGTGTCTGATGGAGTTTTGGGGTGCACCAGGGTGGAAGAGACAGTGCCCAACGTGGAGAGAATGGAATCCTTCATCTTTGCTTTCTGGCTGGGGAATGGGGATGCTGAGAAGAGAAGGGGGAGGCCTAGGCTTGCTCAGGAGCGGAGCGAGCACACAGCTAATGCTCATTAAGTTAACTGCGCTTAGAGCTTCCATCTAATTCCATAAGGGCTGCACGGCTTACACAGAGCCCCCGGTGCTGCCCGTGCTGGCCGGGAGCTCCAGGCGCGCACTGAAACACGTCTGGCAGTGTTTCTCTGGAGGGGACGGCGCTGGGAACCCTCAGCAGCCCAGATGCGCGACTCTGCTGCTTGTGTATGTCCTTGAGGTATTTGCTCAAAACAGTCCGCTGAAGGCAGGAGAATGGCTTTCTTTCTCCCCAGAAAAGATCTCATGGGCAGTGAGTGGAGCTGCTGCGCGATGCCAGCCTGGACTGATTTTCTGCACTGGGTTGCACAGTTGCAGAGTTCCAACCTGAGCCTGGTTTTTGTGTCCGGCATAGGGAGGGAAGCGGTCTTTTTCTTAGCTACTCTTTTGGCTACTTCCTGTGCTTTGCGATTTCATGATTGGCTTGCTTATCGATGTTCTGCCTCGCTGTGCAGTGAGCCACTGTGTGGTGAGCTGGACTGCACCTGCAGCCGCTCACTGCGTTGTCAGGACCTTTGTGAGTCATTGGTTAAACCAGGCGTGGTTTCCAGTTGGCCACAATGAGAGCACTTACACCATGAGAACAGGCAAATGCCACCAAGGAGGGATTTGCAGCATTTGTTTGCAGGGTGGTGTACCAGCAGCCCCTTCCTGCTGTAGACGCAGGAGCCAGAGTCAAATGTGAGACTGTGAGCCCTGCAGTCACATGCTTGTGGATTTCCTCTTTAGCTTCGGGGACGGCCCAACTTGAGCTCTGAGGACACTTTGTGTTTCTGTGTGGGTGCAAACTGATGAAATCTTTACTTAATATATACTAAATCCATCTTCTGTATATAAACCTAATTGAAAATGAATCTTGATGTGAATGGAATGGGAGAGGGCGTGGGAGATGGGAGGGGTGCAAGTGGGAGGGAAGTTATGGGGGGGGAGGAAGCCATTGTCATCCATAAACTGTACTTTGGAAATTTATATTCACTAAATAAAAGTTAAAAAAAAAAAGAATCCTTAGAATGAGCTCTGGGATTCAGACCTCGTGTGCTCATTTGCAACGTAAATTTTTATTTGTTTCTTTTCATTTTTTATTTGAAAGGCAGAGAGATAGAGAATGCTCTTCTGTCTGCTCTTTCACTCTCCAAGTGCCTGCAACAACTGGACTTGGGCCGGGCCAAAGCCAGTCGCCAGGAACTCGCTCTGGGACTCCCATTTGGGTGGCAGGGACCCCACTCCTTGAGTTATCACCTGCTGCCTCCGTGGGTGCCCATCAGCAGGAAGCTGGAGTTGGAGTCAGAGCTGCAGCTCGACCCTCGGCTCCGCGGATGGGATGCGAGTGTCCCCGGTAGCCTCTGAGTTGCTGTGCAAAGTGCCTGCTCCTGGTGCTGTGCTCTGAGTTGATAACCACGGACCTGATGCAGATTCTGTAACCTCCCCGGGCCTCTGCTGCTAAGAGGCACAGGAACCTCACAGGGTGGTCCTGAGGTCAGAAGGAGGTAACTGGGAGCTGCTGCTGATTCCCTGCAGGGTTCCCTGCGAGGGGCCTCGGAGGACGCCTGGGAACTCCTGGGTCTTGCAGTGAGGCACCAGGAACTGAGCTAAAATCTGTTAGCTGTGTCTGTGGCAGGCATGAGTGTAGAAATGTGAAGAGGGAGGGAATGGTAGCCTGGGCAGCAGAAGCAGCGTGGTCGGAGTGTGGCACTGATAACTAGCGTGTGGCCAGCCTGGGCAGTGTGCCAGCCGCCGCTCCTCTAAATGATGCGCGTTGTATTGTCTTGGTTAATCTCCATAGGAGTGCAATTATGCAGTCATTCTCAACCAGCACGGGCAGTGCCTCCAGGATACTTGGAGACTTTGCTGGGGGGGTGGGGTGGGGGTGGGCGTGTTCTGTGCAGCATCTCTGGACATGCCCTACAGCATAAAGAACCTTTGAGCTCCGAGTGTCAACAATGGCAAATTGGGAAATATTTCAAGAAAGTATGAAATACTTCTGTCCCCATTGTGTTGGTGGGAGAAGTGGGGCACAGAGAAAGGAGGCATTTTCACTGGGTTACTCAGGCAGTGAATGACTGATACCAGATTTTGACCCAGAGCTCATTCATTCTCTCCCTCTCCCTCTCCCTCTCCCTCTCCCCCTCCCCCTCCCCCTCCCCCTCCCCCTTCCCCCCCAAGAAAGCCCTTTATTCTTGCTGCAGAAAACAAACCCTAGTTCAGGTAATATTTTCCATTCTCCTTTGCTGTAATCTGCATGACACAATCAAAGCTCACACTCTCAGCCTCTGTGGCTGTGAAGCAAAGACTGCAGGGAGCAGAGGAATTTAGAGCGATCTCTGGAAATCAAAGGCAGGTTGCAGCTCCATCCTGTTGTTTTGTTTGCTTTTGCTTTGTTCCACTGAGAAGGGCTTCCCTTCCCTGGTCTCCTCCCCAAGGCTGGCTCCTCTGAGCCTTGCCAAGTGAGGTCAGCTGTCTCCCGAATTTCCCCGGCACCAGGGTCCTCCTTCCAGCTGCTCCCGGCTCCCCCCACGGCTGCCAGGGGAGGGCCCGGGAGTGGCATTTGCTCTGATCAGCCACTGTCGAAGGCTTTGCCTGGGGTGGTGAAGATGACGTTGCTGCAGCTCCAAGACACCAAACCCCATCACGGGGCTTCCCACTCGGGGGGGGGGGGGGGGGGCGGGGCTGCTGGCAGCTCTGGAATCGTTCACAACAGGTCAGCAGGCAGGCGTAGCTCTCTGAAGTCTCCACGCTCCTCCGTGGTTGCCCGGCTTCACGGCAGGTGTGAGCCATTCCTCAGGTGTGTGGTGAAGCTCCGCGCCCTTGCTCTGCCCTGGAGTTCTGGACGATCAGGGAGTCAGGAACCATTTGCCATTATCAATATGAATGGAGGAGGAAGAGAGGGAGGAGAGGAAATGGGGTGAGATTTCCCTGTGGCCTCGACCAGCTTTAGGAGCTGTGTGGAGTGAGCAGCAGCCGCTACTCCTCTCTCAGTCTCACTCCTTGACTGCAAGGGGCAATTGTGAGGACTGCAACTTATTATAGACACAGGAACACAGACATTGCCAAGATTTGGGGGGTTAAAAGCTTTCTTTTTAATGCATGAAACTTGAGAGGCCACAAGCTTGCTTTTTTAATGAATGAAATCATCTCCATTATTTTTCTAACAGCAGCTGTGTTGAGAAGGATTCAGAAACCAGATCCATGTTTACCAGGAAAGATGCCTGATTGATTAGTGATGTCTGCCATGAGTCTTGGCATGGGAGGGGAGGCATGTATATCTGGTGTTTATCCCTAGCCTCAACTGCATGGTAAATAGTAGAAATAGCAGAAATAATTGCTGCCAGTCCTGCCCTCCCCAGCAGGAAGCCCAATCAAGGAGTTCGGTCCCCGCCACCCATGTGGGAGACCCAGATTGAGTTTCTTGCTGCTGGTTTTGGCCTCGCCCAACTCCAGTTGTTGCAACAGTAGAAATTGTATTACTGCTGTTGTTGGTCATTTAGGTCACTGTAAAGTCAAGGTCAGGCATATTTCTTGGTTTGAGGGAGGCTGGAAGTCAGTAAGGAGGAAAAACAGGAGCAGCTGATTTCCTTTAAGTCAGTGGTTCCTCGTGATCCAAAGGCCGATTTGCCAAGGGGCCTTGATGTGCTTTGACAGGGGAAGCTGAATGGTGGCTCTTGCTGTGCAGGGTAAATGCAGATGTGACGATGGGAGGAGGAATCAGTGAGGCTGGGAAGAGGGGTCAGCCTGCTCTCTTCTGTCCATGCTTGGTAGGGGAGCGAATACCAATCATAGTAAGGGAAAGCAGTGGCAAATACCTTCAGTACTGGGCATGGATTGGCTTAGTCTGCTTTCCGTGTTTGCTCTGACTCCAGGTGTGGGCTTCTGTGCCAGGTCTGGCCAATCAAAGCACTGCATGCCTGGCCTCATACACAGGGTAAGTCACAGTCACAGGGCGAAAATCAATCTGACAGGTCCAGGAATTTTCTGGAACTCATGGGAAAATAGTTACTTTCTTTTCATTAGCCCTCCTAGCCTGGCACTGCGTTAACTCAGTTGCTGAAGGCTATTTTTATCAGTTCAAGGAGAGAACCTGCCTGAAAATGAAGCCAGACAGCCAAGTCAAGATGGGAGATGGCAGGAAGCAGGTTCTCACAACATCGTTTGAGCATCCGAACCCATCCCTGCCTGCAGCTGACGCCACCTGCACTTCTGTGGGCACTTGCCTTCACCAGCTTGCGAAGACTTTCTTGTCATTGAGAAGACAGAATCCTAGTGAGCTCTACCTGACACAGTCTGTGTAGTGTTTGCTCAAAGTCAAGCATTTGTTGAAAGAAAGGTGGAAACTGAAAGAGACAAGACTGCGAAGAGTTGTAGAATACTAATTATGCGAAAGGTAACTTCTGCCCACTGAATATGTATTAGCAAAGAGGCCTGGGCCAGAGTATTTCTGTGAGTTACCTCCGGTCATAGCAATAACCCTACACTGTGGCCTCTTCCAGCTGAAGAGTTTAAGCAGTATTAGTGAGTCATGGCCAAGGTGCAGTAGCTTTGAAGTTAGGAGTCTCGATGTGAATGCGGCTCTGATCACTTTCTGGGTGGCTCTTGGTGAGCACACGGACGCCGCAGGGAGAGAGCGGAGAGCTGAGCTTACCGGGAGGCAGGTGCTTCGTTGAGTTCCCACCCACCCCTAATCTTTTGGGTGAAGCAACACGTAGGCTGCAGACGTTGAGAAAAACAAAGATGAAGAAAAGAAAAAAAACCCTATGGGTAGAAAGTACAAAGCTGCCCACCCTAATGTGTGGAGCTCCTTATGCAACTTACATTAAAATAATTGGTCAAGTGTATATTATCACCTGCCAGAATACACAGCAACAACGGCTGTCTACATTTCACCACTCAATCCCGGGCTTCCAAAGGTGACTCCAAGGAGATCTTTGTTACTCACGTCACTCCTGGAGAGGCAGAGGGGCAGGTGGGACAGGTTGTCCCATTTCACACACATGCTGATGTCAGTGGATGTCATTCCCGGTGTGCCAGAGCATCGGCTAGTGTCTGCAGGTGCAGGCTGGCTGGAGACGCTCTACGTTCTTTCCTCTAGACAGACTGTCTCAGCATCCAGTCGAGATGGCTCCTTGCCGGTTAATATGCCACTCATTAGACAGCTGTTTGTCCTGGGCTTGAATGAAAGCCGGTGTTTCTTCCTTGGAGAACTTGATCAAACACAACGCTCTAGTCTTAATCTGCATTGGGGGGTGGCGCATTTAACCTTCAACATCATCAATATTTAAAGATATTTAACAACCAGAAAATATCTGGTTCACTTAATCTCCGTGTTCCACTTCTATTTCTCACCTCTGGAGTTTAAGCTCAGAAAAGATGATGGATGGTGATCATGATGGTGATGGACAACTGGTCGTTAAATCCTCAGGGTGCACCTGAAACCTTGCCCGGCTGTTTATATGCTCTATCACTTGCCCTCTCAGGACCTTGTTCATGTCCGTCTCTCTGCCTGGGATGCCCTTTCCTTTCCACCTCCCACAATTGCCCTTCCTCC
This sequence comes from Sylvilagus bachmani, assembly GCA_015711505.1. Lineage (NCBI taxonomy): Eukaryota > Metazoa > Chordata > Mammalia > Lagomorpha > Leporidae > Sylvilagus > Sylvilagus bachmani. Next base: position 30,001,179 of record CM027397.1, on the reverse strand, counting down.
ACATTTCCACTGAATTGGCTTCTATTCCTTCAGATTCCAGCCTACTCCTCCCAGGGGAGGTCTCTAGCAACACAATTTCCTAGTTTCTTGTATTTTTCCAAAATAGCTGTATCACTTAGTAATTACATAATTGCTTCTGTAGTTACTTGGCTAATGTCTGAACCTCTCTCTACAAAGTACATGCTATGAGAATGAATATTGTGGCACTTTTGTTTACTGTTTTATTCCTAGGGCTAATCAAAGAGCCTGGCATTTAGTGAGTTCTCCGTAAACATTTTACAATAGCCTTATGAATTGGGCAGATATTACTAACCGAATATAAAAGACGAGGAAAGGGAAACACACAAAAAGAGTTAATTATCTCACCAGGACTTGAATTTCCTACGTGTTTCACACAAGCTCTGCTATTACCATGATGTGATTCCAATGCCTTCTGGAAGTTCAGTTTTTTTTTCTTTTTTACATTTTAAGCTTTTATTCAGTGAGAAATAGGAGAGTGAGGGAATTAGTCCAATCTAAGGAGAAGGGAACAACTGGAGATTAGGTTGGGGTCGCTACCAAGCAGAAAAACAGGCCAAAAGCCACATGTAGCAAGTTTTTTTTTGTTTGTTTGTTTTTTGTTTTGTTTTGTTTTGTTTTATTTTTGGCAGGCAGAGTTAGACAGTGAGAGAGAAAGAGAGAGAGAGAGAGAGACAGAGAAAAAGGTCTTCCTTTTGCCGTTGGTTCACCCCCCAAATGGCTGCTACAGCCGGCGCACTGCGCCAATCCGAAAGCCAGGAGCCAGGTGCCTCTCCTGGTCTCCCATGGGGTGCAGGGCCCAAGCACTTGGGCCATCCTCCACTGCACTCCCGGGCCACAGCAGAGAGCTGGCCTGGAAGAGGAGCAACCGGGACAGAATCCGGAGCCCCAACCGGGACAAGAACCCGAGGTGCCCACGCCGCAGGTAGAGGATTAGCCAAGTGAGCCGCGGCACCAGCCCAATGTTTTGAGCTGCTATCCACAGCTTATCATGAGCAGCGAAACAGAGAGCTCTTTTGGGGTGCTCCTTGCCTTTTTTATAATTCTCAAAGGGGAGTGGTTAGATGGTCGGTGGGCAGGTGGGTGCCCCGCTGTAGTCAGGTAGGGTATGAGGTCACACAGGGGCGTGGCGAAGGCATGGTCTTCCAGCTCCCAAACCTGATCAGTTTTATCCCACTTGTCTGCCTACCTCATTCCCCCCTCAGAGCCTCCAGACCTTAATCTTAAGGGATGTTGATGTGTGTAGAGTCATCACCCTCTGTAGCTTCTTCCTAAAAGCTCATTTTTTCTATTTGACAGAATTGAAAAGTGCTGAATGTGGGTTGGTGGTCCTGGAGCCCTTTTAAATAATTCTGAAAGTTGGATGTTCTTCCTAGGATCTCATGATCTCAGAGGTCTCAGGAGTTCTTTTCTTGGGAATTCAGAGTCCAAACTCTGTGGACTGGGGACAGGATGCTGTATAATCAGGAGAGTCTCAAACTGACAGTTCACTGGAACCACCTGGAGAGATTTTTCTTAAGTCAGAGTTAGAGGGAGATGAGAGAGAGAGAAAGAGAGAGAGACAGACAGACAGACAGACAAACAGACAAAGAGGTCTTCCATTCTCTGGCTCACTTCCCAAATGGCTGCATTGGCTGGAGCTGGGCCAGACCGAAGCCAGGAGACAGGAGCCCCCTGCAGGTCTCCCATGTGGGTGCAGGGGCCCAAGCATTTGTGCCATCCGCCGCTGATTTCCCAGGTGCATCCGAGGGAGCTGGATTGGAAGTGGCACAGTCGGGAATCAAAGCATTGCCCACGTGAGATGTGGGCACTGCAGGCTCAACCTGCTATGCCACAGTGCCGGCCCCCTGGAGAGATTTCTTTAAAAATACAGAAATGATGTCTATATTCCACTACTGGAAAATTCTGAATTAGCTGGTCTTGGGTGGGAATTGGTTATGACTGTTAACGCTCCTTGGATGATTCTGGTGTGAAACCAGGCTGAGAACCACCAGTCTGGTTTTCAATATTATCTCTGGCCTCACTGCCCAGCAGGTTTCCACACTCACTACTCCACTATCACTTCAACTCCTCCTCCCTGGCTTGTAGTCTGCGGAAGCTGAGTTTGCTGTGTCTCTCTCGGTGGCTAACACAGGCCACCATGATACCCTGGGCTCATTATTTTCATGGCATTTACCACACTGTATTCTAATCCACCAGTTTGTTGTTCTACTTTAATTTTCTCATTCACCCAAGTGAACTGTGATGTACTTGAGATCATGGACCGGGTCTCACCCAGTGCTGTATTCAAGGAGCCTACCTTATAACAAATATTTAGTGCATGAAAAATGAGTGAGTTGTTTAATAAATAAATAAAATATAGGAATGATTTTTAACTATTTTACATCTCTTCCCATTTCCTATTTGCAACATACCTTTCTTTTTTTTAAAAAACTTTTATTTAATATAAATCTCCAAAGTACAGCTTATGGATTGTAATATCCCCCCCCCCATAACTTCCCTCCCACCCGCAACCTTTCTCTCTCCCACTCCCTCTCCCCTTCCATTCACATCAAGATTCATTTTCAATTATCTTTATATACAGAAGATCAATTAAGTATATATTAAGTAAAGATTTCAACAGTTTGCACCCACACAGAAACACAAAGTACAAAGTCCTGTTTTAGTACTAATTATAGCATTAAATTACAATGTACAGCACATTAAGGACAGAGATCCTACTTGAGGAGTAAGTGCACAGTGACTCCTGTTGTTGATTTAACAATTGACACTCTTGTTTATGGCATCAGTAATCACCCTAGGCTCTAGTCATGAGTTGTCAAGGCTATGGAAGCCTTTTGAATTTGCCAACTCCGATCTTATTTAGACAAGGTCATAGTCAAAGTGGAAGTTCTCTCCTCCCTTCAGAGAAAGGTACCTCCTTCTTTGATGGCCCATTCTTTCCACTGGGATCTCACTCACAGAGATCTTTCATTTAGGTCTTTTTTTTTTTTTTTTTTTTTGCCAGAGTGTCTTGGCTTTCTATGCAGCATACTTTTCAAAAGTCAAGGAATATGCCTAAAGCTGTTGAGATAAAAGTTCTTAATAAACAGTTTTGTCTACACAAAACCTCAGTGCTAAACCATCACAGGTTTTTAGAAAGTCTGTTTGGACTTTCTGATATCTTAGGAAGTGTCTGGTCTGGAGACACCCTACAGCTTGTGGTTCTCAAATGTGGGCCCCGGAGCATCTGGTAACGGTAGTGGTCACCATCTTTTACAAATGCATTCCCTGCAAGGCCACTTTGCACACTGACTGAGGCATCTGTTGTATTTCATGAATTAACAGTGGATTTTCTCACCACACAAACCCAGAAGTTCCTATTCTGAGCTCTGACCATAACCTCTCCTCCTTTTTCTTATCACACTTCAACCTATGGACACATCCTGGAAACTGCAATTGACTCTCTTTGCAAAAAAAAAAAAAAAAAGTAACAGAAATACAGACTCTGCCACTAGAAATCACCATTTTTTTAAGTTTCTCTAATTGATTCTTTCTCATCTCCATATAGTAAACCCATTCATTCATTATGCCTTTCATTTATGAGCAAAAAGAATAACTTTTAATTGGCTATTTCAATTGCAGTCTGCCATTAATGTTTTGACGCTGTTGTTTTGAGGATAAAAAAAAGTTGAGTGTGTAAATACATTATTGATCCTTGCACGTTCTTCGGGCCCATGCAGTATTGATTAAAGCCTCCACAGCCATAACCTTTGCTCCTGCTTCCCAAGGGAGCCAATTTGTAGTGCTTCCAAGAACCAGAGCTATGGCATGGGCATGGAGATTTGGGTACTTGGTGAGCTCAGAAAGCTCTTCTCACTAGCATTTCTGTGTGAAGGCACAAATCAGCACGATTCCAGTGCAGGTAAGAGAGACTTGACGCCAAAGTGAATGGGCTCGGAGCTGAAGACCCTTAGGAGTCTCCGTATTTTCTCTCCTTGATTTTTCATTTGACACGCGTTTTACAAAAGCAGGCAGCCTTCTCCTCACGGTGATTCTCCCTTCCCAGGACTTTCAGACTCCATCACTTCCTCTCCTTTCTTGTCATCTTGACCCCTCCTCGAGTCCCCAGCAGCTCACTGTGTTCTGATCACAGCTGCCTCTGAGTTGGTGGCTCTGGACCCAGGCTGTCCCCATTGGGGGACGATGATGTAGAAGAAGCACAGTGCCAGTTCCTCGGGAGCTCCAGTTTTCTTATTCTCTGCACATGGTTCTGATGGGGGTCACATGGGAACCCATAGGTGATAGAAACAAGATGCTCTACAATCCCTTCCAATAACTACCCTGGATATTTGAACAGAGGCAACAAGCCATGAAATCAGTGAACAATGGACCAGAGTGCAGAGACAGCAAAACTGTTCAAACTTGTATTTCTAGGCTGGACAAAGACTTAGTTGAAGTTGGTCTTAAGACAATGTGTCTCTACAAAGACTCAGGCAGTCCACCCTAGCACAGCTCATTCGGGTTAGATGGGGATCTTTGTCAATGGATTTTGTGTCTTATGGTCCTATGGGAAGGCTCTCATGGTGTGAATTGGATGCAGTTGCTGTATGCCATTATGCAGACCCGGATGCCTTCATTCCTGGGGAAGCGTCCAGCGGATCTCTCTGTTAGTATTCATTCCTGGTGAGGGTGGGATGAAGTGAGCATCCACATGGGTGGCTGGCACATGTGTACTGGTGTTTCCTTCCTAGAGGGACAATTTGCAGTGTGCGCCCGAAGATAAAGATGTGCCTTGTGGGCCAGTGATTCCACTGCTGAGAAAATGCTCATGGATGAACTCATGGATGGAGTTTTATATAGGAGAATGGTCATGTCTGATCACAGTACATTCATTCTATGACCATCTTAAGATCAAATGACACAACTGTGAAAAATACAAAATGGCACAAGGAAATGCTCATGAGTTATGCTATCTAAAGATACCTTGCAAAGTTACTGTCCAGAAGTCCAAGTAAATATAATGCCAAATGAATGCAAGTAAGATATTTGATGTGATTCAGATTTCAGTAAGTGATTTCCGCTGTGGTATTTACACCAGCTCCGAAAATGACTCTCACCAAAGTCCTAATACTAGTGTGTATGTGTAAAAATGGAAGGAAATAGTAACTTATGCTTTTCTGTATTTGCTAAAATGTTCATAATTAGTTGGGTTACTTTTGCAATAAAAGTATGGGATTTTATTTTTTGAAAAATTTTTACTTGAGGGAGGAAGAAAGGGAGAGGGGGAAGGGGAGAGAGAGAGGGAGAGGGAGAGAGAGAGAGATTGAGAGATTGAGAGATTGAGAGATTGAGATTGAGATTGAGAGGTCTTCCATCTGCTAGTTCACTCCCCAAGAATCTGCAATAGTTGGGTCTGGGCCGGGCTGCAGCCAGGACCCAGGAGTCCACCCAAGGCTCCTGTAAAGGTGGCAGGAACTTAAGTGGTTGGGCCATCACCTGCTGCGCTTTAGTAGAAAGTTAGAATTGGAAATGGAGCCAGAACTCAGATCCAGGCATTCTGATGTGGGATATGGACTCCCAAAAGGTGTCCTACTGCCTGTGCCAAATATCCACCATGTGTATGTGCGTGCACACACACACTCAGTTGCATCATTTCTGTGATGATCAACCTCTCAAGGCTTGTGATTATCTGAGTCTTAGATTACTGGGTTCTGTCTATCATGGAGCATCCTCTCTCAACAGCACCTCGCTTCCTTCCACCTAAGATCCTTCCACAATCTGTACATCTGGCTGGGATCTTCCTACATATGCACACAGTAGACACTTCTTGTACGATTGGCTTGAAAAAACTCATCAGTTGGTTTCCCCGGCAGCCACGTGAGCAGATTGTGACCCCAGTGGACTTAATCTGGGCCAGTCAGGTTTGTGCTGTTGAGAACTTGAAGTTGAGCTGTGCGGCAGCCATGGCCACTCATCAGCTGAGAGATGAAGCAGCTCAGAGCAGAGATGCAGGCTGCCGTGATGACGTCTGAGGGCTTGATTCCAGGTTCTGCCCAACCCCTGGTGCCCTGCCACCTTTGCTTTTTAGTCCTTGTTTTAAATTTGGGAGCCTACTTGTGTGGTTTAAATTGGCTTGTATTGGCTTGTATTGGGTGCCGTTATACATATTTCAAGAGTTCCAACCTCATATACTTTGTGCTTATATTTTTCTAGGAAAGGTGTAGCTTGAGAAGGGTTATCCTTTTGCTTTTAGCTGATCTAAATCTTACGTTCCCTGCGGGCCATCCCACTTGGGAAATCTTACCTTATTAACTCTGGTTCACACTCTTCTTCCAGTTGCCCACAACTGCCTGTCTCCCCATACTCTACCCACTTGGTTTGTGTTGGCATCTGCTGTTTCATAACCATGCATTTCATAAGCACCCTGGGAGCTAAGAAAACATCTTTTTCATTTTGTTTGAATCCCATAATATCTACTGCTCTGATAGATATAAATTGATTTCCAGAATGGGAATAAAACTTGAGGGCAAATGTTGGGAAAGTGGCGAGGGTAGACTTCAGCTGGCGTTGACAACCGCACAGAAGTCTTCTCTTTCTTCCTGAACATGTTCTGAAAGAGCGCCCTGGCTGATGCGTCTGCACTCGGGTTGATTCAGCACGCGCAGGTGCATGCTGACATGAAGCTGTGAGTCAGACTTCCTAGATGCGAGACCTCAGGCTAATTATCTAACATCACCAAGACTCAGAGTTTTGCTTTAAAAATCTACAATAGGGCTAGCAATAGCCTTCTCCTCAAGGTTTTCAAGTAATTAAATGAAACGATGTGTTATTGAATTGCAGGATACAGGAATGTAGGTTCTAAAGTCCGACTCTCTGGATTTAAGTCCTATCCCACCACTTACCACACTCCTGGGGTTTTCTACGAAGTCTCTGGAGCCGGTTCTATGCCTTTCTCTGGCCAATGGAATGATAAAAAGTGATGCCCAGACTGGATGTGTGACGCAGTGGTCAAGACTTGGGATGCCCACAGCCCGCGTCAGAGTGTCGTAGTTGGAGTCCTGGTTTCACTTCCAGTTGCAGCTCCCTGTGAGTGTGCACCCTGGGAGGCGTTAGGTGATGGATCCAGTGTTTGGGTTCCCTGCCCCCATGTGGGAGACCTGGGGTGAATTTCTGACTCCTGGCTTTGCTCTTGCCCACTGCTGGCTGTTTCTAGCATTTGGGGAATGGAGCAGCAAGTAGGAGAAATCTGTCTCTCCCTCTCTCCCTCTCTCCCTCTCTCGCTCTGCTCTCTCGCTCTCTCCTTCTCCCTCCCTCTCTCTTCCTCTTTCTGCCTTTCAAATAAAAAAGATAAATTTAAAAAAAAAAAAAAACAGAGAACATGGTGCAGGTGGATACCTGTTCCCTCCTGCTGCTATGGAACAATGCCATGCGAGGGGGCTCAGACTGGCTGGGTGAGAGACAGGTGACCTTGTCCTCTGGCTGACAAACTTCTAGCTCCAAGACGGCGAATGAGGCCATCCTAGATCATCCTGCCGTGAGCCTATCGGCAGCCAGCCAGATTTCCTCAAGTCTTTTCAAGATCAGCTGGAGTGGCTCAGATCAGAAAAGTGCCGTGAGCTATATTAGTGCTTGATTTCTAAGCATTTTAATTCTTAAAAATGATCACTGTGTGTATTTCTGAGTACAGGGTGGTGTTTTGATATATGTGAACTTTGTGGAGTGGGTCCATCACTACATAAGCTTCTTTGTGATGAGAACATTTAAAATCTACCATTTTAGCAACTTTGAAATGTACCATCCGTTATTATTAAATGTGGTCCACATTCTGTGCGATGCAGCTCTCAAATGCATTTCTCCTGTCCAGCTGAAATCACTGACAATTCCCCAGCCTGAGGACTGAGGTGGGTAGGGGGGAAATGCTTGGTTTGTTTTAGGATACGATGGCCCAGAGATGTTTGTTATGAGGACTGGTAACTGACAATTCTCTGTACTCATTTTTTTTTTTTTTTGACAGGCAGAGTGGACAGAGAGAGAAAGGTCTTCCTTTTGCGGTTGGTCCACCCTGTAATGGCCGCCACGGCCGGAGTGCTGCAGCCGGCGCACCACGCTGATCCAAAGGCAGGAGCCAGGTGCTTCTCCTGGTCTCCCATGGGGTACAGGGCCCAAGCACTTGGGCCATCTTCCACTGCCTTCTCGGGCCACAGCAGAGAGCTGGTCTGGAAGAGGGGCAACCGGGACAGAATCCGGTACCCTGACCGGGACTAGAACCCGGTGTGCCGGTGCTGCAAGGCGGAGGATTAGCCTGTTGAGCCTTGGCGCCGGCCTCTCTGTATTCATTTTTTTCTCATCTGGAAAAATAATACCTACCGAACTAGGTTTCTATGTGTTAGACGAATCAATATGTGTTAACACGTGGGACAAGTCTGGACACCTGATGTATATAGTGTGATGTTATTACCCTAGAGAAGTCATGGGGTTCTTGTTTTTACCCAAGAAAGAAGTTAGGTGTGAGACAGAGAGCAAAGTAATAAGGCTTTACTGGGGACAGGGCATCCGTCAGAATGGAAGGGACTTGGGGAGAGCAAGGTTACGTGGTTGAATGGAGAGAATACACCTGGGCAGGCCCGGTGGGCAGCTCAGCAGAGAGCAGAGGGCTTTTAAGGGGGTCTCTCTACCTCCTCCCCCTTCTCCTTTAGGATAATGGTTTTGTGGAGAGTAAATTAGCAAATTCCTGCCCAGATTTGCTGGAACCAGGCGGAAGGGCTCCCCCTAGGGCATCTGTGAAAGTTTTATTGCCCCATCGTATCAGCTCAGGTAACCCATCTGGTCCCGAGGGGAGAATTCTCCAGGGAGCTTTCCTTGGGGGAAGGGCTGGGACCACCTGGGAAGTCATCTGGGTCTGGGCAGGGCTTTGAAGTGCAAAAGCAGTAGGTGCTAGTCTTCAGGCCTTCTTCACACACTCATAGGCTAGTTTTATCTTGTTACCCAGCATGATCATCCTATGAAAGCCCACAGTGTGGAGTGTGCAGTAGACACTCCATGAGTACGAATTCCTTCCTCCTTGAGAATCTGCTCATTGACAAAATGAACGGAAGTTTAAGTTCAAGCCCAGGCTGATTGTCTTGGATTCTTTTTACTTTATTTTTCTAAGGTTTATTTTATTTATTTGGAAGAGTGACTGAGACAGAGATAATCCATCTGCTGATTCACTCCCCAGATGGCTGCAACGGCCAAAGCCAGAAGCCAGGAGTTCCATCTGGGTCTCTCCCATGGGTGTTGGGGGATTTTTGTACTTGAGCCGTCTTCTGCTGCTTTCTCAGGGACATCAGTGGGGAGCTGTATTGGGAGCAGAGCAGCCCAGACTCTAACATGTGCTTCTGTATGGAATGCCAGCATCACAGATGGCTGCTTAACCTAACGCTGTGGCATGATGCTGGCCCCTCTTGGCTCTTTTTAGCCTGCTAAGAGAAGCACGTGGGATTTTCACCAATGACAATTAAACTAACTTGATGGGAGTGCGTCGTCATCTTCCAGCAGGTAATCAGGAATGTTCAAGAGATCTGGCGAGAGAATGCCCACCCAGCTCTTTGTCATCCCACCCTCAGAGGCAGCTGGGTGACTTGTGCACACTCGCTCGGATCATCTGGGCAGCAGGCCTCTGAGACTCCTCAGGCCCCCACAAAGAGCTAAGTTGTGTTGGCAGAACAAGAAGGAATTTCTTTAAAATAAAAGATAAAGGCAAGATACCCATCTTAAAATCAAAGGGAGCTGACAGGCAGGAAGCACAGTTCTCTTTGTCTGGACAGGTTGTTTGGGCAGAGGGAAAGAATGACCAGGCAGAGTCTTGACAGATGCAAAACGACTTCTCAGCTCGCACATAAGGGGAGATTTACAGCAGCTCCTCTTTGTTTGGGAGCTGTAAAAACCCTCTTTCTGTGATTTAGAGCCATTGTTTTCAATTTGCCAAGAGGTTCTTTTCTCCAGTGAGGCGTGATAAAGTCTCTCAAGGAAAAAGAAGACTATTCAGGAGCCTGGCCCACAAAGAAGGGTCCTGAAGAGGGGGTCCAAGCCCATCTCCTGCCTGGTGAGAGTCTCCCCAAATCCAGCACATAGCAGGGACAGAGGAACCTGGGAGTTGGGAGCATTGTCTTCAGAGTCTGCCCAACCTAGACGGAAGGCCTGGCTCTTCCCTTCTCTAGGTTGGGAGCCTTGGACTCGTTTTATTTTTTAAATGAATCTAAGCTTTAGTTTCCACCTTGGTAGAGGAAGGAAGCCAGCCATTCTAACCAATGGGGATTCTGTGAAAATTAAATAAAACAGCAAATGAGGAGTCGTTAGCATGGCTCCTGCAAACAGGTGGTACTCAATAAGTGACATCTCATTGTTTTCATTGCACCAAATAATGTGTTTAGCTTGTATACCAGCACCATGCTGGACCCTGGAGGATAGAAAAACAATAAGGCGTAATCACTGTACTAGAGGAAGAGGTTGTCACACCCTTCTGTAAAGAGCCAGAGAGCAAACTTTGCAGGCTTTGTGGGCGTGTCCCAGTGACACTTCATTCACCAAAACAGGTGGGAGGCTGGATTTGCTCTGTAGGCTGTAGCTGCCTTTCTGTGTCCTAGTGAATTAAACAGTCTGGTCTTTGACTACGTCTGTTGGGAAACTTGAATATGGGATATCTTCTTTCTGCAAAGTATTTGTTTCTTAAATTTAAGATGGGGAGGGAGGAGAGATGGAGGGAGGGAAAGGAGAGATAGACATAGACATAGACCCCCACATAAATAAGACCAGTGTTGCTAATAATAATATAGAATTAAAAAGGAGATAACAGTCCAACATGGGAAGAAGGCCACACAGCAGACTCAGAATGACAAACACTCTAAATAGCATTCTGGCCTCAGAATCAGCCCTTAAGACATTCAGATCTGGCTAAAAAGCCTATGAGAGCATTTCAGGCATGGAAAGCCAAGACAATATGGCAAAAAAAAAAAAATGACCTAAATGAAAGATCTCTGTGAGTGAGATTCCAGTGGAAAGAACAGGCCATCAAAGAAGGAGGTACCTTTCTCTGAAGGGAGGAAAGAACTTCCACTTTGACTATGACCTTGTCTAAATAAGATCAGAGTTTGTGGACTCAAAAGGCTTCCATAGCCTTGGCAGCTCATGACAAGAGCCTCGGGTATTACTGACACCATAAACAAGAGTGTCAATTGTTTTTTTTGTTTTTTTGTTTTTGACAGGCAGAGTGGACAGTGAGAGAGAGAGAGACAGAGAGAAAGGTCTTCCTTTTGCCGTTGGTTCACCCTCCAATGGCCGCTGCGGTCGGTGCGCTGCGGCCGGTGCACCGTGCTCATCCGATGGCAGGAGCCAGGAGCCAGGTGCTTTTCCTGGTCTCCCATGGGGTGCAGGGCCCAAGCACTTGGGCCATCCTCCACTGCCTTCCCAGGCCACAGCAGAGGGCTGGCCTGGAAGAGGGGCAACCAGGACAGAATCCGGCGCCCCGACTGGAACTAGAACCCGGTGTGCCGGCGCTGCAAGGCGGAGGATTAGCCTGTTGAGCCACAGCGCCGGCCAAGAGTGTCAATTGTTAAATCAACAGGAGTCCCTGTGCACTGTGCACTTGCTCCCCATATAGGACCTCTGTCCTTATTGTGTTGTACTATGAGAATTAATAGTAAAACTTGTCTTCAGACAGTACTTTGTACTTTGTGTGTCTGTGTGGGTGCAAACTGTTGAAATCTTTACTTAGTATAGAGTTGATCTTCTGTATATAAAGATAATTAAGAATGAATCTTAAGAATGGGATGGGAGAGGGAGTAGGAGGTGGGATGGGAGTGGGGGTGGGAGGGTAGGTATGGGGGGAAGAACCACTGTATTCCAAAAGCTGCAGCTATAAAATCTATATTTTTATTTAATATATATTTTATTTAATATATAATAGTTTATGGAAAAAAGAGAGATAGATCCCTCACATCTACTGGGTCACTCCCCGGATGGCTGTGTCTGGACCCTGCAGAAGCCAGGAGCTGGGAGCGGAATTCAGTCTCCCATGTGCCTGGCAGGGACTTAGCTGACTGCACCACCACTTGCTGCTTCCCAGAGACTGTACTGGTAGGAATCTGGAGTCAGAAGCTGGAGCCAGAAATCGGACTTGGGTCATTGGAACTGCTAGGCCAGACGCTTGCCCTTCTGCTATATTAAGTCTTGAAGTAGGTGGTTACTGGTGTTGGTTCAGTGGTCCAATTAGAGCCTGTTAAGTGGCCAGTGTTGTGGCACAGTGGGTTAAGCTGCTGCTTGTTACTGACATCCCATACTGGAGTGCCAGTTCAAGTCCTGGATGCTCTAGTTCTGATCTAGTTTCCTGCTAACGTGCCTGGGAAGGTAGCAGAGGATGGCCCACATGCTTGGGCCCTATGCACCGACATGGTAGGCTAGGATAGAATTTCTTGCTTGTGTGTTCAGCCTGATGCTGACCAGATTGTCATGGCCATTTGGGGATAAACTAGGGGATGGGACATCCCTCCCTCCCTCCCTCCCTCCCTCCCTCCCTCTCTCTCTCTCTCTCCCTCCCTCCCCCTCCCCCTTCCCCTTTGTCATTCTGTTACGGGTGAATGGCAGGGTTCTTGTCTTCACGAAAGAAAGAATTCAGGCATGAGTAGTGGAAAGTAAAAAGTAGCAAAGTTTATTAAGGTAGGGACATCTGTAAGAATGGATGGGCACCTCTCCAGACAAGACCTGAGAGAGAGTGCCCAGTTGCTCGGACTTGGGGGGGAGGAGTGAGGTTCATGGTTGAGTAGAGAGATTACACCTGACCAGGTCAGGCGGGTGGCTCAGCAGAGAGGCAGAGGGCTGAGCGCGCAGTCCGGTTGGGGGGGAGGGTGTTAAGGAGATGGGTCTCTGTCTTCACACATCTCCTCCTGAAACAAAGGATTTTATGGCTGTAAATATTAAGAAGCTCCTATCTGAGTTTTTCCTCGAAGGTATCAGACAGGAGGAAGTCTAGCTGGTGCCATCCTGGGTTCAGAGGAAGGGTGAGCAGGACCCCCTGGAGAATGGGGATCCAGAGCAGGGTGTTTGAAATGCAGATACTGGGCTGCATCTGGGAGATTGTGGAAGATTTGTCAGGCAGAAGGGGTGGGGACCCCCACCTGGCAGGTTATCAGGTCCAAGGGGGCAGGGCAGGATGCAAAGGCCGGGCTGCTCCTGAAACATTGTCAGGATGACTCTGAGATGCAGATGCATATGCTGGACATAGACGTCTTCTCTTTAGGCCTTTATGTCACACACACATAAGCTCAAATCTGACTTCCTACCTAACAATTCTTCCTTTAAAATAACCACATGACTCTTGTAAAAAAGCATATCAAAGACATGAAGGGGAGGAGAGGGGGTGGCTAGAAGGGCTCTGTAGGTTAGGAGAACAAGCACTTTCCCAAGATCTCTTTGCAGATTTGTGCTCGAACCCCAGTGTTTGGACTGTGTCACATGGTCACTCCCAGCTGCGTGAAGGCTGTGTGTGTGTGTGCAAATATTCGCCACCACTGCTGCTTATTGTGGAGGGAGGCAGAGGAGAAGGGGGTGATAACGGGTATGAAAGCAGTCAACAGTAGTGTCTTTCCCAGCACTGGGCAATGTCCCCTCATTGATCATACAGACTGCTGCACACACACATGTGGATGTAGTGGGAACTAGGAAGGGAGAACGTAATTCCTTATTGGAGTTCAGAATATTGTAATCACGTATGCATTATTAAGGCTGTTTAAACAAGAAAAGGCAAGTGTCTAAATGGAGGGTTACCCTTTTGTCAGGAAAAATGCATTCCAGCAAGATTTGAGTATTCTTGTGGTAGAGCAATTTCTGCCTAAAAATATTTGTTCTCTTGGGGCCAGAGCTGTGGTGTAGTAGGCTGTCTCTGCCTGTGGTGCCGTCATCCCACATGGGCACCGGTTCGCGTCATGGCCGCTCCTCTTCTGATCCAGCTCTTGGTATTGGTCTGGAAAGGCAGCAGAGGATGGCCCAAGTGCTTGGGCTTCTGCACCCACGTGGGAAACCTGGAACAAGCTCCTGGCTTTGGCCTGGCCTGGCCCAGCCGTTGCAGCCATTTGGGGAGTGAACTGGCAGGTGGAAGACCTCTCTCTCTTTTTCCTTCTCTCTGTCTGAAATCTTGCCTCTCAAATAAATAAATAAATAAATCTTTAAAAAAATTTTTTTCTCTCACCTCCATGCTTTCTGCACTCACCCGTATTGAGCTTCCCTGTGTAGCCTGTTGACGCGGTGGCCACGTGCACTCTCCTGCCCGTGCCTTTGGCTCAGCCCTGTGACCTGGCCAATGAGATGGCTGCAGTCATGTTACAGGCAGAGAGGCGTGGCGCACCCCCATGGGAGACGCTGGCCCTTGCGCTGGGCCCCAGAATGAACACACCTGGCATAGATCAGAGCCAGATCTACAGTGAGCAGTGAAGCCAGCTGCACCCAGGCTTGGAGCAGAGGTGCTCGGCTGAACTTCACAGGCTCCCATCAAACCTATAGAGACATGAGGGAAAATAAAGGATGGATTTTTTACAAGATGTATTTAAAAGGCAGACTGACAAAGAAGGAGAGAGAGAGAGAATCTTCTATCCACTTGTTCACTCGCCAAATGGCCACAACAGTCAGGGCAGGGCCAGGCTGAAGCCAGGAGCCAGGAGCTTCATCCAGGTCTCCCACGTGGGCGCGGGGACCCAAGCATTGGGGCCACTGTCTGCTGCCTTTTCCAGCACATTAGCAGGGTGTTGGATTGGAAGTGGAGCAGCAAGGACTCGAACTGGTGCCAATATAGGATTCTGGCAATGCAGGTGGTAGCTCATTGTTCTATCACAACACAACACGAGCCCCAAGAACTGTTATTTTAAATGACTGAATTTTGGGGTGATTCTTTACATACCTGAGTGACACAACCATATGCCGTAAAAGACCGTGGATTCAAAACGCGCGGGCTCAGTGCCTATGTTGGTGTGGATTTGTGATTCATTCACTGTAGTATATGGGGGGGGCAGGAATCTGACATTCTACAGTTTCTATTAAATTCCAGGAATACTAAGGCAAATAAACGATCGACTTCAGTACAATGTGTTATGCTTAAGAATCCATGTTGGAATAAAGAATGGAGCCAAGAAGGAACTCTATGCAGGGGAAGGGGCAGGGAAGGGAGTCTTCCTGGAGGGGTGGGATGGGAGGGGTGTCTGAATCCCCATTCCAAAGTTAAGCAGAAGATCGCTGTGCAGATAGAACAGGGAGCCGGCAGAGGAGGGTATTCTTTTTTTTTTTTTTTTTTTTTGACAGGCAGAGTGGACAGAGTTAGAAAGAAAGGTCCTCCTTTTTCCGTTGGTTCACCCACCAATGGTCACTGTGGCCGGCGCACCACACTGATCTGTAGCCAGGAGCCAGGTGCTTTTCCTGGTCTCCCATGGGGTGCATGGCCCAAGCACTTGGGCCATCCTCCACTGCACTCTGGGGCCACAGCAGAGAGCTGGCCTGGAAGAAGGGCAACCGGGACAGAATCTGGCACCCCGACTGGGACTAGAACCCGGGGTGCCGGCGCCGCAAGTGGAGGATTAGCCTAGTGAGCTGTGGCGCCGGCCCAGAGGAGGGTATTCTGAGCAGAGGGATCAGTCCTGTGCAGTGTTTAGCCGCATAAGCGGACCAGCTCAGTGCAGGAAACCACTAGGAAGTCGGTACTTCCAGAAGGCCACAGGTGAGGGACAGCATGTCTAGAATCTCTGGAGGATCTGCTATGCAAAACCAAGGAACTTCTCTTAACCGTGAGGACAGCAGAGGATGATGGGGAAAGCAAGGCCATGTTTTATTTATTCAAGGGGTAGTAATCCTAACAATGATATCCACCGTTTATTGAAGGACTGCTAGACGCCAGGCACTGGGTTGTGTGCATGCGTTTCTTCCAATAATTTTACGCAATAGGCATTACCACTCCCATTTAACAGATAAGGAAAGCGAGGCTGAGACAGACAAATTAGGCAGCTTCAGTTCATGCAGTAATTGCCGGAGTGGAGGTTCCGCTCTAACCCCTGCTGTTCTTGTGTCTCTGTACGGTAGGCTGGGGGGGAGGGGTGATGTCACTGGAGAAGTCATCACCAGGTGATAACCAGGGAACATCCATTCCTAATATGGACAATTGCTCCAAGCGTATGGCCTCCAGTTACATGACAACCCCGTGCTTGTCATGGGGGGTCACGTATGAACAGGGCTTGACTCTCAGCCTCCAGACATCGCAGCGACAGAAAAGCGAAGTTTACTCCAACGGCTTTCATCTGTTCACTGAGGCTCCGGCTCAAAGGGCCTGCGGAGGGGAGGGGCTTTGGTTGTGGCTGTTTTAATGCAGGGCTTTCCTGGTAGCACGCCCCATCAGTCAGTGGACAGAACCCCAGCAGCGTGCGTCTGGGGAAAGTCTCCCCTTCCCTCTCTCCTCTTTGCTTTTCCCTCCCTGTGCTTCCCAGGCAGTCCTGGAGTCCCCGTGAAGGTGACATTGGCAATCCCCGTTGGCTTTCAGACTTCAAGCTAGGGCCTGCTTTGGGCCAGTCTCCCCCAGCCTCTGCCCACGCAAGGCCGGTGGGCCTCTTTCTCGGGTGTGAGTGATGCGTAGAAGCTGATTTAATTCCGTGGGCTCTCCACTGAATTCTCAGAACTGCCAGTCTTTGCCCTCTCTCCTGGGCCAGTTCTCTGAAGGTGCCCCATCGCCTCCAGCCACTGTCAAACTCGCAGTGTGACATCCAGCGTGACACACTTCCCGGGGTCGTCTGGGTCTCCTCTCGCCACTTTGGCCAGAGATGCTCAGCAGAGGGGGCTGTTGGCAGGAGTTGCAGCCCCAGTGAGATGAGCAGAGAGACCATGCTCGGTTTGCCATGCTCAGACCCAGGCTCGCCAAAGCCGCTGGCGACTTCGACACGGTCGAAAGGGAGCCCCCTCTCTCTCCGGCCGGGGTGAAACGTGCTTGTGTTGACCTTCTGCTGGGCCACGCTGAAACGTGGAGAAAATGACCCGCACACACATTGTGTTCCGACACTGTTGCTGATTTGAAAGTATATTCTTTCTGCCGGCGCCGTGGCTCACTAGGCTAATCAATCCTCTGCCTTGCTAGTCCCGGTCGGGGCGCCGGATTCTGTCCCGGTTGCCCCTCTTCCAGGCCAGCTCTCTGCTGTGGCCCGGGAGTGCAGTGGAGGATGGCCCAAGTGCTTGGGTCCTGCACCCACAAGGGAGACCAGGAGAGGAGAAGCACCTGGCTCCTGGCTACAGATCAGCGCGGTGCACTGGCCACAGTGTGCCAGCCGAGGCGGCCATTGGAGGGTGAACCAACGGCAAAGGAAGACCTTTCTCTCTGTCTCTCTCACTGTCCACTCTGCCTGTCAAAAAAAAAAGTATATTCTTTCTAAAAGAGGGAGATATTTCTGGGATGAACAGCTTAGAAACTATTGTCTAAGATAGTCTTAGGTGATGCAAGAGAGTATGAGAAAATTCTAAATCTGCATTTCCTTAAAAGCACTCTTAGATTTCCTGTCATTTCAGAAAAACTGTCTAGAAAGCGGAGATTTTTTTAAAAAAACTTTAATTTAGTAAATATAATTTTCCAAAGTACAATTTATGGATTACAATGGCTATTTCCCCCCATAACTTCCCTCCCACCTGCACCCCTCCCATCTCCCGCTCCCTCTCCCATTCCATTCACATCAAGATTCATTTTCAATCATCTTTATATACAGAAGATCAATTAAGTATATATTAAGTGAGATTTCATCAGTTTGCACCCACACAGAACATAAAGTGTAAAATACTGTTTCAGTATTAGTAATAGGATTACTTCACATTGGACAACACATTAAGGATAGATCCCACATGAGAAGTAAGTACACAGTGACTCTTGTTGTTGACTTAACAATTTGACACTCTTGTTTATGGCGTCAGAAATCTCCCTAGGCTCTAGTCATGAGTTGCCAAGGCTATGGAAGCCTCTTGAGTTCGCTGACTTTGATCTTATTCAGACAGGGTCATAGTCAAAGTGGAAGTTCTCTCCTCCCTTCAGAGAAAGTTACCTCCTCCTTTGATGGCCCATTCTTTATACTGGGATCTCACTCGCAGAGATCTTTCATTTAGTTTGTTTTTTTTTTTTTTTTTTTTTGCCAGAGTGTCTTGCCTTAGAAAGTGGAGATTGAAGAAGTTTTTCTGTTACTTGAGCCTCGTGGTGACAGCAGGAGCTGTTGTGGTCTGAGGCGTGTCCTCTGGTCTCCCCCCTACCCCAGGTCCCTGTCCTCATCCCTCTGACCTGGAACTGCGGCTGTGGCCTTATTTGGAAAGAGAGTCTCTGCAGGTGCTATCACACCTCGGGAGGGCGCTTCTCCGGGGTTATCTGGGTGGCCCCTGAACCCACCGCTAAATGTGCTGCTGAGGGTGAGGCCGAGGGAAATCGGACAGACAGCGAAGGAGGGGCCCGGCGACCGGGGAGGCAGAGACTGAGGGCTGCGGCCACAAGCCGAGCAGTGCTGGCAGCTTCCAGAATCGGGCAAGGGTGCGGCATGCTTTGCCCCTGGAGACCCCGCAGGAAGTGTGGCCCTGCCGATATCCGCTTTCAGAACCAACTTGCTGGTGATTTAAGCTGCCCAGTGTGTGGTCATTTGTCACGGCTGCCACACAGAAGTAAGGCAGGAAGTGACGTCCCTTCTCCCATGAACAGACCAGGCAGGGTTGACGTGAGTGAGTATAGGATGTCTGGGAAGCTTGGGAGGGAGAGGGAAGCCCCCGTGGGGCTGACAGGTGCCAGTCTGGGAGGGTAGCGCAGTGCTCAGTGCGTGGGGATGGCCCCAGCAGTGGGGCTGAGGCTCCTGCAGCTCCTCTGGGTGTCCCCTCGACGGCCACCAGTTTGGGAGCCCGGGAGCACCCTTCTGCTTGCCTAAGTGGAAATGCGAGAAGGCTTTGGCTGGACATTCACGTCTCCAGTGAGACCTGACTTCTGCTGACGCGATGACAGGTCTCTGAGAGGACTCACATCTGTACCTGGGGGAGGGTGGTTGTCACTGGAGTTCAAGTGCTTGGGCCTGTATTCAGTAAAGTTAACGGAAACGTGGCTGGATGCTTTGCTCCGGGCCCTGGAGCCAGCAAGGTGACTGAGACAGGATCCCAGTGTGTGGAGCTCGCAGTTCAGATTCTGAAGTGAGAATTCACATCTCTGGATAGGCGGATGGTGTGAATGCAGCCACACTCGTTTCTGTGCCTGTGCGTGTACATGTGTGTGTCCACTGATGCTCGTGTGTATCTGTTAGTGCAGGGCTGCACACTTGCCTGAATGTGTGCATGCTTGCTGTGCAGGTCTGATGTGCACGTCGGCTTTTATTCACCCCAGCTGTCTATATCCACGTACACTTAGCGCGTGCGTTTCCCCACATGAAGGCTTTCTGTGTCTTTAGAAAAGATTTCGCCATCTTGGCGCAGTGACTGCATTCCTTTTCCTCTTGCCATAGTCAGGTTAGTCCTCATCGGCGCTTAGTCTGGGAATTGTTACCTGGGACATCTTCAGCTAATGTCTTGGGCATAGAATGGAACATGAGAGAACTGGATGGGATAATGTGCTGTCCACTGGATAAACCTCCCTATGCCCTGTCTTCCCATCCTCCAGCTCCCTGTTGCCTTCCCGTGTTGCATCCAGTTAAGGCCCCGAAGGTCACTGAGGACAAAAGCTGGTGGGTGGAGGGAAAGCAGTAGGGGAGCAGCGCCTTGCTGGGAAGTGACACCGACACTGTCCTGGCTCTCGGCCCTGCATTGCTGCATAGCTGGGTGTCCCAGCCCTCGGCGCTCGAGGCTTGAACAAAGCCAACCAGCATCGGAAGCACCTGCAAGTACTGGCAAGGAAGTCACAAGCCGGGGCCTCACCCAGACACATTGGATCAGAAGCCCCAGAGGTGGGGTCTTAGCATTTTAAATGAATTACTTATTTGTTTGAGGGAAGGAGAAGAGGGGGAGAGGGAGGCATGGATGGGAGAGACAGAGAAGGTTGCATTCATTCATTCACACCCCAGATTCCCTGCCATGGCCGGGGCTGAACCAGTGAAGCTGGGAGCCAGGAACTCAACCCAGGCTTCCCACCTGGGTGGTAGGAATCCAGTTACCTGAGTTTTATCCTGTGTGTCTCAGGGTGGGCTTTGGCGGGAAGCTGGAGTCAGGAGCCAGAGCTGGCCATCAAACTCAGGTGCTCTGATAAGGGATGCGGCATCTTAACCAATGTCTTAACTGCTGGGCTAACCTGCTGCCCCTGCATCGGGATTTTTCCTATGCTTCCCACCCAATTCTTTTGCCCTCTGGAGTTTAGAAAACAATGGGCACGTCAGCCCCTGAAGTTCTTTTCCAATACTGAGGCTATTATTCTGGGACAGAAAATATTGGCAGAGAATAGATGCGATTGTCTCAAGGAAAAGAAATGAAAACCCTATATCTTGCAAGAAATAGAAAAAAAAAAACCTGTTTGAAGAAGAAACACATCAGGCTGAGAGGAGGGAGCCTGGGGCTGGGCACCTGACCTAGATGGTAAAGTCAGGCTGGCTGCACGCCAGGACAGAGGACACGCTGCCAGCCCCTCCGTATTGATTCCTCTCCCCAGCCCTGAGATCGGTGCCTTGCAGCGTTTTGCGACTGTAAATCAGAAGAGCTGCAGTTTAATAAAGAGTTGCTCCATGCTGATCTCATGCACCACACCGAGCAATGGTTTTCCAATTGATAGTTTGCACACTAGTTCACACAGGTGAGCCAGTCTCTCCACATCATTAAATGAGAGTAACAGTCGTGGCAGTGGCAGTATTTACTGAACATTTAGCATATGCCAGGTGTGGAGTCCAGCCCTTCACAGGAGCAAACCTCCGTTAGTACAGTTCTTTGAGGAAGATAAGAAAGCTTGGGGCTCAGAGCAGCTAACGTCCTGAAGGTGCTAGACTTCTGCTGGTGCAAAAAGACCTGGGTGCTAACCAGAAGACACTGTCTGTTTGGGTGGATACAGCTCACCAGCATACAGCTTACCAAGAAATTGGCATCATCATGTAAGCAGGAGGCAGCCCCTCTGTCCAGACGGAGCCAATGCCTGGTCCACTTGCACAGTGGGGCAAGCGCAGGGCAACCTGGGTGCCGCCTCCCTCTCACCTCCTCATTCGCGTGCAGGTGTGCAGTTCACAACCTGCACAACCATACCAAGTCTTCCTGCCGCTGCCACTAACACGTGAGGCTGGAGTCTGCTCCTAAGCTGTCTGATTCCAGTGCCTGAGTTCTGACTATAACACATTTCAATTTGCGGCAATATTTAAAATAGCAGATACTGTATTTTTATAAAAGGGAGACTATGAGGGCCTGTGAGAGGTTCTGACCATTGTAGTTTTAAATGATTGTTTCTCAAGAAGATATATTTTTTACAAATATGTATTTTATTGATGGGAGAGAAATCGATCTTATCTGCTACTTCCTCCTCCCTCCCCTCCCCCACTCCCCCCTGAAAATGCAGCAGTAGGGGCTAGGAATGCATTCCAGGCCCCCCGCTTTGGGTGGCCCAGATCCAGCTACTTGAAGCATTACCACTGCCTCCCAGGGATTACATCAGCAGGAAGCTGGAGTGAGTGCAGCGCTGGGACTTGGACTCAGGCTCTCGGACAGGACATGGGTGATCCAACCTGCATCTTAACCCCTGGGCCCAGCACCTGCCTCTCAGTCAGATGTGCTTAAAGGCAAACCCACAATGACTGTTGGTTTAAAACAGGATATAAAAGGGATTCTGAGGTTGAACTGCACATCACAAAGGAGCGTGATAATTCTTCAGATGAAGCTCAAGATGGTTTTTACCCATTCCCACAGGCAGCATCCATCTGATAAGAATTCTTTGTAGCACATCTGGTATTCCAAAATTAATGCTAAAAGGGGAAACTTTTATTAAGAACCCTCAAAAATCCAACAGTAAAGAAACAAACAATCCAATTAGAAAATAGACAAAAGACTGAAGAGACGTTTCACCAAAGAGGATATACAGATGGCAAATGAGCACATGGAAAAATGCTAAATAACATCAGCTCGGAGGGAAATGCAGATTAAAATCATAATGAGACGTTGCTATAGACGCATCAGAATGACTGGAAGAAGAATGGAGCACGTCAAACGCTGGTGGGCACGCAGAGCCGCTGACCCCTCACACGGCGCAGGTGGATTGGGAATCGGTAGAGCCGCTCTGGAAAACAGCCCGGCAGCTTCTCACCGGTAGTGCCTGCCCGTACCACACAGCCCGGCCTAGGGACCAGGGAATTCCAGAGAAACGGAAACTCGTGTCCACACGAAAACCTATCTGCTTTACTTCTAGCATCCTCCACCTGGAAATGACCCGAATGAAGAAATGAATGGCTACATAAGCTGCTGCATCTATACCCTGTAATGTATCCCAGCAAACAGGAAGACCTCACTGACACCCCCAGCAATTTCAGTGGCTCTTGGGAAGGTTATGTTGAGTGGGAAAAGCCAGGCTCAAAAGGTTCCTTATCTCCATTTATGCTCATAGCATTTTTTTTTTGAAATAAAATTATAGAGATAGGGAACACATTTGGGATTTCCAGGAGAGAGGGCTGGCACTGGGACCCTGAGATGATGTAAGAGTCTTGGGCTTTCACTGGGGTGGTTACACAGACATATACGTGATAAAGTTTCATAGAAACACACTCACACAGAGATGAATGTACATAAAGCCGGTAAAATCAGAATAATGACCTGGGATTGTGTCAGTGGCATTTCTTGGTTGTGATCTGTAGCAGAGGTGCACAAATATCCTTGTATGTATCGTACCGAGACACGATATCAAGATAAAAAGCTACGAAACAGTTGGAGAATGTTCACACCCTATTAGGCTACAGGAAATGTCTAATACAATGTAGAAATTCTACAGGCAGTAATCATAAATTATGTATTGAGAGTTGAAAGAAAGATGTTTTCATCATAACTGTCTCTGATTCAGTTTTGTGTATACTCAGAACAAATGTGATCTGCCCGCAGATGTGGGATAGACAGTCTGCATTTTTGACACATGCCTCATTATTGAGAAATCAGCCCTGGCTTAGAAAAAGTATCACCTGTATCCATAAGGCAGGGTGTATTAAGAAATTGATAGCTAAATGTCCATCAACACCTTATGGGGCTGTGCCTTGTGGAACGCTAGACAGCAGTCAAAGAGTGAAGGGAACATTTGTGGGTGGGCGTGGAGAGAGGCAAGGGCTATCCTCAAGTGAAATAGAAGCATGGTGGTTTTTTGCTAAACCAAAGTAATTTATAGAATTATGAATTCCATATGTAACACATATGCATGTATAATTATACATTTATATAAAAAAGAGGGGGAAAATCACGTGTGCGTATATTTTTGTAAACAAAACGAAAAATTCTTTGGAAAGATGGCTCCTGAGAGTAGATGTTTAAGGATTAGGCTAACTGTCTGCCAAGAACTGAGCCGTGCGTTTTGCAAACATCTTGTTCAATCTTTACAACAACGCCAGGAAGTTAGTGTGGCTATTGCAGCATTTCCTGGCAAGTGACTTGTCCAGGGTCAGGCGTCTGAGCTGAGACTTTACCAGATTCCTGAGCCCATGCAAGCCTCTCTCTGCCATTCTGACCCTGGACCTGCCTGCTGGGTGCACTAGCTGTGGTCAGTGGAGACCTCACCAGCAGTTGAGCAGAGCTGACCTTGGGACAGGGAGACTCCGCGGAGGAGCTAAGTGGAAGCCCAGGGCCCCACACCTCAAAGGCCTTGCTCTCTCTCTGCACTTCCTCTAGGGCACCAGGCCACTCTCTGCGCAGAGAGAGCTGGGGCTGTCAGACACCCCTGCTGTGGCTGTGATGTTGACGATAATGCCTTAGCGGGGGAAAGAGGGAACCCCTCTCCCATGGGAGAAGGAGCTGTCCAGGGGTGTGAAGAAGAGCGGTTAAGAGAGGGCACACGTGTTGAATGCTGCAGCGGGAGTAGCCTCAGTGCTGGCCTGGGAACTTGATGAGAACAGGAGGGAGGGGAAGGATGATACTGGCCTGGGTGGGTGCGGTTCTCTCAGCACCAGACACTTGCCCATTTGTAGCACTTCCTGCACCCAGTGTTATAATTAAATAATTAGTAATGCAACTGGAGATTCGATTTCCTTCTCCCCTTCTCAGCTGTGGGCTTTGTGGAGGCAGAGCCTGAGTTTGTGATAATTACCAAGTCTGTTATCCACCACAGCGCCCTGCTCATAACAGAAACACAATAAACAGGGAAGCATAGATGGCACATTAAAAATAAAACTCAGTTATTGTACTATTACAACATAATGAATATATTAAACTATTGGATGATATGCATCTTGCTTCGTTTATTTGTCCAGCGCCTCTTTATCTTATTTATTCCCTTGGTAGTCAAGACTTTTGCCAACTCTTGAGATTATAGAAGCGACAAAGCAGGTATCATCCTTCTCTTCAAAGACAGAGCTCAGGGCTGAGGGTGCAGGAGCCTCCCAGTGGAGCTTCCTAAGCTGAGACCTTGTGTAGACATTGGACAAGGTGGGTCTGTGTCTCAGAGGATGCAGATCACCTGCTGGCAGCCTTTCTAAAGCCTTTGAAAGCTCCCAGGATTGCCCTGTGTATATTCTACCCGATACCTGCTTATCAGGAATTTCACTAGAGCCCCAAAGTCCCCTTCAGTCCCTGTGCAGTATCATGGGAAAAGAATCACAAGGTAAAGTAAAACAGGAATTGGATTTCCATGCACCTTGTCAATCCTAGAGCTTTGTGATCTTGGGGAGGTTGCTTGGACTTTCTGCCTTAGCAAGATGAGGATGAGGATCAAGTAGGAGGACGCACATCCTGCACCAGCCTCAGGCTGAGCCCAGGGAATGTGTTCCATAGAGATGAGGTTACCTTCTCCTCTCTCTCCTCCCTGTGTTCTCCCGTGGAGGGCCTCAGGGAGGACCTTGGGCATCCTGGTGCCCCCTGGATGATGAGGGAACTCAGCTTGAATGATGCATCTGGGGCTTCTGGTAGAGTTCATGCCGTGATCAGCACTCACCTGGGTTTTGGGAAATGGACAACTCAGTGCATCTGTCTGCCTGGGGTTCCAACTCTCCACCTCTGTCCCCATGTCTCATCCCTGGGCTTCTTTTTTTTTCTCTTGAGCAAAAAGAATCACTTTGCCATTTGAACACTTAAAAATAATGTTTGTGAGACATGTGATTGTCACAGTGGTTAAGGTGCCGGGTTTAGACTCCTGCATCCCACAATGGGGTGCTTGGGTTTGAGTCCTGGCTCCACTTGCCAACTCCAGTTTCCTGGGATGCAACAAGTGATGGTTCAAGAAGATGGGGGTCCCTGCCACTCCTGTGGAAGACCTGGACTGAGTTCCAAGCTCCAGGCCCAGTCGTTGTGGACATTCAGGGAGCTAAGCATCAGATAGGAGATCTGTCCGTGTGTGTGTGTGTGTGTGTGTGTGTAGTGTCTACGTGTCTGCCTCTCAAATAAATTTTTAAAATTTAAATATTGTTTTCTCCCTTCCCTCTCCCATTGTTTCCATCCCTCTTTTCTCTCTTGTTTTTCTCTGAGTTGTTGGTATAGTCTCTCTCTCTATCTCTCTCTCCTCTTCATCCTCCTCCTCCTCCTCCTTCTCCACATCCACATCATTTTCTCCTCCATTCAGCACATTTCAGAGTGTTCAATGACACTGAATACTCTTGACCAAAGTCACATCTGAAATAGGGGCCATGGCCTAAATGGGCTTGCTGGTACATTTTAAATCCCCTCCTCTTCATCCGCGCGCATTTATAAGAAACGAACAGATCGCAGCTAGGAACAAAAGGGAGCGTATTGGAGAAGTTTCCCTCTCCAGACTCATGGATGGAAATGGCTCCTTGGCAGCTCCCCTGGGACGTCTGGCAGGCTCTCAGACATTTAGACAACCGCACCTGCTCTGCTTCAGCTTTCCCGGCTCTGATGGCAACCACATTGTTCCAGTTGCTTGGACTCACTCTTTATTTTCCTCTTTGTCTCCCAGCCCACCCCTACCAGCTGTTGGCTCTGCTTTAAAAAACACAGCCAGAATCCAACCACTTTTCTGTGTTTCCTCTGCTTCTGCCATGCTGTCTCGCGCTAGCATCCCTCACTTGGATTCCCTTCAAATGGTCTCCGTTTCCTTCTTCGCCCTTCTCTCCATGGTCTACGCGCAACACAGCCTTGGGCAAAAGTCAACGCACATTTTCACCCCTCTGCTTTCCTTAGAACCTTGCAGGGGTGCCTCCGTGCACTCACTGTAGAAGCCTAACAGCGTCCAAATGCTCGTGCCTTTTCTCGGACTCCATTTCCTACTCTCTCCCCGTCATTCACTCTGCTCCAGCCACACGGGCTTCTGTGCCAGTCCTTGGATAGAGCAGCGATGCTTCCACTTTGAGGACCTTTTCCAGGCTTCCCCCTAATACCACTGGGCTCTCTCTGCCTTTCTCAAGTTGTACACATTCCATCTTCATAGGGAAGCATACTCTTACTAACCTACTGCAGACTAGAACCCACCTCTCTGTCTTATGCTCCTCTTCTCCCTCGTTCTGCCATTTCTCCACTTGTTTCTTTTTTTTTTTTTTAACTTTCTGACAGGCAGAGTGGACAGTGAGAGAGAGAGACAGGGAGAAAGGTCTTCCTTTGCCGTTGGTTCACCCTCCAATGGCCGCCGCGGCTGGCGCACTGCGGCTGGCTCATTGCGCTGATCCGAAGCCAGGAGCCAGGTGCTTCTCCTGGTCTCTCATGCCGGTGCAGGCCCCAAGCACCTGGGCCATCCTCCACTGCACTCCCAGGCCACAGCAGAGAGCTGGACTGGAAGAGGGGCAACCTGGGCAGAATCCAGCACCTCAACCGGGACTAGAACCTGGTGTGCTGGCGTTGCAAGGCAGAGGATTAGCCTGTTGAGCCTTGGCGCCGGCCTCCACTTGTTTCTACAGCACTGATAGCTTACTTAATGATACTTAAATTTTTTTAATCTAATTAACACTTTTGCCTAACAAGAGATTATCAGCTGTGTGTTTCCACCTGCTGGAACCCAAGGTTAGGGTCTTTGTTTTGCTCTCCCATGCACAGGAAACACTTAGGACAATGTCTGGCCCACGGTAGGCCTTTCATTCATACTCTTTGAATGAATCAGTAAAAAACACATCTCGTGAAATGCAGGAGTTGTGAAGTGGTGTAGCAGCAGCATCCGTCCATCTGTCCAACACATGCGTGTTTTCCCACTGTGCATCAGGCACTGTGCCGGTCGCTAGAATTTTATTGGTTAGTAAAACCAGATGTGGCTCCCTTGAGGATTTCAACTGCTATCCATGCTATTAAGTAGAAGCCCATGCGTTGGGGATAGTGGAAGATGTTTAGTGTAAGGTGTCAGAAGAAATAGGGAGATGGGGAGACCTCAGATGGGGGATGGATGGGGTGGGTGGAGGGAGGCATTCTGGGCAGAAGAAACAGCACCCACAAAGATTACGGGATGCCAAGCAGACCAAGAAAGTCATAATGTCAGGAATAGGGTTAGGTGTCCAAGAGGAGGCTGGGCACGCGGGCTTGTCCTTGGCCATGGTCAGGAATCCAGTCTCTGTTGTGAAGCAGGCACACCGTTGAAGGATTTTTAAATGTACCTGATGCGATGATCATCATTGCGTGTTGCAAAGATCCCCGTGGCTCGGGTGGAGAAGCGGTCGAGAATGGATAAGGGCGGGATGGAAGAGTTTGACCAGGGTGCTTTGGGGCTGCCTCAATGAGAAGTGTTGTGGGCTCAGACTGGTGGGATGGGAATGGAGGCAAAGATGCGAAAACGGTTTGGTCGGAAAGCAAGTTTGGAGAAGCGGACCGGCCCGTTCCGTGCTCCACTGCTGTGCCCTCCTCGTGGCTAAGCAGAAGCCGTGAGGCAGCCTCCAGACTTCAGGCGGTGGGGAGGCTGCCACACCTCATGGCTGCACCTGCGCCTGGGTCAGCGCTGCTTGCTGCTCTGACCTTGACCGCCCCTCGGCTCACTCGCCAGCCATCCCGTCTCTGCACCGACTATCACAACAGTGCTCCTCTCCCCGGGGCAGGCCCCCAGGCCTGCCTAGGCTGCCTAGGCTCTAACTCCCACACCCTCCTTTCTCCACTTGGAGCATTTTTGACCTGAAAAAGCCCAGAGTTAAAAGCAGGCCCATTCATGAAGCCATCGCTGATTCCCTCTGGGAGAGTTTCTCTTTGTCTTCTGCATTTCTTTAAGTTCTGGTAACTGCATAATGATTATCACCCTGCTGTGTAATAACCCATGTATATGTTTGTCACTCCATTGAACTGCTCAACATCTAATTCAGTATCTGGTATAAAGTAGCAGTCATATGGCAATACCAAAGTTTGCCATGTGGTCATGAAGTGACAGGGCTGACGTTTCTATATATGTTTTCAATAATGCCATAGATATCTTACAAAGCAGGTGCCATCATCATCCAGTTTTACCTATGAGGAGACTGAGTCACAGCGGGGTTAAGTGGCTTGCTGACAGTTCTCTCTGAAGGATGGACCAGGGCCCACAGCCACACACTCCTTTGTCAGCCAGTCTTTTTAGCATTCACGAATGGACCTCGCCCACAGCGTTTATCCCCATGGCGCACAGGCTACAGATTTTGACCTGTAGCTTCTCCACCACTCACCGTGTGGCCGTGGGCATGCTGCTTTACCTTTCTGCACCTTGATTCTTTATGCATAAAAAGGGGTTAATAGAAGGGTTGATGTTGTCTTGAAGCTGAAATGAAATCATATTGGAAAAATGCCTGCCCCATCTTAGGCCCTCCATTCATCCAAGATCCCTCTCGGCCCCATTTGTCCTGGAAGAACAGGTGAAAGGGTACATTCGTCCCGGAGACAAATACTAAAGGGAGCACCTTTCTGACCTCAGCTGCCAGAGGTGCCGAGATTTCAAGACCCCAGCAATGCCAAGCTCTCCGCCATTGCCAGAGGCTGCAGGATCCTCCTCCCATCTTGCACGGAAGGGCGTCTGTGGCTTCCCGTGCCCGCACCGTCACACATTCTTCCTCTGGAGCGCATCAATTATGCATTCACTTGCCTCCATTAATATTTCAGGCTTCGTAAGCATAAATAAAGCACACATTAATTAGAAATCTGATTTCTGGATCCCAGCAGCCTTGATGCTGGAGCTAAAAGGGAGGGTGTGCGGTCTGGACCCCCAGAGAATTCAGCGCTGACCTTCCAGGGCAGGGGTGCGCCCCCTGGCCAGGTGGAAGCAGTCGGTTCGCAGAATCTCGGTGCGCAGCCGCCGAGCAGTGACAGTGACCAAATTCTATTGTCTTTCCTTTTTAGAAGAAATTAAAATTATTCATGAGGCACCGCTCAGCTGAGCACTGGATCCTTTCCCCCAGTGCAGGGATGGATTTCCTGGCCCGAACTTGCTGCTGAAGAATTGAACATTGGTTAAAAGCGAACTTCTCCTCCGAGGGGGGACATTAATGCACTTAATGTTCACAGAGTCTTGGCTTCCCCTGCTGTGAGGCTGCCAAACAAATTGCATTAGGAAGATGCTTTTGCTCTTGATGGGATTAACAGGTGGCCCAAGTACATCGTGCATCTTCATCCGCTTGCAGGAAGTGCACGCAGGTGTGCGCTGTCCTTGTCTCCAAAGCGTGGGTGGACCGGCGCTTGGGCAGGTCCTCTGACAGTGCGCTCACAAGCCCCCGGGTGCAGTGGGACCAGGGCGCTGTTCTTGCTTGTACTGACGAGCCTGCAGCCTGGGGTCCTCTAACAGTTTTCTCCCAGTTAGTGGACTTGGCAGAGGACAGAACAGAGGCTGATTCTTGGGCTGCTCTCGGGTTGCCGGGATGCGAGGGTCCCTAACTCAAATGCCCACAGACACACAGAGTGAATAAGCAGAGGGGGCTGAGAGACTTGAGAATGAGAAATGGGCGGAGGCACAGGGGCCTGATGCACCAACCATAAGCGATGGAGCTAGAATCTGAATACAGATCTGTGCGACCCCATAGGTTTTAAAAATCCTTTTTGTGAAAGACCCAGATCATGAGATGGAGCAAGAATTTCCCAAATCAGCAAACGACCAAGAATTTCTGTTGTCGGTCGTTTCCCATTTCAACTTTGGGTGGACAGGCAAGTGGTCGTCTTCCCTGTTCTGGGAGGAAAAGGCAGGATTTCTCCGGCTGCAGAATGCAGCCCTCATGCCTCTCTTCTTACCTTTCTTGCTCCTCTCAAGCATTTTGCTCTGGGAGTTCAAACAAAGGCAATTGCTCAGCCTGCCGTGCCCGCTCCCTTCTGTCACCCAGTTCTCTGAACACTCGGCTTCCTCCTCCTCTGTGCATAGACCCCAGCTTCAGAAATCCTGCTCCAGGGAGATGTTGAATCAACCTGCCTGGTCCCTTGCAATGCTGAGTTACTGATTAACCACGGAGGCACAATAACACGCCTTCACGCAGGTTTGAAACAGTCTTTTGACACTTGCTCTGCCCTGGACATTTTGGTTGAATGTGACTTCTATGTAGCTCCTTCAAGAATCCACAAAACACTCAATTTTTTATCCTGCATGATCCTTGTTTTTGGCTCTGGATGTACCATTGTTCAGCATCCCTTGCCAGTTGGCAAAGATCTGGTTACAGCCTCTTACCGAATAGGTGTTTCAATAAACTGCTGGTGGTTGTGAAAATTGCAGCAGTCCCTTAGGGGAAAAAAAGAAAGTGTGGATATAAGAACTTTGAAGACTGTTCCCTGTGGTTTCAGTTGGTAATTTGACTTCTGGGCATCTGTCCCCAGGGAATCCTCTCGTTACTAGCACCTTCTCTGTGCCAGACCATGTGCTAAACAGTTGACATAAACATCTCACGCATACCCTTGACACGCTCCGAAGCACATATAAATATCCTCACCATTGAAAGATGCAGAAATGACAGAGCAGAGAGCCGGAGTCACATGCTAGAGTCCTTCAGCTGCGACGTGAGGAAGGAGCCGGGTTTCAGACCCGGGCATTTTTCTTTCGGACAAATTACCCACGCGATTGGGCACACTCCATCGCCAGGCTATTTTGGAAACTAAGCTTAATAAGTTAAATCACACTACATGAGCAGCTGACTTGAACCCAGTGATAAATTGAGTCCCTTCTGCCCAAGTCTGAGGGCTGCTTTTGATGAGTGCTGGACTAGAGGATTCTCTTTTTACCCAGAACTCTGAGGTTCTGATGGCTGACTTGGCTTCTGTACAGGGCGGCCACAGGAGACGTGTGGTGGGGGGCCCACCTCACTACGTAACTTGTCCGTGCAGCCATTCGGGGGAAAGGTGCTTGACTCTGGCAAGCAGACATTTGATTTGCTTCTCCGCAGCAAAGTGTTTTAATGCGAGCCCATTTCTCTGAGGGGTTCATTGAGATGAAAGGGCTTTCTCTAGACTTGAACTTGTAAACTGGCTTTGCCGCTTGGCAGTGGTGGCCTTGGGGAAGTCATTTCACTCTCTCAGCATCTTGCCTTTGATCTGTTGTGTGGAGGGAGAGGTGAAGGACTTGACTTGCAGCTCAGCCTGAGTGTTGTTGGGAAGTTCACCACCAGAGGGCCAGAGAGTCAGGCTCAGCGCTGCAAAGGCAGCACCCGTCCCGGGAGTCTCCCAGTAGAACTGGCTGCCATCTCTCCCAACATCACTCTCTAGGCCGGGTCATTCTAGAATGACACCCTGGAGGTGAGATGCGGTGTCAGCCCAGCGGCTCCTCACACCCAGGGAAATTGGGGGGGAAGCTACCACCATAGCCAACACTCATCACTTCGCTCATCCCAGTTTCCCTCTGGAGCAGGCACAGCGATTGGCAGAGGCTGGCAGTCGTGGAGTCCTGTGAAAGGTCTACTTGTCGTCTTTGTCTGCCATCGTAGGTAGTGGGCCATGCTTCAAAGCTGGGAGGTGCGCTCCAGGTGCCGAAACACGCACTACGACAAGAGTAAGCTCACCCACCTGCTTGGTTTCACTCAACCACTCTGCCAGTATCTACCGAGCACTTGTCCTGTGCCAGGCTCTGTGCTTAGTCTGGGAACACCGCCACGAAATGCGTGTTGACTGTAAAGATTCACATTGTTGGTCCTAACTACAAAATCACTGACACGGAATCCCGACTTGTTTAGCTTGAGGTCCACGCCAGGCACTGCGCCGGGCACTTGATGCCCCTTCACCAAGAGATCCCTGCACAGCAGTGCCCTGTGCGATCTTCCTCAGTAGCAGGTGTCCAGTGAAACTGAATTCTCTCCCTCCTCAGCTCAACAGCTTTCGATTCTGCTCCCGAGACAGCTTAGGTCCTCTTGCTGTTCTTTTGCACATCAATAAGCTAAGAAAATCAGATTGCAGAAACCTGGTGATTTTTGCCCACATGCATGATGTCAGCTGCTGCAACTCAGTCAAGGGGCTGACAGCTGCCAGGCAGGTGACAAATGGAATTAAGGGCATCGCCGCATTGACGCACAGCTTGAAAAGGCTCACTGCTCGGAGGTCTGGAGCATCTGTCACCAGGCCCTCTCCCTGGGCTGAGTTAACTGTTATAATTAAAGGCCTGTTTTTGTTGGCAAAGTGGAGACGGGGCTGGCTTTTGGGACTGTCACTTCAGTCATCCGGGTCTGTGGCTTTCCTTTCGAGCTCAGGGACTCTAAGGTTTGCTGTCCCCAGCCCCGAGGGCAGAGGGGGAACCCAAGTTGTTCATCCGGACACTGGGGTCCGTGTCGCACGAAGAGAAAAGGAGACGGCGTGTTTGTCCACGTGGTTGGGGAAATAGGAGCAGAGGTGCCTGAGTGAAGTCCTGGCTGGGCGAGGTGGGGCGGGAGGCAGACGCCTGGGTGTTTCCGGTCAGGTAGGACAGCCTGGTGACAGAGGAGGTGCGTGGGGAACCTGGGTTCTGAGCATCATCCTCCCCAGCTCCTCAGTCTTCCCCAGGCTCACGTCTGCACTGTTACCACATCAACACGTAAGCCTGTGGTCGATGAGAGATTTGCTAGCAAAGTGCTCCACTTACAGCTTTGTTGTTAGTGGATAAACCCAGTAATTATCATTCATGCTGGCATATTCCCAGCT
The DNA here is from genome assembly GCA_015711505.1 of Sylvilagus bachmani. Lineage (NCBI taxonomy): Eukaryota > Metazoa > Chordata > Mammalia > Lagomorpha > Leporidae > Sylvilagus > Sylvilagus bachmani. Next base: position 29,968,062 of record CM027397.1, on the reverse strand, counting down.
TGGCCTCTGCTTAACCCCTCCGTGCCTCGGTTTCTTCGTCGCCAGCAGAGACACCTCTCCCAGTCCACATCCCGCCTGGGTGGAGAGGCAGGCGGGCCCCCGTGGGCGGGTTTCCCGTGGTTACACGGCTACTCCTTCGCTTGCTGAAATGTAGAGGAAACGCCTTTCTCTCGCCGGGTGTACAGTGGACAGCGTCCGCCTACTAACGCGACGCGCTCATTTTGTTGGCACTCCTTGCTCGTCTGTATCTGGGCTCTGTGTGTACCTCTCAGGGTTCAGGGATGCAGGGGGAAGTTTCGTCACCTGCTGAGATTTTTACCCCAACGGGAGTGGGGTGAGGTCGGTGGGCTGTGCCCCACAGCTGCAGCTCCCTGGAGCACAAGAGGACCCCTTGTCCTCTGCGCCCCACCTCCCCCCTAGCCCCCACGGCCTGCTGAACCCCGCTCTGACCACTTCTAAAGCTTTGGGGATCCTCTCCCGCTGCCCGGCTCAGTCGCTCCCCAGCTCTGCCAGCCCTGCAGGCCGCCGGCTCTGGACTTTGCTGAACACGGTTCGCCCTCCCTTTGCACTCACTCCTCCTTCCACTGGGAGTTCAGGGCTCTGGGCAGATCCTCAGTCTTCACTTGGCTCCCAAAGCCCCCTCGCCCACCGCCTGCCTGGCTTTCGGCAGCTGCCTTTCCTGTTGGTGTCTCTGTCCACTGCAAGGCTGTGGGAAACCCCTGCCTGGGATGGCAGACACACACACACACACACACACACACACACACACGTACGTCTGCACTGCAGAGTCACCAAGCTCGCTCTCTGGATCTAGACCTCACCTTCATAGCTGGGTGCTACAGGCAGGTTACCCACAGAGTCTCAGAGCAGGCCCATGGCATGGACCCACCCTCAGCGCCCCTCCAACTCTAAGGAGCATCTGAAACCCCTGGGAGTTGGGAGAGGGTCTTGCAGAAAATGCAGCCTCTGGTCTGGAGGTCTGGGCTGGGACCGGAGCGCCTGCCCGCCGCCACACCCTGAGTGCCGGGGGATGAGGGCGGTGGATTCGGATAGGCAGGCGGCAGGGCCCGGTTCTGGAACAAGGCGACAAGTGAATGGGCTGATGGGAACACCCAAAGACTGCACGGTCCAAAGCCCTGAGCGTGCAGCACTCGTCCATCAAAGCTCTCCTGTACCAGCCGTCCGTTACCCAGCTGCTCCCCTGAGCAGACACTGACGGATCACCTGGGGAAGTCGGTGGGTGGGCCGAGTGCCGGGCGCAGCAGGCTCCGACCCCCACCCCAGCCCTGCGAGAGAGAGCGCCAGCGTGCCTGTCTGGGAGCTGGCGAGAAGGTTGAACACACTGCATGCCTGTTGATCCGACAGTGCCGCTCGCTCTGCTAGAGGCAGCCCATTCCTTGCCGTTCCCCTCCTTTCTGTTTCCTAAGTTTCATTTTTAACTGGAAAATAACAATTATATATTTTTATGGAGTGCAATATGATGTTTTGTTACATGTATAAGTTGTGGAATGATCTAATTAGGCGAATTAACATATCTATTGCCTGAAATATTTATCTCCTTTTTTTTTTGTAGTGAGAACGTTTAAAATCCTCTCTCTTGGCCACTTGGAAACAGGCAATACATTATTGCTAACTGGAGTCACCGTGCCATGTAATAGAACATCAGGACTCATTCTCCCCATCTAATGAAATCTTCGTACACCTGACTAACCGCTCGCTTTTATTTTTAAATTTTTTGCTATTTATTTGGCAAAGAGAGAAGCAGATAGAAATAGGCAGCGAGAGAGAGAGAGAGAGATAGATCGATCGATCGATCTATCCGCGGTTACACTTCCCAAATGCCGGCAACAGCTCGGGTTCAACCACCGGGAACCAGGAACCTATCACTCAATCCAGGTTTCCCACATGAGTGGCAGGGACCCAAGTCCTTGAGCCATCACCTCTGCCTCCCAGGGTGCACATTAGCGGGAAGCTGGGATTGGGAGTTAGAGCTGGAACTCAAACCCAGGCATCCAGTACCGGTGTCCTAACCGCTGTGCCAAAAGCCTGCCCCAAGCCCTCTCTTTCCATGAAATCACCAGGACCCTGAGAAGATGGAATCTGCACCACCTGGGAGCAGAGGTACGAGAATTGGCCCTCCTGCCATTCACAGTGGCTGTTGTTCACTGAGCTTCTGCTGTGCACCAGGCTCCATGGATACAATGTTGTGGGAGGCACTGTTGAGTCATCCCACAGACAAATAAGATTCCAATCTGCTGAAAGTCCTTATGGCAGATAAAGGATTTAGGAGCTACAAAAATGAAGTATTTCAAGAAATTATGTGCATCTTTGAGGTGTGGTTGTGACTATGGATAGAGGAGAAAGGAGAGTGGGGATTATTTAATCAAAGAGCGGTGGATATTCTGGCCACCAAGACCTCTGTGGCAGGAGCAGGGGTAGAGGTGGGCACTTTTCTTTTTTGACAGGCAGAGTTAGAGAGAAAGAGAGACAGAGAGAAAGGTCTTCCTTCCGTTGGTTCACTCCCCCCCCAATGGCCGTCACGGCCAGAGCACTGCGCCTATCCGAAACCAGGAGCCAGGTGCTTCCTCCTGGTCTCCCATGCGGGTGCAGGGCCCAAGCACTTGGGCCATCCTCCACTGCATTGCCACGCCACAGCAGAGAGTTGGATTGGAAGAGGAGCAACCGGGACAGAACCCGGCACCCCAACCGGGACTAGAACCTGGGGTGCCAGGGCTGCAGGCGGATTAGCCTAGTGAGCCACGGCGCCAGCCAAGGTGGGCACTTTCTGATCACAGAGGACTTTGTGGTGTTTACAGGCAAGGATGCTGGATGTTATCCTAAGAGCACTTTTTAACGTTTTTAAAGCATTCTTTAAAATGTTAATGAACACATAGAAACTGTACCTGTCTGTGAGGGACAGGAAGCCATTCCAGCCTGTTATACATAGAAGTGATAAGAGCAAGCGTAGTTTTGAGGTGGATCAGGTGGATCTGCGAGGAAAAGGAGGAGGAATGACGGAGCTGTCGACATGGTCCAGGCAGGAAGTGAGGTGACGCGGGTAGGGGGGTGGCAGCAGCCATGGGGGGAATGGAGGGTACGAGACAGGGCTGGGGACAGGGTCACTGTCAGGTGGCTTCCTTGGACTCCTCCAACACTGGGTGATAACGGTCCGAGTCTTCCTCTCATTGCACGTGTTCAGTTTCCGTGTGGGCAAGCGGGCCAGGGGCAGCACTCACCCAGGGCACACAGCGGGCAGGGCAATGTTGTGCTCCAGGGGTGCCCCCGAGTAGCCCTAACGGAGGGCACCTTTGCCGTGTGCCCCTCGTGTTGCTAAACCACTGAGTGTCGAGGAGTGGGAGCAGGGGTCACTGTGAAGAGACAAGCAGACCCGGTGCTGCACGCCCGCTCTTTCCCCAGCACTGTCAGGCACAGCCTGGACACCACTGCAGAAGGACTTCTCCATCAGGAAGACCTGGGTTCCAATCCCAGCAGTGCTTCTGAAGGTCCTTCTGCAGAAGCGCTGGTCCGCACACAGGGAGGGGCCGGCGCAGGAATCCTCCCTGCCAGACTGACTTGTGAGAACTACAGCGAGGACCGGCAGTACAGTGCAGTGGTTAGAGCCACTGCCTGGGGCACTCACAGCCTCGGACAGACTGCCTGGGTTCAAGACCCGGCTCTGCTCCCAACTCCAGCTTCCCCGTAAGGTGACTCAGGTATTTGGGCTCCTGCCACCCACATGGGCGACCCGGGTGAAGTTCCCAGCTCTTGGCTACAGCCTGGCCCAGCCCTGGCTGATGCCGGCATTTGAGTGGATGGAAGGTTCCTCCCCGTCTCTCTGTTTTCCAAATTAAAAAATAAATTGTGCATGTCAATTGAAATCAACTTGAAAGGTCCACGGTAGGGGGGAAGAATAAATAGAATATGTAGATTTACACAATGGGAGAAACACAGCCAGCCAAAGGAATACATTTATGTTGGTTGGAGAAGTAGATCTCAAACCCAACAGACACGTTGTTGACGTAGAAGCGTTGTTGCAGTATATAAAGCAGGATACCATCTATGTAAAAGCATCACAGAATGTCCTCTAGTTTATAGATATGCCTGTGTGCATGAGAAGTAATAATAAAAGGAAGTCTGGAAGAATAGACAACATTCATCATACGGTTTGAAGATGGGAGAAAGAGAAACTTTGCACAGTTCCATTTTTCAAAAAGGTGTGTGGGTCTATTGTAAGAATAAATCTCAGGCAATGTGACTTCAGAGAAAAAAAATGTCAGTGTTTGAGGGTCCTGGGCTCAGTGCCTTGATCCCATGACCACCAAGTTCCAGGGGACACATAGGCAAGAAGATGGGGTCCCTCCCTCTGAGAGGCTGTGATCTCTTGGGATAGACAGAGGACAAATCCATAACAAGATAACACAGAATAAGCCCGGCACCCCAGAGCCAGGTCAGCGCCCAGCCCAGGTACTGGCAGGACCCTCAGGCTATTGGCGCCGGGAGCTGAGTTTGAGCGGCAAGGAAGTGCCGGCCAGCTGTAGGCCGAGGGGGCAGGCGGTGTGGGCAGCGAGCGGCAGGGGCTCTGAGTGGGGCTGATGAACTCTGTGCTTCCATGTGCAGGGAAGGTGTTGCTGGTGCTGGCCTGGGGGTTGAGCTGCTGTTCTCTGGTTTCTGTCCTTGCAGATCTGTGGATGATCCAAGAAACCTGATTTTTTTTTAAGTTTTTATTTAATGAATGCATTTTTTCATAGATACAACTTTAGGAATATAGTGGTTCTTTCCCTTATACCCACCCTCCTAACTCAACTCCCATCCCACCTCCCTCTCTCTCTCCCTTCTCCTTCTTCATTGTGGTTCATTTTTAGTTTGATTTTATATACAGAGGACCAACTCCATGTGAAGCATAGATTTTAATAGGTTGCACCCACGCACATACACAGCATATAGAGTACAGTTTGGGAACAAAATTTGCAGTCGATTCTCATAGTACAACTCATTAAGGACGGAGGTCCTACATGGGAGTAAGTGCACATTGACTTCTGTTGTTCCTTTAACAATGTTTTAAAAAGATTTATTTATTTATTTGAAAGTCAGAGTTACACAGAGAGAAGGAGAAGAGAGGCAGAGAAAGAGAGAGAGAGGTCCTCCATCCAATGGTTCATTCACCAACTGGCTGCAATAGCCGGAGCTGTGCCGATCTAAAGCCAGGAGCCAGGAGCTTCTTCCAGGTCTCCTACATGGGTGCAGGGGCCCAAGGACTAGGCCATCCTCCACTGCTCTCCCAGGCCATAGCAGAGAACTGGATCAGAAGAGGAGCAGCTGGGTCTTGAACCGGCATCCATATGGGATGCCGGCACTTCAGGCTAGGTTGTTAACCCACTGCGTCACAGCGCCAACCCCTCCTTTAACAATTAACACACTTATTTATGACATCAGTGATCACCTGAGGCTCTTGCCATGGATTGTCAAAGCTATGGAAGCCTTTTGTGACCATAGACTTCATCGGTATTTGGACACGGTCATAAGCAAAGGGGAAGTTCTCTCCTCCCTTCAGAGAAGAGTGCATCCTTCTTTGATGACCCTTATTTTCAACTGAGGGCTCACAGAGATCCTTCATGTAGGACATTTTTTGCTACAGACTCTTGGCTTTTCATGCCTGGAATGCTCTCACAACCCTTTCAGCCAGACCAGGAAGCCTCAAGGGCTGATTCTGAGGTCAGAGTGCTATTTGCAGTGAATGTCATTCTAGGAGGCTGCTATGTGGACTGCTTCCCATATTGGACATTCCCCCCTTTTTAATTCTGTTATTATTACCAGGCACTTGATGTATTTACATGATCACTTTTATACTCAAACCTATTTATATATTGACTTTAACATTTAATAGGATAATTTTAACAGTTAAGATGAGAAGCCTGATTCTAATGCTAATATTTCCCTGTATTTTCTCACAAGGACTTCGGCAAACCCCCATTTGGGTTAATTCACTGGACTTTGGGTTGAGGCGGATGAAGCGTGCCTGTGTGTGTACGTGTGTGTGTGTGTGTGTGTGTGTGTGTGTCCATCTGCAGAAGGACACACAGTCTTATCAGCCTGCTTGTCTGGGATTGTGCTAAACCACTGTGTTCTGGTCAAGAACAACATTGCTGCTCGTGTCAAGCTGATTAATTCCTAGTGCAGCTACAATGAAAAACAAACCACATTTCTGTCCCAGGCTTGTTACATTCAACATTTCCCGTGATTTTTTTTCTTAATCTAGCTTCAGAATCTTAACAGCATATGTAGGACTTTCTTACATGACTTGCTTTGAGAAAATGAAAAAAAAATTACATTTCTCTTCTCACAAGTTCTTGGAGGTGATACGTAGTTCCTTAAATTACAGGCATGGATCAGGTGATTGCCTTATCAATCATGTTATCATGACTTCCTGCGTTCTAATTCTGGCGACTCCTGGTGTATTTCCTGGAAAAGATCATCACAGTTAATACAGAATTTATCGTGTGTCCTCTGCAGGTCACTGTTCTATCTACAGTATATATAGAGATATAAGTATTATATATTGTATAAATATGTTTATTATACATAAATATTTTTAATACACACTTATAAGCAAATTAGTTCATTTAAACTGTAGAAAAGTTCTCTGCGGTAGGCATTACTATTGTTCTCATATTGAACCTGAGGTTCAGGAAGGTTAAGAAACCTCTCCGAGACCGCACAGCCGTGGATAGCAGCACTGGGATTCGGGAAGTCCAGGTCCAGAATCTGCACTCTCAGGGCCTCTCCTAGTGTGCCGTATGCACTGCAAGGCTATTTCGCGAACTCATTAGTTAGTTGAACTGTTACTATGTGCCACAAAGTCTGTGGGGTGCTTTGTGTGCATTTCTGAGCCATTTCTAACCTTGGTTGATTATCACAATCATTTGGGAGCTTAAAAAATGTAGGTTCTCTAGGATGCAACTCCACGATCCTCAGCTAGCTCTCAGGAGAAGTGGCAACAGGAAGCTGCCTGTGAGGTGGGGCTCACCCACTGCTAGGGGGACCTCAGCGGATGGGTGAGGTAGTGGTCTCTTCTGCTGCTCTCAGGACCGGTGAGCATAATACCTCAACAGCCATCAGTGGGCCACACTTGGGGAAGCCCCCCCATGGGAGAGACACAAGAAAAGGAACCTTTAAGAAGCATTTGTACAGACAAGGCGTTTCTTTATGTATTTCCACTCACTGAATGCCCTTGACAGTGATTGACAGAGGTCTTGTCAATATCAGCCCATTTTACAGAGGAGGAAACTGAGACATCGGGGAAAGAAAAGCCGAGACAGCTGAGCGAGAGGCCTGACTGCTCCCATATCACAGTACTGAGGGTGTTTGCTCATTGGCCATCTGTCTAGACTGAGGATGGGAGGAGAAGATGCAGGGGGTTCTCGCTTGCACGGTCTGTGGCACATTCTGGACGTTCCCACTCCACACTTTGCTTCTTCTTGCCTGCCCCACGCAAATGTTGATGCTCATAAGGAGGCCGGATACTGAACGCTAACTGGAAATTATGTGGGAAACACAGACCTGTCCATTTTTCTTCATGTTCAGCTTTCTTCTCGTGGGATGATTTCAGGAGCCAGCTAAACTGTTACTTGCAGTTCTAGCTGGGCTGCCCCAAATACGCTGTCCACACAGCAGCCAGAGCCATTACAAACATATATAAACTCCAGTTCCGGAGTCCAGGTAGTAGCCTTGTGCCAATGTCCACTCCCTGGTTATACTCAATAAGTCACGTCTGAGGTTGCCATGGCGAGAAACTGGGTCAAGTGTTCCTAGGCCTCTAGGCACTGTTTTGTGACTTTGCGTCTGTGATTACTTCCAAGCTAAACCTAAGTCCGTGTATCACATCATCAGAGAGAGAAGTGTGTAGGCGTATGGACACACAGACAACAGAGAGAGGATGTCCCAGCTCAGAGCTCACCGTCTCTCTTACCACTCACCAGGACTGCTCACCCTGGGCCCCGGCTGCTTCTCCAGCCTCTTGTACCCTGCACCGCCCTCCCCTGGGTTGTGCTGCTCAGCTACACCCGCCTTTCCTGCCTCAGGCCCTTTGCCCCATGACCTCCCCTGGACCACGTGGGCTGTTCCCATAGCTGGCTCCCGCTCCGTCGGGTTTCAGGGTGACTAACGAATCTTCGGGTGCGGGGTGGGCGTGAGGCTTCTTTGCCTGTGTGTGTCCTCTTGCTGTTTGCTTATGCATCCTTACAGGCATCAGCAGACGTCCGCAGAGGGGCGGACAGTAAACACGAGGCTTTGTGGGGGCGCTGAAGGTCCCTATCGTGCATTAACCATTTACACCCCTTCAGAACGGTAGGAAGTCAGCCTCCATTTGTGATTTACTGGCTCCTGACAGACTGTTTCAGCATCTGGGTCGTATTCCTCTCAACGTAACCTGTCTAAGATGGGTTCCCGGACCGTTGGTTACATGTCACAGCTGGTCTCCTGTGTTGGGTGTTTCCTCTGGGTCACATCCGGCTCTTAGTCCGATGTCTGACCTGCAGGAGAGGTGTCACAGACACCTGTAATGAATACAGGAACAGGTGCAGAATGAGCTGTCTTTCCATGAACACCGCCAGGTCTAATGGCTGCGGTGATCAGAAACCTCTGGGACCCCTGTTTTCTGCCCCTTTGCCTTCCATGCTAAGGACGTTAGAACAGTTGTCTTAAACAGATCCCAGCCCTTTGGGCTCCCATAAAGCTACTCAGCTCCAGAAATACAGGTGGAAGTTGGACAGGCGAGTCTCGACATCCGCCCCATCTGGAAATCACTTTAGGATTTCCATTGGAACATTTTAAATATTTAAATAAATATATTTGGTAGGGAGAGAGAGAGGGAAAGAAAGGACAGAGAGAGAGAGAGAGAGAGACACCATACTTTTATCCATTCCCCAAATGCCTGCGATGGCTGCGACGGGACGGGGGTGAAGCTGGGAGCCGGGAACTCAGTGCAGGTTTCCCACGTGGACGGGGGAGGCAGGAAACCGAATACCTGAGTCCTCCTTGCTGCCTCCCGCAGTCTGCGTTAGCAGGATGCTAGAGTTGGGAGCTGGAGACAGGTACCGAGCGCGGGAGCTACGAGATGGGATGCTGGCTGCTCAACCGGCACATTTACAACAAGGCTGAACGCCCCCTCCACCCTGTCCAACGCCAGCGACAAATGTTCCAGTAACTTTCTGCTTCTCTTCCTTAGAGAAGCGGACAGACAACTCACTGATGTCCAGGTTGGCCTTCCTTTAGTGGACACCACTCAAACACAGAAAAATGCCAGCACAGTAAACTGGCTCTTACCTGGTTTTGTTTGTGGAGATGATGATGACGATGAAGATGAAGATGATGATGAAGATGAAGAAGATGATGATGATGATGAAAGAGAAGAATTTTTCTCTTTGGAAGTGAACATAGCTTTGTTGTTGCTTTTCTGTTACATACACAATTTGTAAGTTCAGCAACTTCGAACAATACAGGAAAGAATGAAACATCACACACAAACCAACCAACTCGCCCAAATTCCCATCAGCCTTGAATAACCAGTTAACCACTTTGGGGATTTTAAGGAACCCCTTTCCAAATATCTTCGTGGTGATGAACGAAAGGCACACCTGTGCCCTGTGCAGTTTACATAAATGGGATTGCAGGACACACAACGTTCTGCCATTTGCCTTTCGACTCAGATGATAGTGATTTTAAGGGCCAAGTAAAGTGGAATCAGAACGGAGGAAACGCGTTCTCTAGCAAAGCAGCAAATGCGAGCTCAGGCTCTCAGCCCATCGCCAGGGGCCCACGTGAGAAACAAAGGGAGCTGTGCCGGTTCCCACACCTCCCTCCTAATTGCAGACCACACCCACACAGATATCTGTGCCTCGAACAAATATGTAGGTGGCTGCTGCCTACCCGGGGCCGTGACGCCCAGGTGCTGTGCTTGGACAGCGTGAGCCCTGGCCGTTTCCTTCCCGGGGACAACGGCGTCCAGGTTGACTCCAGCCCATTAAAGTCTGGAATCAGGGAGAAAGAGGGTAGAGGCCTTTGGTGTCCATCTGGCTCAGGGGGAGGCTCCACGCCCTGCATCGTTTCCAAGTTCAAAGAGGAAATAGCACAGTGACACTGGGGAAGAACATTCATGGAGGCCTGCGCCCGGATTCGTCTGAATAATGGAATTCCTTTGTGCACGCTCACTACTTCCTCTCCACAAAAGGGTCTCAAGGTCCTGACCGCGTGCACTTGGGCTGTCTCGGGGAAGTCACGTGGCATAGGCACCTGACCTGATAGTGTCTACTGCCACGTAGCAGGCGGCAGGCACTTGGCATAGTGGTTAAGCTGCTGCCTGGGATGCCTGTGTCCCCTATAGAGCGCCTGGGTTAAAGACCCTGCTGTGTGAATCCAGCCTCCTGCCAGTGCAGACCCTGGGAGGCTCAAGTATTCGGGTCCCTGCCACCCACGTGGGTGATCAGTACGGTGTTCCACACTCCTTTCTTTGGTCTGATTCAGCCCCGGCTATTGCAGACATTTAGGGAGTGAATCTGTGGATGAAAAAAAAAAAATCTCTCTCTGAAATGGGGAGAGTAAGTGCCTCCTTGTAGGGCAGCCAGGAGGGCTTTCTGCCCAGGTGTGCTGAACACATGACCACCCTCCTTCACACCCAGTGCCCTCCTCCTCCCAGAAACCTGCATCGGATTTGGCTTCACACATGCTGTCCGCTCGGGGTTGTAGGAAATCCTGTGTCTGGCCTCCTGCATTCCAGACTGCAGCTCGTTCTGCGACTGGGGATTTCAAGGCTCTGCAGGCTGCCAGGCTCTGACAGCTCCTGTCCTCTGCTTGTCCTGGGCTGGCGTCTGCTCAAAGGGACAGTTTCGGGCATCGTGTGGGGCAGAGCAGGTACTGCAGTCTATGGGGCGTGAATGAGAGGAGGGAGTGGACTTTGTTCTTACGAAATCACATAGGTAGCAGCAGCTGGTTGCACCTTGAGCTCTTTCCTGGACACTGTAAGTGGCCTCCCAAGTCCACAAGTTGCTCCTGCTCTGGCCACCCTTTCCCCATGGACTTCCAGAGGCCAGGGGAACCTTTACCAATCCTCACGTCATTGCTGTCTTGAGATGCTCTCCTTTCCTCCCCTCACCTCTCCTCCCCTCCCCTCACCTCCCCTCCCCTCCTCTCAGACAGATAGGCCTGCTGTTCGCAGCTAAATCCCACATCCTTTCTTCCACCAAAGGGCCTTCCCACAGGCCCATATCTCTGACCTTGGGGGTGCATTGGGGCCTCCAGGGCGAGTAAGCATGGTGCAGGTAACAAGGTTCAGGTCAGACACTCAGAGGCCCAGTGCCCTGGAAATGCCATATTACTGCCGTGTACAATTTAAAACAACCCAATAATGGGCTGTAACATATAATTTCAGTTTTCAAAATTACATACCTGTATGTTATGTGGAAAACAAGTTAATCCTTTTGCTTCCTGGCTCTCAGTCTCTCTTGAAGATTTCCATGTTCTTCCTCTCTCCCTTGCAGACCCTCTGAGGTTCCTGCGTTTCTCATGCTCTAAGCCTCTATTTCACTTGTCAGCGGGAAGTTCTCAAAACTGGAGTCAAGATGGGGATTTTTAGGAGAAAGGGATTGAGAGGAGGTACAGTGAGGAATGTCGAAAGAAATCGGAGAGTTTCCAGAGTAACAGCATCACCATCATCGTCATCACCATCATCATCACCATCACCATCATCATCACCATCATCATCACCATCATCACCATCACCATCATCACCATCACCACCATCACCATCACATCACCACCATCATCACCATCATCATCACCATCATCATCACCATCATCACCATCATCATCACCATCATCATCACCACCATCATCACCATCATCACCATCACCATCACCATCATCACCATCATCACCATCACCACCACCACCATCATCACCATCACCATCATCACCATCACCACTACCATCATCACCATCATCACCATCACCATCACCACCATCACCATCACCATCACCATCACCATCACCACCATCACCATCACCATCACCATCACCATCACCATCATCACCATCACCATCACCATCACCACCACCACCACCACCATCACCATCACCATCACCACCACCACCATCACCATCATCACCATCACCACCATCACCATCACCATCATCACTATCACCATCATCACCATCACCACTACCATCACCACCACCACCACCACCATCACCATCACCATCACCACCACCACCACCATCACCATCACCATCACCATCACCATCATCACCATCATCATCTTGTTTTTTACATAATGTCAACACTAGGAGAAACTAGCCATGTACTGGCCACATACAATGAAGTAGGCACTTCTGCGGCTCCTTCCCAGAACCAAGGATCTACGATCATCCTCATTTTCCAGTAGCCAAGGCTAAGGCTCAGAGGGGCTGTGTGCTGTCCGCTGTGGACTGAATGCTTGCACCTCACCCTTCCCTGCAGACCTCGTGTGGAAGCCCTTAGCCCGAGAGTCGCTGCATGTGGAGAGGGCTTGAGAGGAAGTGGTGAAGGTTCCGTGAGAGCATAGTGCAGGGCCGGCGCTGCTACGGGAAAAGGAAGAGACTGGAACAGGAGGAGGAGACTGTGTCCTCCAGCACAGGAGGGTGGGGGAACAGGGAGCCCCCAGCAGGAGCTGAGTCATCCACCACTTTGATCCTGGGCTGCTGGCTTCCAGGACTGTGAGATAATAAGCCATCCGGTCTGTGGTATTTGTTCTGGGAGCCCCTGCTGACTCATACCTGGCCCAGAGTCACCTAGCAGCTAAAGACAGAATTCACATGTGGGGTGCCTCACCCTAAGGCCAGGACAGCCACCCTGTTTCCTTCATTGCATACAGAAGGCAGTAAAACAAGGCAACAGGGCTGTGCTCACTGCACCCCCAAAAGCAGGAGAGACCCTCTGGGCCTCGGTCTGTGGAACTAGGGGCACCCCAGCCACCGCGTCTGGCTGATGGCCTTGCACTTGCTGCGTAGAAAAGGGAGGGGCTTTGGACAAGACAGGGCACATCAGGTGTGTATCGGTTTCCTAGGTCTCCCAAAGCAAATCACCACAAAATGAATGGCTCGACACAAACAGCTAATTGGCTAGTTTCTTTATTATTTATTCTCTCACAGATCTGGAGACTCGAAGTCTGAAATGAGAGGGCTGACAAGGTTGATTCCTCCTGCAGGCTCTGGGAGACGGTCTGCTACGCACCCTCTGCCTGGATTCTAGCGGCCCCTACATTCTGCTTCACCCTCCCAGGGCATTCCAAGTGCCTCTGTGTCCAAACTGCCTTTTCTTTTAAGGACATCAGTCATTGGAAAGGGATCCACCCTAACTCGTAATAACCTCTTCCTAACTCAGTTATGTCCACACGTGTAAATAGATCAGGCCACAGTCCCAGACATCAGGGGTCAGGATTGCAACATGCCTGGCTGAGGGACACAGTTTGACCCCCACCAAGGCTGATGGGAATGGATTTAGCAGCAGTCGATTCTGGAATGCAGAATTCTTTCTTGGCATCTGCTTCTCGGAGGACCCAAGTAGACATGCACAGAAAATAAGAGCAGACACACAGAAAGCCTTCTTGGAACCCTGCTGCTAAGAAATTCACAACTCCAGGCTGTGTGCCCATTGTGCTCACCTGGGTAGACGGGCGTCACTGTATGTAGAAGTGACATCTAGGACGGCGCGGGGTGAGCTGGGGACCACACCATTCCTGCTGTCACCTTGCTTCTTTGCACTGCGGATCCTCAGGGTCAGCCTTGCATCCCCACCCCTTTGCCCTGAAGACTGCCTTCCCTGTAACGACATCGGCTCTCCTCTCTTCTGTCTTTCTTGAGCGCTGCCCAGAGGCCTAGTTCCTGGGCAGCTTGTGAGAGTGCAAGAACACAGGCAGGAAAGAAGAACTCAGAGACAAATCCCTGATGTCCTGAAACCGCTGAGTGAGCACTGGCGGCCGTTTATGGCTGGATTATTCTGTAAGAAAACTAGATCCTTATCCATGTAAGCTGCCACGTGCCGCTTGCAGGTGCAAACATGCCTGCGTGATACAGAGGATGTGACGTGAAATGTGGGCTGTGTGGGTTTAGGGAAAACGGCTGAGACAATAGCAGCGGCGGCTTTGAGTGTAGCCAGAGTGTCTCAGCAGAAGGGCCAGGAAGTGTCCAGCCCCCTCTCCTTTCGATATCCCACGGAGACGTGAGCCTGGGCTCCGTGGCCATGGGGCTGAGAAGGACAGCACCTCCCTGGTGCTCTCGGCCCTGTCCCTGTGCACGCGTGCGTGGAACACCTGGGCTGAGTCTCCTCCCTCCTTTATGTGAGCTGCAGAGGCAGATGATAACATGGAGGTCTGTAGAAAAGAACCTAAAACAGCGCTGAGCCCAGTGAGAACAGCTAGGTCACAGAAGGGGAGAGGTGTCGGGAAGACCTCTACCCTGGATGACCACTCACTCATATGTCATTAAAGATGTCATCTTTTTTATTTTCTATTTTTTTTTAATTCAAGTCCATTTTGCACATCCTGAGAAAGCCCACGTCCCGGGCAGCTGCACGTGAATCACCCCCCTGCCGGAGCACAAGTGGGTGTCACGTTGCTCGCTTAATACCAGCAGTAGTAACACTTGAGCACCAAAAAAACCCAACTAATTATATGTCTGTTTTCTCCGCTCTTATTATTTGCATGTAACAAAGGCACCTGCCATGTTAATTATGCCCCTTTAATAAACATCTTCTCTAGCCAACCAGCCAAAAATGCATTTTGGAGGTAGGGGCTGTGTGTTGGAAAAAGAGTTCTTCGCATCAGACCTTCCACTCTTCCTGGAGTGCAGGGCCAGGCTTGCTCCTAGGAGGCTGCCATCCGACTAGAAAGGAAGATATTTTGTTGAGAGAGAGAGAGAGAGAATGAATAAATATGAGAATCTCCAGGGTAAGTGAATTGAGATGGAAGCAACCAGACCTCCCTGCCTTGTGTTCAGTGCCTCAAGATCATACTGAGGATGGAGTTTCCTGGAGGAAACTAGAAAAAAGGAACTGTGCCCACTGCAGCTGGACCCTGGGCATCATGAACGCCCCCAAACATTTTTTCTATTTATTGAGGGAGGCATAGCATAGTCGAGGGTGCCCCTCTGAGGTATATGGCTTGATTGCTTTTGCAAAAAATGTTTTTATTGTGATAAATATGTATAATCTAGATATAATCTAAAATTTGCATTCGTCACCATTTTGAGTATAAAATTCACGGACATGGATCATAATGTTGTGTAACAGTCACCAGCATATATATATATATTTTAGTTTTGACAGGAAGAGTGGACAGTGAGAGAGAGAGAGAGAGAATAGAGAGAAAGGTCTTCCTTTGCCATTGGTTCACCCCCCAGTGGCCGCTGCAGCCGGCGCGCTGCGGCCGGTGCACTGTGGCCGGTGCACCGCGCTGATCCGAAGCCAGGAGCCAGGTGCTTCTCCTGGTCTCCCATGGGGTGCAGGGCCCAAGCACTTGGGCCATCCTCCACTGCACTCCCGGGCCACAGCAGAGAGCTGGCCTGGCAGAGGGGCAACCGGGACAGAATCCGGCGCCCCAACCGGGACTAGAACCTGGTGTGCCAGCGCTGCTAGGTGGAGGATTAGCCTAGTGAGCTGAGGCGCCAGCTTACCAGCATTTTTCCAAAATTTTTCATCATCCTACATAAAAACATTGTGACCCCTACATCTCGATGCATGTTTTACATATGAGGCTTCTTCAAAAAGCTCTGGGAAAATGGAATTGAAAGTTTAGTTTGCTACAAAAAGTGAAACCATGTATAGTTTTTTCATGGTATGCCTTTTTCACCCACTTTTCAAAGACCCATTGTATGCAAGGGTTTCTTGAAGACTCCTTGTATGCATAGATTTCAATTTTTTGTGCCAAAATAAACTCATCTTTTATTTGCATTTTCCATAAACTCTGAGAACTGGCCTCAGGGAACCTCACTCTCCCAGCAGGCTCCCTTGTGTGCCTCCCTGCTAAAGACTCAGCCAGAGGTAACCACCACTCTGACCTTCAGCACTGTGGGAATTCGCAGCAATGGAACCAAACAACGTGTGCTCTCTGTATCTGGCTTCTTTCTCTGGACAATGGCAGAGTCACCAGTGTCATTCCGCATATCCATATTTTGCTCCCTTTTCATGGCTACCTGGCATTCTGTTAAATGAACACATCCCACTTCCGTTCTCTATCCATCCGCCTCTTGGTAGACACGGGAGCTGCTTGCATCACGGGGCTCTTGCAAACACAGCTGCTGTAAGCATTCCTGGGCACTGGAGCAGGGAGCAGGCACTCTGTCTCTTGGTCACTGTGTTCGCTTCCTAGGGCTTCCAGAACAACGTATCACGGACTGGGTGGCTGAAGCAGCAGTCTGCATTCTTCTCACAGTGTGGAGGTCCATGTCGGGGGTCAAGGCGCCAGCAGGGTTCTCTCCCGAGACCGCTGTCCCCTGCTCGTCGGGCCGTCTTCCTCTGCTGTCTTCACACCGCCTTCCTCACGTGTGTCCTCCCCTCCTCGCGAGGACAGCAGTCACATTAGAAGAATGCTCACCCCCATGACCTCACTTCACTTTAACGACCTCTGTCAAAGCCCTGTCTCTAAGATAGTCGCGTCCTCGGGCACTGGGGGTTAGGACTTCAGCACATAAATTGGCAGGGGAGGGAGGCAGGGAGGCAGGGCTCAGTTCTCAGCAGACGTGTCACGAGCGGGGGCCTCGTCGGTGGTAAGTGTATTTGGTATGAACAGCTATTGCCAGTGTTCCAAAGTGGCTGCACAGTCGGAACTGCACCAGCACTGTGACAGTTCCGGTGCCCCCACGTCCTGGAGGACACTTGATGCTGTCAGTCTTATTTTCATCTCCGTCACTCTGGTGCATGAGTGGTGCTGCCTCTCTGTTTTCCCAGCACTTCTTGAATAAGGGTCCGGTTGGACCCTCGGCCTCTTGCCTGTATACCACTGGGATATGTTCTGTGGTTCTGCTGCTTAGCTGTTCCGCTCACAAAGATTGCTGTAGTGTGCTTGCCCCACAGAGTTCTGGGAAGTGGTCCTGGGTGGGTGAGAAACTGTGGATGATCTAAATCCACATCTTTTCACACACATGAAAATTTTGCAAGTGCTCTTCAGTTAGCATGTAGAAGATTAATTTTAAAAAGGAAGGTGAAAACTTAAGGAACTATGTCTACTTGGGACTTAGCGTAGGGGTGATCCATGGGAGGCAGGACTCTGTGGTACAGTTGTAAATGTGCTCTTTCTTGAAAGCTCAGTCATTACAGAGATTGAATTGTCCCTCATGCTACTTGGGAAGTGTCTAGAAGCAGACAGAAGAATACAGAGTCTGTCTGAGACACGGATATGTACAGATAGGTGCAGGTCTTCATAAACATGGACACATCTCTCTCTCTTGATTGACCAGTACCTGGTGCTGTGCTAAGAACCTTCCCAGCAGTCTGTGTATCACCTTAATTAGATCAGTGGTAGCATCTTAACACAACAACAACAATAGAACTAATACCCGTCATTGTTATTCATAGAATTCCCAGCAGTTGAACGACTCAGCCAAGGCCATGGGGTTTATAAATTTCGAAGCGAGGGCTCTGAATTCAGACGCGCCTCAGTCTTACCTGTTGCCATTTTGCCACTTCAGGGTGAGTCCAGGCCTCTCACCTGCCCTACCTGAGGGATTTCTAACACTCATGGTGCTGCATGGTGAGTCTTTGACAGACCTGGACCCAAAGGCACTTGCCTCAAGTTACATGATTAGTTGACAGGGCCAAGATTTAAACCCAGCTGGTATGATTCCCAGCTCCGTGATCCCCATTATTATCCATCCGTATTATTTCAAATCTGCATCAAGCTCTGGCAGGATGAAAGCTGGTTTTGTGCTACCCTTGAGGGACAAGTCCATCACCAGGAAGTTCTGCTTTGCATGGAACAGAAATTGGCCTCTTTGCAACTTCACCCAATTGCTTCCAGTCCACAGCCCAGCATTTCACACTTAATTACATCTTGTCTTTGGTTATGCACTGTTTGTCTCTTGTGGTTCCTCCCTTCTTCCTGGATCGCATGCCAGACCCAGGGCAGAGGGCAGAGATCGAGCCTTGTAGGCTTGTGGAGAGGCAGCAGAAGAACTTATTAAATAAATGCCTGTTGATTGAAGGTTCCCACCAGGATTCTCCCCAGAGCCTCATCCCAGGTGTGTGGAAAACAGTGCAGGAAGGTCACAGGGACTTGCAATTTAAATATTCATAAATTTGTGATTTGCATATTCCCTCAATAGGCTATGCAGTCAACACTCAGCAGTTTTTACATTTCAGATGATACCGCACCCCGCAAACTGTTACTTCTTCATCTCTCTTTTTCCTTTCTCAGAACTATGCACACATCACCTCAGGAACTGGGGCTCTTACCCACCAAGGATTAAGTGACTAGAGTCCAGGTTGCAAAAAGAGGGCTGGAGTAAGACTGCCTGGTTGAGATTTCTTTTGTCTTTCAGGGCTAATTGTCGCCTGTGTTTGCAGTGCCCTCAGAGGCACTCACGCCTACGCTGCTACTTTATTGATGCCACCTATGGTGCTCCTCGCACTGTGTGGCCCAGCTAGAAATTAGTCAGCAGTGTTTCCGCTGCAAGGTAGGAACCCTACTCAGCAGTTCAAGCGCCCGAAAGGAAACTTGATTCCGTGGGATTTCAGATGTGGCTGCATCTAGAGACTGAAACTGTGCCATCGAGAGTTCAGCAGAGCCTCTCTTCCCTCTTCCCTCCTGTTGTCCATTCTGGAGGAAAGAGCCTTACTGGCTCAACAAGTAAAATGAAAATCTCAAGACTGTGTCTCATTGGTCTGACATGGGTCACGTGGCCACCCCTCAGCCAGTCACTATGTTTGGGAGAAACATATGCTGATTAGCTAGTTCTTGGATGGGTCCTACTCAAATGCTCTGGGCTCAAAGTGGGGGAGAAGGAGTTACCAAAGGGATTTCCTAGGGCTCTGATCAGAGGAAGGGTAGATACAAAGTGTGGCTACCCTACCTCCAGGTGGTCCTGTGTATCATTTGTCTCTCTTCCACACCTGGGGGTTCCCTGAGGGCAAGAAATTGGGTGACCACTTGTAGAACTGAACACTTAAAGAGCTGGGGCAGAGAGAGCTTCAAGGACATGGACAGCCAGCACCACGGCTCGATAGGCTAATCCTCCGCCTGTGGCGCTGGCACACCGGGTTCTAGTCCAGATCAGGGCACTGGATTCTGTCCCGGTTGCCCCTCTGCCAGGCCAGCTCTCTGCTGTGGCCCGGGAGTGCAGTGGAGGATGGCCCAAGTGCTTGGGCCCTGCACCCCATGGGGAGACCAGGAGAAGCACCTGGCTCCTGCCTTTGGATCAGCGCGGTGTGCCGGCTGTGGCAGCCATTGGAGGGTGAACCAATGGCAAAGGAAGACCTTTCTCTCTGTCTTTCTCACTGTCCACTCTGCCTGTCAAAAAAAAAAAAAGGACATGGACAGTCTCTCATTTCCCAACACTCAGTAATTCCAGTTTCTCAAGCTGGGGTGACAAAAATGGCTCTGTCCACTATGGGACTCATGGTGTTGCTAGGGGCCAGAACATACAACCAACTGTAATAGGGACACACATTATTCCAAGCGTGTGAACAGAAATTTCCCTTTTCACCCTGGAACATCTGGGATGACAGGAAGACGATACCAGGAACACCGACATCCTCTGCATTTTATGCACCTTCCCAGCCACGTGCAGCAGAGTCGATGTGGCGTTGCCCCCAGTCTCTAGGTAGGGAATGGAGACTTTGAAAGGGAAGCACACCTACAGTGTGCGGTGACCTGTGTGTGTGTGTGTGTATACAGTAGTTGGCCCTGTTTTCACTAATCTAATGGAGAGCGAGAGAATAGCATTTGAGGGGTGAAGAAACTGGCCCAGACACCAAGTGGAGGGACGTGCCTCCTAAGCCAACCGTTGTCTGGGCAACTGTGACAAAGTGTCACACAAAACCTGGCACTGGTTAGGACTCATTGTTTGAGCTCCCAACCACGTATCCAGTGCTCATTCCCCAGCCCACTGAGGGCCGCCCTCTACCCTGAAGCCAGACCCTCTTCAGGGCTGCTAGATGCTGACTCTGACAGCCGGGCAGACAGCTCGCAGCAGCCGGGGCCCGGAGTGAAGAATGAGGTGTCCTCAGCACTCTCCTTGCTAGAGCCTAGAAGCCCTGCCCCAGAAATGCCAACCTCCTTTCTGGAAGGTATTTCTGTCTCCTCCATCACTCATCACTAACCCTGTTCCACACGCTGGGCCGTGATGTGGCAGTGGCATGCAGCCAGCCCCACCAGAGCTTGGCTGTGTGTAGGTGGCAGTGGAGATCTGGCCTATTTTGTACACGCAATGAGCAAAGACCTGCGCGGTGTTTTGCTGGTACATCCAGGACATTCTTATAAAAGCAGAGAGCTCTCTTATGGTCACCACTGTTAGCAATGTTAGGCTCAGAGAGCGAGTGCAGTGCCTGGTACATAATGAGTGCCCAACAACTAGTTCTTCAGTTGGTATTAGTAGGTGGGTGCACAAACCTAATCAGGTGGAATTTCTTCATTGTCACCGGAAGGTACAGGTGGAGGATGGCTCCAACTTTTTTTGATCTAAGTAACTAGACATTTCCATTTACCTGAGATGGAGAGAGGCTAGCAAAAGCAAATTCTGAGTAGAGGGAAGAGCTTCATGTGTTACGTGAAAGGTGTGTAATAGACGTTCAAAGGGAGACAGCAAGAAGCAGCTGGATATGGAAAGAGGACGAGGCTGGAGATGAACATAAGGACATTGGTTCAACAGAGACAGCATCAGAAGCACCACATGGCTGCAACCAATGGGGAATCCGAGTGTAGAGATGAGAAGGGGCTAGCCTTGGAGTGTTCCAACCTGCAAGGATAGGAAGGGAAGAGCCCGCAGAGATCGATGTGGCACAGTTAGTGAGCAGGTTGATAACCAGGAATTAGACCTTGGAGAGCAAGCAAAGAGAGCCAGAACAATTAATTGCAGCAAATGCTGCTGCTCTGGTCTTAGCCTGTGAGGTCTCTTTGCTGACCTCAACAGATACCTCTCTGGAGGGTGGGCTGGAAAGCATAGGAGATAGTGAGAGGCAACGCTATTCATGTCTTTGCACTGGAAGAGAGTAAAGAAACGGCACAGTAACTGAATAGACCAGCATGATTTCTAAGATGAGGAACACTGCAGCATAGTTGTGTTCTGATCGCGAGGCTATGGCAGAGAGGGGAACTTATAGGATGCAAGAGAAAAAATGCAGTTTCAGGAGTGGTGTTGGTGAGCTGAATGGAGGGGATGGGCGTCAGTGGACAACTGGAGTGTCTATCCTCACAGCAAACCCGTGCTCTCTCTACTCTGCCCGGGGATTCTCCTTGGCACGATGCATTCTTAACTTCTTTCCTCCACTTAAAACTTCCTTAAGAATGTTCCTCTTAGAGAGAACAAAGGCTAGGACAGAACACTTGCTATTTCTGCTACTGATAACCGTGAATTAGGGGAAAGAGAGACTTAGGAGGTGACAGAAGAGTTTGAGCTGCTGAATTTAGGTGTGCGAACTGAGTGTGTTGGGGCTGTTTTCAAGGCTGAGAGTCAGACTCAACAGGAAGCTGAAACAAAATTAACTCGCAAGTGAGGATGCCACCCAACAAGTTCACAAGGGCAGTGGCATTTACCAACTGTTTCTCTGCCTTGAAAACACTTGGCGTTTAATAGGCTCCTTTCAAGGTCATGCATGCAACAAATGCAAACTGGGATCCTGGGAGGTGCCCCGGAGACGGACAGGAGAGGCCGCTTGTCCTCAGGGGCTGGAGCCCAGCATGGTTTCAGTGAACGCAGGGTGCCCCCAGCTACACATCCCACGTTGAGGGTTCGTGTTCCAGGGTCCCTGCCCGTTGCCCAGTCCCACTCCCTGGGCCAATCTTTGGGAAAGAAGGAAGGCGGGGAATGCTTTATGGATCAGGCAGGAGCAAGCTGGGTGTGTGGCTGGGTAACCCTTGATCAGAGAGGCTCGGCATCAGGCCAGCCTGGTAAGGCAGGTTTAGTCACTCCCTGGAGCCTGACAGGGTCCACAGTAACCAAGTGCCACTGTTGTACAACTTAGGTTCTGCCCAGCAGAGCCTCCTCCTCTGCGCATGCCCAGCCCATCTACAGTTTGTCCTCGCAGCACTGGTTTCGTCTGTGCATGTGTGATCCTGGCCTGCCTTCTCTGGACAGTCCATGTAAATGGCCTCATGCAATACGTGGCATTCTGCAGATGACTTCCTTGTCTTAGCATGGTTTCAAGGGCCGTGCACAGGGTAGCATTTATCACTACTTCATGCCTGCACATTGCCCACCCCCACAGTTGTGCTGAATCCAGCCATCCATTTTTTCTATTCTCAACTTACTGGTGTATTTTTTTTTTTAATTTTTTGACAGGCAGAGTGGACAGTGAGAGAGAGAGACAGAGAGAAAGGTCTTCCTTTGCCGTTGGTTCACCCTCCAATGGCCGCCGCGGTCGGCGCACCGCACTCATCCGATGGCAGGAGCCAGGAGCCAGGTGCTTTTCCTGGTCTCCCCATGGGGTGCAGGGCCCAAGCACCTGGGCCATCCTCCACTGCACTCCCTGGCCACAGCAGAGGGCTGGCCTGGAAGAGGGGCAACCGGGACAGAATCCGGTGCCCCGACCGGGACTAGAACCCGGTGTGCCGGCGCCGCAAGGCGGAGGAT
>CM027397.1:29886493-29945153 GCA_015711505.1 Sylvilagus bachmani | reverse complement strand
CTTACTGGTGTATTTTAATCACTCAGTTTTTTTAAAAGCTATGTTAAAAGAGGGCTTGGCATTAGTATTAGAGAAAAGCGAGTGCTACTTATGGCAATGAAAAATAATGGAAAAGAAATGAAACGAGCCCAAATGCTTTGTGAATCTGTCTGCATAAAAACACAAATAAATGGAGTGTTGTTATTTAATCCTAGCTGATCACTGATGTCTGGGGGCGCCTAAGCCTGGCCTGGTTTTGACACACTAAAAAGAGAGATTAGTGAGTGTTTCAAAGGTGTTACTGAGCCATTAGCACCAAAGTGAACATTTCTCATTGAAATGTTCATAATCGTTGAATGGTCAATGAGAAAGGACTAACTTTCTCATTCGGTGATTCCATTATTTTATGCTCACGTATGTACTGCCTACAATAAATGTAGATGCCAGCAGAGGTGTGCTTCCCACACTTTTAGGATGTGCCCAGATCACCCTTGGGTGGCGTTTGCTTGGTCCACAAGAGGCACTTAAGTAGATGTACCTGGGACTACAGCCTTAGGCTTAGAAAACTTTAGCTTGTAATCCCACATCTTAACTGTTACATTACAGTTATGCACGGGACCCTGGCTTGGCACACAGTCAAGAAAGAGAAAAGTCTTCCTCCTCCTTCCACACCTGTCTCTAGACCCTCAACCCCTGGAGAATGCTAGGATTCAGATAGCCACAGGATAGACAGTAGCCTGAGGACACGCTGGAAGCAGACCACTTCTTTCACCTGTCTTTTGTGTTCTGGATTCCAAGTACACACAACCCAGTCGTCAATCTATTAAACCCTGTCAATGGATCCCTGCATGGTTTAGAGTAAAACCCAATTGCATCAACCCAGTATTGGGTGTTTTCCAAATAGACCCCTGTATTTCACACCCAGGGGATTTGTGTAGCACAGACACGCTTCTCCGCACATTCTCCTGCATGGAGCCCACTCCTCCTCCTGACTTGTCTGGGTAACCAAACCCTGCTCTGTGAGTGCACAGCATTGGTGCCTCACTCTTAAATGATATGGGACTGCCCTTTGACTGGGTTTCCCATTGATGCCCAAACATAAAAGCCTCTTGTTAGATTCCCTTCTTTTTCTGGATTATCCCTCTTTTATGCTGTAACAATGGATCTGACCATGTATTTTTAAGTACTTGCAGTCTGAGGGCAGGATTGCACAAGCGCAGACGAAACCCAGTGCTGTGTGGACAAAATGCAGATGGGCTGGGCATGTGCAGAGGAGGGGGCTCTGCCGGGCAGAACCCAGGTTGTGCACCAGCGGCACGTGGATACAAGGGACCTATCGGGCTCCAGGGAGACTAAACCTGTTTTACCAGGCTGTTCCGATGCCGAGCCTCTCCAATCAAAGGTTACCCGGCCACACGCCCAGCTTGCTCCTGCCTGATCCATAAAGTGTTCCCCGCCTCCCAGTGGAGGAGGCAGATTTGAGACATTTCTCCTGCTTCCTTCTTTCTCAAAGATTGGCCCCAGGGAATGGGCAGGGGCCCTGGAACATGAACCTTAACCGGGGATGAGTAGCTGGGGCACTCTGCCTGGGGCCAGGGGTGGGAAGGCCTGAGGGCTCTTGGGAAGACGGCAGCATTGCAGAATTAGTTTGTGGTGATAGTGGTGTGGAACTGTGGACCTCACCCATTTGTAGGTTAAGCAGTGTCTGCTTGGGACGTGGGCAGTTCCACGGGAGGACGAGATCCCTGGGCTAAAGATGCCTGCTGGTGGTGTTTGTGTTGCAGATTGGGTTTTCTACTGAAGGATTCTCCACTGGGATTTCCTTGGTGGGAAGGCAAATGGAGACTTTGAAATAAAGGCGGCCGAGGGAGGGGCAGGGCAGAAGCACCTCCCTCGGGGGCTGGGGGTGCTTGTGCAGATGTGGGGAGGGGCAGGTAGGAGGTCCCGGGAGCACACCCCAGCTCTGCCGCTGGGACTTGCTGCTGGTTGTCATTCAAGTGCAGCCTCTCCAACTAGTTTCTCAGCTTCCTGCCTTGCTATCTGCACGAGAAAATCTCCCTTAAAAGCCACAGGAGTCCTTTCAAAACACGGGAAGTGAAGCCACACTCCTGCTTAAAACTCTCCACCGTCTTCCCACCATATTAAGGATAGAAACCTGACAGCAAGGGTCAATCTGATCTGAATCTACGCTGTGCATGTGTGGTTACGGAGCACTTAAATTAAGATAGGCCTTGTGCATGGGACACACCCCGGATGTAATTTCTTGTGTTGGAAGCATTTGAAGATAATATGAAAAAATAATGACAGCACGTGTATAAATCCTTTTTAATATATTATTGCTGATAAAATGATGTTACTTGACTCTGTTGGCTTCATGAAATATTATGAAACTTGATTTTGCCTGATTTTTTTTTTTAATACGGTTACTGGGGAAGAAACGTGGGCTGCATTTGTGACTACATCATGTTCCTATTAGCTTTGAGTCCCAGACCCTGGTACTCACACGGCAGCCTCACTCTGTGCTTCTGCGCTTCCCCTATTTAACTCCTAATAGCTACACCGGCCCTCTTATTTCTCCTTGAACAAAGTCACACCTGGGGTTGCACACCTGCTGCCTGCCAGAGTGGGAGAGCACTTTGCGCAGACCCCAGAGAGCACAGGGCTCCCTCTGCGCCTCCTTCACAGTCTCATCAAGTGGCACTTCCAGGGGGGCTTTCTGGACCACTCTTTCTCGGACAGAACCTGAGCATTCGAACCACATTTCCTTGATTTATTTCTGTGCAGAGGACCCCCCACAGCTGACTCTGTGTGGCACATTCATTTCTCTGTATTCCTTTCTCTCTTGCCAGGATCCAAGTTTGGAAGGACAGGGACTATTCATCATTGATCTTCCAGTGTCTAGAACAGTTGCTTGCCTTGAGCAGGTGAAACGTATACTTGAGCAGAGCTCTGTATCCCGAGGGAGATGGAGGAGTGCATGGACTTCCTCACTGGATTCTCCTAGGTGCCTCTACAGCGGTGGGGTGGCTACTGGGCTGCAGAGAAGGAGGCTGGTGCTGTGCTCAGCCCAGCTAGGCACCTTTTGTGCCAACAGAATCCTGAATTACTCAGGTGTCTACCCTGCCCCCGTGCCCATATGGGTCTGATTCTCCCTTCCAGGGACTGCTTTAGGATCAAGCATGCATTCCAGGCCTCAGAAAGACTATGGGGGCTTCCTGAGGGGAATTGTTGGAAAATCTAGCCACCTTGTGACTGCCTGCGACAAAACCAGTCCTGGATCAATTAGCAAAGGAAAGAAACATCTGGGTCTCTAGGGTGGCACAGGTCCTGAAGACTGAACCACCATTCTCCGTCGGGGAGGGTGCATGTCTTTGTATCTATGCAAATTTTGGTTCCTTTCAGCTGAAAGTTTCCTGGACCTGATATCTGTGATCTAGACTTACAGTGTTAGGATCTCAAGTCAGCTGTGAGGTGCAGGTTTTGCTCGGGGAGTGCCCTTGAGATCAGCACCTGTTGGGCAGTGAAGGAGGTAGGACCAGGCAAAGCAAAGGAGTTGGAACAGTTGTAGCCTATGGCTCAGCTCATCCCTTATCAAGCTCTGGAGCTGGATTGGCTCCAGGAGTTGAGAACATCCTGGAGACAGTCACATGGGACAGGGAATGGGCGTTGACTCCAGGTAGGTAGGGGCCATTCAACTTTGGTTGATGGCATTTCCTTAGGTAGAAGCTGTCACTGACATTCTCAGTAGTTAGTGAGTTTGGGTCGCTCACCAGAGTGTTCAGGACAGTTTACAGAGGTTAGGCTGGGAAAACAGAGACCATCTAAAGGTTAGAAGTAGTTGGACAAAGAACATGTGTGTGATGGGTTAAGTAGGATTCGTCTCCCCAGAACTCATGCAGCTATTTATTTATTTATTTTTTTGACAGGCAGAGTGGACAGTGAGAGAGAGAGACAGAGAGAAAGGTCTTCCTTTGCCGTTGGTTCACCCTCCAATGGCTGCTGCGGAAGGCGCGCTGCGGCTGGCGCACCGCGCTGATCCGAAGGCAGGAGCCAGGTGCTTCTCCTGGTCTCCCATGGGGTGCAGGGCCCAAGCACTTGGGCCATCCTCCACTGTACTCTCAGGCCACAGCAGAGGGCTGGCCGGGAAGGGGGGCAACCGGGACAGAATCCGGCACCCCGACCGGGACTAGAACCCAGTGTGCCTGCGCCGCAAGGCGGAGGATTAGCCTGTTGAGCCGGCCATCATGCAGCTATTTAAACGCTGATGTCTTAGTGCTCCTGGCTCTAGATGAGGGGAGCAGACTTGCTCTAATGCAGTGTCTGAGAGGTGGGGTCACTGGGAGGTCTTTGGGGGACTGGGGCATGCCTTCAGAGCATGGTTCTTGTGGGAGGTGTGATTATTTGAGTTCATGTGTGGCCCGTGTCCCCTCTCTCTTGTTCCTGGCTCACCATGTGATTGCATCCCCCATGACCAGCCCCCGTCAGACGCTGGACTGTGGAGCCTCACAATCCCATAACTTGCCACTGTCAACTAAAATAAACCTTTTACTTCCCAAAGAAGCTCCTCTTGAGTGTTTTAGTTAAAGTAACAAAAAGTGAACCAATACGCTGTGCATTCATAGAACCGAGAAGTGACTCTTTTCTCCTCCTACCTCTACATTGGCTTCAGTTGGGTTTTCTGCCTTAGGACATAGACATGTGTTGACTGGTACACAGAGGCACTAGGAAGTGAAGTCTAGATTTGAAATCCGTAACTCAGGAGTCCAGGATCTTAACTAATATGTCAAATGGTATCTCCAACTACACATTTCCCTGTCTCTGCATCACTTAGTGTCCCTAGTAAGAACTTCAAATGGTTGCAAGTTTGAAAGCAGGTTGCATGGGTCAGTAGCCTTTAATCCCACATCCTTCTGGTCCACATGTTCGCAAAGCAGCTTTCATTTCACCCCTTCCCTCTGTTTCAGTTTACGAGCTTTCCTTTGTCGCATCCACGTGCCGTGGGAGCCATGTAATGGAAGAGCAGGGCCATGGGAAGGCTGGAAAATCAGATGCTCACTCATAGCAGGTGCTCTATAAATTGCTCGTGGAGACAGAAAGAGATTATTTCATTAACAGCAAATCAGTCACTGCTGAAGGCCACATGTGCTTCGGGAATGAGTTCATCATGTACAAGTAGCATCTAGAGGACCATGAACCTGATGTTGAGGGAAGCAATCAGCCGAGCTCTCGGTGCCCTGTCTCTGCAGCAAATACGTCATGGAGAGCTGCAGACTTTCCAGTAAGTCCATTAGCTGGGCACGTCTCCCCAAAGCTGCCACGCTCCCAGAGGCAAACAAACCAGATTAACTGGAGAAGGAAAAAGTTGGTGTCTTCAGTATATGCCATGCTTCAATTTTTCCCCACCTCTGGAGGTTTGCACATGCTATTCCATCTGTTTGGAATGCTCGTCTCCCTCTCATGCTTCTAAAACACCTGATCATCCTTTAAGATCCAGCTCAAAAACCACTTCCTGGTGACGTGTCCCCCATTTCTACCAAGGACGAAGTGGTTTCCCCTCCATGGAGCTTGCCAGCAATTTGCAGGGACGTTGTTTGTATGATTTTTCTGCGATTTTCTTGTTCTTAGTATCTGATTCCCTTCTAGAGTCTGGACTCATTTAGGGTAGTAGGGACATAGGCATCTGCAGTCCCGTGAGGCAGGACACATAATATGCTGGAGATGTACCCAGTGGGGGTTTGACAAAGGAATAAGCAGGTGCATGAGATCGTGCCAGAGAAGGTGAGTGTTACCTGAGTGGTGAGTGACAGAGCCCACGATGTGTGTAAGTGACAGCACTTGTTAGTCACTGAGAGGATGTGTGTGTGATGAGAGAATAAGGGAAAGCGCATACGTAAGCAAGCATCAAACGTTGGAAGTCTGTCTTCTTTTCTAAACTGGTGATGGTTTGCTTATTTGGCCATTAGACTTACGTCTTGCCTGTACACACCAGCCACTATGCTGTATCATAATAAAAGCACAGCCAGTTACCTTCTCTTGGGAACAGGAAGTCTGTGTCCAGGATCAAGGTGGTAGGCATGCTTGTGAGAGCAGAAGGTGCAGAAGTTGGAGAACAGCAAGAGCCATCCTTGGAGATGTTGAAGTTAAAACAGTCCTATGGGGCTCCCCGATTGTTCATGTTGGAGGTAGATGCACAATCATTCCTGATTCATCGATGCTGAAGCTTCTTTTTGGTGGTGAAATGTGGACAGTAGCATAAATTATAAGGGCCTTCTCCACAGATGGCACACACAGTCACACACTAACATAGACACACATGCATGCAGAGTAGCACGTGTGATTTCAGGGAGTCCATGGAGGCACTGGAGAGGCATACATGAGTCCCAGGTTAAGGAACCCTGGGGATGGTACAAACCTGTTTCATCTTATCACTGTACTCTGAGGAAATATCGCAGAGCCTACCATGGAATATCAGGGCTTCACACACTTGTAGTGAACGGAGTTGAATTCTGTGGCACTTGGTTGAGTTGAAATCCCTAATGGGGGAAACAGGAGCATGGGCCAGCTAGTTGTATGCCTCCTATGCCTGGGCAGTGCTGAGCTGTACACAGTGGGACCCCAGGAACAGACTCTGTGTTGATCAAATGGTCTTTCTAGGAGCTTCCGTCTTCTAGCATCACCAGGACATGTGGATCTTTCCTTTCAAAAACCATCATAGGGGAAAATATGAGCATGTAAAAGAAGTGTCACAGCTGGATGAGCAAACAGCTTTGTGTCGCCATTAATGGCGACACCAAGGCCGTGGCCTTGCTTCCTGACGCCATCAGCTGTGCAGATAACACCCAAGTCTGCTCTGAGAAGGATGCGCTAAACCCTCATCTAGAGGGGGCAGCTCAGATCAGTGAAAAAAATTAACAGCTGATGTGGAACAGAATTTGAATTCAATTTATCCTGAACCTGGCACTTAATGAGGGGTATTTAATTTCATTACTGCAGCTTAGAGAGTTTCTCCTGTTCAGAAGGATTTATGTGAGGGCAGAAAAACAACTGCAAATCACTAGGGAGAGGGCATTAGACTGGCAAAGATGAAAAGTGCCAGTAATGGGTGGTTTGGCTAGGGAATGAGAAAATAGGCATTTTTACATACTGCTGGAAGTTATGTGCCCTATGCAAATATTTTGGAGAACTTCTAGTTATATCAGTGGAAACAGAGCACAATTTTGGGGCTAGATTTTCCAGCGTTGAGGCATTTTCCTACAAGTGCTTATGCCTGTGCATAGCAAAGATATTCCTTGTTTGTAATAGTACATTCTGGAAACAAGCTAGGTGTCCAACAATAGGAGATTGGCTGTATAATTAATCCACATAATTACAGACATTATAGGATTTGGAAAGGAGGCGATAGTTTGATTTGTTTTGACAAGGATTCTTAATACTTGATATACATTTTTTAAAATATTTTTAAAAATTATTTTTGAAGGAATACAAATTTCATAAGTACCACTTTATGGATATAGTTATTCTTCCCACCATACCTGCCTTCCCACCCACACTCCCACCCTCCTTCTCTTCCCTCTCCCCTTCTCAGAACCTTTCTCCATTAAGATTGATTTTCAATTAACTTTGAACACAGAAGACCAATTCTATACTAAATAAAGATTTCAACCATTTGCACACACACACACACACACACACACACACACTAACTGTTTAAGAACTAGTTTTGCAGTAAACTCTCATAACTCATTGAGGACAGAGGTTCTTCATGGGGAGTTAGTGCACAGTGACTCCTGTGGTTAATTTAACAATGAACACTCTTATGTATAATGTCAGTAACCGTCTGAGGCTCTTGACATGAGCTGCCAAGGCTATGGAAGCCTTTTGAGTCCACAAACTCCATCAGTATTAACACAAGGCCATAAGCAAAGTGGAAGTTCTCTCCTCCCTTTAGAGAACAGTACATCTTTCTTTGATGGCCACTTTTTCTGCGGGGGTCTTACTCACAGAGATCCTTGATTCAGAACATTTTTTGCCACAGTGTCTTGGCTTTCCATACCTGAAATGCTCTCATGGACTTTTCAGCCAGACCAGGAAGTCTTAAGGGCTGATTCTGAGGTTTGAGTGTCACTTAAAGTGATTCTCATTCTATGAGTCTGCTGTGTGGGCTGCTTCCCATGTTCGAAAATTGTCTTCTTTTTAGTTCTATCTATTATTATTACCAGACATTTGATCCTATTTATATGACCACTTTAACACTTAATCCATTCTCTCTTTTTTTTATTTGACAGATAGAGTTAGACAGTGAGAGGTAGAGACAGAGAGAAAGGTCTTCCTTCCATTGGTTCACCCCCCAAATGGCTGCTACGGCCGGCGCTGCACTGATCTGAAGCCAGGAGCCAGGTGTTTCCTCCTGGTCTCCCATGCAGGTGGCAGGGCCCACATCCTCCACTGCCTTCCTGGACCACAGCAGAGAGCTGGACTGGAAGAGGAGCAACTGGGACTAAAACCCAGCGCCCATATGGGATGCAGCGGATTAACCAAGTTAGCCATGACGCTGGTCCCCACTTAATCCATTCTATACATTCACTTTAATACTTAATATGATCACTTTAACAATTAAGGTGGCATTTTTACCACCAAGCTTAATGGGATTGGGAGTCCCATGACAAGTGTTTAAACTGTAACCTTAGAAGTAAGCCCATAGGAATTTATGCACAACTATACAGCTTTACAGTTACAAACTTCCTCCTCTTCCTCTTATTACCACTCTTATTTTTTACTGAGATCCATCCTCCACTGACTTTATACACATATGATTAACTCTATGTTAAGTAAAGAGTTCAACAAATAGTATGAAGAAGAAAGAAAAAAATAAAACTGTTCCTCAACAGTCAGGACAAGGGCTGTTCAAGTCATCCCTTCTCGAAGTGTCAATTTCACTTCTACAGATTTCTTTTTAGGTGCTCTATTAATTTTCACAGATCAGGGAGAGCATATGGTATCTGTCCCTTTGGGACAGGCTGATTTCACTAAGAATGATGTTTTCCATATTCATTCATTTTGTTGCAAATGACCAGATTTCATTTTTTTTTTTACTGCTGTGTAGTATTGATTAGTATACATATCTCATAATTCTTTATCCAGTTTTCGGTTGATGGACATTTAGGTTGATTCCATGTCTTAGTTATTGTGAATTGAGCTACAATAAACATGGAGGTGCAGATAGCTCTTTATTTACTGATTTCATTTCCCTTGGGTAAATTCCCAGGAGTGGGATGTCTGGGTCATATGGTAGGTCTATATTCAGATTTCCAAGGGATCTCCATACTGTCTTCCATATTGGCTTTACCAGTTTGCATTTCCACCAACAATGGATTAGGGTACCTTTTTCCCCCACATCCTCGCCAGCATTTGTTGTTTGCTAATTTCTGTATGAAAGTCATTCTAACCAGGGTGAGGTGAAACCTCATTGTGGTTTTGATTTGCATTTCCCTGATGGCTAGTGATCTTGAACATTTTTTCATGTGTCTGTTGGCCATTTGGATTTCCTCTTTTGAAAAATGTCTGTTTAAGTCCTTGGCCCATCTCTTAGCTGGATTGTTTGTTATTGTGGAGTTTGTATAGTCTGGTTATTAACCCTTTATCAGCTGCATCATTTGCAAATAATTTCTCCCATTCTGTTGGTTGCCTCTTCACTTTCCTGAGTGTTTCTTTTGCAGTACAGAAACTTCCCAATTTGTTGTAATCCCATTTGTTAATTTTGGCATTGGCTGCCTATGTTTCTGGGGTCTTTTCCAAGAACTCCTTGCCTGCGCCAATGTCTTGCAGGGTTTTCCCCAATATTATCTAATAATTTGATGGTGTTGGGTCATAAAGTTAGATCTTTAATCCTGTTGAGTGGATTTTTGTGTAAGGTGTAAGGTAGTGATCTTGCTTCATAGTTCTGCATGTGGAAATCCAGTTTCCCCAGACCCATTTATTGAAGAGACTGTTTGTCCTGGGATTGGTTTTAGCTCCTTGGTCAAATATAAGTTGGTTGTAGATATTTGGATTGATTCATGGCATGGATTAATTCACTTGGTTGTATGTGTCCAGGAATCTATCCATTTCTTCTAGGTTTTCCAGTTTGTTGGCATACAGCTCTTTGTAGTAATTTCTGATAATTCTTTTTATTTCTGTGGTGTCTGTTGTTACATTTCCTGTTTCATCTCTAATTTTATTGATTTGGGTAATTCTCTCTCTCTCTTCTCTCTGGTTCGGTTAGTCAGGGCAATGATGTATCAATTTTGTTTATTTTTTCAAAGAATCAGCTCTTCATTTTGCTAATCTTTTTATTTTTTTATTCAGTTTTGTTGATGTCTTCTCTAATTTTAATTATGTTCTTTCTCTTACTAGGTTAGGGTTTGGTTTGCTGTTGTTTCCCTAGATCCTTGAGATGCACTGAAAGCTCATTTATTTGGTGCCTCTCCAATTTCTTGATGTAGGCACCAATTGTTGTGAACTTTCCTCTTAACATTATTTCTGCTGTATCCCATGGTTTTGATATATTGTATTGTTGTCTTCATTTGTTTCCAGAAATTTTGGATTTCTCTTATGACCCACTGTTCATTCAGGAGCATGTTGTTCAGACTCCGTGTGTTTGCGTATGTTCTAGAGATTCCTGAATCACTGATTTCCAGCTTCACTCCATTGTGGTCTGAGAATATGCGTGGTATGATTTTGATTGTTTTGCATTTTCTGAGAATTGCTTTATGGCCTAGTATGTGGTCAATCCTAGAGAAAGTTCCATGCACTGATGGGAATGTGTATTCTACAACTATAGGATGAAAAATTCTGTAGATATGTGTTAGTTCCATTTGGTCTATAGTGTCAGTTAAATCTGTTTCTTTGTTAAGTTTCCATCTGGTTGATCTGTCTATTGCTGAGCATTGGGAAATGAAGTCCCCCATTACTATTGTATTGGACTCTATGTCTCCCCTTAGATTCATTAACATTTCTTTTAAATAGCTAGGTGCCCTATAATTAGGTGCATATATGTTTATAATAGTTATATCTTCCTGTTAAATTGACCATTTAATCATTACAAAGTGCCCTTTTTTGTCTATTTTAACAGTTTTTGTGTTAAAGTCTATTTTGTCTGATATTAGAATGGCCACACCAGCTCTTTTTTGGTTTCAGTTGGCATGGGATATTTTTTTCCATCCTTCACTTTCAGTCTGTGTGCATTTTTGTGGTGAGATGTGTTTCTTGTAGGCAGCAAATTGATGGGTTTTGTTTGTCTTTTCTTTTTCTTTATTTTTTATTTATTTGACAGATAGAGTTAGACAGTGAGAGAGAGAGAGACAGAGAGAAAGCTCTTCCTTCCATTGGTTCACCCCGCAAAAGGCCACTACAGCCGGAGCTAGGCTGATCTGAAGCCAGGAGCCAGGTGCTTCCTCCTGGTCACCCATGTGGGTGCAGGGCCCAAGCACTTAGACCATCCTCCGCTGCCCTCCTGGGCCACAGCAGAGAGCTGGACTGGAAGAGGAGCAACTGGGACCAGAACCCAGCACCCATATGGGATGGCGGCACTGCAGGCAGAGGATTAACCAAGTGAGCCACAGTGCCAGCCCCGATGGGTTTTGTTTTTCAGTCCATTCAGCCAGTCTGTGTGTCTTTTAACTGGAGAGTTGAGGCTATTTACATTCAAGGTGACTATTGATAAGTAATGGCTTTGTCCTGCCATTTTTCAAAAAATATTCCTATCTTTTACTTTGAATTTCCTTTGAACTTTTACTGAAAGATTTTGTTCCTTTATCTTCTTTCACAGTGATGAGCATGTTTCTGTGTTTCTATGTGCAACACATCCTTAAGCATCTTTTGCAGGGCTGGACAAGTGGTGACACATTCTTTCAACTGCTGTTTGTTATGGAAGGTCTTTATTTCACCTTCATTCATAAATGTGAGCTTTGCAGGGTATAGTATTCCAGGTTGACAGTTTTTTTTCTCTGAGACTTGGAGTACATCTCACCATTCTCTCCTAGCCTGTAGGATTTCTGCTGAGAAGTCCACTGTGAGTCTGTTTGGAGATACTCTGAATTTAATCTGGCATTTCATGTGTATTTTAGAATCTTTTCTTAATATTTTACTGTGATGAGTTTTATCAATGTGTTGTGGATAAGATCTTTTCTGATCGTGTCTATTAGAAGTTCTCTGTGCTTCCTGTACTTGGATGTCCCTTTCTTTCTCCAAATTAGGGAAATTTTCTGTTGTTTTTTTTTTTTTTCCACAAAAAAGGCCTTCAAATTCTTTCTCTCTTTCCATACCTTCAGGAATTCCTGAACCCAAATGTTGGGTTGCTTGATAGTATCCTGTGGATTCCCAACAGTGTTTTTTAGTTTTCTAATTTCCTCTTCGTGTTTTTGGTTTAACTGTATAATTTCCTGTGCTTTATCTTTTAACTTGAGTTAACTTCTTTCTTCTGCTTCACCGATTCTGTTGTTAAGGCTTTCCACTTTATTTTAATTTGTTCTATTGAATTCTTCATCTCATTTTCATTTCTCTTTAGGATTTCAATTTCATGGGAGAAATTTTCTTTCATGTCCTATATGGATTTCAGTAGTTAGTGCATTTGCTTCTGGTTATGTCTATGTAATCTTGTGACTGATTTTTTGAATTGCATTTCTTGCATTTCTTCCATCTCATCATCTTAACAATCTAGTTTTTTTTTTTATTTGACAGATAGAGTTAGACCGTGAGAGAGAGAGAGAGAGAGACAGAGAGAAAGGTCTTCCTTTTCCATTGGTTCACCCTCCAAATGGCCACTACGGCCAGAACTACACTGATCTGAAGCCAGAAGCCCAGGGCCCAAGCACCTGGGCCATCCTCCACTGCCCTCCCGGGTCACAGCAGAGAGCTGAACTGGAAAAGGAGCAACCAGGGCTAGAACCAGCACCCATATGGGGTGCCAGCGCTGCAGGCAGAGGATTAACCAAGTGAGCCACGGTGCTGGCCCCCACAATCTAGTTCTGAAGTGTTGTGTTCTGGGGGCATCGTGTTTTCTTCCTTAATGGTTTTTCTTGATTTGGTGCATTTATTATTCAGCATTTGTGGAGATACTTGTTGGTTTCTTCTTTTTTTGCTGTGACAGCTTTTATCTTTGTACTCTTCCTCTGCAGATAAGTGGAGTTTCTGCTTTCAGTGAATACCTAGAGGCTCATAGTGGGTGTAGCCAGGGAGTTTTGTTCAGTTCCCCAGGGTGAAGGGTGTGTCTAAGGTGACACACCTAGGTTTGGCACAGTAAGTCTTTTTTTTTTTAATCAGAAGGTAATTTATTCTGCTCAGCTGAGCTCCTCTCCTCAAAGGAGACCAATGCCTGAGCACTAGCCCCAGTGGGTACATTATTCGTCCACTCTGCCCACACAGGATCTGTGCAGTCCTTAGTGTAAGCTCAGATTCCCCAGCAATGTCTCTCACCAAGTAACCAGGGAGCCCGAGCATTGGAGTCTCCCACAGTGACTCCCCAAAGTCTCAGCCACACTGTGAGTCCTCCCACACAGCCTCAGTTTTTTTTTTTTCACAGTCCTGGCACACAAGCTTCCCACAGTCATGAGCACCCAGCCCTGTTAGTTCTCCCCACCAGACTCAGGATTTTCTACTCAGCTGGTTGCTGGGGTGGCCACGAGCTGGCACAGTTGTTATGTGTGTCCAAAATGGCACCCGCTCTATCGGCTTGTTATAGGATGCCATTGTAAAGTGATCAGGGAGAGAAATGTGTCCCTCTTTTTTTTCTCTCCTCTAGTTTGGCAGCTACACTATCCCTGTCGGGGCTCCAAGCCAGATTCCCTACCGGCTCTTCCTGCAGCTTTCCTGCCAGTGGCTTGGGCTGCTGTGGTCTGGTCTCACCTCCGTTTCCAAAGCTGGTGCATAGGCTCTTGGCTGCTGGAGTCCTGAGTTCTAGGTGTCTGCACCCTCCATGTAGGTCCACTGTAGTCCCTCTAATTTGTGTAGTTTTCTCTGCTATTTTCCCTAACTCTACCCTGAGACTGCACTCTCTACTTTTTTTAAAGTATCTTCTCCTAGACTAGAGCAGTAAGTTCCCTCCATACTCCACCAAGTTGGAACTCCCTTGATATACTTTTAGTAGCTAAAAAGGCAGTGTGCTTGACACTAGCATTGTGGCCTGCAACACAACCATCCTGGATCTCAGTACCAGTTCCAGACCCAGTTGCTCTTCCTCACTCAGCTCCCTGCTCATGTGCCTGGTACAGCAGTGGAGGATGGCCAAGTGTCTGAGCCTCTGCCACCCACGGGGGAGCCCTGGAGTCCTGGATGTAGCTCTAGGTTCCTGGCTTCAGCTTGGCTTTCTGTAGGGAGGGAACCAATGGGTGGAATATTCTCTCTCTCTCTCTCTCTCTCTGTCTCTGTCTCTGTCTCTGTCTCTGTCTCTCTCTCCCAAGTAAATAAATCTTTAAAAAAGCAAGGTGCTAAACATGCTCAGAGCATATTTCTGATGATAAAAATGTAAATGTAGATGCTTAGAGTATCTCCAGAATTTATACTAAACATGGGCGCTCGCTCTCTCTCTCTCTCTCTCTCTCTCTCTCTCTCTCTCTCTCTTTCTCTCTTAGTTATTTTTAGTGACAGTTGGGAAGAGAGTCAAAGATAGGATTAATACTTCATTTTAATTATATGTACCTGGTCCTCTTTGAATTTTTACTGTGCACATATATTCAGCTTTAATTAAATTATGATTTTTAAGATTGAAGAGTACATCTTCAAAAACAAGCCGCCACACATGTTCATTTATTGGCGCGAATGTTTCCAGAGCCCATGCTAGGAGCTGACATTTGATGACCAGCCTTTGAAAACATGACCCAACATTCATCCTTCAAGGGTTCTCAACAACACCATGTGCCTTTCCTGGTGTGTGCTCCCCAACCAAACCTGTGTCACTTGGCATCTCCCAACGTTTGCTCTGGGAGGCATGGAAGAGGAGAGACTGTAGCATTGTTTGGGTTTCACTGTCTTCCAGCTCCTGCGCTAAGGGCTCTCTGGGTATAATTTCATCTGATCTGGCCTCCTCGTCATTGAATTCCCACCGTTTAGATCAGAGCTTGCATTTCATGAGCAAATGTGATCCAATGAATAAGTAAAGGATGAGTGGGCAGCAAGGTACAGGTGTCCTCCGCTCAGAGGGCGCCAGGGGCTGGGAATGGGACTGAGCCTGAGACCCAGGAACCTCTGTGCTGCGGAGGGCAGGACTTAGCCAGCTCCTCTGGGGCTGCCTCTGGGGAAGAGCTGGCGTGTGGTAAACATTCAGGAATTCTGCTCAGGGACTGGCCCTGCAAGCAGCAGACAGATGGTCTCCAGCAGGCTTGATTAATATTTTAATAGTATATCTTTTAAAAATGTATCTCCAGGCTACACTAGACAGTTTCTCTCCAGTCATGTTTATTTTATTCTTTGAAACCTAAAGGTTTTATCTGCTTTTGTCACAATTGCCTCTGTGACAAAAAGTCTTGATTCTTCCAAGAAATATTTACCAGGCACTTCTTTGGAGAATGTTTATTTTAAAGCAATCACAGTCAACTCTTTCTCTCCTTCAGAAATCTCTCTGCCTGCTCAGGTCTCAGTGCCCCTTCTAGGTAGCTCTGTTTCTTACAGACACAGCACAGCTATCAGGAAACTCGGAATGCA
Source organism: Sylvilagus bachmani (assembly GCA_015711505.1). NCBI lineage: Eukaryota > Metazoa > Chordata > Mammalia > Lagomorpha > Leporidae > Sylvilagus > Sylvilagus bachmani. Next base: position 29,929,499 of record CM027397.1, on the reverse strand, counting down.
ATTATATTATCTTCTTCTAGTATCGTTTCCATTTGTCTATGAAAGTGGCTCTTATCGCCATCTTTTTTTGCTACTCTACATGGCCTTTTCCTTAAACTTATTTTTTCTTGTATTGTGTAAATACCATAAAGACATTTTGCATCAAGGCGAGTGCATTCGTCTCCTAGGGCTGCCACAACTAATCACCACTAACCATGTGGCCTAAAAATAAAAAAAAAAAAAAATGGGGCCAGCGCTGTGGCACAGTGGGGTAAGCCGTCCACTTCAGTGCTGGCATCCCATATGGGTACCAGTTGGAGTCCCGGCTGCTCCACCTCCAATCCAGCACTCTACTCATGCTCCCAGGAAAGTAGTAAAAGATAGCCCACGTCCTCGGGTGCCTGCACAAATGTAGGAGACCCAGAAGAAGCTCCTGGCTCCCCACCTTGGCCTGGCTCAGCACAGCCATTGTGGACATTTGAGGAGTGAACCGGTAGATGGAAGATCTCTCTGTCTCTTCTCTCTCTTTACCTCTTTCAAATAAATAAATAAAGTATTTTTAAAAATTAAAAAAGATTTCTCTCAATATTGGAGCCCAAAGTTTAGATTTAAGTGTTGGAAGGGTTGGTTGGAGGGTTGTGTTGGAGGTTCAGAAGGGGACTTTGTCCCATGTCTCTGTCTCTTTCCCTCTCTCTCTCCCTGCCTCATCCCTCTCTGTGTGTCTGTGTCTCTGCATCTCAAAAATAAATTTGAAAAGCAGAGTACTTTGTGCAGGTCCAGGGGACGCTACGGGGACCTCGTGGAGTTACAGGCAGTATCCCTGCAGGAGTCCTGGCGTGCAGGGTCCATGCAGCGCACTAGCATGGACATTCCCCAGTGTGGCATTCGGTCTTTCTGCGACCGCTCCATTTCAGAAGAGGTGAGGGTGAGTGTTTCAGGGCTGAGGGCTCTTCCTCTGCCTTCCTTGCAAGTTGCTCATTCTGCAGCATGGGCCCCTGCCGGGGGCAGCCAGCAACCCACACAAAGAAGCTCCAGGATGCAATCTCCTCCTTTGGAGCCTGGGGCTCTTCTTTCTTATTCTGGAAGACCTGCAGAGCTGGGGCTCAGACTGGGCTCAGGCTGGATCGAATAAGCCACAAACAAGAGGAGCTTCATGTGCTGAGGAAGCAGGCTGTGGACCGGGCTCCGTGACTAAAGATTAAAAAAAAAAAAATGCACCCAGAGGTGCTGGCATGGATTCTACTTCAGCTGTCGGGTGCAAAGATGGCGGTATGGAGAGACGGAGCCCTCATGCCATTGGGTGGCAGTGTGCTTGCTACTTCCCCTGGATTTCCCTCATTTACTCTCTCTCCCCCATTTCTGGAAAATATTCCTGTGACCCCCCACCCCCCGCCTCGCAGGTGAGCACCCTGCAGCTAGGGGCGACCGAGTCCTTTGGAAGAGGGTACAGGGCCCGTTCGATGTGGAACCAAGGGTTTGCTCTGGCTCCTGGCCTGGCTCTGGATATCAGCAGTTGGTCCTGACTGATCTGGCCACCCCACATGGATCCGGCTCAGACGTGGCCTCTGCCTTTCAGGCGAGAGATTGTTTGGAGACCCAGGGTCCCTTCACAGCGCTAAGTCTTGCAGGTAGGACATGATGTATTGAGAGTTGGCACTGTGAGGTTAGATGGTATGAATTCAAACGTCGCCTCTTTGTGGTCTTTGTGCTGTGGATGTTTAAGATCCTTGCGATGTCTGTGGCTGCTTCCTCATCTTTAACAAGAGGACAGTCACTGCATTCCATGAGCTACGTGAGGACAAGCGGGATGCCGGTGTCAGGTGCTCCCACGCTGCCTGGCACATGGCAAGCGCTCAGTGCATAGGAACGGTCTTCTCTTTAATTCCCTGGGAAGATGTGGGCGCGGGAGCCAAGGGCTTCCCTGACGCTTAGCCCCTTCATGGAAGCACAGAGGGTGTTGTGCTCTGGCAGCCCCCAGACTCCTGCAGACCAGGATTCCCCCACTGCAGTGTGTAACCACCCTCCTCATAAAAAAACCGAGAAAAGCCAGGTTTTTCTGAGATGGGCTCACTTGCTGTAGGACTCTGAGAAATCCATTAACTATACTATTACTGAACATCTGAATGCAATTTGCAAGCTATAATAACATCTCTCTAGTTAGCAAATGTTTATGCCGTGCTATAATTTTCTTTTCCATATGAAAATAGACCTGTCATCCTTACGCGGTGGCCCAGCTGCCTCTGTGATATTGTTAATAAGCAGGACAGACGCTTGGTCCTGCAGCCCGATAGGCGGGGGTGCATTTCTGTCCCCGAGCAGGCTCAAGGAAGGGTGGGTTTTCAGCTCTGGGGTCCCCTTCACACGTGCTGCTCAAGGAGTAAGCAATAGAGGACCCTGGCTGAGAGGAGTTAGGGGACAGGGAGCGAGGGAGTGAGGCTGATATTTTTAGTTTCTACCTTGTGCCAAGCAGGAGGCTGGCCTCCATCTAGGGTTCCGTGGAATTCCAAGTTGCATGCCCAGGTCAGAGTCTGCCCAGGGGACTTTTGCAAAGGTGGAATCTCGGGTTTCACCCCAGGCTTGCTGAATTTAATCCTGGAGGGCAGCTCCTGGGTGTCAGAGCATTTGCATTTTTGATGTGTTTCTTTGACCACCTGGTGGTACCCATGCATTTCTGGATAAGGAGGGACTAAATCTTTGTAGCACAGAGGAAACGTCAATCATATTTCAGGGAACCTGTGCCTTTTGCATAACAGATACTGATTATTCAAGGTTTGCCCCCCCCCCAACCCACAAGGATTTATTTTCTTTACAAATAATTGAATAACTTATTTTTAAATGATTTTTTATTTTTTATTTTTTTGATAGGCAGAATTAGTGAGAGAGAGAGACAGAGAGAAAGGTCTTCCTCCCGTTGGTTCACTCCTCAAATGGCTGCTACGGCCAGCGTGCTGCACCGATCCGAAGCCAGGAGCCAGGTGCTCCCTCCTGGTCTCCCTGTGTGGGTGTAGGCACCCAGAGAGAGAGAGAGAGGCAGACGTATAGAGACTGACAGAGAAAGAACTCCAATCCACTGGTTCAGTCTGCAAATGTCAGCAACAGCCGGGATTGGACCAGGCCAGAGCCAGGAGCTGGGAACCCAGTCTGGGTCTCCCTTGGGGGTGACAGTGAACTAACTACCTGAGCCAGCGCCTGCTGTCTCCCGGGTGCACGTTAGCAGGAGCTGGAATCGGGAGTGGGGCTGGGCCTGACACCCTGGTGCTCCAGCAGGGAAGCCGTCATGCCGAGTGGTGGCCTAACCACTGCACCTGATGCCTGCCCCCGCCCCTGGATAATTCAGATTCTCCTGCCCCGCCGAGTCCTCTGGGACGTGAGTGCTCCCGTGTTTGGGTTGGAGCGTAAGGGTATTGCCTTGTCGCTGTGCAGGTTACTTCCGAGTGGGTGAGGTGGACACACACGCCGATCATTGTAACAGAGTGTGAATAGCACAGTGAATGCAAAGGAAGGGGGCACATGGGAGCCCCGAGGCTTGGCAGCCACCAAGAGGGACTGATAGCTACATCGAGGTGAGATGGACATCAGGAGCCAGCCAGGGGGATGAGTGTGTGCACCACGTGACTGCCGCCTGGGGCTAGCTTGCAAGGGCAGACTCTAGAACTCTCTGCCTGGATGCAGTGTGGTCTAAGAGGTGGAACCTGTTGAAACCTGGCTGGAGCGGGAGGTTGGGTGCTGAGTTCGAGAGTTTAGACTCCTTCCCCCTGGAGGGGGGTGGGGGGCACCAGGAGGTTAAGCAGAAACAGGACAGGGCCACGTTCATGCTTTCTAAGATCACGCGGGAGACGTGCCTGGGGTGGGGAGTGAGCCTCCCCTCTGGAGCTGGCTGGGAGGCTGGTGACATTGTCCTGGCAAGAGGCGAGGGTGGCCTGGGCCAAGGGGGCGGCCGTGGAACTGGGGATGGATCAACAGGCTCAGGGTGCGTTGAGGGGGGGAGTCAGCGTGCTGGGTGAGTGACAGGATGGGGACAAGATGGGAAGTAATTAGGAGGCAGAATAAACAATTCACCAGAAGTCTCCCCCCAAGACAGTGGCTGTCGCCTCTGTTAGTCTGAGTTCTCGCTCTCTCTTTTTCCATTTAACACAGCACATGCTTCTCACACCAAGATTAACTTTTCATGAACTTTACTGGGAGATCATGTGTGCACACACCACAGATCACATACACAGTCCTTAGTGCTGGGCACGGAAGCTGTTCGCATACTTTAAATCATTATAAACCATGCCACAGTGACGATATTTTATTACAGAGCTTGTCTCCTATCGTAGGCCTTTTTTTAAAGAACAATAATCATAAGATATTGCAGGGCTTAGTTAGTTTGTTTGTTTTAAAGAGGCATCCTGGCTGGAGGGCTCAGTGCTGGTGCCATGGAGCAGTGCCTTCTCCTCTCTGCTCTCAGTCTTCTCATCTGTAGAATGGGCATGGGTGTGATGCTCTCCGAGGTTCTTTGGCGTTATCATTCTTTGGGTTGGCTCCGTGTTTGAGCAGAGGGCAACCGTCCATGCCGACTCTGTCGTAGGACTTCTGGGCAGGCATCCAGCCAGTGGTCCTCTGGCCAGCAGCTTCCCCACTGCCCCTGAAATGACCGTTTCAGGATTCGAGATCACAGACTGTCAACTCAGATGTGGATCTGAATCCACTTATTAGCAGTATAACCTGGGTCAGGCTGTTTATCCTACAGATGCTAAGAGTATAGACAGGGTCAACCCACCATTGCTCTCCCATTGCCAACCCCGTGAACTTGGTAGCCTCCTTGGGCTGTGAAATGGAGACAATGCTACGTTCCTGTCAGAGCTGCTGTGAGTTTGGAAGTGAATTCATATTCTTGAAGTGCTTAGAGCAGTGCCTGGCACACAGTGAGTGCTGGGGTAGCCAGCTAAGGGGAACGTGCGTTCCTCCGGCTCGTGTGGAGGCTTCTTCTGTCCCCTCTGCCCTTTGTCCAGTGCCTTCGCCTTGGCAGGAGCACGGTGGACACCTCGTATGTACAGTACTTAACCTCTGTCGCAATGAGTCCCGCTAGGGACTGTGATTCTTCCATTTTACAGATTGGGAAAGTGAGGCTCAGCCTGATCGCTGCGCATGCCCACCATGCTGGTGTCAGAGGGCACAGCTCTGTCTGAGCGCACAGCCCGTGCCCTTCCCAGTCGTCACTTGGCATCTCCTGGTGAAAATTTCTGACCGTGGGCTGTGAAGGCAGCTGGGGGGCTGCAGGAAAATGGTGTCCTTGCAGGCACAATGACAAATGACCACTTTCACGGCCCAAAGAGCTTCTAATGAAATGGCCAGCTTTCTTTGCCCAAGGCCGGTCTGGAGAATATTGGGCTGATAAGGAACCCTGTCACCTGCAGGGTCACTTCTAGGCTTAGAATCCGTTCTCTTGCTCTGAGCATCTCCACTGGGTCTGGTTTGCTGTAAGAACCTGCACATAGATGAGCCAGTTTACTCAATTTCCCAACCAGCTTGGCAGGACGAGAGCGAGGAGGAAGTTAGGAATTTGGTCCTGGCTCCTGGATAGTAAAATCTGAGCTCCTTAGAACACTTATGAAGAGACTGTTGGCAGCCAGACAGAGACACCCAGGAGGAAGCAGGGAAAACTGAGAAAGGGCAGGGAGAAGGGACGCCCTGACCTTGCTTCAGCCGGTGGGAGGGTTTTTTTTTCCCCCCACCAAATTCACTAGCAGACAGTGCTGGCTGATGCTGTCAACAAGACAAATCGTAGAGGAGGAGTTTTTGTAGCAAGAGATCCGGGGAGACGCCCCGCTCGTCCTTGGCCTGCCTGACCCTCTCCCAGCGCTCAGTGTTTCAACCAAGTGGAGGCTCAAAACGCAGCAGACACAGGAAGAAAGGTTGAGGTCAGTGGACGCCACAGCGTGCTCTGGGGGAGGTGGCCTGAGGCAGGGGTCGAGTCCCACCTCCGGCACTCACTGCTCTGTGACACTGGGCAGGCAAGTGGTTCCGTTTCTCCCTTACAAACTGTTGGGGGTTTAGACCCTTGTTTTTGGGTTATTTTGAGAATTTCTTACGGTTTTTCTGGACAAAGTGCATGGTACAGGACTTCCCACACAGCAGGTGCCCAATAAATGTTCCCGACTATAAAGGCGTAAACAGGATCCCAGCTTCTGAGTGAAAAATGAGGGAAATGAGCACAAAAATTCACTAAGGTCTGAGGGCTTCAGGTTTCCCAAATTCATTAACTCTACGAACTCCAAGGACTCCATGAAATATTTGTAAAGAGGTGAAAAGTCCCTCCCCTCACCCCCAACCTCTCCATCCCACACCAAACTTCTAGCCTTTTCTCCATCATCTGCTAGGCTGGGATTCAGACAATGGCTCTTGTTGCCAAATGCAGTGATGCACAGTCCCTCTGTGAAGGGATGACACAGTTAACAGTCATATCTTCAAAGGATGGTTCTGGGCCAGCAGCATCACTGGGAAGCGTCTCAGCCCCACCCCAGGCCCAGTGAAATCTGCACGTTAGCAGGGCTCCTGGTGACCTGTGCACGCATTCAGACTCCCCACATTCCAGCTGAGGTCCGGATCTCCCCTACGCCAGCCTCCCCAGCCCTGTGTCTCCCTGTGGCACCCCGCCCTCTTGTGGACAGTAAACTGTCTGTTACACTCTTGACTTCACTTCCATCTTCCCCACTGGATGAGTAACTCTTCCAAAGCTAGGTTCGTGCTTATCTCATCGTCTTTCTTTAAAAAAGATTTGTTTGATTATTTGAAAGGCAGAGTTAGAGAGAGAGAGAGAGAGAGGCGGAGAGAGATTGATCTTCCATCCTCTAGTTTATTCTCCAAATGGCTGCAATGCTGGAGCTGGGCTGATCTGAAGCCAGGATCTCCTACGTGGGTGCAGGGACCCAATTACTGGGTTCATTTTCTGCTGCTTTCCCAGACACATTAGCAGGGAGCTGGATTGAAAGTGGAGCAGCCGGGATTCAAACTGGTGCCCATATGGGATGAGTGCAGGCCTCCTGTGCCACACGCTGGCCCCTATCTTGTTCGTCTTTATACTACCGGCTGATAGAGTGTTTCAAAAGTAGATAAAGGTGGTCCAACAAACATTATGAATATATTGAATGCTGCTGAGTCATTCACTTGGTGTGATTTTATATAGGGTGAAGTTTACCTCGATTCAAAACAAAAAACCAAGTAATAGGCTTTTTAAGTATCAGACACCCAGCCCCCAGAGATACTGATTCATTTGATCTTAAAAGGAGCCCAGGCAGCATTAATTTATTTTTAATTTTTAATTTATTTGAAAGGCAGATTTGGGGGCTGGGGAGAGAGAGGGACAGAGAAATCCTCCCTCTCCTGGTTCACTTCCCAGATGCCTGCAACAGGGATGTGCCAGGCCAGAGTGAGGAATCAGGAGCTCAGTGCAAGTCTCTCACCGGGGTGCCCAGCACCAAAGCACCAGAGGCACCCTCGGCTGCCTCCCAGAGTGTGCATCAGCACAAAGCTCACGTAAGAAGCAGAGCCAGGACGGAGTCCAGGTGTGGCGATTTTTAGAAGTTCCCTGGGGTGCTTGGGAGTGGGCTGCCCAGGTGGGGAAGTCCAGGTGTAAGCAAGGCTCCAAGGTGGACTGGGCACAGCATTGGAGTCCAGCTGACCAGGGAGTGTGTTCTGCTCCCACCTCGCAGGTGCTAATTCCCCGAACCTGTCTTCTTCTTTGCAAGAATGCAAGTCATAATATTCCCCACGCCAGGGCTTTGTTAAAATCACAGGAGGGCATCTTAGGGATACGCGCGGTCTTGATGTGAGGTGCTAAATAAAATACCGCTTTCATGATTAAGAGCAGATGCCAAAATTGATTGTAAAAGTTAGAAAGAGTCACTCAACTGTAAGACAGTGAGGTGTTCTAAACTTTCATGCCAGGACACTGAGCTTTGTGGGGGTGGGAAGAGTAAAAGAGAAATCAAGATGTAAAGCTGCCTAGAGAATTCTTTTCTGTACATGGCAATGTGTTTACATAACCGAGTCTGAAATAAAATTGATTGGAGTCACAGTAGGTGACAACTCCTTTCAACTAGACACCAAAAGGAAAAAAAAAAAGTGTGTTCCTCATCTCATAAAGGCCCTTGATGCTTTCTTTTGTATCTTTGGGGAAAAATTACCCAGCAGAGTGGTCTGGGACTCTTTGACACTGTAGCTGGGTTTTATTTCGGGACACTGAGATCTGGATATTTCCTTGGGTCCACCCTGACCTCTGGGACGCTCAGTCTCATCCATGTCTTTCTCAAATCATTATCTTCTGTGGTCAGCGGCAATGAATCTGACCAACTCAGCTCTCCCCAAAGCTTTCATTTATTCCCTGTCTTTATTCTTCCTTCTCCAACCCATGCCTTCATCTGCTTAGTCTTCCATCCGTTCCCTCTTACTGCCCTGATGGGACATTGCTGCTACCTGCTGGAGGCTCTGGAGTTAGACTGGTTGTATTCTCCCCGAGTTATGTCTCTGCCTAGATGTGGAGCATCTCTGTGCCTAGGTTTCCCCATCTGTACCAGGGGATTTTCACAGTGTGTGCGTCAGGGTGTAGATAGAAGATTTAATGAGGCAATATATTCACATCACGAAGGTAGCACTGAGCATTGACTGCTGTTACTACAATCTCCTGTGCTTGGAGAGTCTATGATCACCCCTCCTGGGCATGCCTGTCGGTCTTAGCAACTTGAGGACAAGGCCACTTTGTTCACTTTTTGCTTTGTTTACGGAGCAGTCTCTGGGACCCTGAGGTCACTGTCTTGAATTCTGTGGCTCTTAATCTCTGTCACCCAGTGGAGTGAGGTTATGGAGTGAGGTTATGGCCAGTGCTGCTTAGGGGACCTCTGGCCTTTTGAATGGCTCCTTCTCATTTTTAATTATTTGTTTTTTTCAACTTTTATTTAATAAATATAAATTTCCAAAGTACAATTTTTGAATTACAGCAACTTTTCCCGCCATAACCTCCCTCCCAACCACAACCATCCCATCTCCCACTCCCTCTCCTATCCCATTCTTCTTCACGATTCATTTTCAATTATCTTTATATACAGAAGATCAGTGTAGTATATACCAAGTAAAGATTTCAACAGACTGCACCCACAAGACACACAAAGTATAGAGTACTGTTTGAGTAGTAGTTTTACCATTAATTCTAATAGTACAACACATTAAGGGCAGAGGTCCTACATGGGGATCAGGTGCACAGTGACTCCTGTTGTTGACTTAACAATTGACACTCTTATTTATGACGTCAGTAATCACCCAAGACTCTTGTCATGAGCTGCCAATGATGTGGAAGCCTCTTGAGTTCACCAACTCTGATCTTATTTAGACAAGGTCATAGTCAAAGTGAAAGTTCTCTCTTCCCTTCAGAGAAAGGTACTGCCTTCTTTGATGGCCCGTTCTTTCTGCTGGGATCTTATTCACAGAGATATCTCACTTAGGTCATTTTTTTTTTCACAGTGTCTTGACTTTCCATACCTGTGAAACTCTCATGGGCTCTTTAGCCAGATCCAAATGTCTTAAGAGCTGGTTCTGAGGCCAGAGTGCTGTTTAGGGCTTTTGCCATTTTATGAGTCTGCGATGTATCCTGCTTCTCATGTAGGATCATTCTCTCCTTTTTAATTCTTTTTTTTTTTTTTAACATTTTTCTGACAGGCAGAGTTAGACAATGAGAGAGAGAGAGAGAGAGAGAGAGAGAGAGAGAGAAAGGTCCTCCTTTTTCCATTGGTTCACCCCCCAAGTGGCCGCCATGGCTGGCGCACTGCGGCCAGCACACTGTACTGATCTGAAGCTAGGAGCCAGGTGCTTCCTACTGGTCTCTCATGCGTGTGCAGGGCCCAAGCACTTGGACCACAGCAGAGAGCCAGACTGGAAGAGGAGCAACCGGGACAGAATCCAGCACCCCAACCGGGACTAGAACCCGGGGTGCTGGTGCTGTAGGCGGAGGATTAGCCTAGTGAGCTGTGGCACTGGCCTCTCCTTTTTAATTCTATCAATTATTTGCAGACACTTTCCTTATTTATGTAATCCCTTTGATACTTAATCCTATCTTTTGATCAATTATGAACTTAAACTGATCACTTTAACAAGTAAGATGGCATTGGTACATGCACCCTTGATGGGACTGAATTGGAGTCCCCAGGCACGTATCTAACTCTACCATTTGGGGCAAGTCTGAGTGAGCATGTGCTAAACTGTACATCTCCTCCCTCTCTTATTCCCACTCTTACATTTAACAGGGATCACTTTTCAGCTAAATTTAAAAGACTAGAAATAATTGTGTGTTAATTAAAGAGTTCAACCAATGGTATTAAGTAGAACAAAAACAAAAAAACACTAAGAGGAATAAAATAGTAAGTTGTTCCTTGACAGTCAGGACAAAGGCTGATAAAATCACTGTTTATCATAGTGTCCATTTCACTTCAACAGGTTTCCTTTTAAGTGCTCAGTTAGTTGTCACAGATCAGGGAGAACAGATGATATTTGTCCCTTTGGGACTGGCTTATTTCACTTAGCATGATGTTTTCCAGATTCTTCCATTATGTTGCAAATGATCAGATTTCATTTTTTTTGCTGCTGTGTAGTATTCTATAGAGTACATATCCCATAATTTCTTTATCCAGTCTTCTGTTGATGGGCATTTGGGTTGATTCCATGTCTTAGCTATTGTGAATTGAGCTGCAATAAACATTAAGGTGCAGACAGCTCTTTTATTTACCAATTTAATTCCCTTTGGGTAAATTCCAAGGAGTGGGATGGCTGGGTTGTATGGTACGGCTATATTCAGGTTTCTGACCAATCTCCAAACTGACTTCCACAGTGGCTTTACCAGTTTGCATTCCCACCAACAGTGGATTAGTGTCCCTTTTTCCCCACATCCTCGCCAGCATCTGTTGTTGGTAGATTTCTGTATGTGAGCCATTCTAACCGGGGTGAGGTGAAACTAATTGTGGTTTTGATTTGCATTTCCTAGGTGGCTAGTGATCCTGAACATTGTTTCATCTATCTATTGGCCATTTGGATTTCCTCTTTTGAAAAATGTCTTGGCCTATCTCTTAAATAGGTTGTTTGTTTTGTTGTGGTGGAGTTTCTTGATCTCTTTGTAGATTCTGGTTATTAATCCTTTATCAGTTGCATAATTGGAAAATATTTTCCCCATTCTGTTGGTTGCCTCTTCACTTTCCTGATTGATTCTTTTGCCGTACAGAAACTTCTCAATTTGATGTAATCCCAATTGTTAATTTTGGCTTTGACTGCCTTTGCCTCTGGGGTCTTTTCCAAAAAGTCTTTGCCTGTGCCAATGTCTTGCAGGGTTTCTCCAATGTTCTCTAATAATTTGATGGTGTTGGGTCATAGATTTAGATCTTTAATCCATGTTGAGTGGATTTTTGTGTAAGGTGTAAGGTAGGGGTCTTGCTTCATGCTTCTGTACGTGGAGACCCAGTTTTCCTAGCATTATTTGTTGAATAGACTGTCCTTGCTCCAGGAATTGGTTTTAAATACTTGATTAAATATAAGTTGGTTGTAGATGTTTGGATTGATTTCTGGTGTTTCTATTCTGTTTCATTGGTCGATCCATCTGTTTCTGTACCAGTCCCATGCTGTTTTGATTACAACTGCCCTGTAGTATGTCCTGAAATCTGGTATTGTGATGCCTCTGGCTTTTGTTGTTGTTGTACAAGATTGCTTTAGCTATTCGAGGTCTCCTGTGTCTCCATATGAATTCCAGCATCATTTTTTCCAGATCTGAGAAGAATGTCTTCGGTATTTTGATTGGTATTGCACTGAATCTATAAATTGCATTTGGGAGAATGGACATTTTGATAATATTGAATCTTCCAATCCACGATCATGGAAGATTTTTCCATTTTTTGGTATCCTTTTCTATTTATTTATTTAAGATTTTGTAATTCTCATCATAGGGATCTTTGATGTCCTTGGTTAAGTTGATTCCAAGGTATTTGATTGTTTTTGTAGCTATTGTGAATGGGATTGATCTTAGCAGTTCTTTCTCAACTAAGGAATTGCCTGTGTATACAAAGGCTGTTGATTTTTGTGCATTGGTTTTATATCCTGCTACTTTTCCACACTCTTCTATGAGTTCCAGTAGTCTCTTAGTAGAGTTCTTTGGATCCCCTAAGTAAAGAATCATATCATCTGCAAAGAGGGATAGTTTGAATTCTTCCTTCCCAATTTGTATCTCTTTAATTTCTTTTTCTTGCCTGATGGCTCTGGCTAAAACTTTCAGAACTATATTGAATAGCAGTGGTGAGAGTGGGCATCCCTGTCTGGTACCAGATCTCAGTGGGAATGCTTCCAACTTTTCCCTATTCAATAGGATGCTGGCCGTGGGTTTTTCATAAATTGCCTTGATTGTATTGAGGAATGTACCTTCTATACCCAATTTTCTTAGAGTTTTCATCATGAAAGGGTGTTGTATTTTATCAAATGCTTTCTCTGCATCTATTGAGATAATCATATGGCTTTTCTTCTGCAGTTTCTTAATGTGGTGTATCACATTGGTTTGCAAACGTCGAATCATCCCTGCACTCCAGGGATAAATCCCACTTGGTCTGGGTGGATGATCTTTCTGATGTGTTCTTGCATTCTATTGGCCAGGATTTTATTGAGGATTTTTTTGTTTTAATTTTTGTTGATTTCTTCTCTAATTTTAATTATTTCTCTTCTACTAGTTTTGGGTCTGGTTTGCTGCAGTTGTTTTAAATCTTTGAGATGCAATTGATAGCTCATTTGTTTGGTGCCTTTCCAGTTTCTTGATGTAGGCACCTATTGCTATAAACTTTCCTCTTAACACTGCTTTTGCTGTATCCCATAAGTTTTAATATGTTGTTTGTTATCCTCATTTACTTCCAGAAAGTTTTTGATTTCTCTCTTGATTTCTTCTATGACCCACTGTTCATTCAGGAGCATGTTGTTCAGTCTCCATGTGTTTGCATACCCTCTAAGGATTCCTGAGTTGCTAATTTCCACCTTCATTCCACTGTGGTCTGAGAAGCTGCGTGGTATCATTTCAATTCTTTTGAATTTGCTGAGACTTGCTTTATGGCCTAGTATGTGGTCAGTCCTAGAGTATGTTCCATGTACTGCTGAGAAGAATGTATATTCTTTAAGTTTAGGATGAAAAGTTCTGTAGATATCTGTTAGATCCATTTGGACTATAGGGTCGATTAAATCTGCTGTTTCCTTGTAGATCTTCTGTCCAGTTGATCTGTCTATCGCTGAAAGTGGAGTATTGAAGTCCCCCAATACTATTGTATTGAAGTCTAAGTCTCCCTTTAAGTTCCTTAACATATCTTTTAGATAACCTGGTGCCCTTTAATTGGGTGCATATACATTTATAATAGTTACATCTTCCTGTTGAATTGATCCATAATCATTATATGGTGCCCCTCTTTGTCTCTCTTAACAGTTTTTGTGTTAAAGTTTATTTTGTCTGATATTAAGATGGCTACGTCAGCTCTTTTTTGGTTTCTGTTGGCACGGAATATCTTTTTCCAACCTTTCACTTTCAATCTGCATGTATCTTTGTTGGAAAGATGTATTTCTTGTAAGCAGCAAATAGATGGGTTTTGTTTTTTAATCCATTCAGTCTGTGTCTTTTAACTGGAGAGTTGAGGCCATTTACATTCAATGTGACTATTAATAAGTAGTAACTTGGCCCTGCCATTTTTCCAAAGATATTCCTAATATATGCTTTGAACTTCGTGTGATCTTTTACTGAGAGATTTTCTTCCTTTACCTTCTTTCATATTGATGGCCATGTTTCTGTGTTTCTGTGTGTAACACATCTTTAAGCATCTTTTTTAAGCAGGGCTGGACAAGTGGCGACAAATTCTTTCAATTTCTGTTTGCTATGGAAGGTCTTTATTTCACCTTCATTCACAAATGAGAGCTTTGCAGGGTATAATATTCTGGGCTGGCAGTTTTTTTCTCTTAGTACTTGAGCTATATCTCACCATTCCCTCCTAGCTTGTAGGGTTTTTGATGAGAAGTCTGCTGTGAGTCTGAGTGGAGATCCTCTGAGAGTAATCTGACATTTCTCTCTTGCACATTTTAGAATCTTTTCTTTGTTTCACTGTGGTGAGTTTGACTACAACGTGTCATGGTGAGGATCTCTTTTGGTCATGTTTTTGGGGGTTTCTATCTTCCTGTACTTGGATTTCTCTTTCCTTCTCTAAACCCAGGAAGTTTTCTGCTAGTATCTCACTAAAAAGGCCTTCTAATCCTTTCTCTCTCCATGCCTTTAGGAACTCCTAGAACCCAAATATTGGGGTTTTTAATAGTATCCTGTAGATTCCCAACAATACTTTTTATATTTCTAATTTCCTCTTCTCTTCTTTGGCTTGACTGTATTCTTTCCCGTACTCTGTCTTCTAAGTCCGATATTCTCTCTTCTACCTCACTGATTCTGTTTTTAAGGCTCTCAAAAGTGTTTATCATTTGTTCTATTGAATTATTCATTTCATTTTGGTTTCTCTTCACTATCTCAATTTCATGTTCTACTAAATTCCTCATTTCATTTTGATTCCTCCTCAAGATTTCATTTTCACGAGAGAGATTTTCTGTCCTGTAAGGATTTCTGTAGTTCATGCATTTGTTTTTGATAACTTCTAAATGTTCTTACAAATTTTTTTTTAAATCCATGTCTTGCATTTCTTCTATCTCATCATATTCATATTCTTGAATGGGGGTGTCTTGTTCATTTGTGGGTGTCATGATGTCTTCCTTGTTCTTGTTTCCTTGGTTTCTGTGTTTGTTGCTTGGCATTGTGGAGATATTCTTTGGTTTCTTCTTTTTTTTCTTGCTGTGGTGGTTTTTCTCATTATACTATGACTGTAGATTAAGTGGACTGTCTGCTTTTGGTTAATCTCTAGAGGCTTGTGGTGGGTGTGGCCAGAGAGTTCAGTTCTTCAGGGTTAAGGGTGTGCCAAAGGTGACACACCCAGGTTTGGCATGGTAAATCTTCTCTCTCTTTTTTTCTTCAGAAGGGAAGTAATTCCTCTCAGCTTCTCCTTGCTGGCAATCAGTGCCTGAGTGCTAGCCCCAGTGGGTATAATATTCATCTGCTTATCCCAAGGACCACACAAAGGACCTGTGCAGTCCTCAGTGTAAGCTCAGATTTCCCTGCAATGTCTCCCACTGGGTAGCCAAGGCCACCCAAATTTGTGGTGTCTCCCACCGAGACAACTCACATCTCAGCCACACTGTGAGTTCTCCCACACACCTCAGTTTTTTTTTTTTTTCACAGTCCCAGCTCCAAACATTCACTAGGTCTTAGTCTTCTGTTACTTCTCCCCACCAGAGTCAAGTTTTTCTGCTTGGCTGAGCATAGGCGCAGCCCCGAGCTAGCACAGCTGTTACATATGTCCAAAATGGCACCTGCTTTATTGTCTTGCTCGCCTTTTATTTATTTATTTATTTTTGACAGGCAGAGTGGACAGTGAGAGAGACAGACAGAGAGAAAGGTCTTCCTTTTGCCATTGGTTCACCCTCCAATGGCCGCCATGGCCGGCGCACTGTGCTGATCCGAAGGCAGGAGCCAGGTGCTTATCCTGGTCTCTCATGGGGTGCAGGGCCCAAGCACTTGGGCCATCCTCCACTGCACTCCCTGGCCACAGCAGAGAGCTGGCCTGGAAGAGGGGCAACCGGGATAGAATCCGGCACCCCGACCGGGACTAGAACCAGGTGTGCCGGCCCAGCAGGCAGAGGATTAGCCTGTTGAGCCATGGCGCCGCCTCTTGCTTGCCTTTGTAAGGTGAATGGAGAGAGAGAATCTGTCCGTACTGGTCCCTTTTATTTTCTCTCCTCTGGTTAGGCTGGTGTTCTTTCCCCAACGGGCTTCAAGCCTTGATCCCCTAGGCTCTTCCTGCCGCTTTTCCACCAGTGTCTCAGGCTACTGTGGTTTCGTCTCACTTTCCTTTCCAGCGCTGGAGTGGAGATTCTCTAGGCAGCTGGGCTCCCAAGCTGTGGGTGCCCGTGCCTTCCACGTAGGTCCACTGTGTCCCTCTAATTCTGGGAGAGTTTCTGCTGCAGTTTTTCCCTTATCTCTTCCCTGAGACGACAGTACCTTCATTTTTATTAAACTGTTTTTTCCTGGATTATCAGTGAGCCTCCTCTCTATTCCGCCATCTTGGAGCCCCGCTCCATTTTTAATTATTTGTTTTAAGCACCTTCACGCTTGACCCCTGCTTGAGTCTGAATGACTCGAGTGGCAAGTGCATCTGTCTTACCATTCAGTGCCGAGTGCTCATCACTGTTCTCTAAGTGGTACCCAAGGCTGCCCACCTTGAGATGCATCCCATGGAGAGCCAGTTCTCAGATTCGCTTGGGAGATGTGCTCTAGCCACTGGATTCACAAAGGTCCTGTGTCTCCCCTCCTGTGCAGCAGGGACTTCTCTAAACAAAGCAGCGAGGGCTGACCCCTGTGGACCTCAGAAATAAGCAGCTCCAGGATGCTCACTCGACTCAGTGTATTCCCTCCCTCCGCTGAAAAGGATTTATTAATATTAGCACTGGTGCGCTTATGAAGCACAGACAGTGACTTGGAGATTGTGCTAAGTGTTTTACATTTAGCATCTCATTTAAATCTCAGAATTCCTCCTCTTACAGTGGTTGTTAATCCTATTTTTAAAGGTAAGGAAATTAAGGGAGAAGGAGTTAAGAAACTTTCACAAAAACCACCAAGCCAGGACATGTTAGAATCTAGGCATCTACCCAGAACCTGGGTTCTGAACTAACATGAAAAATTGCTTCTTCAAACAGTTACTGGTCTTAGCAGACTGGCTTATCTCACTTAGCATAACACCGTCTGGGGTCCCTGTATGGTCACAAATCATAGGATTTTCTTATTTGTGCCGTTATATAGATGCCACATTATCTATGCCTTTATTTATGTTACTATGCCGCATTTTCTTATCCTTCATCTGTTGGTAGTTATTTATGTTGTTTCTATATCTTAGAAATTATGAATAACACTGAATATACTTAGGAATAGAACTGCTGCATCATATGGTGATTCTATTTTGAATTTTTTTAGGAGTTGTCATACTGTTTTTCATAGTAGATGCATCATTTGACATTCCAATCTACAGTGTGCAAGGGTTCCAATTTCCACAGAGCCTTGCCAACATTTCTTATCTTTTTTTGTGCTAACTCTCCGTGTAAGGTGATATCTCCAGTATTGTGATTCCTCTAAGGTTATGTGAAGGGTTCAGTGAGGATACGCTTAGTCCAGGGCTT
This sequence comes from Sylvilagus bachmani, assembly GCA_015711505.1. Taxonomy (NCBI): domain Eukaryota; kingdom Metazoa; phylum Chordata; class Mammalia; order Lagomorpha; family Leporidae; genus Sylvilagus; species Sylvilagus bachmani. Next base: position 29,912,222 of record CM027397.1, on the reverse strand, counting down.
GGCGTGGAATAAACAGTAGCTGCTGAAAATTTATTTTTAGTGAGACCGTGAACGGTCGGCAGACTTTGGAGGAGGAAGCGGACATAAAATCTCCTTGGGGGACTGGGCCTGTACCATTGCAGCACCCACCCCTTGACAGCAGGGAGTCACGGGAGAATGAGGTCCTTCGTTCCTGTGTTTAGAAATTGAATTTGTCTGAAGGGTAACTTGAAGAGAAGGGTGTGCTCCCTTGCATTCTGTGGTTTGGATTTTCAACCTAGGGTTAAGAAAAGCGTAGCTATAATGGGCAGCATTTGGACCAGCTGAGGAAGGGTTTAATGTCACTGAACACCAGCCTTGGTGTACAAATAGACAGCTGGCTGAAACTCCTGAGACTCTGCCCCTCTTCCTAGCTACCGAGGAAGGGATGCTGGGGTACAACACACCTCTCCAGGTAGCCCAAAAATCTAGGGCAGAGAAACAATAATAAATGTTCGGGCATGGTGCTAGCATGCAGAGACTTCTCATAAAGACTGAATTATGCACCAATTGAAAATAAAACTAAAAAAAAAAAAAACCCAGAATTAGAAATGAGCTCAGACAGAATATTTCAGATCTGTCAGAATCCTCCACTCGCTGGCAAGCCTGATAAATTGAATGTCCCTGCATCTGTGTGATGTATTTCTTTTGTTCTTTCTACTGCCCACATTCATTGTTCTAGACTCCCCTGCTTTGAAAGGTATCCTCCCAAAAGAACCCAGTCCACTGGATTGTAAATTTTAGATAATGCACCCCTTCAAAGGCCACTCTGATAGACCGAGAAGAGGCCAGTGGACAAGATGTCATCAGACACCTCTCCAGGGCTCCTTGTGTTCTATGGGGACGGGAGGGGTGGAGTGGAAAACCTTTGCTTGTTCATGTGAGTCCGAGCTGCTCTGTCTCAGCTCAGGACACGGAGCATCCGATCCCACAAAACGGGGATACCCTGATACATTTCCTGAGTGCCCTGGGTGCTAAGGGAAGGGAGCCGTTCTGGTTACGGCAGCATCCGGACGCAAGGGCATGGGCTACACCCTTCGGCATTTACCAAAATCAGCTCAGTAAGGCTTCCGGGAAGAGTAGAGCACCTGGGGATGGCCGTGGTGAACTGCAGCCTCAATCCCCACAGAGGAGGCACCGGGGGCTCCACTGCACCTGCGGGGCAGCGTGGCCAAGGCCTTGCACACGCAGGCGCCGGAGATTGTCCCGCTCGGATCTGGAGGCCCCGCCTCCCGGTTTCTAACTGCAGCATTCCCAGTTACCCTTCAAGGTTCGGCTCAGACCGGAAACATCATCTGAACTCCACAAGGCACCCTCTGTTCTTATCAGGGCATTCCATTTACACCTGTCCATGGACCAGAGAGCCGTTATTACTCAGAATTAAGAAAATGATAATGAAATGAAAGTTGACATAACCATGCACCGGTATTCTGTATCTTCCTGTTTATTAAAAAGCTTTAAAAATTAAACTAAATTAAAAAAAATTTAAAATTTAGAAAGTTTCATGGCTACAGAAAGCCATCCCTGACGCACAACTGCGTTGGCTTGCATCCATATGTCTGCATTTTCATCTGCTCTGGTGTCTGAATTTACCGTGCAGACCCTGAATTGCTTTACTAAGAGCGGATTCTCTCAGCAGCTCACGTGGTTCTCACTGTATAGGCAGGGCCTTTACTGGTCACTGGGGTTCCGTGGGAGCAGTCTCAGGGGGTGGACCCAGGAGCTCGCAGCCAGGGCTTGGAGTTCGGGTACCTGAGTCACATCCTGGTCCCCTCACGGAGCCGCTGTGTGACCGCTGGGACCCTAATGCTCCTGGGAGTGGCCTTGGGGAAATGACTGGGAGGAGATGAGGCCGTGAGGGTGGGGCCCCCACGATGACGTTAGCATCTCCGCAGGAAGAGGACTAGGGGCCGGATTTAGCACGTGTGCGCTTGGCTCCCCCAGTTTCGCCCTCCGCTGTCAGTCCCCTTGAGAAGTCAGCGCCATGCCCTTGGACTTTGCCACTTCCAGCAGGGTAGGAAATACACTTATTTATGGATTATCCAGTCTCGGGCAGAAAACTAAGACAGTGATCTGGGGAGAGGGTTCTCACTGAGCCCCACTTCTCTCACATAAAATGGAGGTAACCACAGCATGTACCTTTTTGGCCTGTAAAGACTAAATGAGACAATACTTAGGGTCTGGTTGTGGTTGTGGGGTCTGGCTCAGAAGAAGTCCTTGTTCCCAACACATTGGCTTTTATTGTCACCATCCACGCTGAATCAATAAATGGACTGAGTGATTAAACCAGGAATCTGAAGATGTCACTTAGCCTCACCATGGAAAAATCTTGGAATGTGTTCATGGCTAGCACCCAATTTATTCATGCTTTCAAGTTAAACAGTTGATCCCCCAAAACTTCAGTCCTGGTGCATGGGCTCTGAGAGACCCTTCAGAAATGCAAGCGAGTCATGAACCCCCCTTAGAGGGGACCCTACAAGTCTCTTGTTCCCACTTCCTGCCTTGTCTTTCACACTTCCCAGTTAATTTCTCATTCTAACGATGGAAGCATTAATATTAATAATTAATGCATTTCAGGAGAGGGGACTAAGATTTCTCAGTGCCTGCTCTGTGATGGGAACCAGACTGGCCACTTTAGAATTCTTTGTCTCAAATACCCCCCAACGCCACGTGTGGTAGGCATGGCCTCATATTGCCAACAAGGACACTGAGCCACAGAGAATTTAAGCAACCTCCTAAAAGTCACACAGCGTAGAGGCCGCACAGCTGAGACCAAACCCTAAGCCTCCGTGCTCTCAAAGTCCGTGTATTTTTCACAACCTTCAGAGAAGTGAAATAAGTTTTGCTGAGTCCAGTAATAGCATTTCTTCCCTTTGAAAATGGAGGCATGGTAGTGAGGGCCGGAGTTCCAGCAGATGCCATTTTAAATGTCTCCCTCTGACCCCATTTAAAGCCTCTCTCCTACACTCTCCACTTCCCCCAAGGCCGGGGAACAGTTCATAAAGCAGCACTAGCCTGTGTGACACTCCTCTCAATGAAGGGGTCAAGACCCTTGGTCCCTAGACAATAACCTCGCAAAGCGAGTTTCCCTCTGAAACCAGTGGGTAATAAATAGCCCCTTCCCTGGCCCTCCAGCCCTGCCTCCTCAGTTTGACTCAGATGGCCACTGCTCCCGACCAGGGTCTTCCTGAACCTCCTTGGAGCCCGACACTCCTTCCAGTCAGGGGTGCGGATGCTAGGTGGAGACAGCGTAGACGTCAGAGGCAGGGGAACTTGGTCTCAGATTTGCTGCTTCCTCTCTCTACAGCGTGGGCAAAGTGTCTGGTGTTCTCGGATCCTCACTGTAATTTTAGGGCGAGTTTCATCCAACACAGGTGTATTGTGATCTGCCAGGTGTCAGGTGTTCTACCGGGTCCAGGGATTCCGTGATGAGTGAATGCCATCTTGGTTCCATTGGGAAGTTCCCTTTGCTTGCGACAGAGGACTTAGCAGCGGGAGAGTAATCACATCACTGAGAGAGAAAATGACACTGGACTTAAAGTCTTGTGCTAGGAGAATGTCTAATGAAGAGGAAGACTTGACGGGATCCGAAGGTGTAATTGAGACCCTCTGGATGCGTAAGGGTTAGCCAGGACGGGGCAGGCAGCATTAGAGGCCCAGGAAATGGCTCGTTGAAAGGCCCTTCCTTGCAAAGTTATCTGTGATGAAGTGTGGTATTTACACAGACCCTCCACACGTCCTCCTGTGTTCTTTAAATCCTCTCTCGATTGCTTACAATCCCCAACACAATGTAAAGACTATGTAAATAGTCACTGCACACTGTTGTTTAGGGAATGTCTGTATAAGTTCAGTGGAGATGCGGTTTTTTCCAAATATTTTTGATCCATTGTTTGCTGAATTTATAGATATGGAAGCAATGAATATGGATGGCCAACTGGCTATATGCAGACAAGTCTTTCTGTTGCCCTCCCATCACAAACACGGATGAATGCTTCACATCGTATGCTTCTGCAGGGTCTGTAATGGATTTGACTTAAAACACAGGCAGTGGGGGGACCTCATGGGAAGAGTGAGTCAACCATCAGACAAACAGAGACTGAAACAGAGCCAGTGGCCGACATGTCTGTTGACTGGGGGAGAAGCACCTTGTGTATGAAGATGACAGGAAGAAAACTCTAGGTGTGCACCACAAGGGCGGGCGTCCAGGGTTTCGGGGCTAATTTGCGATTCACTTGTTTCTCGCTAGGGCAGCTCGACACAGCAGGCTCCAAGATGTGGAGCAACAGGCATTTATCTCTTTCACAATCATTTATACCAGGTAATGCAGCTAATTATGACTGTGTCCTACTGGGAATGACATTAACTTACTTACTCAACAAACATTCCGGGTATCTGCAGTGGGCCAGTCCCTGTGTGCGATGAGAAGCCTGCAGAGTTAAAAAGGACACACTATCGTATCCTCAAGGAGAACACAACCAAAGAGGCACTGCAGGCATGTGGGATCCATCACAAATGAGAATAGATACCCGGTGCGGAAAAATACCCTCACGCCAGCCGTGAGGGGCGTCACAGGCCAGTGTGGTCCCTTGAGTCTGTGGAATGGGGTCAGGTGAGCCCCGGTACCATCAGCCAGAGACTTTACTAAACACGTTACCTCCTAGAAACCCTTGGTCAGCAGAGCTAACCACGGGCTCTGGCGATGTAGATCTTTGAGAAGCTTCTGCAGAATCTTCAGGTACAGCTAGGTCAGGAATCATGGTCGCTACTTGGTCCTGTGACTCTTGTGGAAGACCAATGGACTCAGAGTCAGCTGGCCTGGAGTTCACATCTCGCTCTGCCCTTGTGTGCACTTAGGGAAAATCCTCCAGGAGTGCCCTCTCTTTGACTCCATTTGGAGAATGTGAGAATCCTACAGTACCATTACATCTGACACCAATGGCAATTTGGGGAGCCCCAGGATCGCTAGGAGGACCCCGGGGAAGTTGCTGTCCTCGCAGTTGTAGTTTGTTACCATGAGCGACACAAGTTAAGACCAGACAAGGGAGACATACGTGGAGCAGAGGTCAAGAGGGTTCAGCAAGTGGAACTGCTGGTTGACCTCCCCCGGTGGGGTCATGGGCAGAACAGCTTTCCCCAGCAACAGTGTGTGCCAGTACACCGGGAGTACTGCCAGCCTGGACAGCTCACACGAGCTGCAGTGTCCACCCCATGCAGAGGCTCAGTCCCAAAGGCATGGCTGACTGACCAGGTGACTTGGTCTCCAGCCCCTCTAGAGGCAGCAACTCAGTCCCAACCTTAAATCTCACTGGCAGACTACACTGTGTGACTGGTCCGCATCCTAAGTCACACTGCGTGACCAGAGGACCCCGAGCAGACAACCAGCCCTGGCAGGCATGACGTCCCAGGGCCTAGAGACCATCGGACTTGTTACAAGTCCGAAGCTAAGGCCAGATCCCTCTTTGGGCAAAGTTAAATTCTCTACTACACATCATGTGATGATTTGTCATATCCTTAGCTCCACTTGTTATAGAAACCTGGGGTGGGGAAACCTCCTTTGTTCAAACAGGCTCCAGAGACAGAGGATCCAAGCAGCTCATTGACACCAGTGGGCTCAGCTGGGGTCATTTCCCAAGAACTGAGCAGCAATTCCAAGTTTCTTACAGTATTTCTGGGTTCATCAGTGTCGCCGTTATAGCATTGGTGGGTTTCAATTGCTGACTTAGGACCACACTTCCAGTGGTCGATGGGTCTGGCATGTTTGTAAAAGAGATACCACGGGCAGACTAATTGGGACAGATGTATGACTGGAGGTGACAAAGGCAGAACTTAGGACGTCTTCCCTCCCTAGACAGGACCACAGGGGGCAGCTGCGTCACCAGTCAACTGTGAGCAGCCACTTGTCCAGGTCTGTGTGTGTGGGGGGGGTGCATTCGGCTTCTCTTTCTTTGTCTCCGGCCGTATTTCCTCTACATTCCCCCGCTTCGTGCCCTCTTAACCATGGTAAGGGGCACCATCTTCTGTTCCGTCTTTTAACTTAACTGGCCGGTAGCTGTGGAGGAGCACTTGGAACTTCACTGCCTTTACACAGACACGTGGGGCCAGCGTCTTAGTGATGTAGGGGACAAACAAGCCCCAGAGAGATGGCCAGGGGAGGAGCCAGGACGCCAGCTCCACATATCACTCCAGGAGCCCCGAGAGTCAGCTACTTGTCACCTCGCCTGTTGGCTTTGTCTCTGCTTTGCTGGTAACACATTTAGAAGCCTTTTTTGGCAGGGGGTGGGGGTGGGGGTGGGGTTGGGGTGGGGCTAAAACATATGCTGCTGTAAGAAACAGAGAAATTCCTCCTGAGAGACCCACTACCCTTATATAAATATGGCTAGAGCAACCCATGGTGACGGCTCCAGCTAGAGCCATGGACAGCAGCAAGGTCAGTATTATCATTAATCCAGACAGCATAGAGTGACAGGGTGACCCGAATTCCCAGGTGTCCCTCGTTGAGTTTTCCGGGCTTCTGCCACGCACTGACCAGTCGGCTCCCAGGTTTGCGATTGGAGCAGGGCTGTAGACTGCTCAAGCTTCAGCCGTGCGTAGACTGACCAGCTTCCAGTCTGGTCAGAGCAGGGCAGTGGGCTCAGAGGGTGACTCTCAGGGGGTTTTCAGGATCCCCGGTCACTGTCCACCTGACAGAACTCTCGGGCAGGGCTGTAGTCTTTACTCAGAGTGATGGGTCCAGGCGTCTATTCCTACAACTTTTAAAGCTGTAGGGGTGGTTAGAAGCACAGGGTACGGTCCCGTCCACGTAGGCCTAAGGGGTGTTCTGTGTCAGTCTTTTACCATACGATATCTCCTGGCCTGTGGCGGTGCACTGGGTTACTCAAAGACGTAGGAAGTCTCTCGAACACTCACAATGCAGCTGGGCTATAGTAGTGACCAGGATCTGTAGCTGGGCATGGATTTCTAAATTCCCTACTTTCTCTCATCCCGGGAATCTCTATAAGGGGTGGGGGCCTACTGAACAGAATCTCACAGGGTGAGAGTTTGATTCCTGCTCGGAGTGAGCCTCTCATTTGGAGAACTTTGGGCAGCACTGGAGTCCAGGGCAATTGGGTCTCCTGACAAAACTCACTTAGGGCTTGTTTTAGGGTCTGGTTCGTGCTTTCAACTTTCCCTGAACTTTGAGGCCGGTAAGCTGCATGTAAGTTCCATTTAACTTTTGGGGCCTTTGCCAGTCCGTGTGTGATTTCAGCCACGCAGGCTGGCCCTTTATCTGACCCAATGGAGGCAGGCATCCCATGCCTGGGTGAAATCTTACCAAACCCCACCTTCTCTGGCTTTCTGGTGGGGACGCCTCCACCCAGCCCGAGTGACACATGCTAACCAACAGGTATCCAACCCTCTGCTGGGCAGGGGTTCAGTGTGTGTCTCTAGGCCTTCAAACAGGCTTTGTCTGGTTCTTTATATTTCTGGCGCCTGGGGGCAGCCCTGTTTGGCATTGCTGGTGGCACCAGTTTAGGGGAGTTTAGCCGCATAATAATGTCAGTTGACCGGAGCTTCGAATGCCGTTTTCTCCAGGTGTTTTTCTGAACTGATGAAGCTGGGAGTAGACCAGATGATCTGGGACAAAAAGGCGTTTGTCAGGAAGATGCCACCATCCGACCACACTCCTGATGCCCTTTCTCCTCTTAGCCAGCTTTCTCCTTCTGGGGCACACGTTGGGCCTTCAGGCGAAATGAACACAGTCAATATCTTTCCGGTAGGGGCCTGAGGAGCCATCATCATGGCTGTCTGTTGTACCTCTAAGTCAGCCTTCTGGTTTCCCTTGGTCATGGGCTGTTCTCCGTTTTGAAGTCCCCAGCAGTGAATAACAGCACCCACTGCCAGCTCCCAGGCTGCTTCCAGGAGCCGTAGGCTGTCAGTTGGGTTTCTAATGGCCTTCCCCCTGCAGTGAGAAGTCCTCTCTCTCTGTGCAGAGCTCCGTGGGTGTGGAGGGTGGTGAAAGCATATCTCAAGTCAGTGGAAATGTTTACCTTTTGTCCCTTGCTCAATTCCCAGGGCTCTGATTAAGGCTAGCAGCTCTGCCCATTGTGCTGACCAGCCCCCTCCCTCTATTTCCTTGGTTCTATTGTTTCTGTTACCACTGCTGCCCTGAAAGGCGCCTACCATCCAGCAGGAGCTGCTTCCATCTGCAGAAGGTAGAGGCTGGCCCGTGAGGTCTGGGCGACTCCAGTGAACGTCATCAGTCATTGCAATGCGGTCATGGTCTGGAGAACCCGGCTCAGCAGGCAGAAATGTGGCTGGGTTCAGCATTCTGACAGCTTCCAGATACACTTGGGGGTTCTTAGAGGGGAGGCCCTGGTCGGCTCATATGTGAGCTGGTGAGCCAGTCAAGCCCTTGGTGATCCATCAGGGCTGTGCCTGCTTGTGGGGCCTTAGGGGGCCAGCCAGCCGTCACTGTGTCTGTCTGGGCAGGTAGGCCAGGGCACTTTCAGGGTCCTATATTTTGGGATAGGACCTCCAAAACCATTTCTTTTCATGGACAAACTGAATCTATGGGTCACATTTTGGAGTCCTAAAGCAGGTGCATCTAGCAGAGTCTTTTTAAGAGTAAGAAAGCGTTGAGGTTTTCAACCACGACCAAGAACGACAACCAAGACCATGCTGAGCAGTTTTATTAGGGAGAGGCACTGCGGGGAGCAGCCTCAGGGGGAGAGGAGCTTGGGGCTCATGCGTAGGGCTGGGGCTTTATAGGGAACTTGTGTCCACGGAGGAGGGAGATAGGTGGGAGATGGTTGGAGTGGCCGAACAAGGGGATGTGGGATGTGGGCTGGAGCAGCGGGAGAGGATACCAGATACTGTGAGACAGGGGGTCCCTGACCCATGGAGCCTTGGGGCTGCCTGTTCATAGCTGGGGCAGTGATAGGGACTGGGAGACACAGGACGTTTCTCTGATTTGCAGCTGGGACTGTGGGAGGGTGAGGCTCTGCAGGTGCACGGTGCCTCTGTGTTTTTGTTTTCCTGATGCCAGGAAAGAGTGGGGGAGCTGTCTCGGACCCGGGTGGATTCAGGACTCTCACGTTTCCAGCCTTTCTGGTATAGGAAGTAGGGGCGGCGACAGTTGTCCAGCTGTTTCCTGCTGAGTGGGGGGCGGAGTGGGTTTAGCCCAGCCTGGAAGACGGGGTGTTCATTTATGAGGCTGATGGGTGTGGCTGGTGGCTGTAACTGCTCAGTAGCATCTGGTTAAACGCCTGGGCACTGATGCTCCTGTAGGAAGTGGAGGAGGCATGGGGCAAAAAGAAGTGTGGTACCAGTGGGTATTACGGATCCCAGAGTCGGGAGAAGCCAAAGGAGGAGAGAGGAGAGCAGGCCCCATTCTTGCTCCCTCAAGACTCCTGCTGTCACTTAGCAATACGTTCTCTGAGTCACGGTGCCACGTCTCTGACCACTCCAGATTATTAGTTAAAAAGCAGCCTGGTTTTCCCAGAAACACACGTTCCCCCTTTCTCTGCTAATAAAAGGTCTAACGCCCTCTGTCTGGAGGGCCACTTCAGCCAGGGAGTCAGTCTGGTCCTGCAGATTTGTGATGGAGGCTGCAACTAGTTCTAGTTTGGCATTCATGGTGTGCAATAGCTGCTGTAGCTGAGTAGCGCCATACGTTAGGGCAGCAACCCCTGTCCCCACTCCTGTAGGATTGCCCAGTGCCGTTAGGAAAGGAAGGACACTCTGTCCCTTTTAATGTGGGTGTTTGAAAAACCAGTATAGGAAGAGGTTGGTCTTGGGGCACCACCGAGCCCTCTGGGGGACAATTACTGGAATGCAGATGTCAGTAGCGTTGGGTGGCAGACAGCAGAACGGGGAGCGCCCACATTGGAAGAAGTGGTCTCCAGTTAAGCAACCCCCTGAAGTTATGGGGGTTGTGGACTCGGAAAAGGGGTTAGAGGACAGCAGGTCAAGGGATGGGGATGAGGTTAGACCGAAACACTGGTGTAGGCGTTTTGGGTGAGGGAGGCTAGTGAGTTAAGTGAGAGACTGTCTCATTGGTGGGAGTAGGAACAGAGTTTATCGGGACCTCAATAGTTGTGAAGGAAGGTAAAGGGTGCAGCAAATCCAGCAACCCTCAGCCAGAGAGTTGTTGGGTGAGTTGAGGAGCTGTAGATCGAGGAGACACAGGAGTGCCAGTCAGGGTGCGGAAGGTGAGTCTTTGTGGGAGGGTGGTAAGGGTCGCCACTGAATGGTCACCTGTGATAAGTTTTCCCCAGGTCCTTGAGCACTGTCTTAACCCCAGCAACCTCCTGTTTTCAGTTAAAGTGCCCTGCCCCGTTGCTTTAACCCCAGTGAGTGGTGGGTGTCAGACAGACTTTTGTCCTGGGGGATTTGTTAAAGCAGCTGCATCCGAATATTCCACCAGGGTGGGCATTTACCTCAATGCTGGTAAGGAGCAAACGAGCATCGGAATGGTTGTCTCTTGGACTCATAGCAGGTGGCTTAGGCAGGAGGTGCTCCTACATTTGGGAAGAGAGAGGGCCAAGGTGAATGTGAGGAGCAGAAGGAGGTGGAGGGGGACAGGTGCTTATTGATACCCAGGGAACTGTTATTCAGGGATTACGGGAAGGGGTGACCATCTGGTGATCTTGACCTTGGTGGGACCCACCTGTTGGTAGGAGTACTTCTTTGTTGTACGACGTGTGTCAGATGAAGTGTTATCTTGTGGAGTGGAAAATCAGCGGTGCCTTTTTAAGCTGGGAGAGATGTATCCAGGGAGGGTGCTGGAAGATTTTGGCAGCAGTCGGAGTAGTGAGGACCACCAGGTGTGGACCTGTCCACCGGGGCTGAGGGTGAGTCTTTGAGAAAGACCCAGTGCTCGGGTCTGAGAGTCTGGGTCACAGGATCGGAGTGGGGCTGGGTTAGAACCTTGCTGGCCTGTTCTCAGAGGGGCTGTCTTCATAGAGTGAGGGGCGGTAGATGATCCTGGAGGGGATGGGGTAGGAAAGGGGGAGGGTCTGCTGGGAGAAAAGGCTGTCCATACATAAGTTCAAGGGGCTGAGAAAGGTGGGAGTGCGGGGAGTGGCTCGGATGCGAGTTAGGGCCACAGGGAGAGGATGGGTCCCGGGCAGGTGGAGTTCTCGTGAGAGTTGAGAGAGATGACTCTTAATGAGGCCGTTCGACTGAGGGCGGCAGGGGGTGTGAGTTTGTCTGCATTGAGGTAGTCAGCATTGGGGTTAATAGAAGGAGAGGACAAGTTGGGAGAGAAGGGCAGAAAAAGGGAGATGTGCAGCTAGGAGAGGAAGTCTCGACCCAGTAAGCGAGTGGGACAGGAGGGCATGACTGAGAACTACGTGTAACCAGAGCCCCAAAGATAGCACCTGGAAGTGGCCCCGAGGCAGGTGGCTGGTGAAGCCCACCATCAGTGCACAAAACTGGAATAAAGGAAGGGAAGGTCTGCCCGTTATGGGCTGGCAGGACCATTGATTGAGAAAGTGCCCCACCAGCACTGGTCTGTGTGTGGTTACTTGAACTTATCATGCTCTTTCACGCTTCTGAACTTTACATATGCTGTGGTCTTTCTCTTGCCACACTCACATTCCTTTGTTTTGCTTGCTGAGCCATAATGCAGCTTTAGAACCTGTCTCAGATGCGTCAGTTGACCACTGATGAGAAAGGATAAAGGCTCACCTGCTGCCTGGACACTTACCCTGGTTCCTCGGCGGTGATGGTGATGGTCGTGGGAGGGGCCGAGGTCCCAGGGCTGTGTCAGTCATCTGTTGCTAGTCCCCGAAGATTGCCAAGGCCCTTGGGGGAGGAGGGGTTGTATGACTGACCGTCTGACGAGGCAGGGACGGGCAGTCTCCGTTCCAGTGTCCCTTCTTACCACACTGGGCAGGGGCGTAGCCGAGGACGAGGTGTGGAGTAGTCCTTTGCCTGGCGTCTGGTGTCGCTGCACTTGAAGCCTGGCCCAGGGGTGTCTGTTGTCTCTGGCTCATCTTCTCGAGAAGAGACCGCAGGGCCGCTGCCAGGTGCTGGTACTTTGGCCTGTCTCTAGAGGCCCGGTGGGCCTGTTCCTCCCTCCCATTAAAGGCTTTAAAGGCTACATGTTACAGATCCCGTCTTCTATGCATGTAGCTTTGTTCTGTGTGGGTCAGTGTGGGAATGGCATGCGCCTGCACTGGGTCGGCTGCATCAGTTGGGTGTGTGTCATCTGCATGAGCCTGGGCCGAGGTCCACACCCTTTCCTTGTCAGCCATGAGGGTAGAGGAGAGGATAATACACAGATCATGCCAAGCAAGGTCATGTGCCCGAGTAACCAATATTGCAGTTCGTTGGCATAAGAGGTAGGATCATTAGAAAAGGAACCTAGTTGCTTCTTGATTTGGGAGAGATCAGCCATGGAGAACGGGATGTGGACCTGAATGATGCCCTCTGCCCCAGCAACCTCTCGGAGGGGAAACTCCATCAGTATGAGATCTGGTGCCGCCGCTGGGGGAGGTGAGATGGGAGGAGGTGAACGAGGGGGTGGAGGAAGAAGAGGGGCAGTATCTTCAACGTCAAAGGTCAGGGTTTGTGGCTGATTGGGAGAATTGGGGTCATCGAGGGGCTTGATGGGGGCCCTTGCCAGGAGCATCTGATGGATATGGCAGCAACTACAGAGAGAGGGACCAGAGCGAAGCGTGAAGAACTCTTGAACATAGAGAATTTGCAGCCACTTGCCTGTGCAGTGGCAAAATTATCTGAATCATGTAAAGTGTTAGAGTCAAGGGAGCCATTCTCCGGCCATTGCGATTGATTATTGAGCTTGTATTGAGGCCATGCTGTGTTACAGTAAAAGACTGGGCAGCGAGGGTTGATGGTTTCTCTAAGTCCCACGGCCTGGAGGGACCAAAGGAGGCACTGGAGTGGGGTCAGTCCAGTAGCAGACTCAGAATTAGAGGCCCCCATAGTGTTTGAGAGACAGGTGAGAGGCATGGGTGTATCAGGACGAGGTAGCAGGCACTGGGGAGAGCCCTCCTACAAATGGTCCAGGACCATGGGGCAGCCGAGGCCGGAGGAGGGCAGATGTGAACGAAACGAGAGAGAAAGGGGGGGGGTGGCACTGCATAGGAAGGTGAGAGGATCAGGAGTGTGGGGGTCACCTTGAGAGGCGTCCCCCGCGAGGGGCGGCACGCTGCAGAGAGAAGGTCCAGCTCTAGTGCAGGCGTCCATGACTGAGTGGTGGGAGAGGCCTGGGGGCCGAGGGAGGCTGTTGGGCACGCTGCCATGACTTTTTACAGCAAAAGACAGCAGACAGACAGCTCCGAGATGAGAGATCCACTCAGCGTTAGCAGTGTCAGCGACGGCTGTGAGGGACCCGGTGAAGGTGTGCGAGATCAGGCAAAGACAGTCAGAGTTGAAGTTAAAATGACTGGGATGCTGGGCGAGAAGCCGGCACTGCAGGCTCCATCGGCCTGTGATTGGCAGTTCTGGTCGCTCCAGCTCAGCCGTGGAAGGGCCAGACCAAGTGGCCACAGTGCCCCTCCCGGGTTTTGGCACCAGCTGTTACGGTTTTCAACCATGACTAAGAATGACAACCAAGACCACGCTGAGCAAAGAAAAAGTTTTATTAGGGTGAAGAACTGTCGAGAGCACCCTTAGAGGAATTGGGAGATAAGTGGGAGATGGGTTGGAGTGGCCAAACAACGGGATGTGGGATGCAGGATGCGGGCCGGAGCAGCAGGAGAGGATACCAGGTACCATGAGCCGGGGGGGGTCCCTGACACAGGGAGTCGTGGGCTGCCTGACTCACAGCTGGGGCAGTGATGGGGACCAGGAGGTGCAGGATGTTTCCCTAATACGCAGCTGAGACAAACTTTGGGAACGGGGAGGCTCTCCAGGTGCACGGTGCCTCTGTGTTTTTATTTCCTGACACTAGGAAACCGTGGGGGAGATGTCTCAGACCCGAGTGGATTGAGGACTCCCACAGAAAGGCCTCTGGTTGCTGTCGTCCCCATTTAAATTGTTCTCCCCTCCCGCTCTTGTAACTTCATGGAGGGGCCTATCAGGGAGGAGTTGGGGATCCAAATGCGACAGACGCCAGCTGTCCCTAGAAGCTCTGGGCCCTGTCTCCTGCACAGTGCTGTCTTGGGCAGCCTGCGGGGGCCCTCTGATCTCTCACAGGGGCATTAGAAGTACCTGTACTCCAGAAATGCCACTGCTGCTACTGCTACCTCCAGCTGTGGCCCCCTGTAGTCGCTGGCTCTCGGCTGAACGGAGACATGGCCCTATCTGTTCAGGTCCCTCAGGTGGTGGTGGGTGAAGCAGGTAGTGGGCTCTGATAGCTCACGTTGCTCGGGTTGTGGTGGTGGTCTCTGTGGTAGAGCAGGGGCCTCTGGCCTTGGAGGAAGGAGATGGAGAGGCGGCAGCAGTGGGGGTTCTCCTTGGAGAACTGGTGCGGAGACTGTGGAAGTCCCGTGGGCTGAGTGCTGGCCACAAGAATTCTGCTCGGTCCCTTCCCGCCAGGGTAGAACCATCTCCAAGGGGCTGGGTTAATGTAGTTGGTAAGCAGGAACTTACACACGGGAACTCACTTGGGTGCTCTGCCGATCTGGTTATCACCAGTGCACCTTCACTGTGACCTCTGGAGCTCCTTGCTGGCCAAGGCAGGCGGTCTGGGCTCCCTGGCGAGCAGGAGCAGCAGTGCGCATCACAGGCACCACGCCTCCCTCCACAGTGCCTGGCACCGAGGGTGTCGGGCCCTCTGACCCTCCCTCTGATTGGCCCTACCCTGTGGCCCATAGCCGCTCCTTCCTGCCCATTCTGCCCTCATCTTAGATGGGGAGTGGCCTCTGACAGCTGTTTTACATCAAAGGTTGGCCCTTCACTTATAGACCACTTATTTTTAAATTAAACCAAAAATTTTTAACTTTTTTTTGACAGGCAGAGTTAGACAGAGAGAGAGAGACAGGGAGAAAGGTTTTCCTTCCGTTGGTTCACCTCCCAAAGGGCCGCTATGGCCTGAGCGCTGCGCCGAACTGAAGCCAGGTGCCTCCTCCTGGTCTCCCATGTGGGTGCAGGGCTCAAGCACTTGGGCCATCCTCCACTGCCTTCCCAGGCTACAGCAGAGAGCTGGACTGGAAGAGGAGCAACCAGCACAGAATCTGGTGCCCCAACAGGGACTAGAACCTGGGATGCCGGTGCCACAGGCAGAGGATTAGCCAAGTGAACCGCAGTGCCTGCCAAAATTTTGAACTTTTTAAGATGCACCTTAGAAGCCATAATAAAGCTCTGATGACCCATTGTTGCCTTGCTGGATCTGCTAAACCCAGTAAGCAAACAATCCTGGCAGCCACACAGCGAAAACTTTGCTTTTACAGCAGGGGTCTTTTTGGTTTTAAAAGAAATTTTTTCAAACTCAGTGTCCAGTTACATTTTACCAAATTACCACAAAAGCCATAACTCTGGCATTTTTATGCATAAGATTGTTACTTATCAAGTATGTCTTGCTAGACTTCAAGTCGAATTTGAGCCTAGGCTTTGACCATACAGGTGTCCCTTTCGGAGAACACAGAACCGCAGTTAGGGCTCAATCAGGCTCCATAGCAGGGCCGTGGAGCCACAACACATTCACACCACACACACACTCTCTTCCATTAGAGACACCAGACAGGTACTTCCTGTGAGGACCAACGGGAGCAATCACAATGATTGCTGTTACTCCACGGATGCCTCCCTAGGAGGACCCAACAGATGCAAACGCTATGACTGCAGGCAGGTGATCAGTCTCCCCTTCCCACAGAGGCTGGCCTGACTACTGATGCCCGGGGCGACTTACCGGGTCCTGGAGTCCAGGAGATCTGTCCACTTGCCCCATTCCGTTGGCCGGGGGGAGTGGGTATGGCTCCGGGAGCTAGGATCCCAGGGAATGAGTCTGGAGGCGGCCTTCCAATTCTCCATGGGCTGCTCCCAGGCCAACACTGGCTCTGAGCCTGCAGGAATTTGGGGCAAGGAAGTCAAAGGATGCTTTTGTTATCAACCAACATATTTAAACAAAAACTCCCCAACCCAGGTTTCTGCTTGTATCTCAGTTAGGATGAAGTTAGCTGTTCTAGCAGATAAAAACACACTTTTATTTCTTACAATACCGAATGCATCAAGACACTCAGCTTCCATGGTCATGTGGCATGTGGCATTAAGAGTCTCAACTTAGAAGTGAGCGCCTGAACGTCCACACAGGCAGTGATCTCACACCGCACTGCCCAACGCTAGCTGTGCAGCCCCACCCCGTGGGAGGGTGGGAAATGCAGGCAGCGACAGGTCTTGGAGGAACACTCACAGGTTCTGCCCTCGGCTCTGTCAAGGTCCTCTGGTACAGTCATAACCTGGCGTATCTCCATTTGTATTCTCTACTGTGTGCAGGCTGGCTGATGGAGCAGGCGAGGCTGAGCTGTTCTTCAGAGGGGTGGAGTGGAGGCCACGAAGGTGTAGCAGGGCCTCTTGGTCAGGGGGCAGCTGGGTCAGGAGGAGCAGAGCTCAGCAGGGAGGCGGCTTCTGAGTTAACGGTCTCTTCACGGGTCCGCTCCCCCGCAGCCTTGCACAAGCGTCCTTTCTCCCTGCGGGATGGTGGCAGAATGCGAAGGTGAACGGGGAAACCGGAAGAGAGAGGAGAGACTGAGAATGGCCCGGTCCTTGCGGAGTCTTGTTTCTCTCAGGGTCCACCTGGAGGAGGACATTCCCACTCTCCCAACCCTCTGGCCTGCCCTGGTGCTCCCACGCCATTCTCAAAGAGCCTTCTCAAGGCCGCAGCATCCTTTAGGATCGGGGGAAACTTCGAGGCTCAGGGGGGAGTTGATTGTGCGTACCCAGGATGAACCTCAGAGGTTCTCCCTTCTAGAAACGCGGGGGGCTCAGCAAGGGCTGAGGGAATGCCCCCAAGAGCCCCCTCCCCGGGGCACCTGCCCTTGTTCCCTTGAAGACAAACGTCTCAGGGAGGGGCACCTCTTCCCAGGAGACTGACTCTGCTTTTGTACCTTCCCAATTTTTTAGAATTTTTTTCTTTTAGCCAAGGAAGAATGAGTCCCATTACCAGAAGGGGGGAACATCAGAAAACATCACTGAGAGATATGATCAGACTCTCTACAGGAACATAAATTTTTACAGACTCTCTGGAAGGCAGTTTGCAATATACATCCCGAGCTTTGGAAACGTTCTTCACTTCTGATCTAATACCTCGACTTCCAGGCATTCATCATAAGCAAATAACAAAGGCAAAAAAATTGGATTTATAAAAGGACATTCAAGAAGGCATTATTTTTATTAATGAGACTTTGAAAATAATCTACATGTCCAAGAGGAGAATGAAATGGCAATGGTGGCATAGCCATGGCAGTATTACATAGCTATTGGAAATAATATTTGGGATCCATTTTATGATGTAGTCGATGCCTACCCAGGCTCGGCAGAGTTATGAGCTGCATAAAAACACACATGCTAATAAAATAAGATGACGGTAACAGCATTCAGATGAAAGCAATAATATATGGAGGGATTATGGTTGACGTTTTATTTTGTTCCTTATATTCATCCTTATCTTCCAGGTTTTCTTCTATAAACATTTATTGCTTTTATAATTCAAAAAAGAACAAATAGCAGCCACATGTATTTTGAGGTTGGATAAACCTCCTTAACTGCTAAGACAAATTCTTATTTTGGGTATTTAAATGGCAGAACTGATGGATACGTCTGCGACTGAGGGACTGTCTCCATAAAAGCAGTTTCCCTTTAAAAGTGATATTGAGCTGTGTTAGCAGGAGTGGCAGGGAACGCGGTGTGGGTATGGGATTAATCTCTCCTTTTCTTCTGAGTAACAGATGACCGGTGCTGGGCTCAGGCTTGACGGTGTGTTCCTGGTTTCTATCCATGCGTGCACAGAGAAGCTCAACCATGTGTACTGCGCACCTAACATGCACTTAGCATGCAGATACCACCTTTTTTCCCCACGTTTGAGTTGAACCTGCATTATGAGATGTGAAGTAGGTGGAAATTTAATCCAACTGGGGTGGTTCGAGTGGAGCCCTTGGGAGGTGGCCAGGATCAGGTAAGGCCTTCAGGGGGTAGCCGCTGGCACTGAACACTCTTGGCTTTCTCAGAGAGAAGACTGGAACTCTGCCAGAAGGAAGACCTTCACCAGATGCATCCCCTTGAACGTGGACCAGAACTGGGAGCCTAAATCGACCGTCGTCCTGTACAGTTAGCAGTCTGTAGTGCTGTGTTCTTAGCAGCAGTGAATGGTGGGTCATGGACAGGTCGTTTTTGTTCCTAATGACAAAGCAACTTGTAAATAACCCACAGGGCTGCTTAATCAGTCACAGGATCATGCAGTAATTTGATTCAATCAATGTTTGATAAGCACTCACTTTTGGGGTCTCCACCTTTTAGGTGGTATGCTCAAGAGTTAGGTTACATACGGCTCATTTACTGCTTGCATAAACTCGTATTTCTGAGTGCAACTTTGGGAGATTGAAGTTGGGAGTGTGTGGAGAGCCACCTTTGTAAGACCTCAGGTACGTGGTGCACTAGTCTTAAACTACACCTGAGAAATGCTCACCTGCGTGGACGGAAAACCACGAACAGCAGTAGAGAGCTTTCCCTGTAGGAACGAACTCACCGGCTAAAGGGGCATAAAGAAACGGTTTATTAGAAAAAGTTTAATAATGAGAAAATAACCACACTGTAACTACAGCTATCTTTAAGAATTACTATGAATCCGGGATTAGCTGAAACACTTTAATTATACCATTTAAACCTTGTAACCACTCTATGCTTAGGTATTATTACTCCCATTTTAAAAACGTTTTAACTTACCCAGGGTGGATAGTAGATTTGAAGCAGTCAAGAATCAGACTTGTAACTGCTAACACTGAAGCTCTGTGCTGATCAGCCCAACAGCCTGCACGGCTGCACTACGGTGGTGAGTGCTTTCTACTGGGCAACCTAGGACCACAGGTGAGCTTGAGGAACCTCTGGGAACCCTTAGGACAGTGACAAATACCAGATGTAAGTCTTTAGGATGGGCTGGGCTAGGAGAGGCCGGGTGTGAAGCCACAGCAAAGCTTGACGATTGTTACGAAGAGTTGCATTGGTGCCTCCTCACACGGGGCACCATAAATGTTAGGAAAACAGGTGCGGAATAGAGAGGAGGCAGTGTACGAACTCACAGCCAGACCGAATTCATTCAAATAAATTCGTACAGGCGGGTGGCCATCTGCCCTTGTGCACATTAATGGAACACGTGGCAGGAGGCCCCGACCCCCAGGGGCCAGCAGGCAGAGGGGAATTCCTGGAACTGGGCGGGGCCCTGGGAACCTGCAATAGTATGCAGGGTGAGTGTGAAGGCCATTGGCCTGAGACTCCACTGAGATTCAAGGGCAAGGAATGCATTCTAGTGTTTATCTATATTTTGGGCAATGACTGAGAATGGCTGAGGCTTATGCCTTTGTTCCATCAATCCTGACTCTGAGTATAGATGAGGAGATGGGGTGCTGTTTGCCCCCCAGCTACTTACTGCTGCTATGGGGCATAGACATGGAGCCAGGACTTAAGTGGGAGGGTGGTCTATAGTCGAGATTGGATTGATTGAGGAAGAGCAGTCTTGCGTCTCTCCTGCAAAATGGCTTGAGATTTAGCAGTTATTCTGAAGGTTCTTACAGGAACAAATAAATTATATATGGCAGAAGTAAGGAGCATTATGATTATGAGGACAAAAGGAGATCCTAGAGACATTGCCCACGGTGGACACGACGGCCAACATGAGGCAGAGTTACCTGTGGACACCTCTCGTTAGTGCATCAACCTGAGAGGTGGGTCCTGTGGGAGAGGACTTGGATGAGGGAGCTGTTCCTAGTTTTAATGAGTATAGTGTACCCACGTGGGGTGCCCTTGAGGGGGGCAGTGGTGGAGGGAGTCAGTAGCACCTGGGAGGGCCTGCTCCACACTGGCCTTAGAGCACTCGCTTTGTTCTGGATAAACCCAGTCACCGGGTTGAAAGGTAGGAGGCAGAGAGTGTGGTCTGGGTAGGTGTGTGTCTGCACGGGACTGTAAGTGACAGTGCGTTTCAGTAACAAGAGGGGAAGCGAGAGAAGGAGGAATAGCTTTGGAGTTTTGTAGGGGAGAGAAGTCAGGTGAAAGAAGAGGCCTTCCGGGCACGCGATCTGATTAACAGAGCTAAGGAAGGAGTTTTACCCAGACTAAGTGGACCTGGGCAGAGAGTATACTTAGAGCCTGTTTTAAATTCCATTCATCCGTCTACTTTACCTGAAGAGGGAGGACAACAGGGAATGTGAAAATGCCATGAGATATGAATTTGAGTAATTTGAGAGGTAAATTCCGGTCCATTGTCTGACTAGATGGAAGCAGGCAATCCAAATCTTGAGATAATATCATTTAATAATATAGAGGAAACAGTGGAAGCTCTTTTGTTGGTTGCAGGAAAAGCTCCCACCCACCCCGAGAAGGTGTCCACCATCACCAGAAGGTAGCGTGTTCGCCTAACTGGTGGCAAATGGGTGAAGTCAATCTGCCGGTCCTCTCCTGGGAGTGATCCACGGGCCTGGTGAGTGGGGAATGGGGTGGCATGCTATTAGAGTTTGGGTTAGCGGTTTGACAGATGCTACACGTCTGAGATATGTTATGCAGAGTTTCTCTTAGGGCAGGAATTCGGTGTATGTGTGATCTCAGGGAGTAGAAAAGAGTTTGAGTGATGGAGGGAATGGAGGTTTTTTAGGAACTTGGAGAAAGAAAGGGCATATTAGTTTTTCATCAGAAACCACCAAGATTCCTTTCTAGATGCCCGTTGTTGTTGGAACTGAGAGGTTTCTGAGTATACAGGAGCTAAGTTACAGAGAGAAGATGGGGTCGTCTCCCCACAAGCCACTGCTTAGCTGTCAAGTATTGTTTACCTTTCAGGTGCTCTGTGCAGTGAATAATCGTGGCTGTTGTTGGCAGCAGGGCAGCATCAAGAGGAGCTGTAATCAACTTGCCATTTATTATAGGGGCCCTTGGGCTGTCAGAAAGCCCCTTTCTTGCCATATCTGGGCATTGGAATGGATGATACTATAGGCATATTGGGAATCTGTGTATATATTGACTGTCTTTGCTTTGGCTAAGTTGGAGGCTTGAATCAAGGCTAACAATTCTACCTGTTGGGAGGTAGGGCCTTGAGGTAGGGGCCCAGCCCCTATGACCTTATGGGGGGAAGAAGAGGAGGTGTCATCATGATGCCCCTCAACTATTGTATATCTAGCAGGAAAAGGGGGAGTTTTAGGAGCACTACCATCAATGAACCAATCCGGGGCTTTGGGAATAGGAGTGTCTGTGAGGTGGTGAATTGTAGTCAAGGAAAAGTCAAGGGCCGGCGCCGTGGCTCAACAGGCTAATCCTCCGCTTTGTGGCGCCGGCACACTGGGTTCTAGTCCCAGTTGCCCCTCTTCCAGGCCAGCTCTCTGCTGTGGCCAGGGAGTGCAGTGGAGGATGGCCCAAGTGCTTGGGCCCTGCACCCCATGGGAGACCAGGAGAAGCACCTGGCTCCTGCCATCGGATCAGCACAGTGTGCCGGCCGCGGTGGCCATTGGAGGGTGAACTCACTATCCACTCTGCCTGTCCAAAAAAAGAAAAAAAAGTCAAGGAAGTCAGGGCAGGAATGAGGTTTGAGGGGATCAGAGAGGGTGGTGGGGAGGGGAGTAGCTGGGTTGAGAGAAGAGCAGCGATGACAGGTAATGGTGGCCTGGAGAAGGGTGGAGTGAAGAACTTGGACGTGAGATGGCGATACAGATGGAAAAGCCTGGTTGCTGAGGAGGTCTTGCAACCCATGAGAGGACCAGATTTGGAAAGCTTACCTTCCGGGCCTCAGGTATGAGAAGGGCTGCTGTGGCCTGGACCAGGATTCCGAGTGCTCGCTAGGGATGGGGGTGGGAAGGCTCAAGACAGGTGCTTGTAGAAGAGCCATCTTTAGGGTTTGGAACGGGGTCTCTAGGGAGGAAGGCTCTTCCAAGGGCTCGTCTAGATTGCCTTTGGTAGCTTCATAGAGAGGTTTAGCAATAACAGGAAAATTTGAAATCCAGATGCAAAAATATCCCATGAGTCCCAGGAAAGAGAGGTCTCACTTAATATGTTGGAAAGGAAGGAAACGTATCGCCTGCTTTTGGGCTGGAGGAATTGTGCGAGTGTCTGGCATCATAGGAAGTCCCAAAAAGGTAAAAAAAAATTGGAAATTACTGGAGATACCCTAAAACCTTTCAGACTGTTTAAACGACTAGTGGTATATTGGAGACAGGTCTCTTGGGCGGGGCTAAGGAGTAGATCATCAACATATTGAAGAAGGGTGCTGGCTAACAGGTTAATAGAGGTGAGATCCGCCTGGGGGGCCTGCCCAACGAGATGCCACTGTTCCAGAAACCGTGGGGGTAATTCGGCCCAGGTGAGCTGTCAACTAAGGCGAGTACGGGGGTCAGACCAGAGTGGTAGGGAAGAAAGCATCCTTTAGGTCCAGGACAGAAGAGAAAGAAGTCGTAGGGGTATTTGGGAGAGGCGCATGTAGGGCATTGGCACCACTGGGTATGTGGGATGGACAGCGGCATTACTCCATCAGAGGTCCCGTACCAAGCGATAAGAGCCTTCGGGAGTTTTAAACTGGGAGTATAGGTGTGTTATCGGAGGAGTGCGTGGGAATGAGTATGTTAGCTCAGAGGAGGTGTTCTATAATAGCTTTTAGACCTCTATGGCTTTTTGAGCTTAGAGGATATGGGGAAACAGCACTAGTTTTTTTTTTGTTTTTTGTTTTTTTTTTTTTTTGACAGGCAGAGTGGACAGTGAGAGAGAGAGACAGAGAGAAAGGTCTTCCTTTGCCATTGGTTCACCCTCCAATGGCCGCCGCGGCCAGCGCACCGCGCTCATCCAATGGCAGGAGCCAGGTGCTAGGTGCTTTTCCTGGTCTCCCATGGGGTGCAGGGCCCAAGCACTTGGGCCATCCTCCACTGCACTCCCAGCCACAGCGGAGAGCTGGCCTGGAAGAGGGGCAACCGGGACAGAATCCGGCGCCCCGACTGGGACTAGAACCCCATGTGCTGGCGCTGCAAGGCGGAGGATTAGCCTGTTGAGCCACGGCGCCGGCCGAAACAATACTAGTTTTTGTAGGGTCTTTTGGAGAGATGTGAATGGGGGTATGGTGGGTGGTGATTACTGGGTGGGAGGTATCCCACACTGCAGGATTAACCAAGGGAAGGGAGGGAGTTTGGGGTGGAAAGAAAGGTCCATAATGTGAAATATAAAGGTTTTTGTTTTATCCCTGGTTGGGAATAGAGATAGATGCCCCCAAGTAGTGGAGAAGGTCCCTGCCTAAGGCGGGGAGGGTGGGGCAGTTAGGAAGGACGAGAAAGGAGCAATATAAGGAAGAGTCTTATCAGGCCTTTCATGCCAACAACAGAGACTGAGGAAGGAGTGGACCACAATATTCATTTAAAACAGATAAACTAGCCCCAGTGTCCACCAAGAAAGCACCTCGCTTGCCAGACACTGTCCCTGTTACCCTCGGGTCCCTGGACTCATCTGATGGGGGCTGTGGAACCCGGGCCTCCTCATTCTGTTAAGTTCCACAGAGATGCGATGTCCTGTGCTGGAGGGGTTTGGGCAGAGGGTGTTCCAGAAAGTTCCAGTGACCCCATTGTCCACATCTGGGACATGAGGCAGGCGGAGGCCTCGGGTTAGGGCAGCTCCTGGCCCCATGTCCAGTACTGCCACCCTTAACACAGGCTCCAGGCGGGCTACAGCCTTTGACTAATGTGGACTTCGAGTTGGAGCAGACCTCGGCCCAGTGCCCACTGCTGCATCACAGGGTCCCTGGGGGTGGGATGGAACTGGCGGTTGGGGTCTTAGTGGATTACAGAGGCAAGCATCTGAAACTTCAGTTTTCTATCTACTTCCTTCTGAGTCCTTAATGCCTCCTCTCTATTGTTAAAAACAGGAAAAGCTACATCTAAGAGGCCCCTCTGGGGGTCTGTGGACCATCTTGTAATTTTTGGAGTTTGTGATGAATATCTGGAGCTGAGTGGGACATAAAGGGGGTATTTACATACAGCTGTCCCTTTGGGGAATTGGGATCAATTTAAGTAAACTTTAGCATTGCATCTGTAAGGCGGGACATAAATCTCCTAATTAACCTGTTTATGGCCGTTCTTATCCACAGCCACCAGCAGGCATGAGATCACGTGGTCTTGGGACTGTAGCCCCAGGTCCCCAGCTTGGTAAGTCCCATCCGGGTTAGGGTTGGCTCTGGGGACAGCTCAAGCTGTCTCTGGGTATCTGTCTGGGGCCTGGCAGCGCATCTCATCAGCCTGGTGCTCAGCAGCATACTAGATACATTCAAGTTCATCTGGAGTTAGGGTAGAGGACAGAACTAAATACTGATCATTCCAAGTTATGCTATAGGACTGAGTCAGGTGGAGAAATCTCTTAGGGCTTTGGAGGGCTTCTCAGAACAGGCCTAGATGGTCCTCAATCTGGCTAAGGTCTGACAGAGAGAAGGGCACACAGACGCTAACTGACCTTCCACTCCAGCCACCTCCCTCCAGGGGACCAGTGGTTTGGGATCAGGGAGAGGAGACAGGGTTGGGGGAGGGGATAGGGAGGTGGGAAGAGGCGGGGTGGGATCTGATGGGTTGATTAAGCCGGGAGGTCAGAGAGGAGTCCGGAAGCTGAGACTCCAGATTCCTTGGGATGTGGGGCCGGGGGTCTTGGCAGGATCAGGGTCGCAGAGCGGATGAGATGAGAGAGGGAACGGTGAGGGGGCGGAAGGCATACAGTGAGTTTTTTCTTCCTTGGGGCGAATTGGGTAAAGAGAATGTGGGGAAGAAGAGGGGGGAGAGAGAAAAAGGGTAGGTACCTGAGGTGCCAGCGTCTCAGGGGGGGAGAGAGAAGGGAGGGGTGGGGAGGTAGAAAGTTGGATCCAAGCCTTCTTCCTCCGAGAACGTGGAGTGAGGAAAACTGACCCTGAAAGGGGAAGAAAGCTTGGACATTACAGACCTCTGACCATTTGCCATTTTCCTGCGTAAAACTTTCAAGGTTGCAGAGAACTTGGCAATCAAGAGTGCCGAATTCTGGCCGTTTTGAGCCACTGTCTAATTCCTATTGAGGCCAAATTTTAGTACAGAGCTTAATGAATCGCTTGTTTTCTCTCTCCCTTTAGGCCTAGCTGGCACGAGCTCTTTAAGAGGCAGGCAAAGGGGGAGTCAGCTGAAATGTGAGGGATTTTGGAACCCATGGATTAGGCAAACCACGGCCTCAGGGAAGGGGATCCTTTTCACAGGGTGTCCCCTGGAGAAAGAGTATCCCAACCGAGAACCGAAGTTCCGAGTCCTAAGAGGAGAGAACGAGAAATCCCAAGCTTAGACCAGCGTCCCGGTTCTAAGCGAGGGAAACCGACTGATCCCCCTGTCGGGGCCTGGGGTGGTCAGTCAGTCATGAGCGTCGCCCCTCTCTTACCAGTCCAGTGGGTCGAGAATGAGATCCGATGTCGTGTGCAGTGATGGGATCGGCAAAGGGCGCTGGCGGCGTGTTCTGGAGAGGCGTCTCCCAGGGCTGCTCGAGTCAGAAGGGAAAAAGGAGATTGTAAGAAAGAGAAGGTAGGGGTGGGCAGAGACCCTAGGAAGTGGAAGGAGTTCAGAAAAGAGAGTTCGGAGGAAGGGTGGGGGGGGGG
>CM027397.1:29836349-29878957 GCA_015711505.1 Sylvilagus bachmani | reverse complement strand
GCCTTGGATCTTACAGATGTTGGCGAACTAGACCAGCAGGCAGATCTGTCTCTCTGCCTTTGAAGTAAGATGAAAATAAATAAAAATTAAAACAGGATCTCAACGAGAGATCTAAATTTGGTCCTGCATAATCATATAGAATCATTCTGCAAAAAAAAAAAAAAATGAAGCCATAATAAATTCAGTGGGAAAAAAAAGTTACATGGGCAATTCTATCTATCACCTCAAACATTTATCATTTCTGTGTGGTGAGAACAGTCAAAATCCTCTCTTGTAGGTTTTCTGCAGTATATGATATGTTGTTTTTAACAATAGTTGCCCTACGGTGCAATAAAGTATTCAAATTTTCTCCTACCTGTGATCTGTATCTATTGTCCAAAGTTTTCCCAATCCCTCCTCCTATACTTTGTACCAAACATCACCCCATAAAGATGGTTAGTACATATCATTTTTAAAAAGAGAAACAATTGTTTAAAAGGTAAAGTTATTTACTGACAAGATGGATGGACGCCTGGTCCCAGTCTGTATCGCGGTGATCATACAGCACAGATGGGAGCCACATGAACCCCAAAGTTCTTCCCAGTGAACCCAGAACGGATCCCATGCAAATGGCATCCACTGGGCCAAGATGTGGATGAGGAGCAAGGCAGGCATGACCCTGGTCTTTTTCTCCATAACGTCTGGCACAGCAGGAAGACCCTGCTAGGGCTGGGGGACTTCTGTCACTCACGGGCTCCCTAAAAGGTGGGAGGACAGGTAGCCCTCCCCAGCCCAGGCATGGAATCCTGTGCACCTCATCAGGAAACACAGAAACATTTGGGCACCCTTCAGAGCAGTGACTCCCAGAAGGCCAGCCACAGGAGCTTGACTGAGGCGTCTTTTTAACCCTTTAACCTTATCAAAGCGTGAGTCAGCAGATCCATTGCAATGATCGGATGGATTATTTATTGTTCACAATAACACTAGCTGAGCACTTTCATGGACTAGCTCATTTAACCATCACAGCAACGCCGTATGGGAACCACTTTTCTTACCCGCATTTTACAAAGAGGGACTCAGAGACAAGAATTAAGTTATCCAAGGCCACACAGCCAAGTCAGAGCAGAGCAGGGCTTGAGCGTGGGGGCTTTGGGGTGAGGCAGACCTGAGCCCAGATCCCTAGCTGTGTGAATGTCATCAAGCTATGTTTCAGCTTTAAGACTCAGTCTCTTCATCTATGAAATGGGGATAAAAGAAGAAAAATTCTCTACCTCACAGGGCTGCTGGCAGAACTAATGGGAGGATCCATGAAGTGCTTTGCACATGCTTGGCACTTGGCAGTTTCCTGAGTAGTGGCTGCTGGGGCCTTGGCCATGCCTATAGTCTTGCACAGTCTGAAGCACAGACTTCTAAGTGTGTGTTAGGTGAAGGTCAACATCATAGCCAGCAGGAAACAGCAAATTCTCTCTCTTGCCCCCGGGTCTGTCTTCAGAGCTCAGAGAAGCAAGAAGGGGCAGCTGCCTCACATGAAGATCTCTAACTCCTCGGAAACTTCACGGAAACCATGTCACCCCTCTTACCCCTCTTACCCTGGTTCCTCTCTGTTCACAGAGAAGGGAAATCATTTCTGTGAAGAGAGAGGATTTGGAATCCACTATGACTGGCTTTCATGGTTTTATAAGTACACTCTTCTACAGTAAACAGTCGTTTATCACAATGCCTGGGTTTGATGAAGCCTAATCAGCTAGCTGGTTTATCAGACAATGTTTTTTACAAGAGCAACATTTAATATTTCTGCTATCGGCATGAGGACTCTGCATTTTCAGCATTTGCTTAACTTGCATGTGTTATTAAACCATTCCATTTTAAAAGGCCTTGTTATTGACTAAGCTGAAGTCAGGTTGGGGGGGAGGGCTGGGTGGCAACGTGGCACCCAAATCCCATTCTGTGTGAGCTCCATGAACCTGGATGAATCCCATGCTGCTAAGTCACATGATTTCATGAAGTAATGAAATTTCACGAATCGGCACAAACAGGCTTTGGAAGCTACAAAGTCTCTGGCTGAAATCTTGGATTTATCACACTTCAACTGCATGGCCTCTTTGAATCACACATTTGTCACTGCCAAGTGGAGAACACGGACATCAGCCTGGGAAAATCGGACACGCTGAAATAACACAAAGTGCTACAGGATTCGGCATCAAGAGGGTCAATCAATTCCCATACATGCCAATCCTCTTTTGCCTTGTCCATCTCTCAATAGCCTCATTTTAAAAATGGTGCAGTTAAATTCAACAGCCTCTAAGCTTCCTCTCTCAACTCAACATAATTCTACCTGATACATGGGGCTAAGCACTAAGATACTGATGAGCCATGTGGATGTGAAGCCACCTAGAAACCAAGACAGGCATGCGGATGTTAGGTGTGCCCAGGGGTGAAGTTGAAAGATGGCCATAAAACCAGTGGAGCTGCTTGGAAGTGAATAGGATCAAACATACACTAAAATAACAACAGCTGAGCCAGAGAAATGTGGTAGCATCTTGAGTCCAGTGGATTTGCAACAGTAGGCTGAACAAAGGCCTCACCTAGAGAGAGGTGAGCCACGTGCCAAGCAGAGGCAAGATCTGGGCAAAGTTCTACACCCTCCTTAACAAAAAACAGCGATGGGTGCCTGGTCAGCCCAGGGAGGAGAGGATAAAAACGCGCATAAGAGAGGGCAGATGGAGTTCCAAGATGGCGGAGCAGAGAGGGAGCTAACTGCTCTAGTCTAAGAGAGGATAGTTTTAAAAAAGTGGAGAGTGCAGTCTTGGGAAGAGTTAGGGAGAAAACAGCAGAGGAAACTCTACACAAATTAGAGGGACTACAGTGGACCCATGTGGAGGGCATGGATGCCCATAACTCAGGACTACAGCAGTCAAGAGCCAAACACCAGCGTAGGAAAGTGAGGTGAGACCAGACCACAGCAGCCCAAGCCACTGGTGGTAAAGCTGCAGGAAGAGCCTATGGGAACCTGGCTTGGAGCCCCATCGGGGATAGTGGACCACTCAGACTAAAGGAGAAAAAAAAAAGAGGGACACAGTTCTCTCTCCCAGATCACTTTACAACAGCATCCTGAAATAAGCCAATAGAGCGGGTGACATTTTAGACACACATAACAGCTGCACCAGCTCGTGGCCACACCCAGCAGCCAGCAGAGTGGAGACTCCTGACTCTGGTGGGGAGAACAGACAAGGGCCTGGGAGATCATAGCTGTGGGAGGCTTGTGTGCTGGGACTGTGAAAAAAAACCTGAGGCTGTGTGGAGGGACTCACAGTGTCGCTGGGGCTTTGGGGAGTCACTGTGGGAGACTCCACACACTCAGGGCTTCATGGTTCCCAGGTGAGGGACAAAGCTGGAGAATCTGAGCCTACACTAAGGACTGCACAAATCCTTTGTGTAGTCTTTGGGGCAGAGTGGATGAATATTATACCCACTGGGGCTAGTGCTCAGGCACTGGTACCCTTTGAGGAGAGGAGCTCAGTTGAGCAGAATAAATTCCCTTCTGATTAAAAATAAATTACCACCCCAAATGTGGGTGTGTCACCTTAGACACGCCCTTCACCCTGGAGAACTGAACAGAGCCCCCAGCCACACCCATGGCAAACTTCTAGATAGTCCCTGGAAGCAGACACTCCACTCATCCACAGAGGTGGAGTACAAAGATAAAAAGCCACCAGATGGAACAAAGAAGAAACCAATGAGTATCTCCACAAGTGCCGAATAACAAATGTATCAATTCAAGAAACAAGAATAAGAAAGACAACATGATGCCCCCCAAAAAGAACACAACATTTCTATACTAGATTGTGAAGATGATGACACTGAGAAATGCCAGAAATGGAATTCAGAAAATTGATCACAAGATTACACAGAAACAATCAGAAGCAAATGCACAAACACTGAAATCTGTACAGGACATGAAAGAAAATTTCTTCCATGAAATGGAGACATTAAAGAGAAATCAAAATGAAATGAGTAATTCAATAGAATAAAAAATTCAGTGGAAAGCCTTAATAACAGAATCAGTGAAGCAGAAGAAAGAATATCTGACATAGAAGACACAGTACAGGAAATTATACAGTCAGACAAAACACAAGGAAAAGAAAACAGAAAACTAAAAAACACTGTTGGTAATCTACAGATACTACCAAATGACCCAACATATGGGTTCATGGAGTTCCTGAAGGTGTGGAGGAGAGAAGGGATTAGACAGCCTTTCTAGTGAAATAATAACAGAAAATAACAGAAAACTTCCCTAATTTGAAGAAAGAAAGGGACATCCTGGTACAGGAAACACATAGAACTCCTAATAGACATGACCAGAAAAGATCTTCACCAAGACACATGGTAATCAAACTCACTACAGTAAAACATAAAGAAAAGATAAATGGAAATTCAATCAAATTAATCAAATTGAGAAGTTTCTGTATGACCAAAGAAACCCTCAGAAAAGTGAAGAGGCAACCAACAGAATGGAAGAAATTATTTTCAAACCATGCAACTGATAAAGGATTAATACCCAGAATATACAAAGAGATCAAGAAAATCCACAACAAAACAACTCAGTTAAGAGATGGGCAAAGACATTTTTCAAAAGACGAAATCCAAATGACCAATAGATACATGAAAAAAATGTTCAAAATCACTAGCCATCAGGGAAATGCAAATCAAAACCACAATGAGGTTTCACCGCTTCCCAGTTAGAATGGCTTTCATATAGAAATTAACAAACAACAAATGCTGGCAAGGATGTGTGGAAAAAAGGTACCCTAAACCACTGTTGGTGGGAATGTAGAAGACAGTTTGGAGATACCTCAAAAATCTGAATATAAGCCTACCATATGACCTAGGCATTCCACTCCTGGATATTTACCCAAGTGAAATGAAATCAGTAAACAAAAGAGTTATCTGCAGCTCTATGTTTATTGCAGCTCAATTCACAATAGCTAAGACGGAATCAACCTGAATGCCCATCAACCAAAGACTGGATAAAGAAATTATGGGATATGTACACTATGGAATACTACACAGTGGTAAAAAAATGAAATCTGGTCATTTGCAACAAAATGGATGAACGTGGAAACCATCATACTTAGTGAAATAAGCAGATCCCGAAAGGACAAATACCATATGCTCTCCCTGATCTATGAGAACTAATAGAGCGCCTAAAAGAAATCTGTAGAAGTGAAATTGACACTTTGCTAAGGGATGACTTGACCAGCCCTTGTCTTGACTAGTGAGGAACAGCTTCATTTTGTTTGTTTGTTTGTTTTCTTCATACTCTTTGTTGAACTCTTTACTTAACATAGAGTTAATCACATGTGTATAAAGTCAGCTGATAATAGATCTCAGTAAAATTTTAAGAGATTAAGAGAGGGAGGAGGAAGTTTGTAACTGTAAAGCTGTATAGTTCTGTACACATTCCTACTGACTTACCTCTAAGGATACAGTTTAAACACTTGTCATGGGACTCCCAATCCCATTAAGCTGGGTGGCAAAAATGCCACCTTAATTGTTAAAATGATCATATTAAGTGTTAAAGTGAATATATAGATAGGATTAAGTGTTATAGTGATAATTTAAATAAGATCAAGTGTCTGGTAATAATAATACATAGAATTAAAAAGGAGAGAATGTTCCAACATGGGAAGCAGTCCACACAGCAGACTCAGAGAATGACAATCACTCTAAGTAACGCTATGACCTCAGAATTAGCCCTTAAGGCATCCTGGTCTGGCTGAAAGGCCCATGAGAGCATTTCAGGCATGGAAAGCCAAGACCCTATGGCAAAAAATGTCCTACATGAAGGATCTCTGTGAGAGAGACCCCAGTGGAAAGAAGTGGCCATCAAAGAAGGAGGTACTATTCTCTAAAGGGAGAGCTTCCTCTTTGATTATGGCCTTGTTCTTTTTTTTTTTTTTGACAGGCAGAGTGGACAGTGAGAGAGAGAGACAGAGAGAAAGGTCTTTCTTTGCCATTGGTTCACCCTCCAATGGCTGCCACAGCCAGCACGCTGTGGCCGGCACACCGTGCTGATCTGAAGGCAGGAGCCAGGTGCTTTTCCTGGTCTCCCATGGGGTGCAGGACCCAAGCACTTGGGCCATCCTCCCCTGTACTCCCTGGCTACAGCAGAGAGCTGGCCTGGAAGAGGGGCAACCGGGACAGAATCCGGTGCCCCGAGTGGAATTAGAACTCCAGGGTGCCAGTGCCGCAGGCGGATGATTAGCCTGTTGAGCCATGGCCTTGTTTTTATTTATTTATTTATTTATTTGACAGGCAGAGTGGACAGTGAGAGAGAGACAGACAGAGAGAAAGGTCTTCCTTTGCCATTGGTTCACCCTCCAATGGCTGCCGCGGCCAGCGCACCGCGCTCATCCGATGGCAGGAGCCAGGTGCTAGGTGCTTTTCCTGGTCTCCCATGGGGTGCAGGGCCCAAGCACTTGGGCCATCCTCCACTGCACTCCCAGGCCACAGCAGAGAGCTGGCCTGGAAGAGGGGCAACCGGGACAGAATCCAGCGCCCCAACCGGGACTAGAAACCGGTGTGCCGGCGCTGCAAGGCGGAGGATTAGCCTGTTGAGCCACGGTGCCGGTGGCCATGGCCTTGTTCTAATACTGATGGAGTTTGTGGACTCAACAGGCTTCCATAGCCTAGGTAGCTAATGTCAAGAGCCTTGGGGGTCACTGGCGTCATACCTAAGAGTGTTAACTGTTAAATTAACAACAGGAGTCACTGTACACTAACTCTCCATGCAGGACCTCTGTCTTCAATGAGTTGTATTATGAGATTTAACTGAAAAACTAGTTTTCAGTTTGTGTGCAAGTTGTTGAAATCTTTACTTAGTATAGAGTCAGTGTTCTCTGTACAAAGTTAACTTAAAATGAATCTTAACAGAAAAAGGCCCTGGGAATGGGAGTGGGAGGAGGAGGGGTTGGAGTATGGGTGGGAGGGTGGGTATGGTGGGACAAATAATTATAAATATTCCTAAAGTTGCATGTATTAAATTTGTATTCCTTAAAAATATATTTTAAAAAATCCACAAAAAAAGAGGGCAGGTTTTTCTTGTGTGTGCTCTTGTACAGCCCTGTTCTAAGCATGTTGCATGTCTTAAATCAGTCCTCACAATCACCTTGTAACTCAGGTACTGCTGTTATCCACTGTATAGGAAACCAAGTGGCCCAACATCATGGAGCTAATTTCAAAACCAAAAGCAGAGTGGGGATTCAGATTTTTTGACTCCAAGGACCCTGCTCCTAATTCTCACTTCTGCCGAGCATGGGGAAGGGCTTGTGTATTTGTTAGAGCCACACTGGGCTTCATTACCCAGAACTATTAAGTAACTGTCCCAGGAAGAGGGGACACACCGTTACTGGAGCACTGAAGTAGTAGCTGCTTGTGCAGCAGTAGCCCTTCTATCCAAGCAAACTGAAAATGTAGCCAGCAGACTGAAACTCTGTGAGCCTGTCCTGGTTCTGGCTTTGTCCATGGTAGTTAGTAGTTCTGGTTAGGGAGTCATCACTAAAAATCAGAGCTGGAGATTTGCTCTCCAGGTGAGTCCAGATTCCAAAGAGAAGGTCAGTTCTGTGAGGCCACATTGCAAAGATATCTGGATGCTAAACCCCACTCTATAATGATTGGAGAGCTTGGGGTATGGTCTTTCTCTAAGTTTTTCATCCTTTCTAAGAAAGACTACAGAGTTACAGTAAACAAAATAGCATTTCATGAAGCAATGTAAGTTTGGGTCTTACAAAGTGGTTTTTGAGTTTTAGTTCTGTTTTTGTCAGCACCAGAACTTGGTCCCCTACTCAAGAGCAGTTCATGCATCAAACAAAAATACACACAAGTTGCACTTAGAACCATGGAAATCTTTCAGGGTGAGGCCAGAAACAAGAAGCAAAATGCATCCTATAAGCCTCTTTCATCAACTTCTGCACTCCAGCAAAGCTGAGTTTAGCTTAAGACTTCATTTGAAAGGAGAAGCTCCAAGAATATGTAAGGAGCTCACAAGACTCAGTAGCGACAACACAAACAACCCAGTTAAGAAATGGGCAAAGGACAAGAACAGGCATTTTTGCTCAGCATGCTCAGGATCACCACCCATCAGAGAAACGGGAATAAAAACCACAGTGAGGTATCATCCTACCCCAGTTACAACAGCTTATCATCCAAAAATAAACATCAAATGCTGGCAAGGATGTAGGGGTAAAGTTATCCTAATACACTATTGGTGGGAATGCAAACTGGTATAACCGCTGAAGACCGTATGGAGAGTCGTCAGAAAGCTAAAAAGAGATCTGCTCTATGACCCAACTGTCTCTCTCCTGGAAACGAAACCAGCATATGGAAGAGGCACCTGCACGCCCATGTTTCTAACAGCTTAATTCACAATGCCTTAGGTATAGAATCATCCTAGATATCCATCAAGTGATAACTGGATAATAAAAATATGTATACACACACATAATGAAATAGTACTCAATGATAAAACAGATGAAATCCTGACATTTGCAAAAAAAAAAAAAGGATACAACTGGAGATTATTATGCTAAGTGAAATAAACCAGACTGAAAAAGGCAAATATCACCAGGTTTCTCTTATTTGTGGTAGTTAATACATAGTGATAAAAATTGTGTGGATATCATATCATCCAGTATATAGTCATGAATAACGATTTACTGAATCGTACACGTATATGACAATATAATCTTGTTTCACACATTTAAGAAAAGAAATAGAGTGGGGAAAATGGATAGGGTACTAGTAATGCTTTGGATTTTTGTTTTTGTTTTTAAAGATTTATTTATTTGAAAGTCAGAGTTACACAGAGAGAGAAGGAAAGGCAGAGTGAGGGAGAAAGAGGTCTTCCATCCACTGGTTCACTCCCCAAATAGCCGCAACGGCCGGAGCTGAGCCGATCCGAAGCCAGGAGCCAGGAGCTTCTTCCGGGTTTCCCACGTGGCTGCAGGGGCCCAAGGACTTGGACCATCTTCTACTGCTTTCCCAGGCCATAGCAGAGAGCTGGATTGGAAGTGGAGCAGCCAGGAATTGAACTGGTGTCCATATGGGATGCCGGCACTGCAGGCAGCAGCTTTACCTGCTATGCCACAGTGCCGGCCCCGATGCTTTGTCCTTAATTTTGGTGTTGATAATGAGTGTGAGCAGATGACAAAAAAAAATCTCATTTCTCTGTGCATTTATGTGCATTTTTGGTATGTGTATTTCAATGAAATATTTTAAAGATATACTGAGCAACAGTGACAGTTGTCAACACTGAACTTGTTCACACAGTTCTTAAATCTTACATGCATACCAATTACAGAGGAATTTGTCATAATATGGATTCCATTTTAGGAAGTCTATGAGCTTTCCGTGGCTGTTGCAAAAAATCACCAAAACTTCATGGCTTAACACACGGGAATTTTTCTCACAGTGCTGGAGACGCAAAGGCTAAACCCGAGCTCCTGGCATGGCTGTTGTGCAGGATCCAGGGACGAGTCTGCCCCACGCCTCTCTCCAGACTTCTTGTGGGTGCCATTAATCCTGGGCAGAGCTGGCCTTTGGACATGTGACTCCAATCTCACCCTCCAACTTTCTCCTTCCCCGTGGTCTCCCTGTGTGTCTCTGCATGCTCTTCTCCACCACAGGGACAGCAGTACATGTGAACTCATCTTGAGATTCTTAATTACATATGCAACGATCTTTTGTGCCAATAGGGCTGCCTTCTGGACATGTCTTGTGCAGCGACAGGATTCTGCTCTTACACTTAGGCCGGGGTATGGCCCAAGACTGCAGTTCTAATGAGCTCAGGTGCTGCTGCCCACAGGAGACTTTGGAAAAGCTGAGACTCTAAGCAGCCCACAGCACTGATTCTTTGCAGCAGTTCAGGTGAGTTATAAATCAAACTCACGCACCCCCAGGCTCACTGTTGGTCACCAGGATTATTAGATCAAATTCTGAAGGTTTCAAGAGTGCAGGGATAGTCGTGACGTGGCCTAGACAGGAAGCTTCCAGGGCCCTGGGGCCCTGATGTGGCACCTGGCTACTGATGGCGATGTCTGGACATGCTGGTCGTAGCACCATCCTTTCTGTGCCCTTCTCTTGACTTGGGGCTTACAGAAATCCCCTCGCCTCTTGGAACAATTGACAGGAATCATACATGTGCTGTTACAAATGTCAGAGTCGCCTTGTTATGCAAAGAAGCCCACAGCAGCAAGGCAGCATTTTCATCGGACAGAGAAGTCAGAATCAGTGCCCCGCTGGTTCTGTTCCTGACCGGAAGTGCGTTCAAGTCCCAGCTCTGCACGAGCCTGGGAACGTTCCTCACTCTCTCTCTCCTCCTCTGAATAAATCCAGAAGCTGTAGTGCTTACTTCAGAGTTGCTTTCAAGATCTAGCACCTAGCGCCTACTAAACCCTCCCAAACGGCGGCCACTGTTAATAGGATATTTACCAGTATTATTACGTCCCTGTAGTCTACTCATGACTCTGATTTAACACTGCCTTCTTATCTGTGTGGTTTTTTTTAATAGAGAGCCTGGTCTAGGGACCATGATAACAAAATCCATTTTCCTGCACCTTTTACTATTTCATTTCATTTTTTATCTGTTGATTGAATTTATCTCTCAGCTCACCCTCAGAGGGCTACGAGACAGAAAGGAGCTCTGTGATCCTGCATGCCTACTGCCGACTGCCTCCTCCTGATTGTTTGCTGACCTTCTTCCTCCGCACACATGCGGATCCACAGATGCTCCAGCCGAGCCAGCGCTACAGAAATGAGACGATGATGTCTGCACATCCCAGCCTGACAGTGAGACATGGGAGCGATGTGACTGCAGGTCCCCAGAGTGATGGTGTGGGAGAGGATGCTGTGACAGCCTTCCCTGGAAATCTGTCTCAGGGGGACACGTTCTAAGTGACAACAAGATGACACCACGCCGGGACATGCAGTACCGTAAGACATCTGCCCGTCTCAGCCCCAAACACCCCTTCCTTCTCTGGATCAGGCTCAGATCCTACAGTGTTCTGTTGAATGAGGATTCTCTCTTCCAGTAAGAGCTCCTCGGATGGGTCCACCTGCTAATCTTTACATTTTCATAAAGGGAAATAATAAAATAGTTTGTGGAACACCAGTTGTATATACGCACAATACAGGGCATCTTATGGGTGGTTTCACATCTGATCCTCACCAGAGCCCTGTGAATTTAGTATCATGAGGTGCATGAATTTTAATGAGACAAGGCCACAGAATTTTCCAAGGTCACAGACTTAGTATGTAGCTGCAGCTATGTTTTACCTGATGCCGACTCAAAAACCTTTCTGTGGGAATATGTCACACAATATACACCTTCCAATGTGTAATACATAGTATAGTATACAAAACACTGTCAGTATTCCATAGCTCTGGAGTCCACATTGAAAATGTTTGAACAAAACAGTGCATCTGCACTGAACATTCACATAGGAGCTGTTTTTTCTTGTCATTATTCCCTAAACAATATAGGATAACAACGATTTACACAGCATTTACATCACTTGAAGCAGGACAAGTCGCCTTGAGAGGGCTGGACATCTATGGGGGGCTGTATATAAATTATCTGCAAATACAACTCCATTTTCTTCTCTACGAGACGTGAACACCTGCAGATTTTAGTATCGAGGGGTGCCTGGAAATGATCCCTCCTGGATGGTGGGGGCCGCTGTATGGAGTTGTTTAGGTCAGGAAATTTCAGATCATTTTATGCACTCCGCATGGTTGTAAACATTCCACTTTTGCAATCTTGCATACTTCTTGTTTTTCTCATGATACTTTAAATGTAATATATTCATATGTGTAATTACATATTTTCTAATAACCTTAGAGCAACTAACACAAGGCCAACTTGACAGGCAGTGATCATGAAAGATTGGCTTCTCATAAAATTCAAGGCACGAGTCTGAACTCACTTATGGATTCCAGAAATAATCTGAACAGACCATTGAGTTTCATGGTCTGTTCAAAGCCAGTCTCACAATGTGCGATGGATGCTTTCATATATTTGTTGCATATGAGAAATCAGTAGCTAACAGGTAAGAAAATTACCTGTCAGTTTCCAGAAAGAACAGATGTCGATAAGCAAACCACACTGTTGTAGGAACTGTAACAACTAGAGCTTATTAGACACATTTTGGAGGGCTGCCTTCTCTTGCAGCTAGGAGTTTTTATTCAAACAGTGTTTGATTAGTTCCATTGGGTGGAGAGGAATGAAAGTAACAACGATTTATTGGAGTTTTTTATGCCAGACGCTGCATCTGCATCCCACAAAGACCCGTCATGGTAGGTGCTGTTCTGATCTCTGTTGCGTCTGAGCAAACCGAGCCGTAGGGCGTGGGCTGGATATTCTCGTTGTGTCCTTCCAGAGTCACTTCCAGCCTTCTCCACCGCGCTCTGTGGCCTGGAAACCACACCTTCAGCTTCCCTGGCCATCTGGCTGCTGGCTACTGCAATAGTTTCAATGCAGAATTCACAGACAATGAGGCCCGACCATTTAAGTATAGTGTTTTATGTATTATTCTACACATTCCACACTGAAAATTCAGCCAGTGAGGAGCACTAGTTGGAGACTGCAGTATTGGAGGGAAGAGAAACTGGGGTGTCTTTTCTTCTTCCTCCATCCCTGCTGGCCGTGGACTGTCAGGGACTGGGGCCCTGTACTGGAGGCTGTCTTCACTGTTCAGGTCAGGTAGCTTTTCTATAGTGGATTCTGGCCAGCTCTCCCTCTTCCTGTACCTGGGAGTGAGGGTAACTCCCTGGAGTCCCAAGCCTGAGGAGTTTCAATATCCCTCATTGATTTTCCTAATCCAGCCCTCACCTTTGCACAAAATTCCATCTATAAAGTGTTCTCAACTCCTTCTCCCTTCTTTGCCATGGCCATGCTTTCTGGCCATAACTGCAATAACTTGCCCAAGGTAACTCAAGTAGTTACCAAAAAAGGGAGGGGATGGAATTTTAAAGAGGAGCAGATTTGGAGGACGTAGGAGGAATGTTCAGTAAGGTTTTGTGCACGCTGAACTCGAGGCACTTTTTAAACAACCTAGCCTAGCTCCAGAGACGGGTGTAAGGAAAGGCATTTATCTGTTTTCAGGCAAGGAGCTGACATGGCTGAGGCTTACGTCCTTGTTCCATCAACAGGTAAAGCAGGATTGGAAGCTCTTAACCATGATGGGCTGACCCAGATGGAAATGGAAGGGAAGCATGGGATTGGTTGAGAGCTCCCAGGGAATAAGTTCGGAGTAAGAACACAACTGATCACAGAGGAAAACTCCATTAAGAGCCTGGGGTGGTAGTGGGAGTGGGCACATTTAAGGTCACAAAGCCTTGGGATGAGAAGACGTCAACAAAGAAGGGGTGGGCAATGGAGTGATACTGCCCCGAGATGCCAAGGCAGGAGGAACTGGCAAGCTGCCATCATACAGCCTTTTTTAGTGAGGTAGCACACACAGCATAACGTTTACCCTTTTAGCTACGTGTGCATTTCAACAGCATCAAGTATGTTCGTGATGCTGTGTGGTTATCACCACCTCCGTGTTGCACACCACTCTCAGCACCAGAGACAGAGATCTTGCGCTCAGTCAGCAGTCGCTCCCCAGTCTCCCCTCAGCCCAGCCCCTTGTCAGCTTCTAGTCTTCTTTCTGTCTCTGTGCATTCACCTGTTCTGCATCCATCACACACGTGAAGTCTCACCACCTGTGACTTCCCATTATGGTCCCCAACACGGAAGCCATCCCTGGGGAAGCCTTGATGGATCTCAAAGTTGGAGAGCAAGGAAAAGGACTTTACCATGGTGTCCCAGCCCCCATCTTCCCTGGGAGATTAGCAACTGCCTCAGGGCAGAGCAGTTAAGCGCCCTGGTATTCAGATGCACCTCCTTTTGTTCCTTCCATTGTTGGAGGTCATTGCTTTAGGATAGCTCTTAATGGGTTCTTTCTGTTCCCTACAGGAACCAGAGTCTCAGAGGTTAGAAACTTGAGCTCTTCAGAGACACAGGTCCTGGATCAGAAGAGAAGGAGGATTAGGTAGCCCAGGGAGCATCTGAGCACCAAGATGCCCTAAACTGTTGTTTCTGAAATTGTCTCTGGATAAGAAGCATTTTCTTCAACATTTCTTGAACTCATATTTGTAAAATACACAATAACAACAGGTTACTAGGGAAAAATCCAAGTAAAACAAGTCATTATATCATCAGATTCATCAGACACAAACTTACTCCACGAATTGCTATGAAAACTTTCAAGATTTTGCTCGCAGTCTCTGCACTCACAACACTGGGGTTCACTATGTTATGTTTAAGGTCTTCACTATTCCAGGAAATCCAGGCATCCGAGTCTACCTTCCTCACAAAACCTGAGTTTCCAAGACCAAACAAGAGGAGCCTGTGTCAAAAACCACTGCTGTGGGAGTAACGAACAAGCTGGAACCCAAACGTGTGAGAGAGCCCCCACAGGACAGGCTGGGAATTGCATCAGTTTTCTCTGACCTGTAGGCGGGCTCTGCAGAAGTCGGCCCTATGGTAACAATACACAAGGAACCCCAGAGCCAGAGAGCCGGACAGGCAACCCAGGGGACTGAGCACTGGGCAGCTCGGCAGCTGCCTCAGGCCAGGTGAGCCAGCTGATCAGCAGGTGA
This sequence comes from Sylvilagus bachmani, assembly GCA_015711505.1. NCBI lineage: Eukaryota > Metazoa > Chordata > Mammalia > Lagomorpha > Leporidae > Sylvilagus > Sylvilagus bachmani. Next base: position 29,864,278 of record CM027397.1, on the reverse strand, counting down.
ACATCTGCAAATACAAAGGGGCTGCTGAGGCGGGGGGTGGGGGTGGGGGTGGGTCTGGGCCCTTCAGACACAGGTAGAAAGTCCCTCATAAGCAGGCTGTCAGCTGTGGCTGGAAAGCCTGCCTCCAGGCCAGCTGGCGTCTCCCTCACTGGTAGCTTCTGGTGCTGCGTGTGTGACCTTGTGGCTTTAAATCACACCTCCAGGGTGGGTGCCATCTTTCACCCAGAGCTAGCAGAGGAGAGGGGTCTGAGCCCCTCAGGAGATGGACAGTCCCCAGAAGACCCCCACTATCTCCATGAGCCCCAAGCCAATCAACATGCATATGTGAAACCCCCTGTCCAGTTGATGACCCAGTGAACAGAGAGTAATGCCTTAAAACCTGGGACCCTTCCTCAATGCCAGCGTCCAGCTCAGGCACTCTACCTGGTCTCCTCTCGGACCAGACGCCTTCTCTGTCACTTGCCAATCAAATAAAAGTTTCCTTTCTGTCTAATAAAAGTGTCTGCCTCTTTGAAAGTTGTTTCCCGGCTTCTTATTTCTATTCTAAGCTGAGGAAAGGAACCCAGGAGAGTCGCTCTGGCAACCGCCCTCCCCTCCGTGTCAGGTAACAGCTGTGGCTTCACGTTCAAATTCAGTGTCTATCTTGAAGTAGGTAGAGAAATCTGGGAAATGCAGTTCGGTTTAGCCAAGGTGCAGAGCCCCCTGTGGTGTGCATGCAACGGCAGGGTTTTCTCCACTTCCGATTTCTCGCGCGTGGTTAAGGTCACGTGTTGGGAGTGACGGGACTGCTGAACAGACAGAAAAGGTTACAAGAGAGAATAAGGGCTACAATCTGCTCTGTTGCCTCCTGGTCAACCTTGTGCTGGAGTTAACTAAGCGAAATACACACGGATCAGGAGGAAGAGCTACAGCCGCATCTGTTCTCAGAGAGCACTGTCATGTATAAAGATATCTTAAGGCGTCAATAAAACAATTAGTGGAACTAATAAGTGAATTTGGTAAGGTCATGTGATACCAGGTCGACATACAAGAATAATGTTATGTACTAGTAGCAATTAAAAACAGGAATAAAAGTGTTCCACTCACTGTTGCAACAAAAATGTGACTTCAGATTAAATGTAATAAAAAGTACAAGATCTCCCCTAAAAATTGTAACATGATTAAAATGAAAACCAACCTAAATAAATGAATAAATATGTTCATACATTGGAGGTCACTGTTAAAATATCACTAATTCCTAATTTGATCCAGAGATTCAATTGGCTTATCACGATTCCAGCAGTCATTGTAAAAACTAGAAAGTTACAAAATTATGCTTTTGCAAATGTAAATGGACGTGAAAAGGACGCAGAATAACACTGCATATCCAAACAACTCTGATAAGGTGAACACATTTAGAGAGCTCCCTGACTTACCCCACTTATTGCCAAGCTACTTAATCAAGAAGGTATGATTTAGGCACAATGAAAGTGAACTGAATCAATGGAATAATCTACAGAGTCCAGCCAGGGACCCAGACTTATGTAGTCAAATTTTAGACAAAACCCAAAACAGTTCACTGGGGAAAGAACAGTGAACTTAATCGCTTCCTTATACCATATACAAAATCAGTTTGAGATGGATCACGAATCTGAAGAAATCAAAAGTAAAATGTTCTAGAAGAAAATACAGGTGAATGTCCACACCACCTGGAAGTCAGTAAAAATTTCTTAGGTAAGATGCACAGAAAAGGGAAACATTATAAATTAGACTTTATCAAAATTTGGTATTTTTGCACATCTAGAGTCACTATTACTGAGCTAAGCCAAGAAGCCTAGGATAATAAGCAAACGATGCAGAATGTGACAGATGACTTTATATATGGCACCCCTACAAACCAACAATAAAAAGGGACAAGAGTATACATGCTCTCTCACAAAGATATTTAAATTTTGAGTATGCACACGAAAAGATCAACACCATTAGTCATCAAAATTACAGCTGCAGTGACGTAGAATTATAGCCACAGTGACGTATGGCTGCATCCTTACCTGGATAGCTACATCTGTAACAACTGACAACAGTGAAGTTTATAAACAGTGTAGTGAAGCTAGATCTCTGACACTACTGGTGAGTGTGTAAATGGCACAACTCCCCTGGAAACAAAACTGGCAGCTTCTACCAGATGACCTAGTTGGCACACTCACACTTATGCCAGAGATGGAAACCGCCTATCCACCAAGCCGCGCACAGAAGGATGCGGAGAGCAGGTGCTTTACAACGGCGAACAATCAGAAACAAAATGGTCTTTAACAAACAAATGAATCGGCAGCACGTCTACACAACAGGATACCAACTCAGTAATGAACAGGAATAAGCCGTACATGTAGAAACATAAATCACGTAGATACCACGCTGGGTGAAGGAAGCCAGACACAATGGAAAACATACTTTAAGACGGCATTTACAGAGAGTTTTTAAACAGGTACCATTTAAGATGGGTGCTGCTTGGGACACCTGCAACCCAAGTTCTAGTGCCATCCCAAGTCCTGGCTACTCTGTTTCCATCCAACTTCCTGATGAAGCAACTGGGAAGCAGTGGATGATGGCTCAAGTACCTGGGCTCCTGCCAACCAGGTAGAAGCCATGATAGAGTTCCTGGTGCCCGGGTTTTGCCTGGCCAAGTCCTGGATATTGCAAACATTTGGGGAGTGAACCAGCAGCAGGAAGATCTCCCTCTCCCTCTCCCTCTCCCTCTCCCTCTCCCTCTCCCTCTCCCTCACCCTCTCCCTCACCCTCTCCCTCACCCTCTCCCTCACCCTCTCCCTCACCCTCTCCCTCACCCTCTCCGGCACTCTTTCAAATACATAAATAAACTTAAAAAAACAAAGTAGATAAAACTTGTGTGTAGTGAAAGCCAGGAGAACAGTTGCTTCTTGTGGGGTTCTGACTGGACCCTGGGACTCTTCTCATGTGATGGGAATACCACTATCTACAATAAATGTATGTGTCTCCAGAATGTATACATTTTCAAAACTTAGGAATTGTAAGGCTCAGGCTTATGCAATTCATTTTTGTGTGTTTTACCTTAAAATGAAATCAAAATAAATCCTAAACTCCCGTTTGTTTGCTTTTTCACAGTGGTACGAGTTGGCAATTCTGAAACTACTTCTTGGGTAAGCACAAGTATCTCAAAGATAACGAGATGCAGGATTCTCAGGTTAGAAAAGGCAGCTGGGCATGCAGACAGGGGAACACCTAGGACGTTCCCTGTGCAGTTGGATCAGAATTAGAGCTGTCAGGATAAACTTGCAGCGTGTGCGTGTGACTCTGTGTATTCTAGCTCTGTGTGTCGAGAGTCCAGAACCTGGACGGAGAGGTGGCAGTGAGGGCTTCCAGACACAGATCTTGGTCTTAAGCATGGTCAGCCCTCCGTATACTTAGATTCCACCTCAGCAGAGGCAGCCAACTAGAAATCAAAAACACTGAGGAAAAAGCGCATCTCTCCTGAACATGTGCAGACATTTCTCATCACTATTCCCTGAACAAGACAGTGCAGTAACTATTTACAGAGTGTTTACATCCCATTAGGTGTTATACGTAATCTAGGCAAGGTTCCAAGTGTACAGGATGACGTACACGGATTAGACGCAGATCTACAATGGTTATCGAAGGGCCTTGTGCCTCTGTGGGCTTTGGTATTCTCGGGGGAGAGGGGAGGGGAAATGCCGTTTTGTGCCACAGACTAAGGAAGTGCTCCATTGCAATGTGGAAAACAGCACAGGGGATCACGTGAAACAGACAGCACACCAGTCTGGTATGATTCGAGAATGGAAATAATGAGAATAGATTCATGACTAATTGAACAGAGTACGTATCTGAGTCTAGAGTGGTACAAATGATAAGTAAGCAGATCAAAGCAAAGCTCTTCCTTATAACAGAACATCAACTGTTAATGCAGAAGGGTTGATGGATCTGAAAACCACCAACTGGGGTGGGCACCGTGGAGCACCAGCTGAAATTGCCACTTGAAACGCCTGCATCCCACACCGGAATGCCAATCTGTGTCCTAACCATCTTCTGCACCCCACCCGGCTCCCTGCTGATGCGCCTGGGGAGGAAGATGAAGAAGGTCCATGGACTTGGGCTCCTGCCACCCACAAGGGAGACCCTGGTGGAGCTCCAGGCTCCCGGCTCAGGCCTGGCCCAGTCCTGCCTGCTGTGGGTGTCTGGCGAGTGAATCAGCAGATGGAAGACCTCTTTCTGCCTTGTCCTGTCACTATGCCTGTCAAATAAATATTAAATAAATCTTAAAAAGGAAAATCATCAATCACAGCTAAATCATTGCTGTGAATTTTGATGAAGGAACACAGCATGTACAAAATTTGAAAATATCTATGCTCAAATTATTAATTATAGAGTAGCAGTTAACTTCATAATGGAGAAATCTGGCTGACACCTCATTTACCGAGTCTACAAAATATCCATTCTTCTAAAATATCAAGGTCAAGAAAGACAAGGAAAGGCTGAGGAACCTTCTAGATGAAAGACGACTAGAGAGACATGGCAGCAAAATGCAGTATGTACAGGTTGTATGTCAGAAGGTGAACCGGAGGGTGGTGAGAGCCTTTAACGTTTTGGGAGGCTGGTGCCATGGCGTAGTAGGTTAAGCCTCCACCTGCAGTGCCAGTTCCTGTCTTGGCTGCTCCTCTTCTGATCTAGCTCCCTGCTGATGGCCTGGGAAAACAGTGGACGATGGTCCAAGTCCTTGGGCCCCCATATCTGCCTGGGAGACCCGGGAAAAGGTCCTGGCTCCTGGCTTCAGATTAGCCCAGCTCCGGCCATTGCGGCCGATTGGGGAGTGAACCAGCAAATGAAAGACCTCTCTCTCTTTGTCTCTGTCTGTAACTCTCTCTCTCAAATAAATAAAATCTTTAAAAACCAAAGAGACATATTGGGAAAACGGACAACATTCAAAGATAGACTCTGTGTTTCTCGATACTAGTCTATCCATGTGAAATTTCTCAAATTCAGTAATTATACTATTTTTTAAAAGAGAACTGAAACATTTTTATTGTACATTTGTGTGTGGTGCAATATGATACTTAAGTACTAAATATTGGCTGTAATGATCTAAATCAAGGTCACGTTGAGTTGTAGTCAGCTCCATTTAGCATTCCCATCTCCTTAAGCATTTTTATAAATTTAAGTTAACGTATAACAATTACACATACCGCTGGGGCACTGTGTGATATTTCAATACATGTATCCCATGTGCACGCATCAGGATGAGTGGCATCTCACTACTTCATGTTTGGAGTTTTGAGATCTTCTCTCCTAGTCACCCATAAAATACGCAGCGGGTTACTGTGAAGTCTGGACACCCAGATGTCCAGTCTCCTTCCACCCAGCTGCTTTGCTACATCAGCCAGCCTTGCTACATCCCTGCTCCACCACTCCTCACAGCCCTTAGACACCACTCGTGTGCAGTCATGTTAAAAAAACGCACACCAACATTAGTCATGGAAGCGTTCAGTGTCCACTTTCGCCAACGTTCCAGAAAGTAATTTGTCTACAGAACGAGGCAAATGAGGTGAACCGTTAATGACTGGTGAATGTGGACCACGGACAGAGATATTTCCATGGACTTATCTTGCAGCTCTTCCATTAAGTCCAGAATTATGCAAAAGAGTGAGAGAAAAGAAGAGAGAGAGAGAGAAATGGGGGGGGGGGTTGAGAGAGAGAGATTGAGAGATTGTGAGAGAGAGAGAGACAGAGAAATATTGACTGAGAGATTGAGAGAGAGATTGAGAGAGAGAGAGAGAGAGAGGTCTTTCTTCTGAAGACCAGGGCCTCCGGCCAGGTTTCGCAAGGTCTGGGCTAAGCTAGCTGAGGCCGGCCCTGGGCTGGCAGAACTGACAGGCAGAAAGTCCTGATTACAAGTGAGTAAATCAGAGAGCTGGTTTAGACCATAAAATTGAAAGTTAAAAAAATGCATGTCAAGCTGAAGGCAATTTAATTCCTTTGCATATATTATTCTGAAGTTCCCTTTATAATTACAAGCATAGCTAATACAAAGTTACATACTTTGTTATTAAAGATAAAGACTGTCAGGCTCCGGAGGCCGCAGCTCTGGGCGTGAGTGTGCCAGGCACACAACGCTTCCCTGAGTCCTCCCGGTAGTCCTCCCGCGTGGGGCGGTCACCCGCATTCTACGGAAGAGGGGACTGGGGCCTTGAAAGTTACTCTTGCCCCAGGTCACCCAGCTCGACAGCAGTTCACTCTGCAGACGGAGTGGAAAAGCTGACAGCTTTGGGCCTCTCTGCTCCCTTCTGCAAGGGAAGCCCCAAGAGAGTGGAAACCTTCACCTGTTTCGTGCAGACCGCTGTGCCAGAACCCAGACTACACCCTGCCACGGAGCAAGTAGCTGCTGAATGATGGAATTGGCTTGGGCAAGACGTCAGGCACTGTCGACTTTGGGAAATAGCCATTTCTACAGAAAACAGCCAGGTAAGATCGAGTTAGGAGAGGGAAAGGGGAAGGAAACACAGATTGAGTGACGTCAACTCTTTCAAGGAACTTTGTTCTGCAGACAGAAGACACTGGGTGTGATCTGGACGGCATGAAGACCAACAAATGGATTTCCTATGGGTGCTGTGCAGCTGTGCCTGGGAACCAGGGGGCTGAGCCGCAGAAGGTACAGGAGAGCCATGATGGAGCTCCAGACAGTGAGCCTGCCCAGAAGGGTCAGAGAGAGATCACTTGGTGGGAGGAGCCAAACACAACTGTCGGGATTTGTGCGTATCTTGCTGGCACCTGTTTCTGCCATGAAGCTGCCAGTGCCAGGGAGCATGTTCAATGTCCCAGTGTCAGACTCCATCATGCATTCTTCCCTGCAAGTCCCAAAGCTCCTTTGTACAGATATTTTTCCCTCGGGGTAAAACCTCCGTGTAAGTCTTATTTTTCTAAGCTTCTGGAAACCTCAATTCGAGAAGAGGTTCCTTTCTGAATATCCATTTTCTTCCTGTGTGTCAGGGTTGTATGGGTGTTTTTTTTGCACACTGCATCCCTAAATCCTCACAGTAACATTAGGAAATCTGTATGGTGATGCTGATTGGTGATGTGGAATGTGCGGGCAATGGCATTTATGAGACTTTCTCAATGTTACCTAGCTACTCAAGGTGATGTCTGGGAACTGAACCCAGCTGATCTGAATCTGGGCTGGTGCTTTGCCATGGGATCTTGGTGCCTTTCCTTGCTTATCTCTTGTCAGCACTGGCTGGTTTGCTGGCCTCCGAGAGGCCAGGCTGCAGGGAGAGACCCCGTCCAGGAGTACGATGTGTGCCACTGCATGCCAGCCTGCTTTCTCCAGGGAGGGGCTTGAGATGGATTCTGCTTTTCCCCACCAGTGTGCAGAGATGGAAGGAGAACCTCACTAAGCTCTTCCTGTTCCTACAGAGAACTTCCCGATTCTTCCGCTCTCAACGGAAGAGGACATGAACAAGCTGCACTGCCATTCATTAAAGCTACTACCAGTTGTCAAAATACAGACAATTTGCAAACACATGTTGAACAATGGAGGGAAACACAAAGGCACACATCAAGTATGGTTCTGTTCCCGAGACGTTCAAGGACAGGCGAAATGAATCGCTGGTGATGGAAGTCGGACAGAAAGGGAGTGGGCATAATTTTTATAGTGCCATGGCAACAGTCATTATCTTGGTCTCCTCTCATGGGCCACAGAGGCTAAGATGAGCAATGTGCCTCCTTGGTCACTGGGCAATCAAAGCTGTTGCGGGTAGAGTTTCAGACATTGTTCTCTCTTCTTCCTCCACTCAGAGCTGTTACGTGGGGTTGAACTGAAGCACGTTTCTCAGAGGAGTTGACTAAGCCATACTCACGAAACTCAAGAGAGCTTTAAGAGGAGGAGGGCAGGAAGAGGAAATAAAGGCAAAGAGATGAGCGTAAGAGAATGAGAGACAGCGGGAGAGAGAGAGATGGCGGCAGGGAGCAGGGAAAGAAGGGGAGAATACGGATCGAAAGGCAAGATAAGCATTTTCCCTTGCACAGAATCTCTCTTCGTCTCTCCCTGTGACCTTGGCACTCTCCCCTGACTTAGGGGACATTGTTGGGAAGCAGAGAAGAAACAGGACCCAAGAGAAGGAAACACTCGACCGACCCGGATCTGGGTCCTGGGGAAGGAAGAGGGAGGGGCAGTGAAGGCTGGGAAGGTGCCAGGAAGAATGTGAGCCATGCCCTGTGGTTTAAAAGAGATCAGACTGACTTTCAGGTAGGCACAGGGACTCGGTGCAAGTCCAGTCCCTCTTAGTCCAAGGCCATGGGCACCTGCTGAAATGAATGGATGAAAATCCATATTCTCGAGACAGAATACCTGAGTATCAGAGTACCTGAGTATCAAAGTACCTGAGAATCAGAGTGCCTGAGTTCAAGTCCTGGCCCCCCTCCTGATTTCAGCTCCCTGCTAACACAGATTCTGGGAGGCAGCAAACTGAGGCCATGATTGGGTTTGCCTGGCTCCTGGCTTCTCCTGGGCCAAGCCCCAGCTGTTGTGGGCATGTGGGGAGTGAATCAGCGAGTGGAAGGCCTCTCTGTCTCTCTGCTCTCAGATACATAAAAACATATATAAATAATATTTGTAATAAGGCATGTTTTGCTCTGTGAAGCAGTATGTTAAGCCTCAAAGACAAACACCAATGACAGCCCCAGTCCCCCTTTATGCTTCTAGTTCTCTCTTTTCTCCTACGATAAATAACACATATATTTTTAAGGGTTCATTTAGTTTGATCTGTTTGAAAGGCAGAGAGAGGAGGAGAGGGAGAGAGAGAGAGAGAGAGAGAGAGAGAGAATGAACAAACCATTGACTGATTCATTCTACAGAAGCCTCTGCAGCTGAGGCTGGGCAAAGCCAAAGACTTGGAACCAGAAACTCGAACCAGGTCTCCATGGAAGTGGCAGGCACCCAAGTATGTGGGCCATTGCTGCTGCTTCCCAGGGACTGGCTTGGTGGGAAGCTGCAATTAGGAGCTGGCGCCAGCAAGTGGCCACGGCATTCTGATGTGGGCTGTGGGGGCCTTAACCGCCAGGCTCAATGCTTCTATTGCTAGACCTCTGAACTTTTCCAAAGATGCAGGAAATCTGGATTTTTATGGGAAATACTCCAATGCTTAGAAGCTGGCAACTTTTAAAAATCAAAAACAGAAACAAAAACAAAAGGACATGGGCTCACATTCTGCAGGCCAAACAAAACACACTGATGGACAGTGAAGGACCCCTAAGAAAAATCACTTGCCCATGGAATCAGCTCATAGAGAAAAATCACATGGTGATTAACTTATTCCACTGACATCCACTGCCTGCTGTGTCTGAAGGTTTGGGTTGGGCCTGGGAGGAAACCCAAGTAGACTGCAGTGGCTGCGACTGCCGTCTTTGAAATGAGACATCCTAGGTTTGAATCCAGCTCTGCCTCCCTTCGAGCTGTGTTGCATCCTCCATAGAATGGGGGATTATTCAACTCCAAGGCTTATAAGAATTAAATGAGACAGTGCATTGATTGCTGCATATAGGTATGCGTATATAGCTAGTGATTGCTCATAGGCTGGGTACAGATAAAGTCTAGCGCTTAGGATTGCCAGCAGCCCAGTGACACAGCCCTGCCTTCTTGTTCTTGATGTCTGTGATCTCCTTGCCAGGCTGTTTTCCTTCAAGTTCTGGCTGGCGCACCTTTCAGGGTAATGTCCTCTCCTACAGCAGCCACTCACATGGACACAAGTGATGTGGATCCACACGCTCTTCTCCCAGCATTTTAGCAATCTCACGGAATTATGCAGCTGCAGGCTTATTGGGCCACTGTGCCCAATAACACAGTAACACTGTAATACAGTGCTACATCTGATATGTGAATCACCAAGTCCTACGAGGGCCAATTTGTGTCCAGCTGCAGAGACGTCTGGTTACATACAACCTTACTGACGGAGGCACTGGCTGCAAGATGCCCTCAACTCAGTGTGCTGGGCAACGCCGTCAGCCAGAGGACCCCGTGGAGCTCCCTGGGGCTTCCTTCCCAGCCCCGGGCATCTCTTCTCTGTCTGCCTGGAGCACTCCACACTCTGCTCCTACCCAAAGTTCACTCCCCGATGTCTGCTCAGCCAAGCTACTCGCCTTTTCTGCTTTCAGACTTCAAGTGCTCATCAAATCTGCTGCCTTGTCTGACAAAGCATCGATCTGAACTCAGAATAGCGAGGACCAGAGGCTGGGAAGTGGAGCGAGCTGGACCCTGGATCCCAAACACAGTCGCACAGGAATGACAGGGTCTAGTGTCCCGCAGCAGAGTGAGGCGACGACAGCTCACCATGAAGTGTTGTGTCAAAGCTGGGCGGCTCCAAACAAAGACAAAGACATGGAAATGCTAATTGCCAGATCTGATCACTTAATGCTACGAGCGTGTCTTGGACTATTTCACAGTATACCATGAAAATGAATGTTCCATGTAAATCAAAAATTAAAATAAGGAATTGATGTTGGATATACTCTAGCTCATATATACTGTTATATCCTCCCAAATGCCTTTACCTAAATGTGTGTATTTCTCTAGTCTTTAAACAATTTATATTATTCAAAAGGCAAAGATAGAGAGGAGAGGAAAAGGGGAGGGCAGGGAGGGGAGAGGAAGGGAGAGAGGGGAGAGGAAGGGAGAGAGGGGAGAGTAGAGAGGGGAGAGGTGAGAGGGGAGGGCAGGACCTCAGTCCAGGTCTCCTCTGTGGGCAGCAGGAACTGAAGCACCAGAGCCATCACCTGCTGCCTCCCAGAGTGCACACGAGTAGGAAGCTGGAACCAGAGGTTGAGCTAGGACACAGACCCAGGCACTCTGCTGGGGATGTGGGTGTCACAGTGGCACCCGGAAGATCAAGACCAAGCTGTCAGAAGGGCTAGGGCTTCTTGAGGTCTCTCCCCTTGGCTTGTAGATGGCCTTCCCTCCACACCTGCATGCAGCCATTTCCTAACCTCCTCCTCTTTTAAAGACCAAAGTCATGCTGGATGAGGACCCACCCCAATGACCTCAGATTCAATTAATCATCCATTTAAAAACACTACATCCGGGGCTGTGCTGTGGTGCAGCGGGTTAACACAATTGCCTGAAGCACCGGCATCCCACATGGGCTCCGGTTCTAGTCCCGGCTGCTCCTCTTCCAATCCAGCTCTCTGCTATGGCCTGGGATAGCAGCAGAAGATGCCCAAGTCCTTGGGTCCCTGCACCCACATGGGAGACCCAGAAGAAGCTCCTGGCTTCAGATCAGCGCAGTTCCAGCCATTGCGGCCAACTGGGGAGTGAACCAATGGATGGAAGACCTCCCTCCCCCCCCCCTGTGTGTGTGTGTGTGTGTGTGTGTGTGTGTGTATGTGTAACTCTGACTTTCAAACAAAAATAAATCTTTTAAAAAAACCACTACATCCAAATACAATCAGTCCCGTCTTGGGGACATGATTCCATATATTGCAATGAACATCTAGAATTCTCTCTAGGTTACAGTCTCCTCATCTCTCAACCAGGGAAGGTGATGCCTGCCTCAGTGCACGTATGATGAGGACAAAGTCCTTTCTAGCAGCAACTCCGTGGCCTGCCATTAGCCCAGCTCCTGTATCGGGGGGCTGCAGGGGACAGGAAGGGAGGAATCCCCCACACACTTTATGCTCTGGAATCTTGCTGCTCCAAGTCAGCTATTGGAAAAACGCAGAATCTAGGTTCCCACAGCAGACCTATACCGAGTCAGAAGCTTAGATGTGAATGCAGATGCGCCAGTCTAGACTGGATACAGCCTGACTCGGACGTCCCCTCTGGCACCCGGCTCCCAGCGCAGACGACATCTCTGAAATTAAGTAACCCGCGCTGCACCACTGACCCTGCGTCTCAAGCCTTTGTACTCCTTCGTGTCATTTTCACCCACAGACAAGAGGAGGAAACACGTCCCGAGACAAGCTTCAGTCCCAACCTCTGACCTCTAGTTTGTCGCTTGTCAGTCAGGATAGGGGTGCAGGCCACCCACCCACCTGACCCTCACGTGGCTCAGGCTTCCACCCCTGCCCTTGCAAAGTCACCAGGTCCAGCTCCGAATTGATGCAGAAGAGAAGCAGAACCACCTTGATGGATCATTAACAAGCATCGGGCAGACGGCGAGGGTGAAGTCGGGGGCCCTAATGGCAAATGGCTCTTAGCCCTTCCAGGAGAAATGCTCAATTAATTCTGTCCTCTCACGCCTCCCAGAAAATTTCTGCACATCCGAGCCTCACATACTGTCAGTTCCCGGAGCTCCTGCCTCCACACCAATGGCTTCAGCCTCAGCCCTCAGCAACCAAGCACATTCAACAGACCAAGCACAACCAGATACAGCCATGGATTTGGGACAGGGAGAGTTCTTGGCCCCAGGAAGAGCCTGCATCATACTCCAGGATGGCTGCCATCCTAGTGTTCGCCTGGGCTGCTCAGCTCTCTCTCGGATCCATCCAGCACTGCAGAGCCATTAGCATCACAGCCTGCCACCTTCTGCTTCCCAGACTGCGGTCTGCAATCGGAACCTAACCTCAGCTACAGCCACTGCAGATGGAGCCGTTTAGGAGACAATAACACCATTTTGTGTTCCCGTCCATGGGATTCTTATCAATCTGGAGGAATGGCTGAGCAGTTTTCTGGGCTCTTCGGTCTGCTGCTCAGACACCTGGGAGTCCTGTGCCTGTCTCCTTTGCGATGCAAACCTCATTTCTGGCAGTGAGCAGCACATTCTCTGTTAAACATCCACTGCAATTGTCAGCCAGGTCTGTGCCTGTATCTACTGCTCAGTGTTACAGTCTGTGCGCCTCTTCAGGCACAAACACAGTCCCTGAGCCAGAGGAGGCAGCCCTGTGATTCTCATGTGGTTCCCATGACGTGCTGCCTTTAATGAGTGATGCCCTAAGTGCCCAAGTAAGTGAGCTGGTTGCAATAACTTCTCATCAGTTTTTAAAAGGTGGCTGGTTTTCATTGCATTTGCCCCCTAAGTCCCTCTGAAATATTTTGAAGTCTAACTGATGGGCATTCGACAAACGACAATAACTGGCTGATGCCACCTATTATAGCACCGTGTTTCCTGGGTTGAATCATTTATTTGAATTAAAAGTTTTATTTCAAGATGATTATAGATTTACATGCAGTTGTGAAAATGAATGCAGAAAAATTCCGTGTAACCATTACCCAGTTCTCCCAGTGGTAAAAACCCTGCAAAAATATCGTATCATAATCAGGACATTGTTATGGATGCAACCAAGCTACTGAATACTTCCATCACCACAAATACCCTTCCTGTTGCCCTGGTATGGTCACGTCAACTTCCTTTCACCCTTCCTGGGTGCTAACCTGTAATAACGGCCATTGCTACAATGAAACCTGCAGCTCCACAATTTTCTCATCTCAAAAATGAAATGTTACTCAAGTGGCATTATCAGTATGTAACATATTGAGATTGCTTTTCCCCCCCTCAAAATCATCCTCTAGAGGTTAACCAACATTAGCACACATATCATCTGTGTCTTTTTATCACTCAGTGGTGTTTCACGGTAGAGATGCACAACTTGTTTGAACATTCACCTGCTGAAAGACATCTGAGCCTTTGACTGTCAGGAGGAAGACCACTCCACACACTTGTTTATAGGGTTTCACTGGACCGGAAGTCTTTGTCTGGGATCAGTGGCTGGATTGTATGGCCACTGCATGTTTCGTTTCATAAAGAAACTGCCTAACTCTTTTCCAGAGTAGCTGTACCAGTTTATCCTCGCACCAGCAATATGTGAATGACCAGCACTTAGCGCTGCCACTAGTCTTTATCTTGGCTTTCTCTCCGATTCGCATTTCTCTCACAGCTAAGGCCAGGGGACATCTTTCTCACATACTCCTGTTTGTATAGTGTCCTTGGGGAGCATCTCTGCTTGTCTTTTGCCCATTTTCTGACTGTGTTGCTTAATTATTTTTACTGCCGAGCTCTGAGAAAGTCATTGTGGATTCTGGGTACCAGCCCTCATCCGAAAGGCGCTTTGCAAATATTTCTTCTGCGTTGGGAGCTTGCCTTCTTCATCCACTCAACAGGGCCCTTCATGCGACAAATCGTCTTAAGTCTGATGAAGTCCAATTTATCAACTTTTCCTTTTATGGATCATGCATTGGGGATTCAGAATTCTTTGCCTGAGCCTAGATCCACTACTCCCTTGAATATTTTATGAAGGTTTTATCGTTTTACGTTGAAATTTGTAGTCCTTTTATTTTAAAAAGATTTTATTTATTTATTTGAGAGGTAGAGTTACGTATAGAGAGAGGGAGAGACAGAACGGTCTTCCATCTGCTGGTTCACTCCTCAACTGGCTGCAACAGCCGGAGCTGGGCCAATCCGAAGCCAGGAGCTTCTTCCGAGTCTCCCACCCTAGTGTGGGAGCCCAAGCACTTGGACCATCTTCCACTGCTTTCCTAGGCACATTAGCAGTCAGCAAATCAGAAGAGGAGCAGCTGGGACACGAACTGTTGACCATATGGAATGCTGGCGCTGCAGAGGCTTAACCTACTATATGCCACAGTGCCAGCCCCTGGATTATTTTCTTGTAGAATATGAGACAGATTGAGGGCCACCCCCAGTTTTCCAGTTTCTCAGGCGCCCTCTATTACAAAGGCTCCTTCCTCTAATGAATTGCTTTTGCATCTCTGGCAACAACAGTTGGGTGTGAGTGTGGGTTCTAAGTTCTCTGTTATCTTCCATTTGTCTGTGTGTTTCTCCCTCCATCAACACCACAGAATCCTAATTACTGTTGCTATATAAGAAATCTTAAAATCAGGTAGAGTCCTCCCATTTTTTTCCTCTTGAAATTTAGCTATTATAGTCCCCTTGTTTTTTCCCAGTAAGTTTTATAATTTTGCTGAACTCACTCATTAGTTCTGAGAGGTTTGGCTTTTGTTTGTAAATAAGTTAGGGTTTTCTAATCATGTCATCTGTAACTAGGGAACAACTCATTTCCTTTATTCCTTTGTTGCATTTGCTAGAACTTAGAGCATTTTGTTGAATAACTAGGGTAAGAGTAGACACCTTTACTTTGTTCCCAACTTAAAAGAGAACATATTCAGGGTGCTCCGTCAAACTCAGGTAGTTTCTCTTTACTCTGATTTTTCCGAGAGCTTTTTGCTTTTAAATCATAAATGGAGGTTAAATCTTGTCAAATAATTATTTCTGTGATGATACAACTGTATCATGTTCTTCTTTAGACTGCTAACATGGTGGATTACGTTGAATGATTTTCAAATATTGGATTTGTCTCCCACGAAGGTGGCAGGGGCCCAAGCACTTGGGCCATCTTTCCCTGCTGTCGAACTGGGGCACACATGGGATGCAGGTTGCCACAGGTGGAGGCTTAGCCTGCTACACCACAGCGCCAGTCCCTAAACGTTTTATTTATTTGAGAGAGAGAGAGACAGAGAATGAATGAATATGAACCCCCATCTGATAGTTCACTCTCGCAATGACCACAATGGGGCTGGGCTGAGGCCAACGTTGGACAATGGGAACTCAATCCAGGTGTCCCACGTGGGTATCAGGGACCCCGTTACCTGAGCCAGCACTGCTGCCTCTCAGTCTGCACTGGCAGGAAGCTGGAGTTGGGAGCTGGAGACCAGCACTGAACCCCGGAACTCCAACGTCAGGTTCGGGTGCATTAACCTATGTCTTAGCTGCGAGACCCAACACCTGTTCCTGGTCAGGGACTTCGTTCCTATGCTTATGTGGAATATAGGTCTGCATTTTCTTTGCTGGACATTCATGATTTTTTAAAATTATTTATTTAGAGTGCTGCCATCTTCTCATTCACTCTACAATACCCACAACAGCCAGGAGCTAAGCCAGGCTAAAAGTCAGGAGCCAGAAACTTAATCCAGGTCTCTGACATGGGAGCCAGAGACCCAAATACTTGAGCCATTACCTGCTGCCTCCCAGAGGGTGCACCAGATGGAAGCTGGATTTGGGAGCAAAGCTAAGACTCAAACCCAGGCACTATGATATGAGATGCAGATATCCCAACACGCATCTTAACTGTAGGAACAAACACCCACCCCATTAGCCTAATTAGTGACATGAAACTTTTCATGGTTGCTAATATTTGCATTTAGTTATATAAAGCTTCCTCTTGGTGCTGCTTTATGTGTCACAAATTGAGACGTCATGTATTTTCATTGTATTTAGTTCAACATCTTTTAAAAATTTCCTTTTGACCCAAGGACTATTTGGAAATGGTTTATTACTTTCCAGGTGTTAGCCGATTTTTCTATCATCTCTCTGGTATTGATTTTTAGTTTGATTCTACTGTGGTTGGAGAACGCACTGCATTGGTTTCAGTTCTTTTCTATTTCTAGAGGGTTGTTTGATGTCCCTTGGAATTATACTCCTCGGGCACGTGAAAAGAATATGTATTCTGTTGCTTGTTGGTGTTTGTTCTTCTACATCTGTGCTAATTTTCTGTGTAGTTGTTCTACCACTTGTTGAAACAAGGGTATGAACATTTCCAACTGTATAATTTTAGATTTCTCTAGTTCTTACATTTCTGCCAGATTTGCTTCAAATATTTTGCATGTATGTTTTGTGTGTACATGTTTAGGATTACTGTGTTGTCAGGTTGGATTGAAAATAATTTTTTAGGCCGGCGCCGTGGCTCAACAGGCTAATCCTCCGCCTTGCGGCGCCGGCACACAGGGTTCTAGTCCCGGTCGGGGCACCGGATTCTGTCCCGGTTGCCCCTCTTCCAGGCCAGCTCTCTGCTGTGGCCCGGGAGTGCAGTGGAGGATGGCCCAAGTGCTTGGGCCCTGCACCCCATGGGAGACCAGGAGAAGCACCTGGCTCCTGCCATCGGATGAGCGCGGTGCGCCAGCCGCAGCCGCCATTGGAGGGTGAAGCAACAGCAAAAGGAAGACCTTTCTCTCTCTCTCTCTCCCTGTCCACTCTGCCTGTCAAATATTAAAAAAAAAAATTTTTAAAGATGCATTTATTTATTTGAAAGAGTTAGAGACACACCTGCACACATATACACTGGTCTTCTACCTGCTGTTTCACTCCCCCAAATAGCTGCAATGACCAGGACTGGGCAGGGCTGAAGCCAGGAGCTTCTTTCTGGTCGCTCACATGGGTACAGGGGCCAAGAACTTGTGCCATCCTCCACTGCTTTTCCAGACCATTAGCAAGAAGCTGGATTGGAAGCGGAGCTACTGGGACTCGAACTGGCTCCTGGGATGCTGGGATCACAGGCGGTGGCTTAACTTGCGGCACCGCAACATCAGCCACACTGAGGTTTTTCTTTTTTACTTTGAAGCCAGCTTTATCAGGTATTAGTATTACCATTCTTCTTTTTGCCTTGCACTCATTTTTACATAATACACTTTCCAAACCTTTACTTTCAATCTGTCTGTATTTTTATATTTGAAATAAGTTTCTTGTAGACAGTATATATTTAGGTCTATGCAAATTTATGTCTTTTCATTGGTTCATTTGTGTTTTTAAAAGATTTCTTTATTTGTTCATTTGAGCAGTAGAGTGACAGAAGGTCTGGGGGGAGGGAGCAAGGGAGAGAAGGGGAGAGGGAGAGAGAGAGGGAGTTCGAGAGAGCAGGAGAGGGAGGGGAAGGGAGGGAGAGGGAGGGAGAGGGAGGGAGAGGGAGGGAGACAGAGAGGGGGAGAGAGAATATGAAAATGTGTTTGTCTCTGATTCACACCTCAAATGATCGTCCATAGTCCAGGCTGTGCCAGGCTGAGGCTAGGATCCTGGAACTCCATCTGGTCTCCCAGAATCCAAGGACTCGGGTCATCATGTGCTGCCTTCTTAGGCACATTAGCCGACGCTGAATTGGAAGTGGAGTAGCTGGGACTTGAACCCGCACTCTGATATAAGATGCACGCATTCCAAGTGGCCGCATAAACCACTGCACCTCAGTGCCTGCTCCAATTGGTGGATTCCGATATTCACATGAAATGTAATTACTGATATCTTATGAATCAAATCTGCTTTTGGTTTTTGGCTTTTCTATGTTTTCCTTTCTCTGATTTTTCTTGCCTCCCCATGGTTACATGAATATTTAGAATTCCACTCTGACTCGTCTACAGTATCTGTGAGTGTTATCCCTTTGTACAGGATTTTGCTTGTGGCCACAAATGTTCCATGATATCTACAGCATTTATCAGAGTCTACCAGCATCAGCATTTCAGCGTTCCAGCAAAGGATGGAAATGCTGTCTCCCTTTATGTCCCTTTACTCTCCACATCCATCATGCGACTGTCCTTCAGCTGGGGCTTTTCATTGGCTGTGCCTGTGGCATTTTTCTGGGCTGCTGGCTTCTTCAGGCCTGTGTCTGGGAAGATGACAAAGGAGCGCACAGGCCTCGGCACTGTGGCCCTCCTTAGGCACCTAGGTCCTCACCTGTCCACCTCCCTCTCCCCACCTCTCCGGATCTTCTCGTATTTGTTTTATATATAACTCCCACAGTTCTGACTTAACAAGAAGAATAGGCACAGACTGTCTAATATATCTTCCCAGGAATAGAAGTCTACCCTCATTATTTTTGTCATACCACGTTTCATCAATTCTAGGATGATTCTGTCATATATTTTTATAACAGCTTTATTAGAAACCTTATTCACATACCATGACATTTGCCTTTTATAATGTACAATTAGTAATTTTAGCATACACGGGGAGTCATGCAACCATCATCATTATCTAATTTCTGAATATTTTCATGACTCAAAAAAACCCCTTATAAGGATTAACAGTCATTATGAATTTCACCCTACTCCCACCACTGGCAATCAATAATTGATCTTCTGTTTCTATGGATTTTCCTCTATTGGACATTACATCTAAATAGAAGCACACAATATGTGATCTCCTGCAATTGACTGCTTTCACTCAGCACAGTATTTTCACTGGTCACCATTGTTCTAGCCCGTCTCCCATACTGGAATCACTGGGTTCTACAGCTGCTTCTGCTCCTAACTCCATCTTTCTGCTGATGCAAACCCAGACAGGCAATGGTGCTGGCTCAGGAATTGGGTTCCGGTAATCTAAGTGGTAGATACGGATTGAACTCCTGGCTTCTGGTGTCAGCTCCAATTCAGCCTCAACCACTGTGAGTCTTTTGGGATAAATCAGTAGATGAGAACAATATCTGTCTCTCTCTGCCTCTCAAATAAGAAAAGCTTTAGAAATTAATAATCTTTATCTTTATGCACCATAATAAACTTATCTTTTCATTCCACTTTCCAATCATCTTTATGAAGTACCTTCATGTAATGACTAACAATACCAACAACAATTCATGGCATTTTTCTTGGGCCTAATCAATGATCAACTACTACCTCTGTACTTGAGTTTATGGGAATGAACAAATTTATTTACCAGAGATCATGAAATTACCCAGCTGCCAATGAACTCAGGGATAATATTACTGAATTATCAGAGGCAATTAATGTCTTGAGCGGATATCAAATGTAAAGAAAGACTTGCAAGGCTGGTGCCACGGCTCACTAGGCTAATCCTCTGCCTGTGGCACTAGCACCCTGGGTTCTAGTCCCGGTTGGGGCACCAGATTCTGTCCCAGTTGCCCCTCTTCCAGTCCAGCTCTCTGCTGTAGCCCGGGAGTGCAGTGGAGGATGGCCCAGGTGCTTGGGCCCTGCACCCACATGGGAGACCAGGAGAAGCACCTGGCACCTGGCTTTGGATCAGTGCAGCACCAGCCGTAGCGGCCATTTGGGGGGTGAACCACCAGCAAAAAGATCTTTCTCTGTCTCTCTCTCTCTCCCACTGTCTAACTCTGCCTGTCAAAAAAAAAAAAAAAAAAAAAAAGACTCGCAGTTCATTTTAAACTGAACTGAATGGTTTGCTAGAGTGAGGTTAGTAACGCATGATGTTTTGGGGGATGTGTCTGATTTATTTTGTACACATGTGTGCAATAATTGAGGCAGAGCTGCTTGATGTATAAAAGAAAGTAACTGCCCATGACTCGATTCCGCACAAAGCTAAGTCTCATGGTAGGAGGGTGAGCAGACCACTGCAATCCAGCCGCACACCAGTCACTGGTGCCCTCAGAGGTCCCAGGTGTCCCCCACCTCCCAGTGCCTCGGCGGACTCCTTTGTGAGATGGGTGGGTAACAGTGATGGTCTTTCTAGGGCCTGCCAGATGCTGCCAAGAAGGGCTCTTGTCACCTGTCTCAAAGAGGTGCTAACAGATTCCATCAGACAGGGAGACCCAGTCAAGGTGTGTGCTGCAAGAGCAATCCTTTTTCAATCATGAATGCTGTCATACCTGCACTCCCCGAGTCCCCGGACTCCTTCAGGGTCTTGACAAGTCAATTGCCCAGTCCAGACTTCACAGCAGGGGCGAAGACGGCTGCTAAACCTGGCTTGACTGCTGCTGGAGGCTGGATTATGCTGCCCTCCAAAGATGTGTCCGGTTCATCCCCTCAGGTACCTGTGAATGGGACTTTAGTTAGAAACAGGGTCTTTGTAGATATAATTTAGTTAATATGAGGTCATAATGGGTTAGGGGGCTCTGAATCCAACAGATGTGTCCCTGTAAGGACAGAGACAGACACCAGGAAGAGCACTGTGAGATGCCTTTGCCCCAAAGTGGGGTGACAGCAGCTGCAGGCCAAGGAGCACCTTGCATCGCTCTACAGAAGCCTCAAGAGTCGAGGAAGGATTCTCCCAGAAAGCCTGCAGGCACAGTGGGCCCTGCTCACACCTTGGTTTCTGGACTTCTGGCCTCCAACACTGTGGGACAAGGCATTTCTCTTGCTTTCAGCCTCCCAGCCTGTGGTGTTTGTCCCTGCAGCCCCAGGAAACCAATGCAACTCACGACCTGGCCTTTGCCAAGTAGGAACGGGAAATCGTTTAGGGCCACTGGCCCCCATCAGAAATCAGCTGAACAGACTGCCTCCCGCTAGGGATGGGGGCGTGAGTGGCCTCACGCTCACTGGACCGCAGATTAGAGGCCCGGAAGCTTCACGGGCTCGCTTCAAAGGGTTCCTGGCTTTTACTTTGCTCACAGCAGAGACGGAGCCAGAGTTTGGTAGAACTGGTTAAAGCCGGCTGGGTTTCAAGACTTAAGCTACAGTTTCTTTTTTTTTTTTTTTTGACAGGCAGAGTGGACAGTGAGAGAGAGAGACAGAGAGAAAGGTCTTCCTTTGCCGTTGGTTCACCCTCCAATGGCCGCCACGGACCGCGCGCTGCGGCCAGCGCACCGCGCTCATCCGATGGCAGGAGCATGGTGCTAGGTGCTTTTTCCTGGTCTCCCATGGGGTGCAGGGCCCAAGCACTTGGGCCATCCTCCACTGCACTCCCGGGCCACAGCAGAGAGCTGGCTTGGAAGAGGGGCAACCGGGACAGAACAGGCGCCCTGACCGGGACCAGAACCCGGTGTGCCGGCGCCGCAAGGCGGAGGATTAGCCTGTTGAGCCACGGCGCCGGCCTAAGCTACAGTTTCTAAATGTGAGGATCCACCTGGTCACTTGAGTGCCAATGCCAGGATCCCGTCCCATAAACAGATCCTTACTGTCCTTAAAAAGGAGATTAGTGCAGCTCAAAGAACCCTAGATTCTTGTAGTTTCTTAAGTACAGATCATCCCTGGTTCAAGCCAGGCTCATCCAATAGTCCACTAGTGCCTTCTGCTTTGTCCCAATCTGACCCCTGCTGGAATGAGAATGAGCAGCCAGGGGTTCCGCACAAACCTGTTTCCACCTTTGTGTGGATTCCTCTCCCTCACTCCCATAATCTGTTAAATCCTGTGATTCTTTGTTTATTCAAAAGTCTTTTCAAAATTTCATTTACTTATTAGAGAGAAAGAGTATGAGGGAGAAGAGGAGGGAGAGGAAGATCTTGCATCTGCCATTTCACTCCCCAAATACCCACAGCACCTGGGGCTGGGCTGGGCTGGGGCTGGAGGCTGGAGGCTGGAGGCTAGCAGCAGGGAGTTCAATCCTGGGCTTCCCTGTGGGTGGTCCCTCACTAGGTCTGCATTGACAGGAAGCTGGAGTCAGGAGCCAGAGCCAGGAACCAACTCAGGCACTTCCTTGTAGGGTGGGAGCCTCTTAACCACTAGGTTAACTCCAGGTCCTGGGCAATAGTATCTATGGTGTGAAATGTACTGCGCCTGGAACTGGTCTGGGTGCGGAGCATGGAACAGAAGGCAAGAAAACAGATCGGATAAGGGCCCTGCTCTCTGGAAGCTCAGCTGCCGTGTTCTTGAAAATCCTGCAGTACAAGGACTTTAAATAACAGAGGTGAAATACAGGCCCCTGTCGAGAGAGCATGACCATGGCTGGAGAGTGGAAAACCACGGGTGGCAAAATGCATGTTGAAGTTGGGAGAGTGAAAAGAGGAGAAGAACCAATTATGGAAATAAAGGGATTAGTTTCTGAGAAGCACAGAGCTTGTTAGCACACAGGAGAGGGAGCCGATTTTTTTTTCCTTCAGTTTAGGTCAGTATTAAGTCTTGACTGATTAATGATGTCAATGAAGCTGTAAATGTTTTCCACACCAAGGAAGATAATAGTGCGAGGCGGACGAGAAAGGCCCCCCCTGCCAGCCGTGACTCTGATGATTTTCCTATCCTCTGTGTACCCTGGTTTTGTTATCAATAAGTATTTTTACTAAAGGATAACGACACCTGCCACGTACAGCAGCCATGACAGATTAAATGAGAGAGTGCATACTCAATGCCCCACCCTCAAGTCGCTGGCAAAGGATGGTAGACTGTTCTCACGAGGAGGATATGCAGTGTGTATTAACCACAGTGCTCCTGTGTGGAGGAACTCCGTATCACACTCCTCCAGTCGTTCTTCCTCAAGAAGACATGCCT
The DNA here is from genome assembly GCA_015711505.1 of Sylvilagus bachmani. NCBI lineage: Eukaryota > Metazoa > Chordata > Mammalia > Lagomorpha > Leporidae > Sylvilagus > Sylvilagus bachmani. Next base: position 29,841,378 of record CM027397.1, on the reverse strand, counting down.
ACCTTCCATTTCCCTCTGAGATGCTCCGTTCCTCCTGGACGGCTAACTGTGGCTCTCTGGTCCATCATTTAACCAACAAATCCTCTGTGCCTCTTGCCAGGGCTGGAGACAAGGCAGTGCAGGGCCCTCTTGTGACGATGTGCAACCTAAGAGGAAAAGGAAAACGCTGGTGACGTGGGGCCAGGCAGTGTTCAATGTTACAAAAGGCACACAAAGCAACATTGACCAGTCCTTGTGGGGCATCTACAAGGCACCGGGGACGGTGGAGGCTGCGGATGCTGTATCCTGATGGAAACAGAAGTGACAGCACACGTTCTGCCAAGGCTGTGATCCCCAGCCACCAGAAACCTTGGAAAGATCAGAACAATGACGGCACAGACGTGAACACGGCACGCCGGCCAACCAGCAAACGCCAACACGCGCCACGGCCGAGCACTTTGCCAGCCACTGTATCCCACTGTCCTCTCGTCCCCAGTCGCAGGGACTGTATTTATTCTAAACCTAAGATACACACTTGCAGGGAGAAGACGGAGGAAGAGGAGGAAGCAGCAGCTGGAACGGATACACAGAAATAAAATTGGTCTTGATCTTTCTCAAAAGGTCAATGTGGGCTTTTAATTTCTTCTCCACGCAGGAAATGGAAATAGAGTTTGCCCAAAATAATGTGAGAATATTGCTTCTCCATTTAATTAGGAAATTCCTCTAGGAGCGTTTTCACCGAAAAATTCGGTTAAGTGTAATTAACAAGGTAAGCACCCAGAGCCCAACAGGGAGGAGGAGAGGCCAGGCTTGAGCATGAAGGGAGCCCCTGCCGGCCCAGGAGGAGTCCCCAGCACCCTCCTCCACCGTCCCCTCTCCAGGAAGCTCTGCCCTCATGATGTCTCTCCTCTCAACCCAGCGGAGGGAGCATGCGCCACAGTGAGCAGTCCCATGGGGCAGTTTGACGAGCACTCGGAAAAGAGGCCCCAGCAGCACCTTAGCCCGGCACAGACAGCTGCTGCAACCTGTCTCCTCGCCTCTCTGTAGCCCTGGGCAACCACTGAATGCTGCTACCCCAGGGGACGGTGAGCTGTGCAAGGCTTCAGAGTCACAAAATATGGCCTTGATCACCACCTCTGCCAACGACACTGGCGCTGAGGCCTTGGGCAACGCACTCCACTTCTCCATGGTGTTTCCACTCCTGCACAATAGGCGGCTATGTGTAGAGATGAAACACTAGTGTGGGTGTCCGTTATGCACACATGATAAGAGCTCAGTGAATGGTCCCCAGGGCCTCATGGCGAAGCTGGGACAATGCAAGACCTCTCAGGGCCTGTGAGTCCTAGCAGCAGAGAGCGAGTCATGGCTTGGCCAAGGATGAGAAGACAATCAGAGAGGGAAGGAGAGCATTGCAGTGGCTGGGAGCTCCAGCCCCCCTCTCTCTCTCTGGCTAGTGGCTCCCACTCATATACGCCACTTTAGCCCACACTAACTGTTCTTGTCTGCAAAAGGGAACTTAGACAAACAGAACTCTTTCCCGCTTTTGCTCTCCGAGATGGGCATCTAGTCCTGGGGCCAGAGGAAGTACCTTGAAGCTCAACCGAAACGACCCTCAGAACAGTAATTTTCAAATGTGCAGGGGTAGGGGAGGGGCTAAATGTATCATTTTATTTGATCATCACAAATACTTTTAAGGTCTCCTTTTTCCAGAGGGTTCAGAACGGAGATGCAGAGCCACAGAAGGACTTGTGCCGGGTCTCAGAGACGTGCAGAGTCAAACTCTGTTCTCACATCCAAGCTGTTGAATCAACATCCCAAATGGCAGCTCTTGCATGATGTCTGGCAGTGTGCTTGGAACCACGTGGAAACTGCAAGAATCAGCATCCGTAAAGGGCTGTGTATGGCCAACGCGGAGACACTGGGCAGAGCCAAGATGCAGCTCTGTGGCTCGTATCTCTGATGCTGAGGCAAGGCCAGGATCCATGGTGTGGGTGAGCTGGCGCACATGAGGCTCTGCCTGGTCTTCTCACGTGCACTCCCCACATCTGGAGCAGCTGCCTCACACCATGGCTCCTTTCTCCTCCTTGTGTTTTGATTGATCACACCCTTCATGATTCATCCTGCCTAATTGCCTTCTGAATGGATTATTCCTGGGTGGGAGCCCTATGAAGGGAGGTCTGCTGGTCTCCCGAGTATCTTAAGTATGATGTGCTGCAAAGCCATGACTAAATGAGGCATGATTTTTGACAGTACAAGACACAGGGAGCCATGCTGGGCCCTAGATCTTTCCATGCTGATGGAAGTGATCTATGCCTACACTATCTGATATGGCAGCCACCAGCCACACCCTTGCTAAGACACATTCAATGCTGAATGGAATTTTTATGTAACTAACAATTTAAATTTGTAAGTAGGAACACACGTGTAGTGGCTGCCATATTGGACTGTACCACATCATTCTCAAGTCATCATCAAAAGACTCAGAACTCTGCAGACCACCTGCACAAGCGTGGACAGTCCAGGCAAGCCCTCTGGACTTCAGTGTTCTCATCCATGAAGTGGGTTCAGGCTGCAGCTGTTGCAGTAATTCAATAGTGCGCTGTCCGCTTGTGTTGGTGGTCTATACTCTAGGACAAAGCCAGGCACATAAAGCAGAGACCCAAGAACTGAGAACTGTTAAGACTATGCATCAAATCAGATGGATGAAGAGACAGAAGATGTGGATGGCAACTTTTCCTTCTTGTGAGCTTTCGCGGGCAGACGAAGGAATCTGGGACAGATTTATCTAAGATTTATCCATCTAGCTTTATCCTCTTTTCTATGGATATTTTGGAAATGGGCTTAGAGAGACATTTTCACCAATTTAGAAAGCAAGTGAGAGGGTGGCAGGATCCAGGAAGCTGCTGCAGCCTTGAATGGATCTCAGCGATGTTCGGAGGGGACGCCTGCTCTGCTTTGCTGTCTCCATCAGGATTTCCGTGGGTCATCTAGCTCCCTGTTTGCACGTCCCAGGCCTGCGTCTCCACGCTTTCCCTCTTTCTGGAACGTTGTCTCAGACCCCAGGGAGCACTCTCTTGTCAGCCTATACGCCTTTCTCCCCTCCTGGGCCTTCCTAGAGTCAGGGAAAACACGGCTCGTCTTAGAAGCCTTTGTTTACCTCTCCTCTGCACCCTCTGAACCAGCCTCTGGGGCACCTGCATGCTAAGCTTCCTCTTAGAGAAGCCTATCATTCACCCTCTAGAAATCTGTGGAGCCTGATACAGCATTGGATACATAATGGGATCCACAAATAGTTGATGACTCGAGGGCAATGACACAGACAGGGATGAGGATGGTGACGGTGGTAATACTGGTGATGCTGAATATGATATAAGGATGTCGAGAGCATGAGGAGGATAGTGATGGTGATGATGGTCTTAACAATACTGTGATGATGATGATGGTGATGGTGACAGTGGTGATGACGAATATGATATAAGGTCGTCGATGGCATGATGAGGACAATGATGGTGATGGTGATGATGGTGGTGTTGGTTATAACGATACCATAGTGATATTATATAACGATGTTGTTGGCACGATGTGGATAGTGATGGTGATGATGACGGTGGTGATAATGGTGCTGACACTAGAGGTGACTATGGTGATGACAAGTATCTACATAGTGGTTACTTCTTGCACTGTTATAAATCCTTCACATATGTATTTATTAGATTATGTTCATCTAATCGTCACAATTCTACATACAGCAACTATTGTTGCCCACCCCACCCCCCTTTTATGGATAAATAGAAGAAGCCTGAGTGACTTTAAATAATTGCCCAAAGCTTAGGTGAGCTTAGAAGGCAATTCTAGCCTTCTCAAAGTGACCACATCTCCAGGGCCTGCCTACCAGACAGCTGGAGGACCTGGCCGCAGGCACCTTGTCCCCATGGCCTCCACCAGGAGAGTAACCTTCATGCTGACTCCTTGCTGAGAGTAAAGGACCAAGCCTCCCCCCCACCCCCCACCAGCCTTGGAAATAACCCAGCACAGCTCCGAGGTTAGGAGCCTGTCCCCAGGCCCCTTCCCAATCCCCAAGCACTTATCACTTGGACAGCTGCAGTGGAATGATTTACAGCCCCTCAGCGGCCATGGCGGGAAGCAGGAAAGCGCCACACACTGCAGAATGCCGACTGCAGGGCCGCTCGTGGACGCGGTCGCTGGGGACTTTCCACAGACCTACAAAGGCCCCTGGCCCTTTTTAACGAAGGGCTCAGCCAGTGCCATGGCCGTGCGCCTCCACTTAGCTCCACGCATCATGGAGATAAAGACGTGGAAATCCTAGCTGAGTGAAATAACATTTACCCACTGGTGGATTTTATGAGTAGTGCGTTCTCCCCGTGTCCCACCGAGCTTCAGGGCTATTCCCCCCCACCCCCTTCACTTTCTCCTTCTTACCTGTAACAAATTGGCTCATTCGAGAACTATGTATTGGGCCTCTTTCATGTGCTAGGAAATGTGCTTGATGCTGGGCACGCTGGGTTAGAAGAATCCCCAGCCACTGCCCCAGGAGATGCTGTTCTAACGTTGGGGGTGGGGAGTAAACATTGGCTGTGCCCTGTGATAAATCCTGAGGCAGACTGAGCCCGCGGTGCTGAGCCCTCTCACTCGGCTTGAGGGAGCCAAGGAGACTTCACGAGAGAAGGCGTGGCATTTGGGCCATGGGTGCAAGGACCCCAAGACAGAGAAGGCTGGGAAGGAAGCCCAGGCAGAAGGAACGGCTGGCACGAGGAGTGGGGGCGCGGAGGGACACAGCGAAGGTTGCTGCGGTGTGTCAGCTTGGCCAGGCTGTGGCATCCAGCTATTCAGTCACCCCCAGAGGTGGCTCTGCTCTGGTGGTATTCCAGACGAAGGTTTGTATCTAGAATCAGTTTATTCCTTCAAAATGGTTTTTAATTTTTTTTTTTTAATTTGAGAGGGAGAGAGGAGACAGAGAAAGAGAGAGAGAGGGAAAGAGAGAGGGGGAGAGGGGGAGAGGGAGAAAGGGGGAAAGGGGGAGAGGGGGAGA